>QXTE01000039.1:10851890-10977903 GCA_003942145.1 Platysternon megacephalum
CCCCGCACCCCCTCCCACACCCCAACCCCCTGCCCGCATACAATTTCCCCACCCAGATGTGGCCTTCGGCCCAAAAAGTTTGCCCACCCCTGGACTAACCCCAGCTCCACCACAGAGCTAGTGAGTGACTCTGGGCAAGTCCCTTCCCTCTCTGTGCCTCTTTGCCCTCCCATGCGCGTCTACTCAGAATGCAGCTCTCTGGGGCAGGGCCTGGGTCTGCAGCACCGCCTGGCACAAGTAGATGAGGGCACCTAGGTGCTATTATAACACAAACAGATCAAACCTAAATGGAATATGTAATGCTGCAAAGCATGTCGCCTAACATCCCGTTCTGAACTGTATCCGGTACGGATAGTTCTGCTGGAAAGTATTTAAGTCCACATTGCATTTAGAATCATTCTCTTAAAAATCAATCCACGCTTTATTAAAAAAGATGTATTCACCAAAACAAAACAAAACTGATCTTCCACACGAAGCTCTGGGTAACTGGATTGGCATGTTGTAAAGATTAAACTTTTAGACTCCAAAGGAACTCGTTTAGGCAGAGATTTGTGCAGTATCACCAGCCGCAAGGGTTCAAAAATTGTGAACCAGGCCCCCAAAATAATGAGATTAAAAATAACAGGAAAAGAGATTTTGCGTGATTTAGACTTGCCTTCTGATTTCTGAACCTTTAGGGTTCGTGTTTCCAAGCTTTTCCCTATAGCCATGAGGTCCAGGAACTTACAAACACTAAAGCTGTTATCACATGACTCCAGGAGCTCCGGCTTCAAGGAAAACACCCAACACCCTGAAACGGTGAGAGTGGGTGACATCGCTTATGCCCGTGTGGATTCCTTGGCGGATCGGAGACTGTAACTGATGTAAGACCTTGAGACACTTTAGTGCCTCTCAGCACAAATTCCAGCACATATTCTCCCTTCAGCAAATCGCCGGCTACACTAACGCTTTCCTCAGTGAGGCAAAGGAGGATTAAATACAACTAATCCCCCGCCCCGCCCACCGAACAAGATGGAAAGCAGAATCAAACTGAAAAATAGTAACCCTTTCCCTGCTGAAGTCACAACTGCCATGAGCAAAATGCATCAAATATGGGCTCAAAGAGGTTAACAGTCTGTGGGGAGAGAAAATTAATATCAAACACGTATTTTAAAAACAGATTTTTGATTATTTCTACATTAAATAGCTAATCTTTTTTATACTAATTTTCACAATTATTTTGTATTAGCTGCCTCTAGAATCAGACTAAAATGGGTTGCTTAACTTCTAAAAACAAGTTTGACCAAATCGGATACAAAATACTTTCATGCATTTTTTTAAATTTGTTTTGAAGTTGTAGAGATTTAGCTCCACCCTTAAGGATGGGGCAGGATTTCCTATATTAGCTGCGGTAAACACAATAAACAGTGTCCAGTGAGCAAGATAATCACAATACACAATACATATTAAGGGCCTAATTCAGAAAAGCACTTACGCAGATGCTTCACTTAAACCAGGTGCCTAATCCCACCAATTTCAACGGGAATGAAACACCCCCTAAATGCCTTGGCAGTGTTGCCAACTCTCGCAATGTTAATAACACGCCTCACGATAGTTGGTGTTTTTGCCTTAAGGCCCCAGCTCCTGGAGACAAGTGACGATGTGAGAATCTCAGCTTCCGTTTAAAAAAAAGCGTAAAGGCCAGCTCCTCAGCAGGTGTAACTTCTTGTGGAACTAGGACTATTTACACCAGCAGAGGATCTGGCCCTATGTTTTCAGCCCACGTGGCTTTTGCTGCCATCACGCTGTCCACTCTGCTTGTGTGTCAAACCCCTATCCGCATCCTGTATCTGTCTGGTCTGTTCAGACAATATTATCTCGCCGCTCCCTGTCCGGAGCTTTCGGTTTCCTCGGCTTATACTGAGATTGTAAACTCATTGGGACAGGGGCTGCCTTTTCGTTCTGCTTGTACAGCACCTAGCGCAGGGGGGGTCCTGGTCCATGACTGGCTCCGGGGCACTACAATAATACAAACGGTTGCACAGAAATGCATGAGAAATCTGACTCTAGCTCCAAAGCCAGATGACAAATAAAGAGAATCCCACATTTGCCAGGCTTCTTGAACTCTCATCGTTTTGAAGACGATCTCATGACTCGGGGTGGGGGGAGGCTGACTCGTGATTTCTGAACACAGGGCTGGTGGCACTGCTTTCTTGGCTCAGGCCCAGGGTGGTAAGTGTCTCCTTTGTAAGGATGTCCCAGGCTTTCCCTGACGTCCTTTTCAGACAAATATGTTCATATGAATGCAAGAAAATAAACTGGTGAAGCAATTTGCTTCCAGGCCCTTCTGACAATGCTCCCCACTAGCCCTTTACTTCAGCCTTGGTGCTCCGTGCTGGGCAGCGTCTAATCTTCGCGTTTGCGGATGATTTGCTGGCTGGCAGGCCCACCTGCTAATCCTGGGAGCCGTCGCTTCTCCCCAAGACGGTACAAAGAGCGAGTGGAAGAAATAATTCATTTCGTTTGAGCTGTGCAGCGGACACGTTGTCATGTCACCGCTCTGACAGCCCCATAATACAAACAGAGACGCTTGTTAGGAGCCTCTACCCAACGTGATCAAAGAGCCGCTCCATTGAGCGGTAAAAAAATGAGCTAAATCAAAGTCTTTGCTTATCTCTCCTTATGAAAGAAACTTGTGAAAAATGCTTCCTGCAAGGCAATTAGTAACCAGCATCTGAACTACTTACTGTATGGGCACCAATCTCTCCGCTGGGTTTGTTACTATCTTTATCCCAGTGCTATAAATGCAAGCAGGTGGCACCAGAGCTTAGAGTGCCCTCAAAAGAGAGCCAGCTCCGTCATCACTCAACCAAGGAATTTAATTACTTTGGATCAAGCTTTTTTGTTGTGCGGGCAGGTTGTTTGAATCCATTTAGGAGGCTGGAGCGCGGGATGAAAGTGCCTGGGTTGGGCTGTCTGCAGATCTGTTCCCAGCCACCAGGAGCAGCGGCAGTAGAAGTGATGGTTTGTACAGGTCTGTCGCATCTTAGGCGCATTTAACATGCGCGATTTCAGCTTTACACGGTCGGCAAAAACAAAAACCCCAAAAAGAGAAAAATAACAATTGAAATACTGTTTCTGTAGGGCGGGCGATTCCGCCCGCCATTCCACTCAATGGGATTTTGACTATACGCGGTTTTCGCTTTAGGCGCTGACTGCGGAACGGAACCCCAGCGTAAGATGAGACAGACCGGTATTGCGACAACGCCGGGAGGCTCCGCTACGGATCAGGGCCCCATTGTGCAAGGTACTGTACATGGCTAAGAGTCAGTCCTTGCCCTCGAGAGCTTACGAGCGACACGAGGCAAAAGGAGTGGGGGAAGGGAAAGGGGAGCCATAGACAAACACAGATTTTCAAAAGCCCAAGGGATTTAGGCTCCTACATCACTTAGGGGCTTTTGAAAACGCTGTTCAAGGGTCAGAACGCAGAAACGCTGGCTAGCCCAGACAGCAGGGCAGGGCAGGGCAGGGCAGGGCGGGGCGGGGCGGGGCGGGAACATGGAGGCTGAGCTCAGAATAGAAAGCAGGCCTGCAGTTTGCTTCCCCCTTAGGGTACGTCTACACAGCAAAAAGCCCCCCAAGGAAAACCAAACCTGGCAGTGAGTCTCGGACAGACCAGGCTGGCGCTGCGGAGCTAAAAAGCGCAGTGTAGACGTCCCTGCTCAGGCTGGGGCTCGGGCCCCTGGCAAGGGGCTGAGATGCTCCTGCTAGAGCTGTGTATCTCGCCCCCGCGCCAGGTCTCCGAGCCCCACCCTGAGCAGGAACGTTCCCACTGCTGTTTTTAGCCTTGTAGCACAAGGCCCGTGCGCCTGAGTCAGCTGACCTGGGCTCTGGGACTCACTGGTGCAGAGGTTTTTTGCAGTGTAGACGTACCCTTAGCGTCCCTTCTCCCCACCTTGGAAGAGGTCCATGTGGAAACCGCATTCAATGCTGATTAGTAACAATAACAGGCACCTTAAAACTCCCGATGCTTTTAAAGACTGTGGGAGTCAGCCAGATGAATCTTCATTCCCCCAGCACCTTGTCTCCCAAAGGACCGCACAGCACTTTGCAAATGAAAGCTGAGAGACACTGGCTCACTTCACCCACGACTGAAGTGCAGCTTCCTCTGGGGTGGAGCGCATCGGCCGGTTCACAGCAGCGCAACAACACCCGAGCAAGGGAAGAGGAATATTGCATTATGGTGATGAAACTCCAATGGGGATTTATACAGACAGCTTGAATTCAAACACACTCCACAGAGATCCCTTGAGCTAAATCCTTGATCCTTATTGCTGGACTCCTCATCCTCCCTTATACCCAAGGAGCCACGAGCAATGAGGGATGCAACGACACCTATTGCTCTTCGTTTAACGAAACGTGGGATATTTATTAAATGCCTCCCATTAAAGGAGAACTCATTTGCTCAAGCCGAGGTGGTGCTCTCCTACGCACACACGTTACTTTCACTAACAGAGGGACTCCGTTTTTCTTTGCGTAGCCTCAGAAGGGACAGAAGATACATCATTCGCCTTTGAATGGGTTTTATTCACTTTAACTGTTATTTACTGATTCACCAGACACGTTTTCGCACCTTCCTGGTGCTGTGTTGAAAAGCTGTATTATTTATATTGTGGTAGTGTCTGAAGGTCCCGGCTGAGATCGGGGAGCCTGGGTGCAAGGCGCTGCACAGACTGCGACCAAGATTGGGGCCCCCGTCCTGCTAGGCCTGTACAAACACAGAGAAAGAGACGGAGAGCTCACAGTTTAAACAGATCAAATAGACAAAGCGGGGGGAGGGACATGCTCAAAGTCAGCCATCAGAGAACAGAACTCAGCTCTCCTGATTCCCAGCCCAGGGGGTCTGTACAAGGGACCACGCTGCCCTCTTATTCTTGTGCGGTCCGTTTTATAGCAGCTGCGAGGAGACCAAGTGAGCTTCCGCATTCGTTATTCGTGAGGGAGAGCAGCCCATTCTCACAGCATTTCCATTTTGATTCATCACCGAGAGGTCAGCCCCGCAGGTGACAGCCACGGGACGAGGTATCAAACCACTTCCGTGGCCGCTCCCTCCCTCTAGCCCGTTCTTGTTGTTTATCTGGGACGTGCCGCCGGCAAGGTGCCAAGCGATTTATAAACCAATCAGATCGACATCAAGATCCAACTGGCTGAGCTGGGCAGCAGGATATTCATCAGCTTTAGAAGGCCAAAAAGCGGCAACAAATCTTCATCCCTCCCAGCCAGATGGGTCATTGGCTCATGGAGTTCAAGACCAGAAGGGATCAACAGGAGCGTAGGGGCTGGGGCCTAACAGAGGTCAGAGAATTTCACACTCTGCCAGACTCCCCGTGTGACCCGGGGCAGGTCCCTGAGGTCTGGAATCGGGGAATCGCTTTAAGCACACGTTTGCGTCCTTTCCTGAACCTGGTTCTTCATCTCTCGGTGCCGCAGTTCCCCATTTTCACAGATGAGGATAATAAAACTTCCTTTCTCCCGTCCTTTTGTCTGCCTCGTCGATTGCAAACTCTCTGGGGCAGGCACTGTCTCTTCCTCTGAGTCTATGGGCCTATTACAGGAGAGGGTGGGGGAGGTTCTGTGGCCTGCCATGTGCAGGAGGTCGGACTAGATGAACACGCTGGTCCCTTCTAGCCTTGAAGTCTATGAGCCTGGTGTATGGAAAACTGTGTTGAAATTACAAGCTAGCACCATAATTTGTAGGGTCGTGATTGCAGACTAGGGGGCTCTGTAGGGAAGCATGTGATCGGACTCATTCACAGGCAGCCAGCCGAGAAGGTGGGGAGAGTTGTGCCTCTCTGCTTTAGGGAGCAGCCTGCTTTGTCTCTCTCTGTTTTGGGGTTTTCTGTTACTGTTCTGAAGTCTGACAAATAAAGTCGTTACATTGCCTCCTTCCAGCTAGTGTGGTTTTGGGTTTTCACAACTTCACCGCGCGTATGCTGCGAGCGTAACATGCAGCACCTACCACAATCTGGCACTGATCTGCACGGGGCCTCTAGCCGTGCTACTTGTCAGACAACAACAAAGCATCATTCAAGAGACCACCCCTGAAACATGGGCCCTAGAAACTCTGATGCAAATGTCTTTGGCACAACAGACTCTGCTTTCCCCTGCAGGTCTGTTTCACGCAAATCAATCGCAGGAAACGTTCTACAGCCTAGAGACAATGTCTGATTTATAAACGTGCCCCCCGGGGAGGTTACTGCTGGCTTCCTACTTGCTTTCTGGTGCAGTAAATATTTCAGCAATGGGCTAATTCCTCCCCACCCGCTGCTTTTATCATCCACAACCTGGGAAGCTCAGGGTCACCTGAACGACTCTCGCTCACCCTGGAGCGCGAGAACTCAGCTGCTTCTGATACTCTGGCACTGGCTGTCTCACGTACCCCATGCAGGCTGCTAATGTTCATTGGCTGGCGGCCAGGCCCCCGGGGGGGATTTGTCTAAGCCAATGATGGTGTTTGTGCAGATCTAGCGGAATTATTAAACCTTCTAGGCCAGGACTGAATCCTTCAGGTGTCTGAGGGGCCACGCAGCCACTCTTGCTGCAGAGAGCAAACCAAATAGGCATGTGCTCCCCGGCATGCCGCCCCCCCCCACGACCCCCGCCTGCTCCTGGACACAGCCCCCGCCTGCTCCCGGACACAGCCCCCGCCTGCTCCCGGACNGTGCACAATTCTTCCCCACCCCCGCCACAAACCCGGAGCCGCTGTGTCTCTGGTGATGAACTCACAGGATTTCTGGGAACCTGCAACTGCTGAACAGGTTCCCGGACACAGCCCCCCCCCCCCCCCCCCCCCCCCCCCCCCCCCCCCCCCCCCCCCCCCCCCCCCCNCCCCCCATGAACCCCACCTGCTCCACGGCACTGCCCCCCCACGAGCCCCGCCTGCTCCCGGACACAGCCCCCGCCTGCTCCCCGGCACAGCTCTCCCATAACCCCCACTTGCTCCCAGGGACAGCCCCCCCATAACCCCTCCACTCCCCTGCACAACCCTCCCATAACCCCCCGCTCCCCAGCACAGCCCCCCCAACCCCCGCCTGCTCCCCATGACAGCCCCCCATAACCCCCCTGCTCCCCAGCACAGCCCCCCATAACTCCCAACTGCTCCCCATGACAGCCCCCCCATAACCCCCACCTGCTCCCCATCACAGGCCCCCCACAACCCCCGCCTGGTTCCCAGCACAGCCCCCCCACAACCCCCACCTGCTCGCCAGTGCATCCCAGAACCTGGGAACTTGTGAGTTTCCAGAGGGTTGTAACAAGGATTTTGAGGGGATGTGACTGGAGATTTTGAAATTCTAAAAAGCGTTGGAAATCAATGATCGACTGCCCCCGCTCGCCCCAGGCCACCGGAGGTGACAAAGTACAGACACCCAGAGCGGCTGTCAGGGAGAGAGGATGTGGATTTCGGGGTTGGTGGGGGGAACGAGAATGGGAATATTTATTTAATGTCTAGAAAACGTGGTGCGTAGGCTAGCGCTGGCCCCCTGCCCTGGGATGCGTGTCACCCTTCGCCCCGGAACGGCGAAACGCTGCACCGCTTAACCCAGGGGTGGCCAGCCTGGGGCTCCGGAGCCGCATGCAGCTCCTCAGAGGTTAATATGCGGCTCCTTGTCTAGGCGCCGACTGCCGGGGGGTGCTCACTGCTCAACCCCTGGCTCTGCCACAGGTCCTGCCCCCCCTCCACCTCTTCCCGCCCCCTCCCCTGAGCCTGCCGTGCCCTCGCTCCTCCCCAGAGCCTCCTGCACACCACGAAACAGCTGATCCGGAGGTGCGGGGAGGGAGGGGGAGGCGCTGATCGGCGGGGCTGCCGGTGGGTGGGAGGCGGTGGGAGCGGGGGTGGGGGGATCAGATGCGGGGGCTGCTGACGTATCACTGTGGCTCTTTGGCAATGTCCATTGGTAAATTCTGGCTCCTTCTCAGGCTCAGGTCGGCCACCCCTGGCTTAAGTCATCAAGGTGCTATTAAAATATCTGTGGCCTCGATTCTCCTCTCACACCCCACTAGGGAACACCGAGCGTCTCTTTGGTGCTTCTGGGACCTTTTGACGCCCCAAGAATCTAATGTCAAATCTATACAATCCCTCAGCCCCAAAGGTCTGGTGAAATCACACAGCAGGAACGCTGCCCTTTCGCCTCAATTCATTTCCAACTCACTTTAAAAGCCAACTGGTCTTTGTGCTGCTAAGAAGCCATCACCAGTAGGCAGGGAAATTAAACGGGGCAGATGATAATTAATTGTCCACGTCTTTCAATGTCTCCTGGATGTGGGCTAATAAATGTATACATTGCTCTTTGGCTAGAGGATAAAAGGAAGGGGAGGGATTAAACCCCCTAATTTAATCAGTAAAATCATCCTAGCCTGAATTAATCTTCTGTGCTTACAGTATTGTCTCAGCTTTCCCCATTACTGCCAAACATCGTCGTTCTAACTCCCTTTGGGACTGGCGTTACCCAGCCCCTTTTTTATGGTAGTAACGTCTAACTTGCTAGAAGAAGGAATAGCTACACAGGCAGAAAAGCATGTGTGTCCAAACGACACTGGAAAACCTGAGCTGAAGCAAGGCCAAAAGGAAGCAACCCCGGTCGCAGCTCCGATAGTTGGGTTTGGGCAGCACTAGTCACGCTGTTTAACAAGCCGTAGCAGTTCAGCTTTCCTGTCTGAAAGGACCATATTCATGAAAAGCTGCTGGTCTCCCTGCCCCAGAAAACGCACGGGCATTCGCTGCAAAAAGGCAGCATTGAGCACCCCCCCAGCCCGCTTCCTGCCGCGCCAGACCGTGTTCAGACCGGTGACCCTGCAGCGCCGATTTGTAACTTAACACAAACTCTACAAACACAGTCTCAGATTTCGGCAGGGGTCCGGGAGAACACAGGACCTGGGAGCTATTACAGGAGGAGATTTACCAAGATTCAATCTACATTTTTTGCTCTGCTCAACTTCGTCCTGCTTATTAGTATTTCCTACTTCCCATTCTAGCTCCGTGGGCCCTGGACACAATCCCTCTCCTTCTCTGAAAAGCTGGCCTTGTTTGGGCCCTGACTGGATCCACAGCCCCATACACGCCGTGCCCTGCTCAGCAGGTCGGTGCACTTGGTTACGGTGTGACCTAGTGAGCAGGAGACCTGGACTCAGTTCCCAGCTGGGTGACCCTGAGAAGTCACTTCTTCCCCTCTCTGCATCTTGTTTCCTCTCCACCCTCTGCCTGTCTTGTCTGTTAAATGGTGAGCTCCATGGAGCAGGGCCTGTCCCTAGCATCTAGCACAACGAGGTCTGGAACTTGTAGGACCTACCATAATAGTCCTCCGAAGAGCCCTGTTTGTGCACTGCATGCCAAGTCTCCATGCACGGCCTGTCGACCGGGCGGATTTCCAACAGCAAACGCCCCTCATTTCCTCGCCTCCTGGCTGAAGAGCCGTTAAGAGCCTGTCCCAGTGAAAGCGTTTACACACGTCTTGCCAACTCATTTGAACCGGTTCAGTGAACAGCGAATGCCACGCCTTGCCAGCGAGTGCAACGCCACAGCCCGCGCCTGTTTGCATTTGGCCAGTGACCCAATGGCTTCGCAATGACAACGGCCAACCACGTGCAACCCAGGCAGATTCCCCATGCGGCGGCAAGGGGTGGGTTCGAGGCATGTCGCCAAGCTGTTTGCAGGGCTAAATCAACACGCGGGTACCAGCTGATCCAGTCCCACTGAACACTTGCAAAGCGTCTCCAGAGGAGGCAGGAAAACCTGCTGAGGGGTGGGGCCATCACAGCTCTGTGCAGCTGGACGGCTTAGCTACATGCACGCTCCTGAGCGGACTGCCCCTGCCTGGAGACTTAGCCTCGTGTGCGGATCCACGCAGCTCCCCCCAGGGGGTCTGGCCAGGTTCAGACCCCCGGAGCTCCTGATCTCAGTGCATAAACCAGCACTGTGCCCTGCCAGTGGCTGTGCCAACAGAAGCATGGGGGGGAGGGATAGCTCAGTGGTTTGAGCATTGGCCTGCTAAACCCAGCGTTGTGAGTTCAATCTTTGAGGGGGCCACTTAGGGATCTGGGGCAAAATCAGTACTTGGTCCTGCTAGTGAAGGCAGGGGGCTGGACTCGATGACCTTTCAGGGTCCCTTCCAGCTCTATGAGATAGGTATATCTCCATTTATTATTATAAATGTCCCGTGAACCTCAGCCAGGAGTTCATGCTTTTGTCCTGAAACGCTGCAAACCCGAGGCAGCTCCTTGCCTGGTTCGTCTGGGCTTTGTTGGGAGTTTCTGGTTTGCCTGGAGCCCTGCAGAGCTCAGCTCCCCTTGGTCACTGCAGGACACTAACAGGCTCCGAACCGCCGGGCCCAGGGGTGCCGGGGCTCTGAACCGCCGGGCCTGGGGGTGCCGGGCTCTGAACCGCCGGGCCCGGGGGTGCCGGGCTCTGAACCGCCGGGCCCGGGGGTGCCGGGGCTCCGAACCGCCGGGCCCGGGGGTGCCGGGCTCTGAACCGCCGGGCCCTGGCACAAATTAAGCACTGCCCAGCCCTCCCCAGCCCAGCACGTGGGATGTCTGGGATGTGACAGATGCTGGATTGTGCACGATTCAGACCGGAGGACGAGTGGAGAGAGCGGCTCACGCAGACACACCCGGATGCTCCCCATTAGTGGTAATGATGGAGAAAGGATATTCGGGGACAGTCCATGGCCATCTGGGCACTACAGAGGAAACAGCCTTTCCGATATTCTGGCTGTGAGCTGCCCATCAGCTGTTAGCCCCAGCTCAGTGCAGGATGTAGAGGCCTGACAGATTCCTGTCCCTGCATTGCACGTGGCGGGCACCTGGAACTACAAGGGGATGGAGGCGAAGCGGCCAGAGCAGAGCCCCTGGCAGGTTGCTCCCAAGCCCTGCTCCCTGTCCTGGGATGCACTATCACCAGGCAGCACGGCCGGCCTGAGCCAAGGGTCTGCACCAGCTCAGTAGTGGGCACCATGCCACCCGCACAGACAAGAATGGGCACAGGCAGCCAAGAAACAATCATGCAAACTGCATCTGATGTGTGCGCTACAGGCAGGAATCCCAGCTGGGAATCCCAGCGGCTGCCCAGCCCCAACACCAGGTGCCCCGTGGTGAGAGGTCGCCACTCAATCCGCTCCGGGCTGCAATCGTTTTCAGCACACCCAGAGCCGCTGCAGTGGCGTGAAGGGGCATTTCCTGCTGTCTGAGCTGGGGGGAGACTGGCGGGGAGGAGTAATGTGAGGAGCCCTGTTTCTGTTTCGACAGGGGACGCGCCAATGGAGCTGAAAGCGAATGTACGTGCCCATCTGGGGCTCCTCGGCTCTGCAGGGGCGCATGGGGGCGTGCACACGGGAGGGAGACAGTCCCCCAGAGACACCCCCGGAGACAGCCTCACGTCTAAGGAGCACTATGCTCTACGGGCCCCCTACTCTCCCCACAAGGAGAGGCCATACTGGACAGGGGCAGCCCATGGGCTCCTCTCTGCAGCGGGCCCAGGAGAAGGCCAAGCCCCTTGTGCTGGCCCACGGCTACCAGCAGCTCAGCCGGGGCTGGTGAGTGAGTAGCTGCAGCCCTGCCCTGATTAGCCATGCCCGAGTGGCTGAATGGCCCAGGTCACGGGCAGGAGGCCCCCAAAAGGCAGAAGGGGCTAATGGGGAGACGAAGGGCTGTCTGCAGTGCCAGGCGTGGGAGGCATGAAGGACGTTGTCATTAGGAAAACACCCGAAGGCCAGGCCTGAACACGCTGCAATGAGTCAGCCACACAAACAGGCCTTTTCGGACCCGTCCCTGCCCTGAGATGGCCCCTCTTACGTGCTGCGGGGACAGGTGGAATAAGGAAGCTCTTAAAGCTGGGATCAGAATCCAGGAGACACTGTTCAATGCAGGAGCAACGGGGCAGAATGTTCAATGCAGGAGCAGAAATTAGTCGGCCCACTGTACTCCCCCGGCCGCCAGACCGAACGGGGCTGTCTGTGGATATCGCGAGCCAGCGGATAACGCCAGCACCTCAGGATGAGCCTGCCCTGCAGGCCCCTCTCCCTGCCGATGCACCGGCGTGGACGAGAGCCTGTTAGAGCCACCAGCTGCAGAGCTGGGGTTCTCTAGCGCAAGCCAGAGCAGCTCATGCGTGCCAAGAGGGTGGCTGGCACAAAAGGGCACCGAACTGGGGTCGCAGAGACAGCAGCCACCGTTAAACCCAAACCAAGGCACCATGCAGGCCCTACTGTGTGTGCTATCAAGGAGAGGCTCTCGTGAACCCCAGGACAGGGAAGATATGGGCAGCAGCCCACAGGCCTCAGTCCTGACCTAGCGGGGCCATCTCCACCCATGGAGCCAGGAGCTTTGCCCCAGTCCCACCTGCCTGCTACCAACCGAGCAAACCCACGGCTCCATTTCACGTGGAGGCACCGAACAGCCATCAAGTCAGACCATCGTGGTTCCTGGTGCCTCCAACCCGGGCTGCATTCAAACCTGCATCCGAACAGACCCAGCTATCGCCTCTTCCTTTACACAAGCAACAGTGAATGTGCAAAACAGCGATGCTGGGAGAACTCCCCCTCGGGGCTGCTGGAGCGGGCATCTCGGAGCATGTTTTATGAGCTACTCCCCGTGCCTCACTCTCCGCCTATCATCACTCACCAATAGGGTTTCCTGCTTGGAGCGACAGGCGTCTGGCACGCGCCAGCCCCATCCGTGAGCTGTTCAGTTTGGCTGGGCTGCAGACGGTGCTGAAGAGGTATTTATAAAAGTCACGTTCCTGGGATGAACTGAACCTACTCTGCTCAGGTTTTTATACAATGCCCCATCCCTGGGCTTCCCAGGGGCCTATTCAGTGCTTGCCTCTGCCAGGAATTTTTCAGAAAACTTTTTACTACAGCTGCAACAAAATTCAATGAAAAACCAAAACTCTGTGTGTTTTCATTGAAATTTTTCTTCAAAAGTTTTCATGTTTCCATCAAAACACAAAAAAACAGTTTTCAACCAGCAAAAGCAGGGTGGTTTGTGTTTTTCAGGGAGGGGGGAAGTGGGAAGCCTTCAAGAAAATCTGAACAGGTCATAGAAAATGGATATTGTCTGCAAAATTTCAATTTGGATGAAAAAGTCATTTTTCATCGAAACACGTTTCTAACGGAACATTCTGACCTGTCCTACATTTCACCCCGAGCACTTCCACTTACAAACCATAAAACTTAAAATTATCAATCAAAAGGGACTTCTTAGGAGTAACTGGTCTTGATCGGAACCGTGTAAAAAGCGCACAAGAACAGCTTCATGCTGCAGCCACTGCCAATTCCAGGGGCTCCACCGCTCAGCTCCACTGCCAAGTTCTCCTGGGAGCTTCTGCTAGTTTAGGTGGGTTACAAAGTTCTGAATGGAGCAGAGCCGTGAGGAACTCCCTGGGTCTTAAGTATCAGAAGCAAGTGGCCATGAAGCAAAGCTAAGGAACGCCCGGGAGGGTAGTGAAATGTCTATATGGACAGCAGACAATAATATTAATACGTCACCTTTCCAAATTACCAGCAATCCCAGGATCTCAAAGCACTTTAAACATTCATTTACTAAAGCTCACGATACCTTTGTGAAATGGGTGTTGTCACTCCTATGGGGAAACAGACATAGCGAAGGAAAGCAACTCACCTGGCATCACGCAGAGAATATTTGGCCAGAAGACAGGACAGAACCCAGGCGTCCTGACTCTTAGCCCCCGGTTCTAGCCATTTGAGCACGGTCCTTTTACAGAGCTGGCAATAAAACCCAGGAGTTCGGACTCCCTGGCCTCTTACTGTAACCACAAGACCTCACTCCTCGCCCAAACATTACGAACAGCACCCAGGAGTCCCGGCTCCCAGCTTCCTACTTTAACCAGAGAACCAACAGAAAACTAACCATAAGAGCTAGTCAGGAATTTTTCAACAGAAAAACTTTTTTTAAAATCCAAAATGCTAATTCCTCAAAGTTGAAATTCTTCGTGAAAAAGCCTCGGTTTCAACTAAACTTCCCCCAGGTGGGAGGTGGAAGAGAGACAAACCCAGCCCAGGACTGCCCAGGGCACTCACCGGGGACACGGGAGAACCAGGTTCAAGCCCGTGCTCTGTTTGATTTGTGGCAGGGGCTTGAACCTGGCTCCGCCGCCTCCCAGGGGAGCGCCCTGCAAGCTGGGCTATCCTGGGAGGGAAAGAAAGAGAGTTTTTAACCAGAACCGTCAAAAGCTCTCGGTGCCGTCCTGCTGCAGGAGAAAATCCAACACCGACACCTCGAAATCTCCCGCCAAGCGGAATTCTGGTTTCCCAGCAGCCCTCGCAGCCAGCACACATCGCGAGGAGAGGATCCCTCTACGTTATCAGGCGCCGACTGGTCCCCGTCGGGGCTTCGTCCCCGTTTGGATTCCCTCCCACGTGCTCTTGCAGCCGCCGCGGTCTCATTCTCCGGTGAGCGCCCAGCGCCCCCACGGGGTGGGGCCGCCCCTGCACTCAGGCTCTGGGGCGGGTTTCATTCGAGCCCCCACTCCTGCCAGGCCCACGCGAGCGATTTCGAGTGCTGGGGGGCCCATTAACAGACACAGCTGCTGCTGGTCATTGACACCTGAGCAATAATCTCTCCTTCCTCCTCGGAGCGGGGAAGCAACTCTAGCAGCCCACCAGGGACTCCCCAAGAGGAGCGGCAACTCGTATCGCCCCTGGGCAGCCCCACAACGGGATGGGGAGGGGAGGGACGGGACTCTCCCGCGGTCACAGCAGTGAGGCGCCAGCAGGGTCGGGGAGCAGCCCAGGAGTCTTCAGTACCAGCCGCTGCTCTTACTGCTCTGCCATTAGAACCCAGGAGTCCTGACCCCCCAGCCCGCTCCCTCCCCTCCCCCAGCTGGGACTAGAACCCAGGAGTCCTGACCCCCCGCCCCGCTCCCTCCCCTCCCCCAGCTGGGACTAGAACCCAGGAGTCCTGACCCCCCCGCTGGGACTAGAACCCAGGAGTCCTGACCCCCCCACCCCGCTCACTCCCCTCCCCCAGCTGGGACTAGAACCCAGGAGTCCTGACCCCCCCAACCCGCTCTCTCCTCTCCCCCAGCTGGGACTAGAACCCAGNCCCCCCGCCCCGCTCCCTCCCCAAGCCGGGACTAAATCCCGAACACGACTACCCGTCCCTTGCTCTAGCTGCTAGACCACACAGCCCTCCCAGAGGCAGGAGGAGAACTGAGGAGCCCCGACTGCCAGACCCCCCCCCCCCGCCCCCACTTATCCCCCCCGAGGTCGAGCTCCTCTCCTTCAAGCAGGAAAAGCGTTTGTCTAGAACTCCAGAACCTGCCTGCACCCTGCAGCCTTGCGGAGACGCGTTCAGAACTAAATTAGTCAAGTCACAGCAGCTCCTCGGTTGGGGATCTGGGCACCGCGCCCACACGGAAAGACGGTCCCCACCCCAAAGAGCCCGCGTCGAACGACAAGAGACAAGCGGACACAGACGGAGGGGGGAGCGCGAGGGCCGGGCTTGCAGCACACCAGCTGCCTCACCAGCCCGCTCCCATTTAAGAACCGCACCTCGGCTCCTGACAATGCCTCCTCCGGTGCCATTCATCAGCGCTCTTCGTTAAGGATCATCGGGAATTGAGCATCTCCAGCGGCAGCGGGTCGTGCAAGGAGCCCGATGATCCATCTGGAGCTGCGGACGCAAGAGCAGCGCTTTATTTCCTTCAGTCACGTCAGTTGAACGCGATTAGAATTCAGGTTATGCACCCTCAGCAGCACACTTAATGCCGGGTTACAATCGGCTGGTGACTAAAGCAGCGGGTGAATTATTAGTGACTCAGTCGATAATTTTGCTCATCTTGTGGCTTTTTTTAGCACCACACGGACAGAACTCACTCTGCAAACCCCTGCTGGGCACAGTCACTCACTACTCCCAGGCGCTCCCGATGCTTTCAGCTGCCAGGCAATCCCGTCCGAGAGCTGAGGCAGCCCCAACCTCGACCTCGCCAGATCCGCAGGCCTGGCACGCGGGGGAGTGAGCGGAACAGGGGAGCGGCCGGCCGCTCAGATGGGCAGGTAACACCGAAGCTGCTTGTCAGCTGCACGATGGATGCCCCTGTTGTTTCCCGGGATGTCAGCATGTCCCAGGCCACGCAGAGCACTAAATGGCCACGCACACTTGCTTCCGTAACATCTCACTCACCAGACGCTGCCCGGTGGCTCTGGCGAACGAGGTGCCACTAGCAGCCTGTCCATAAGCACATACGACAGCACCACAGCGTTAGACACGCAACTTAGCTGGGACCACTCCCCACCTGGGCTGTTTTCCCTTTCCCAGGAAGCTGCTCCAAGTTGGAACCCCCCGGCTGCTCCTAAGAGCAGGGGCTCGTGGGCGGCCTCAGCCAGCCTTACCAAATACTCTCACAAGGTTACTGGGCGTGACTGATAAAGCCCCACTAGAGAATTCCCAGGAGACGCAGCACCAGCAAACTCCCAGAAGGAGACACCTGGAAAGAGGCCGGGGGGAAGAGGAGGGAATTGTGCTTAGCTGCACAAGGCACCTTCCTTTCCATTTTCTCTTCAATGATTTCCCAGCTGCACCTTCCCCATTTTAACTAATAATGGGACGTCACAAGCTAGCTAGTTCTCAGAGCCGCTTGCCTTGTTCAAGCTGGAGAAAATCAATTCCCCTCTCACTTCAGGTCTTTCTAAGACAGATGAACTGAAAATCTCGCCTGCCTGAGCAAAATATTTATTCGGTCTGGGAGCCGATTTACTTTTGGCGTGTCCATAAACACAGCTAAAGGCACCAGTTTAATCACTTGCTACAAATCTTAATCTAATTTCTTTTATTTTTAAATCCACCTCCCTAATGTGTTCTCAGTGGGCGCAGGCAGCTAAAATGACTGTTGCTACCATCGCTCCAGGATCCCGCGAGCTGGGAGGGTCCCAGAGCTCAGGCTGCAGCCGGAGCCCCAACATCAACACAGCAAATAAACAGCCCCTCGGCCCGCAAATCAGCTGGCACAGACCAGCCGCAGCTGGCTATTTGCAGTGCAGACTTTCCCCAAATGTCCCATGGCTCAGGATTTCAGGAAGGGTTTTGCCAATCCCTGGATGAGTCAGGGCCAGAGTAGCTGAGTGAATCCAGGGGAATCTGAGCATCACAGACCCCTGGGGGAAAAGGAAACCTGGAGATGCTACAGGTCCAGAGTGGCTGCAGGGCCACGTTCAAGCCTGGCCCCAGAGCCCGATCCTGCCAGGTGCTGTATGCCCTCATTGCAGCACCCTGGCAAGATCCAGATCCCATTGTGCGGCACACAGCACAGGTGTCTAGTGAGCGAGTCATTCCCCTGGTGACCCTGCAGGGGAGGCAGACCAGAGGAGGACTGTTAATTCACCGTACAGCTGGGGAACGGAGACCGAGAGATTAAGGCCCCGAGTCAGCAAAGCACCTAAGCACGTGCTTCACTTTAAGCAGAACCTTAAAAGGGACTTGTCCGCACGCTTGAGCGCTTTGCTAAACGGGGACCTAAATGGCACATGGGGAGTCTGGGGCAGAGCCGGGAAACGAGCCCACCCCTCCCCAGCGTGTAACTGCCCGGTAACTTCCCTGCACCGGCTGCCTTCACCGGCGCCGACGGCTCCAGCATCCGGCAGGACCAGCCTTCAATTCGTCAGGGACGGCGTCAGCTCGGGGCCCCGTTTTAAAGGTCCAGCGCCCAGCAGGCAAGTAGCCATCTTTCAAAAGTAACTCGTCCTGGCCGGCAGCCCCAGCTGAGACGCCGAGGAGCAGATGGGGCTCAGAGAGAGGCACACAGGGGGCGAGACATCAGTGGGGCAGTGCCCGTGTCTGGGAGAAGCTTGCCCTGCTGGTGCCCAGAAGAGTCAGTCCCCAGAGCTGCCAGTAGGGAATTCACACAGAAGGGCCCGATCCTGCCAAGCCCTGGCACAGCCAGAATCTGTTCTGCGGTAGCAGCTAGAGGCCTGGAGGCCCCGGGGGGGGTTAGCAAAGGAGACGATCTGGCCGGGTGGGTGGGGTGCTGGACTGCAACTCAGGAGGGCCGGGTTCGACTCCTGGCTCTACCACTGCCCTGCTGGGTGACCTCGGCACGTCAGCGACGACAACGCCTCTGAAATGCTTTACCAGAGCCCGGGGCTACGAGGCCCGGCCGCGCTAGGTGCTGCCCAGACTGGGAACAGCCCCCGAGAGCTTCCAGCCTGTGTGTATAAGGGGACGGGGCAGCAGGGACCAGCCAGAGGGTGGGGAGCAGCGCTCAAAGCACACCAGCTGTCTCCTTAGCAGGAGACTTGAAAACCCACCCGCCTGGTTTCCAAGTTACTGAATGCAAAGGACAGAGCCTGCAGCCAGGACCCCCATCCCCCTCACCGGTGCAACAGCGCGCGTGTGGTCACTCCACTTTTCCAGCTCCGGCAGAGGTCACGGGGCCAGGTCCCAGCAGGGCTTTACCCCAGCGGTTTCCCCCTCTCCGAGGGGTCCCGCCAGGCTGACCGAAGTGGAAACACGTCGCCACAGAGAGAAACGCTGCCCTCAGATTCTCCAGCGCCACTCCCTCCGGCCTGGGGGCTCCGGTTCCTACACAGAGCAGGCTCTGTGCCATGTGTGGGGCAGGGCAGGAGGGCTTCACCTTGTTTATCTAGTTATTGACATGGGATCACAGCAGCTGCTGTGGGACCAGAAACTAGAGAGAGGCCAAACTCTCCACAGAAGCCTCTTGGTCACCCTTCCTCGCTGACCCGCCGGCGGCCCCCGCAAACACGCCTGGACACAAGAGTTTTCCTGTACTTAGGAGCAGGCAGCAGGTTGGGACAGGGCCCCACAACCGGGCCTCTGTCTCCACCTCGTCTGTTCCTTGTCCAGCTCCTTCCCGACCTGGCCTCGCAGCCCAGCCTGCACAATCCCCCTCTTCACCTGGCTCATAAAGGGGGCTCAGAGAGAGGCCGGAGGGACACACCAGCCTCCTGTGAATTGAAAGTCGCAGGCGTCAGGGTGCTGACAAACCTGGCGCATTCCTGGCACGGTTTCCTCGCCCAGAAAGTGGAGAGGCCCCGCCACAGGCTGCCAGCTGCGTGGCTCCGGTACTTTCCCTGCGCCGCTGGAGCCCCAAGAACAACACAGCCGTCTCTCTGCAGCCTCCAGCTCCCAGCCTACGCACACAGCAAGACTCTCGGGGCAAAGCATCGTCCTTCCTGTCAATCAGCGCTGGGCAAGCCGGACCTGCCCTCCGAACACTACGCCAGGGACCTCGGGCTCGAATTCGGGAACGTTGCCGCTGTGTGCTAATTCCGAGCACCCCGGGAGTCCTGCAGTCAGGCCCCGTCTCCCTTTGGATCCATCAGTTCCTAGCATCCCCACCCAAAATGAGTTTTATGCTCCATTTTCTAATTGGCACTAGAACAGTTTTGTTCTTTCTTAGAGATTCAGTCAGCAACTTGTCTCAAACCAGCACCCCAAAGAGTATCTGCCGAATGGAAACTCGACTTCGGGCTGCCGCTTTATTCCGTCCCGCCCCACACGCGGATCAGCCCCCTTCTTACTCCCCGGTGCACTCTTCTCTCTGTTACTTACGAGCTAACCTGGCGCACACTAGCTTCGCCTGGGAACACATGGAAACTGGGCTCCTTGCAAACAAGCTACTTTAGAGATTTGGTATCAGGCGGTGATAAAAACTGCTGCTCCCCGCTTACCGTTTCTGAGCTCGGCCGAGGCGTACAGGAAGAGCTGCACCGCACCAGTATTACCCCCGCGTGAATCTCGGGACTTTGCTTACAAGGGGGAAAGTAGAATTTGTCCTAATGGTTCGGATGATTGGAGAACAGAAACTTTTTTTTTTTTTTAAAGTGTTTTCCCGCTGCTAGGAGTGGGCCAATTTCAGGCGTCTTCTCTCCCAGGCACAGACGGGGCTTTTCTCACTGCTAGGAGAAAGCCCAGCTTGCCGGCTGAAATGCAGATTTCTTCCCCGGCGTGCGTGTGTACTTACAAACCCAACGCGCTCTCCGTGATGAAACGGCCTGCCCCGTGAGCATCCCCAGCCGGGGAAGGCGGCTGCTGGGTTTCTACATACCCCTCAGACCCATCCGTTACCCGAACTTGCCCTTCTCTAGCACCTCTCATCTGAGGATCATGTCCTGCTTTGCAGGTATTAATGGATCCTCACAAATAACCCTCCCCTGGGAAATAGGCATGTAATCGCCTCCTCATTTTGCACAAAGGGAAACTGAGTCACGGAAAGGTGAAGTGGTGACTCACTCAAGGTCATCCAGGAGTCCTGTCCAGCACAGTCCCCAGCTCTAACCACTAGGCACCACCTCCTCGCAGGGGTAGGAATAGGACCCAGGAGTCCTGACTCCCAGACCCCCCCTGCTCTACCCATGGCCCTGCTCTCCTTGCAGAAGTTCTGACCCAGGGTATTTTAGTTTCACACTCTTTATTCCTAGGGTAAATTTGGTTTTGGCAGCAATGTGGAGATTATCGCGGCGGGGTCCAGAGATGTGACACAGGGATACAGGCTTATCTCTGAAAGCCCTGGAGACAAAGTAACATCCCTAGCAGAAGGCATGACGAGTGAGTGTGAATTACTTGCGTCTCCTGCGGTTTGCTCTCCGATTCCAAGGGAGAGAGAGGCAAATAGAAGCTTCTCTGCCCAGGGTCACATCCAGACGGAGCACTGCTTTCTGGGACCAGGAACCGCTGGGTCCCAGCAGGGGCACACACCTGTATTAAAAGGGATTGGGGCCAGCGATGGATTAAGACACAGGCACCGCAGGTCCAGAGCTACAGCTCCAACTCCTGGTGTCAGGTGATTGCAGCACAATTCCAGCACCCATGTAGGAGAAAAAGTCGATTTCTAGACCTCGTGGTCAGGAAGAAAAGCGTAAACACGTGAGCAGTGAGTAACTGACGCGGCGACGCCTGCCAGAGTCTGCAGAGAGCCTGAGACAAACGCTCGGAGGGAAACTGTCCCAAGCAACTCAAGGGGGCATTAACTCCAAGACCCCCTGCCCTGGGGGGGCCCTACCAGTCCCACGCAGCAGGGGACTGTGTGTGGCTACACCGCAGCTCGGAAGGGAAGTATTCCCCCCGCTCCCTCGCTGCCATTCCTGCTTCTCCGGAGGAGCAAGAAGATGCTAGCTGCTCCCAAGGGCCCCAGCTGCTGCTCCTGGGTCTCCCTGCTCACATCCCTGGGTGGCCTGGATCCACCCTGGCTGCAGTCATCAGCGTCGTTCTACTGAAACCAGGGGTCACCCCTCCAGCCCAGCTCCGACCCATCCCCCATGTCCCCCCGTTCCCAGGGGATGGATAATGCACCCACGTGGCGGCAGGCCACTGCCTCTGCTCCTGGCCCAGCTCCTTCCTGGGCACTGACCCACCTGCCGGCAGGACCGCACCCGCCACCAGGCCAGCTGCTGCCCCGCCGGTTTCTAAGTGTGTCTAAACACACGCTAGTGACTGTTCGCAGAGGGAAGATCTCCTAGTGTCAGGGCTTCACTGCCACACAGCCACCAGCCCTCCCCCCTCTTCAGACAGCTTCGGCCCTGCGCCTCTGCCCCCACGCGCCCCAGGGCAGGCCAGGCCAGCTGCCTACGGTACGTGCCCGGCTCCCATCACCGTAATATCTGAGCCTTACAAGCCTGACTCTGTTTAGCCACACCGCTCCCCAGGAGGTAGGACAGTGCTCTGCCCCTCTGTACAGGTGGGAAACTGAGGCACCGAGCAACTAGGAGACTTACCCAAGATCAGCCATGGCATCCGTGGTGCAGCAGGGAATTTGGGAGTCCCAGGGGGCTGGCCTTGGTAGCTGAGCTAGTTCTGTTTTCTCCAAACACCTGGGTTCTATCCCTGGCTCTGCCACTGCCCTGCTGTGCGACCTTGGGCAAGTCCCTTCCCGTCTCGCTGCCTCTGGCTCCAGCTCATCCATTAGACTGGGAGCTCTTTGGCGCCTCTTGCTGGGTGCATGGAGGAATTGGGACAACCCATAACACTCAGCTCCCCTCTGGCCCATTCAGCTGGATGGTTCCCAAACGCCCTCCTCCACCCCACCCCACCCCACCCCCCAGCGAGTGGAGCTTCAGCCCCATTTCACAAACGGACGATGAAATGAANGCCAGCTGCCTACGGTACGTGCCCGGCTCCCATCACCGTAATATCTGAGCCTTACAAGCCTGACTCTGTTTAGCCACACCGCTCCCCAGGAGGTAGGACAGTGCTCTGCCCCTCTGTACAGGTGGGAAACTGAGGCACCGAGCAACTAGGAGACTTACCCAAGATCAGCCATGGCATCCGTGGTGCAGCAGGGAATTTGGGAGTCCCAGGGGGCTGGCCTTGGTATCTGAGCTAGTTCTGTTTTCTCCAAACACCTGGGTTCTATCCCTGGCTCTGCCACTGCCCTGCTGTGCGACCTTGGGCAAGTCCCTTCCCGTCTCGCTGCCTCTGGCTCCAGCTCATCCATTAGACTGGGAGCTCTTTGGCGCCTCTTGCTGGGTGCATGGAGGAATTGGGACAACCCATAACACTCAGCTCCCCTCTGGCCCATTCAGCTGGATGGTTCCCAAACGCCCTCCTCCACCCCACCCCACCCCACCCCCCAGCGAGTGGAGCTTCAGCCCCATTTCACAAACGGACGATGAAATGAAGCAACTTGCCCAAGGTCACCCAACGAGTCAACGGAGGAGTGCGGGCTCCCAAGCCTCTGCTCCAACCACTAGGTACCACTCCCTCCTTTGCTGTTTGCTAAAATTCAGAAGTAAACATTAACCAACTGGCCTATGGAGTCGCTGTAGTTACATTTTCTTTAAAACCATCCCTCTCTTCATTATAGAAAACTGGCTCCGGTGCAGACACTCAATACCGTACTCTGCTGACGGGCTTCCCAGAGGGGAGTGGGACAGTCGCTACGTCTGTTTGCTATTTACCGGCTTCAGACCAGGAACGCGCAGGGATATGTCGTTCAAGTGTCACACACTCCACCAAGCTGCTGGTTGTGGCCCGAAGGATCAGCCCCAAAGAGGGACGTTATCAGCCTGGGAACTGCTCCTGACAGGCTCTTCCTTGCCCCAAACACCATCTCAGCCCTCTGGCCCTAATCTAGCTTCCCAGATGAGATGAAGCCAGCCTCAACCTTCTGCACCGCATCTCCAAGGCTTCAGAACTGCCCGTTCAGCAAACTCTGCCTCTCAGAGCAAAGATTAATCTGAGTGTCCTTTAATCCCCTAAAGCCCTTTCATAACGATGCTCAAAAATAAACCCAAAGCAGTTCCTAATACTTCTCGAAAATGTGGAGTGGGGCTATTTATAGGGTTTTGCCCTTGTGTGCGACAGAGCACACACAGCTGCAGCGCGCCGACAGGATCCGGCTCGTGCGCCTTTCCAAGGGGCTGTGCATTTCCGATCACAGAGTGCATTAGGCACTCGGGTGGGATGCGGCATCGAGGCCGCCAGCACGCAGGCTGGGACAGCAAACTCACAGGTTCCGAATCCCCCCTCCTCTCCTAGCAGCCGGACTGTAGAAAATAGAGAGCAGGAAGCAAAGCCTCCACAAGCCACTGCAAACACGGGGCCGAAGCAGCAGCAGCATCCAGGAAAGAAGAGCCCCTAGCAAGCCCCCGGTACAGAAGTGTCCACATGGAAGCCCCCCCTCCAGGGAAGTTAGGCCACAGAAAAAAAGCGACAGGAGATGCCCCAACCATTGGGAGCTGGCTCAGAAGACAAGGCACCTGGGGATCATTCCAAGCCAAGGTTCTGTCCACACTGCACCTTGGGCCTGAGGGAACCAGGGTCAGGCACAGCTGCCTTGGAACGTGTGTGTCTGCGCAGAGTGTGGCTAATAAGCACTGCAGAGGCCCGGACTGGCAGACAGTTACCTTTGCTGGGCACAAGGCCCTAATCACACGTACGTAGCCAGCTTGGGCAGTCGTCCTTCCTCCCAGCTCCAGAGGGAACCGCAGAGTGCAGTGCTCTGGAGCTGCCTAGGGGGCCCGTCCTCCGGGCACTCTGCCGAGGGACAGCGGCCCCCATGTTCCCAGAATGCACTGCTGCAAACCCAGCACGACAGTGAAAGCGGGAAGGCTGCTGTGCTGACAGAGCGAGCCCCGTGACGCGGCCGCCCCTCCGGCGACGGAGCGAGCCCCGTGACGCGGCCGCCCCTCCGGCGACGCAGCGAGCCCCGTGACGCGGCCGCCCCTCCGGTGACGGAGCGGTACCCGCATGGCGGGAAGGCGCAGACTCCACTCGGCGACAGCCCCAGGACCCGAGGGCCAGGCTCAGCCGGGAGCTCGGGTACAGCATGCGCTGAGCAAACCTGCCTCCTTTAGAACATTGGGCCAGCGGGTCAAATGGCCATATACAGATTCAGCAGCTTGTTGGGCACAAGGGGCAACAACGGGAGAGACTGTGGCCCTTTCCTAGCACATATGGAGGAACACACACACACACACACACACACACACCCCGACCTCTCCGTCCATCACTGCAGAGCTCTCAGCACGGCTCAGACTTCCACCCTGGCAGGTTCGACATTTCCACCCTCTTCCCGGAGTGAGAGCGACCAACATCAGCACGACCAGCCCTTTAACCACCTCTCCTACAACCACCACGCTGCAGGACAGGAGACTAGAACATCTCCCTTCGGCACTGCTAGGGCCCAGGACACCCAGCCCCAAGGCGATGGTTTTCCAGCTTCTACGGCGTTTGTGAGCAACTCTGCAAACACCCTTCCCTTTCTAGGGCACCGTGCCCACTCCTCAGCCTGCTGCAAACACAGCAAGCAGCTGCAGCGGCACTTGGTAGCTCTGCCTTTCCCCCTCGGAGAAGGCCTGAATTCATGCTTTCGCTCTCAGTCACACCTTTCAATCTGCCTTGAAGCTCTCCCGAGAGTACTGATTTATCCCGGCACAAGAGTCTCACCCCCAGAGCTGTAACCGAACCTCTGGGATGGATGACAAAGGGCGCTCTGCCTGATTCCCACGGGGGTGTTCTGACTGCCGCGGAGTTCATGAAGGGTGGGAAGCTGGAAGAGAATGCACCTTACTCACAGCATGTTCTGCACACGCACAGCCCGCGTTTAGGAACAGCTGTGAACCGTGGGGAAGAATGGGCTAAAACAGAGCTAATGATTTGAATGCACAAACGTGTGTGTTTTCTCTCTCTGTCTCAGAGCCAGCCCCTCTTCGCACCAGGCTGAGCGCCGACACTGCCAGAAATGAAGTGCCGGCATTAACTTTACAAGTGTTTAATAAACTTTGTCAGTGAGTGCTGATTTCCTGCAGACGGGAAGGCGCCCACGCACTCCTCTCCTTCTTCCTCGCCCCACAACACACGCCGATCAGATGAGCCTGTTCGGAGAGACCGGGCTGGGTTTTTCAGACGTGTTCTGCAGCGGCCTAGCTCTGCTCCCACTGAAGTCAACGGGAGTGCAGTGGAGTTCGCTCAGTGCCAAGTGCTTTAGAAAATCCAGCCCGGAGCGGGTAATAAAACATCCAGGAATGAGTTCCAGCGGCAAGCACAACCCCCTCTGCTTCCCACCGAGACGTGCCGTG
The DNA here is from genome assembly GCA_003942145.1 of Platysternon megacephalum. NCBI lineage: Eukaryota > Metazoa > Chordata > Testudines > Platysternidae > Platysternon > Platysternon megacephalum. Next base: position 10,877,420 of record QXTE01000039.1, read on the forward strand.
TTCTCAGAGCCTGTGACACGCCGCCACACAAGACAAAGTGCAATCCCGCTGGCTCCCACACACTCAAATCCTGATGCCCTGCTGCCCTCCGGCCAGCCTGCCATTGACGCCAGTGGGAGTTCTGCTTGAGTAAGGCCCTTGGGATTTGCACCAGTGGGACAAGGTCCGTGGTGTAGGGATAGTATCTTGCTCTAGGTTTGTGCAACGGTGAGCAGGCTGTCAGAACTCAATAAATAACAACGCAATAGCCGCTGGTCACACCAAGGTCACAGCATAAACACACATGATATATGACTTACACTTCTCCCCGTCCTGGACCCTGTCTCTATTGTTAACTTAAACACCACATACACACACAAACCTCAGCCTAAGCTTCTCTGTGCTTGGCTGTTTCTAAAGTCGCTACATACAGGACTTTCTCTGTCCCTGCCCCTACATCCCTTTGCCTTAGAGAGATGTACAACATTTTTAAACACCTAAATTGGAGCTTACAAGTCCCACCTGGTCTAGTTGTCAGGGTGAGCCAGTAGAACAGCTCTGCATCTCTAGGCCAAGATTTTCAGGTGAGTGACTAATGATCTCAGGTGCCTCTGTTTTTCAGTACCCAACGTGAGAATGGCTAAAAGGGGGACAGAAACAGGATGGGGACAACTCTCCTCATGTGGTCTCCTTTGAGCATTTCAGCTGCATTTTGTGTTTCTCTGCATAGGACAAGCATAATCTCAGAGCAGTTGACTATAGAATTGGAAATCTCAGGCACGTTTGTACATATAGATCTATATATTTTTAGTAAAAGTGTGTTCAATAAAAAAAAACCGATGTCCCTCATTCAGAGTCCAGGGCTTGAGAGGGACGCCCACTGGCACGTATTTCCAGTCCCCCTAGACCGGTGGTTCTCAACCTATTTACTACTGTGGGCTGCATATGCAGCTCTCTATGTGTTATGTGGGCCACATCCACACGATACACATACTACCTGTTTGGGCCAGAAGATGTCCCATGGGCCGCGCAGAGTGCTGATTGGGCCGCAAGCAGCCCGTGGGTTGAGAACCACTGGCCCTAGATTGTTTCCCTGCTCAGATGGGGAGCTCCCTCCCTTCTCTGTGCATATTGTTCTGTGTCCCTGACTTTATTGGTGCTTCCAGTCAGTGCTATCCTGCTCAGCCCGACTCAGTGGTCAATCGTGCATCCTCACACTGCAGCCGTTCACGCTCCTTGAGAGCTCATCACGACAAGTGGAAATAGCCAGGCACCCGCTTTGATTGCTGGCGTTGCTAACAAGCCCCCTTTGCAGCGTTCATTCACTCCGCAGCCTTCTCGCGGCTCTCAGGATGGCTTGTTTGGACGTCTCTGGGGGAAGTGCTGCTGTATTTTCTAAAGCTTAGTTCTCTTGCTGTGGCTGGATGAAGTGTGCTATTCCAGCCCACACCTCTGCTTTATCAGCGTCAGCCAGAGATGGACAGCTAGCAGAAAAACCCTGCTGGCCAGGGAGACGGAGGGAGTGTGAACTACCCGAAAGCTTTCAGGATGCAAATCAGCCAGTTAGCTGAGCTGCCTGGAGGTATGAACCATGCAGCAAACAGATGTAACCTAGAAAGGCATTCTGCTGAAAACGCCCCGTTCTCTCCTGGAAGGAAAAGGCTCCTCTTTCCCAGGAACATGGGAGATTCTGCTCTTCTCTGTCTCCTGGGTACCCCGATTCTCTCAGTATTGCAGCTATTCAGACAGAAACGCTAGCTACCCAGGTTCGCCCATCCCCGTGGCTCCTGATGCTCCACTGCAGTACAGCTGTTCTGTCTAGGCACGCCATGAGTCAAAGAACATTCAGGTTTAAATAGTCTTTTCGCTGGACTGGGATGTCAGACCTCCTGGATCCTATTCCTGGCTCTGCCACTTGTCTCAGTGTGTCACCATGGGCAAGTCACTTCTCTCTGGTCCCCCCAACCCGCAGCCTTGTAACAAGGAGCTATTTATACTTACTGACCTCAGCTGGGAGTTTCAAAGGCGCCGGAAAGTGTTAGGTGCTTCAATCCCACTGAAAGACAATGGGCACTGGGTGCCTAACTCCTCCGAAGCTCCCACGCCCCTGGGCGTAATGCACGTTCATTGGGGTTTGTATGACGGAAATGTCTTTGCAAAGCGTAAGGCAGCGGTTCTCAAGCTGTGGGTCAGGACCCCAAAGTGGGTCGCGATCCCGTTTTAATGGGTTCGCCAGGATTGGCTTAGACGTGCTGAGGCCCAGGGCCAAAGTCTGAGCGCTTCAGCCCTCNGCAACCCGCAGCCTTGTAACGAGGAGCTATTTATACTTACTGATCTCAGCTGGGCGTTTCAAAGGCGCCGGAAAGTGTTAGGTGCTTCAATCCCACTGAAAGACAATGGGCACTGGGTGCCCAACTCCTCCGAAGCTCCCACCCCCCTGGGCGTAATGCACGTTCATTGAGGTTTGTAGGACGGAAATGTCTTTGCAAAGCGTAAGGCAGCGGTTCTCAAGCTGTGGGTCAGGGCCCCAAAGTGGGTCGCGATCCCGTTTTAATGGGGTCGCCAGGATTGGCTTAGACGTGCTGAGGCCCAGGGCCAAAGTCTGAGCGCTTCAGCCCTCGGCGGCAGGCCCCAGGTTACAGGCCCCCTACCTCAGGCTAATGCCCTCGGGCTTCGGCTTTGAGCCCCACATCCATGGCGGTGGGGCTCGGGCTTCGGCCCCTCCACCTGGGGCAGGCTGAGGCTACCAGGGTCGTGTAGTAATTTTTGTTTTCAGAAGGGGGTCGCAGTGCAATACGTTTGAGAACCCCTGGTGTAAAGTATCCTTAGGAGCCAAGCAAAACCTGGTTCTGGATTGAGCTAAAGCCCCACTGGGATTGGTAGGTTTGACCTCACCCCACAATAAACATAACTACAAACGTAAGCCCCCGCCACAGACAGCAGGGGGCATGAGCGCACTGGCTGACTATTGTTTGGGCCGGGGCGGGTGCACGTGTGTGCACGGCAAGAGAAACCTCGCAGCGCGTGCGAGCAGACAAGAACAGACTGAGTGAGAGACCCGGTCTGACAGAGCAGCTAACAGCATGTGGCTGACCCTGGGAGAAAGCTGGGGAGAGGTTTTTGGGACAGGGGTCCAGGCTGAAAAGCTGTGAGCAAAAGAAGCCGTTTCCTGCTGTTTGATTCCCTCTGAGTTCGGGGACTTCGGACATTCTTTGTAAATAAACAAAACCGCATCAAAGAAAGACCTGACTATCACCAACTTGGACTCTCACTGGGGACATCCACAGGCCCAAACTCCAGCTAGCCTCTCGGGCTGAAAGGGGGCAATGGTCTTGTCATGGAAGGAGTTGTTACACAGACTTACATATTCTTTTCTTAGTGCATGAGCCATGGGCAGTCTTTGAAGAAATGCAGCATCATTCTCAGTTCTGTGATGAAGACCTTGTTAGGAGGAACTGTTGAAAACTGTAGGAGAGTTGACTCTCCCCCTTAATCTCTCTAACCAGTCAATTCTTGCTCCCTGGAAACTGGGTGTTAGTGTTTTGGACTGAGGTTCCTGAAAGAAGGTATTGCTTGCATGCTGTTTGTGACCATCTCTGTTTCAGGACTAGCGTAGTGAATTACACTAAAGCACACCCACACTCTGCCTCACTAATTTCTCCTCTAATGGGAACTCGACCAGCAAGGACCTGAAATCTGGTACCACTCCACAAAGGGGCAACAGTATTTATTATTATGGGAAATTACGAATAAGTCTTGGAAGCCAGTTCCAGAGCATGAATTCCTGAACCCAGGCTAAACAGGACAACATATTCAAAAGGACCCAAGAGGTCATGACTGGGCTGGCATTTTCACTCATTCCTGGCATGTGCTATGTAAGCAACAGGCTGAGGAAGGAGGGTTTTGCTGGGGTTTTATTTATTTATTTTTAAGCATTTCAGAGCCCATCAAAAGAAACTTCAACCATATAACAAACAGTAAATCTTCTGTGCTGCAGATGCTTCCAGCAGTTCAAACAAATGCAAAGTAGCTGCTCTCCTGCCCAAAACAAACAGCATGTGTGTGTCGCTCTCTCTGGGAGCGCTGTGTTTCTTGGAGAGATGAGACGTGGGCCCGAGCAGCCTGGGGAACAGATGACAAACGTTAATGGGAAGAAGTGTTACTACTTCAAAAGGAGGATTTGAGTCAGACAGCCCGAGCAAATCCAGCGCCACACCAATGCAGTTGTTCCCGTTCCAAATCAACAAATAACCTGTTAAAAGGCACTTGGCTGCTGCTGGCGAGGGAGCAGAGAACCGGAGTACGCAGCTACACGCCTGGTTCCCAACTCACGGCTGCTTGGTGGCTATGTGAATAATGAGGTGCTGGGTCTCTGTTCTATTTCCGAGCACACACAAGACAAGACCCCATCACAAGAACCATCAGCATCTTTCCCAGCAGGCTCAGCAGAGGGAACAAGAACTAAACAGACCCGGGGGAATAAATCCCCCTCCGTTGGTAATTGCTATTTGGGGGGGTTGATGAGATCACAGGGTCGGCTGATGAAGGTCCCTGTGTAGACACAAGGTACTTTGACTCCTGGAAGGCATTTGAGTTAGTCCTGCATGATACCAGCCATGCAGAACCCTGCACAACATCAAGGCTGGCAGTGTGGACTAGTGGGTAGCACACTAGAGCTGGGACTCAGGAGAGCAGCGTTCTACTCCCAGCTCTGCCTGCTGGGTAACGGGGCCACCTCACCATTCTGTACCTCAGTTTCCCCCTGCTAAAAAATGAGGATAACACTGATCTACTGATGAAATGCACTATATAAAAGAGGTAGTGATTATAATAAATGGATTTAAAATGGTTAACTGGTAGATCTCAGAGCCATTGTAAATGGGAAATCATCTTCCCTCCGGGATCTGTTCTTGGCCTGAAGTTATTCAATATCTTGGAAGAAAATAGAAAATCACGGCTGGCAAAATGTGCAGAGGACGTAAAGATCAACAGAGTGGTAAACAGCACAGGGGCCAGGTCACTTATACAGAGCGACCTGCATTGCTTCAGAAGGCGGCTCGTTTGAATACCATGGTTAAATGAGTCCCCCTCAACATCTAGCCTGTGAACTGACCTCTTCATCCTACACTCATTCCAGGGAACTTCTCTCCTTCCGAGCGAGGAGGGACACTCACATGGGAAGCACCACCCAGAGTGGTTGCTGATGCAGACCCCGCTGTCTGAAGGAATTCTGTTAAACGATGATTGACAGAGAGAGAGACACACGAAGACACAAGGGATGAGGGGGGCAGGCAGGGGAGAAGAAAGGAAGAGGGGCAGGCGTGGACTGAAGATGGGGTGATGGTCAGAGCAAGCAGCCAATTAGCACAGTCCAGACAAAGCCCCAGCCAGGTCTCTGAATGTCCAAAGATCCCTGTTAGTGTGGTGGGAGCGGGGTGCACTCAGAGTTAACACCCTGCTCTTAGGAAAAGCACCCAGGGAACCTAAGTGTTCCCAGGTGTCAGACAGCAATTGAGCATCCCCTCAAACTGGCCCGAAACTTTCCATTCAGCACCGACGCAGCAGGAAAGACGTCCCCTATTCAAACCCCAACATCTCTCCCTGCAGTAACAAGAGGTTTTCCTTATAGATCTCCCATCACAACACTGGCCAGCGTCACCCCTGCTCCGCTCGTAAGAGCTGACACCGCAGAAGCTGTCTGGGGAGCAGAACACAGCCAGAGACACTGGCCTGCCGCCTCAGGGGGCTCCACCACTATCTGAAAGGGAGGTGCTCACGAGCAGCACCGTACGCTGCGCCCTGCCAGGGAGCTCCCGTTCTCCGTCCCCAACCACCGATAAAGGAGGAACCGAGGTCGAAGGTTCCAAAAGTGATTCGCGAGTTTGGGGGTCACGTGGCTTTTCCAGTAGATGCTGAGCACCCACCCCTTGAAATCCAGGCCCCTTGAAGACATCCCAAGTTGGGGACCTAAAAACTGAAGTGCCCCAAATTGTTGGGAACAGCTTGGCCAGACTGTCCTTAATAAATTGCCAGCCAGGGCAGGAAAACGCAGCAGTCAGCTTGCTCAGCAAATTAAGACTTGCAAAACAAAAAAGGACCCATGTCTTTTTGCCCTCCCTCCTCTCTGCCCTCCACCCCTCTGCTGCTCCTTATGAATAAAAACAAGCATCGCTTCAGATCCAAATTCCATACCCTGTGAAGTACAAAATTAAAGACTGACCATGGAGCCAAACTGAGCAAAAACTAGTTTGGTTTAATTCCTTCAAGACCCGTTGGTAAAAGGAACCCAGCTGTTTTTCTACAGGAAATAGCATATACACTTTGCCTTCACATACCACCACTGCATCAACAGGATTACATTAGCCTTTTTATACATTCATACTGAAGCAGCAGCAGCTCTCAGCACTGAGATAGACTGGGAGGGGCGGGGGGAATAGATTAACATTAAAACTTAACCTAGAAAAATTTCCCTTGCAATTTCCCATCATCAACTAATTTTAAGAGAGTTCCCATAATTAGGGCAGGGAAATCGAGACTTGGGAACATTCCCCTTTTCAAACAAGAGCAAATTTGTTCCAATGCAGTTTAAAGTTCCAGGCTGATCTCCGGTTTAGCAAACTGCCCCTTCCTCTCTGCCTTTCCCAGAGATGCCCACGGCTGGTACCAGCCTCACCACGGCTTGGCCTGCGCAGCTGCCACAGAGTTTTAACTTTGTTTTTAGAAGAGGTTTTGTGACCCGCTCCCCCACCTCTGTTGTGCAGAGAGCTGGGATGCTTTCCAGGAAGTTAACAGCAGCAACCCACCCTACAGGACCCCAAGTTACGATTATTGCTACAGCTCCACCCCTTCCTCCCCCTGACCCACCTTCCAGCCTTTTGCCTTGATGGGACTTGCTGATGAAGCGAGGCGAGTGGAGGATGCTCGCAGTGATGTGTGCGGGAGTGGGACCATTTCTCAGGTATGGATCGTTTGTGTTGTGGTAGCCTCACTGTGCTACACAACATCTGCCCCCAGTACTGTAGCTCCTCCGCCAGGCAGGGCAGGGCCATTCCGCAGCCGGGGAACTGAGGCACACAGAGACTAGCCCAAGGTCACGGGGAGTCTGAAGGAGCAGGGAACTGAACTCAAGCCCCCTAAACCCCAGGACAGAGCTCTAATGACCGCGCCTTCCTTCCTCTCTTTTAGCGTGACAGGCCCTATAGAGCAAGTACAGACCCTTCCTCCCACATACTGAGCCTGTGAGGCCCGTGGGATTCTGGAAAATTAATTCCTCCTTAATTGCGTAATTGCACACGGAGGAGCGTTGAAAGAGTTTGGGTCTCTTCTGCGTCATGCAGCACAAGCATCATGTCTGGCAGCGACTACTGGCCTGTGCTGATGTGCCAGGAAGCAGGATACCAGCCTGGAAGGACCCCTCATGTGGCATGAAGTGGGATATTGAACCATCTGGACAGTGCCATTACACCAGGGCCTGCTAATGTCAGAAAGTTCAGGTCTGGAGGCTAAAGGTACGAGGGACGAACACAAGGAGATCATTGGGATTTAGAAAAAATTGCAACACCTGAATATGGACCAAGCAAATTCAGAGAGGCCAGTACTGCCGCGAGAACTCGAGGCAAGCTTTACTTGCAGGAACGAGGAATTTCCCAGTGCACGACAATAATTCCAGCATGTCTCTACAGCTGGCCTTTGCAGCCTCCCAAGACTCCAGGAGGCTCCTTCAATATACAGATTTTTTTTTAAACGACTCACAAGTAAATTGTTGTGGTGCCTGTAAAAAAAATGAGCACTTGTTACCATGCAGCCATGGACCAAATTTCCTTGAGAGCAGGGATGTAATTCTTGAGAGGGGCTACTTGACAGATAAATTATAACACTATTTTGGACGCAATCTAAGAACATCAGCCAAAGAAACAGCCTTTGTACAGCACAATGTTATTTCTAAATTGACAAAGAACCTCGTGGGCTTTGCTCCTCCGCTCCAGGCTGCACATTTTGCATTTTTTACTTTGCCACGGAATGATTAAGAGCCTGTGGAACAGTGGGCTCAAGGTATGCAAACGCCAAAGGGCAGCAGTGCCAGAAAACCAGCTCTATGGGATTCTTCGTTAGCTACAAAAAAATAACAAATCGTATGTTGAGATACAGGTGAATTTTCAGAACTAAAAGCGAATCAAAGCAAAAGGCAATGCAAAGCAACGCTGTCAAGGTTTTCAGTCCCGCGTAGAAAAGGTTTGAACATACGCCTTTGTTTACTGAGGCAGGCTTACAGTACATTGGACGCTTTTAAAAATATCGATATCGATATATCCCCAGGACTGCAAGAATACATTAAAAGCAAAAGAAGGAAAGAATCCAAGAAATTCAGATCTTTCTCATGGGGTATTTCAAATGATAGCCACAGCATCCCGTGTCCCTTTGCAGGCAATAAGTTAGCAGCAAGCGTGTTCATTTTGTGTGGTTGCTACTTGCTGTCTTTCATTAGTGCCTTTATGAATACTTTATAATGAGAGCCCCTTAGCAAAACATTCATTTAACCATTTAGGGAGCAATCCAAGCCCTACTGAAGTCAGTGGGAGTTTTGCTGCTGACTTCAAGGGGGCCAAGGTTTTACCCTTAAGAATTAAGCCTCACGACGCCTGAGTTGTCAGTTCAAATCCGATCTCCGGTGTGTGGGAATAAACAGGGAGAAGTAAACTACCACCTTCAGTGCGGTTACTCCAGAATGACATCTACATGCTGGCGATCAGAAACTGGCTGCACCTCAGTGCGGATCTACGCACAGAGACACACCAGTGTCACGAAATCAAAGCTACCATTTCGGTGGAGCGCATTCACACTCCGCCACCTGGATCAGCTCCAGTTACATCGCGTGTGTCCACACAGCAGCAGCTGTATCCCAAAAAGCACGGTGCAGTGCGGCTGGGCATCCCTGCACCACCTGTGGGCTCATCGCCGTGTGGGAAAGATTGGCAGTGCATTGTGGGAGAGCCGCCAGCATCGCAGGGAACTGCAGGAGTTGCGGGTCACACGCCCAGAATTCTAGCCGATCGATCCCATAATGCACCATTCCTGTACTACCTGCTGCACACATGGATGAGGAACACCGCATGCTAAGTGGCGACCTTGATGGCGGCCTCAGCAGACAGGCCACGGCCGGATTGGACAACAGAGACAGAACTGCGCGTCAGCCCAGAGGCGCTCACGCTGGGGAAGGAGAAGTCCGCTCTGCATCTGCCCGGTCTCAAAGGATTGCCAAGCCAGCCCCCTTCGCCATCAGGAAACCAACCTGCCGCGATAACACACGCCTTGCACCTGGCAACAGAAACACCTTTTGCCCTGAGGTCATGTCTGAAAAATTCCTAGAGGAGATTTTTATGGGCTGCTGCAGGACTGGAAGGCAGCAAGAGAACACCGCAAACCACGACCAGCTACGGGGATCAGAGGGCAGGGGAGAAAAGCCCAGCAGAGATTTAAATGGGACGTGGCTATTCAGGCTGTTTATTATTGTTCAATTAAACTGCAGTATTTACACTACTTCCTGCCAGCACAAATACACTCAGTGTCTGAATCTGGTGTCGCGTATCTTCCCTCTACAAAAATAACGGAGAGGGGCTCTCCAAGAGGAGGTGTTGGGGGGGGGCGCGGGGGCAGGGAAGGGATAAGTAACGAAGGCTCCGATTGAGCAAAGCACTTAAGCCCATGCTTAACTTTAGGCACATGCTTAAACGCTCTGGCCCTGAGTGGGACTCTCAGCCCATTCTGAGGTGCTCTGATGAACACAGCTGGGAATTACTGACATGAAGCACATGCGCTAAGGTTCTGCCGACAGAGGGCCCGATCCTAACCCCACAGAAATACATGGCAAACGTTTCTGTGGGAGCAGAATTGGGCCTGGTGGCTAGAGCTTTGCAGGCGAAGGTTATAGAAAGATCTCCCAGGAAGGAAGGAGGTCAGGAAAGAAGACGAAGACGTCCCAAGCTTACAGGGGGCAGAAAGAATCCCAGCAGGACCCACACACCTGACCCACACACCATCTGAACTGGGCAGCCTCAGGACAGCACTGCAGAGCAACAGAAATAAATCCGCCCTCCCAGCCGCAGCTCTCCCGCCGTTTAACCAATGTTCTATCACCGTCTTTTGCTGAAAAGGTTCCCTTTTGGTTCACCAAGATTCAACCGCAGGACACCAGACTCGAGTCTGCAAATCCTAACCCAGGTCTCCGCCCCCAGCTTTGCTGGATTTGGCACCAAGGCCCCGATCCTGCAATCAGATCCCCCTGCCTGTGCAGATCCCCAAGCGGGCCCACGGATCCGTGCCAGGACAACACACCTCAGGGAATGTCAGGTTAAAGTGCCCTGTGCCCTGCCCCTTTAAGCACTGACGGTCTGTTGAAGGGGGCAATGGAACTAGCTCTGGTTGTAGCAGCAGACTTCCGTGTGCCCCCAAAGGACGGGGCAGCCATAGGGCTTGTGCCAGCTTATTAGTCTGTCTGTTTGATCCTAAGCTTAATAAATCTCCCGTTTCAAAATGCTCCTTGGCCTGGGAGCGCAACACGAGCACATTCCCGGCCCTGATTGCCACGGCAGGCGCAAGAGCCTCCTTCTTTCCAATGTCTGTCTTCTGAACCAGCCTCCTCGGACTGTACTCAGCCATTTTTGCCCTCCTATCTGCTGCTAGTTATTACTTAGCTCTGCAAAAGAGCCTTGAGAGTGAGTTTACAGGGCGGAAGCCATCCAAAAATAAGGGAGCAGGGAAAATCCCCTGTTGTTCTGTTCCCAACGGACTGAACTGGGCCATTTGGATGCAGAGGGAAAAGCAGGACCAGCCCTCCAAGTTTAATTGCATTGTGCGCTGATCGCATATGTTCAAAACAAAACAACCCTAAAACGCTCGCGTGTTGTGTGATGACTTAAACAAGGGAACCTAAACAAGACAGGCTGGACATGGCATAAAACAGCTGCTTCCCAAGACACGCTGCTTCGAAATGAAAGGGCCAAATGCAAGGGGGGAGGGAGGTATGCCAAGCAAAGAATTTGCCCCTAAAGGCAATAAATATAGGACCTCACCGCCAATGTGTTTAACCTTTAAAGCACAATGCTGCTCCCACCAATATGAATGGGAATTTTGCTCATAACTTCATAAGAAGCAGAAGCTTTATTGGGTCTCAAACAATTTGGTGTCAAGGCCCCAGCTCCAGGAGTCATGTGGTATGGGAGAATCTCAGCTTTCATTGTCAAAAACCGTTTCTGGCCCTTGTGGTCACAGAGAAAAGCTTGAGAAAAGTGCAACCTACTAAAGGCTCAGAAATTAGAAGGAAACAAGAACCCGGCCACTCAACATTTTTTGATCTCGCGATTTCTAAGCCAATCCCATGATTTCTGAACATCTGGAGTTAAGAACCTTGCCAACGCAAAACCATCACTTGAGCTAGCGAAGGAGCTGAGGAGTGCTCAGGCCAATCCGTCAGGATGCAATTAGAACAGCTACGTCATTTTTTGCAAGTGCATCCTCACCTACTAATTATAGCCCAGTGTAATTTAACTATCCTATAAAATTTCACCCTGAAGACCTCTATTTTTTCTCCTATTTGAAAGCATCAGAGTATTTATTTTAAATATATGTACAGAAAACAACATTCCCTGAGCCCATTGCTAAATTCAATGGCATTCCAGGCAGGACATTAGAATTTTATCATCCAGAGAGTTACATTTCACGGTAAATGTAACGTTCTGTTCTCAGTATCCCGTAGAACTGTGCTAGACAAACAGAACAGATTGCGCCAAGAGCCACCACTTGGCTGGACGGCTCCATCTGAAAGCACCTGCAGCCACTCATAAAAAAATAAATAATTGTGCAATTGACTGGATGTTATTTGGTGAAGAAACACACGATCGAGCTAGAAACCGAGGACACAGACTCGTCTGTTTCATGCCTCTTCCATCTAGCACCACCTTCCAGCGGTGCAGGGCTATTTTAAGAGACCGCGCCCCATTTGCAAGCATGGAAGCTTCTACGGACTATCCAGTATAATGCTCAGATGCTTAGATGCTCAGATCAGTACCTAGGGTGAAATTAACCCTGTGCAAACACCAAGCACCAGGCCGATACATTACGCAAGTCGCCAGTGCTCCAGTCCTGCAAAGACTGACTCACATGCCTAACTTTGCGCAATGCAACCAGCCCCATCAGCTTCGGGGGGGTGACACACGGTGCGTCAGGTCATCAGGCGTTAAGTGGTGCACAGGCATTTTGCTAACCCTCTGCCTGGCTCCCCATAAGTCCCCTAGCACAGCCTCCCATGCTGGGAAACCAGGCCTATAGACCTCACTTTAACCCAGAGCCAGAGACTTCACCCCATTTTGCTGGTTAAAAGCTGATGTATTTAAGATAAAGGTTGAATTTCTGTCTCTGAAAAAAAAAAAGAGAAAACTCAGCTGCACGACCCCATCAAGCTCTGTTTTCAGATCCGGTGAAAGGAGTCGTTTTTCCCGGGTGACTCTAATACGTTTGGCATTAAGTGCTGACAGTTCTGCCCGGGTGTTCTGCCAAAGATAAATCATAGACATGGAGCTTCTTTTTAAGATACTTAGGATTTACTATTCAGGAAAAGGAAAAGATTTCCAGCCCTACCACTCGCACAATCCCCCGGAAAATTCACAGCTATCGAGTGAGTAATAAAATGAACCGAATAACATATTGGAGGACAAGAGGGTCAGAAATCTTCTGGACAGTGACGCTCTGGGGACTAAGTAATTGCTGATCACGGAAGTTAACATGCTAGAATCACATTTGTTTCATGATGGGAAATCCACTCACACGCAGGCTGAAGCAATGTCCCACTCGTTACCCAAATCACTCACAGAAAACGCTTTCATGAGGACTCAGCAAAAGGCTTTTTCTTTAAAAACTGAGTACCCCTTGTGGAGAGAGCCAGAAAGCCGAGGCTTGAATTTCTACATAAACCATTCCATTACTGAATGAAATCTACCGATGGGAGCACCTTCCCAGCCAGCCACCGAACTGCAGGGTACGTAGATTACATGACTTTGCATACTTACTGCAGCAGGCTGACAACTTTGCTAATATAACCCAGGACATGGGAGTTATTATCACAGCAATAAAATCCAGACTGCACAGATGTCACCAACTAACCGCCCTTTTTTGAAGATAAATGGTTCTTGAAACGAATTACTCATCCAGTGCAACAAGAAAGGGGGTTTAAAGAACCCAAGATGTTTTATTTTAAGTTCTTCAAAGCAGGTTTCTTTGCAAAATTCACACTTTGTAAAAGAAAAAATAATAGGAATAAAGTTTGATCTCCCCTCATGGGCATCACACACACATATAAATAAAAGACCAAGCAACCCAACAGTGATCTTTAAGGAGACTGGATTCATTCAAAAGTTTGTGTTTCCTTAGAAGAGTGAAAGTTTGCAGGGTTAGGACGGAGTGGAAGGGGCTGGGGAGGGTGAAGGTATCGCAACGGAGCGGGACACCTACAAACTCCTGTTTCCTGGGGACCGTGGCTATTTCCAGCTGCAAGATGCAAACAATGACAGGAAGCAACAATCTAGCAGGAAAACAACCGCTGCATCCAAAGGGCTGCCTTGCGGACAGCCCCTTCCAGACAACGGACCCGATTCTGGCCTCCCGTCCTCACTCAGTCCGACACCTTGGGCTCCAGATGGAGCAGCTCCATCTCCTGGTTTACACCAGCGTATGAGGAAGCGGAATCACGCCAGTTTCTCCAGCTCCATCCCCTTATTTTCCGAGACATTGTCAGAGCAAATGGGTGGAAAGCGCAGAAGCTGACGGGTCCCACATAACCATCCCGGCTCAGCACCGCGACCCACCCCTGTCCCGGCCGCCTGGGCTCGGCGGAGGGAAGCCCACGGCCCCGCGGGACACGGTAGGGGGCTCTCCAGGCGCGTGTCAAGGGACCCCCCCGGATGCTGGAGGCTCGGACAAGAGCTCGGATCCGGCTGCGCTAGTTCGCTGCTCTCCTGTCCTGCCGAAACCCGGGCGCACGCTGCATGTGTGCAGCCCCCCCCCCCCCCTTCACCTTCCGCTGCTGCAACAACTATCCTGCCCCCCCCCAATTCCTCCCAAGCCCCCTCCCTGCCCTCCCGGGGAACTCTCCCGACTGCTCATTAGTTTAATTAATGAGCCAGTGCATCGCCCTCTGCACAGCTGCAGCTCCTGTCCGGGGGGGGGGGGGCAGAGGCACAGCAGCCCCCCCCCATGCCCGGTGCCCGCTCACCTGGCCAGCCGCTCAGCTGTGCAGCCTGCACCGCTCTGGGCAACATTCTCCCCGCGCGCGCCCGCCGCCGCCGCGCGCTCTGGAGAGGCCGCTGGGGCCGGGGGAGCGCGCGCGCGCGCGCGCCCGGGGGAAGTGGGGGAGCAGCTGGTTCTCCAGGGCTGCGCCGGCCGCCTCCCCCCCCCGCTGCACGTGGCTCGCTCCGCTGGTTGCACATCAGCGCCCCCGGGCTGCACCCTGCGGTGCTGGCGCCCCTGCCCCCCCGGGGCTCCCCACCCTCTGGGTCCAGAGCCGGGGAGCGGCCTCCGGAGGGGGCTGACCCTGGGCTCCCAAGGGGGGTTCCCTCCCCCAGCAGCAGTGGGGGTGTCTCCTGGGCAGGGCCGGCTCTAGGTTTTTTGCCGCCCCAAGCAAAAAGATTTTTGGCCGCCCCCCCACCCCAGCCCTGGGCTCTCTCTTCCCCCCCCCCCATCCGCACCCCCTGCCGCCCCAGCCCTGGGCTCCCCCCCACCAGGGCTGACTCCGCCCGATCCCACCTCACCTCCAGCCGGTCCGGCGCTGGCAGGGTGGGGTAAGCAGCGGGACTCCCGGGCCGCGCCTCAGCCCAGGGTCCCTCCAGCCGGGACTCCTGCCTCCAGGACCGGCTGGGACGCGGGAGGGCAGAGCCTGGGGACCGCCCTGGCAGGGGGCTGAGGAGCCAGGGCAGGGTAGCCCCAGAGGGAGCGGAGCCCCGGAGAGTGTCACCCACTTGGAGCCTGCCTGGCCCAGCCACAAGGTGCGGTGCTGCTCCCGCGCGGCACGAACCACAGCAGCCCCAGGGCGCCCCCCCCCCCTCCCCGGCACACGAGGTGCTGCTGCTGCTGCTGCCAGGGCCGGCTCTAGGCTTTTGCTGCCAGAAGCAAAAAAAAAAAAAAAAAAGATGCCCGGAATGCCGCCCTTGAAAATGTGCCGCCCCAAGCACGTGCTTGGTTTGCTGGTGCCTAGAGCCGGCCCTGCTCCTGGGGAAAGGGGGGGCCACAGGAAGCTAACACGCCCCCCGCAGCCAGCAAGGGGCCATCCTGCCCTCCTCCGTTCAACCCAGTGCAGAGCACTGCGGGCACCTGCCCCACGAGGGATGTGCCCTTCTGAATTAAACACGACCCCATGGTGGAACTACAGGCCTGTCTCATCTTACGCTGGGGTTACGTTCCGCGGTCAGCGCGTAAAGCGAAAACCGCGTATAGTCAAAATCCCATTGAGTGTCATGGCGGGCGGAATCACCCGCCCGACAGGAACAGGACATAAATTGCTATTTTTCTCTTTTTTTTTGTTTTTTTCTTGTTTTTGCTGACCGCGTAAAGCTGAAATCGCACATGTTAAATGCGCCTAAGATGCGACAGACCTGTACATGGCCTGGGACGGCCTACAGGCCTCCATGCGGCCACTCCTGCTTCATGCCAGGCAGCTCGAGCTCCCCCCTGAACAGGGAGTTATCGGGGGGCGGGAGGGGAACATATCAGAATCCGTGACCTTCAGGATGCTGCCATATTCCCTGTTTTATTAGAGTTACACAACACCTGATTAGCCTTTGGAACTCACCGCCACAAGATATCACTGAGACCAAGAACTTAGCAGGAGTCCAGAAAGAACTGGAGATTTATATGGATAATGAGAACATCCGGAGCTTTAATTTATAAGGATTTAAAAACAAACACACACGAGTTTTGGGTTGATATAAATGCTCCTGTTTCAGGTCAACCCCTGATTGATGGAGGTTAGGAAGAAACTTCCCCTGGGGGCAGGTTATTCCATTACTGCAGACTTCTTTCACTTTCTCTGCAGCCACTGGGAATGGCCCCTCTTGGCGAGAGGAGACAGGGCTACATGGGCCCTGGTCTGTTCCTCAGTTCCCCAAAGGACACCGCAATTTCCTCTAATTTCTACCCAACCTGGAAGTGAAGCAGGTGTTGAAGAGATGGCTGGGAACGCAGCGGGGTCCGACTGAGCCCAGAGGGGAGGAGGGAGACTGGGATGGTATATTTGGAGGGGAGGAAGGCTTGACACTGACACTGCGTGGGTCCCTTTTAACTCCTACCCTCTGCGTTTTTCTCTTCCCCTCAGGGCACAGGGACAATGCTCTCAAGTCCCCTAGCTCTGGGCAGCAGCAAAAAACCAAAACCCACAACCCGAAACTTTAGCCACCGTGACAGGCCTAAGTGGTACAATTGGCGAGAGCTGCGAGCCAGCCATGCTGGGCTCTAAAAAGCCTCATTGGCTGGCGGAGCTGTGATCTGGCTGCAGCTTGCGTTTATTATGAGCCTGATGTAAATGATGGCATTGGGAGCATGGGCAGGGGGGGGCCGAATTCACCAGACAGGCACTGGCTGGTGGGGAGGGGGGCACAAGCAATTGTGTTGTGTTGTTTTGTTTTGTTCCGTTTTTTAAAAAACAACAACAGCAGAAGGTGTTAGCGTTTAAGCAACAGCTTGGCTGCTGGGAACGGCATTGGCAGCAAACGGACTGGAGGGTACCCCCGAGGCAGCGATTTCTTCGCTGCCTTGAGGGGGCTTTTGCTAAGCTCAACATCTTTTTAAAGTGGAAAACCCTGTGTTTGATAGTGCAGCAGCAGCAGCTCCTCACACTTCAGCCGGGCTGGGTTGTGCTGGATGCGGTATAACTGCCCAGAAGACGGTTCCTGCCCCAAAGAGAATACCGTCATCCTCTGCATAACAACACTCCGAGTGAGGAGCTCAAAGCTCTTGACAATCACTAATGAAGCCAAGGAGCTGGGCAGTGAGGTGTTATCCCAGGGCACGCCGGCTATTCGTAGTACATGGAGCTCACACACGAGCTTTGAGACGCTTGCTACAGATCAGTGCTGGACCCCACATTGAAAAGGGATGGCTCAGGCTGCTCAAAGAGACCAGCTCCCACTGGCTTTCGAAGTGGGTCACTCCCCGTCCCTGGGAGAGCTGTCGGCTCAGATGCAGTTCAGGGGGAATCAGTGCAGGGACAGTCCTGCGTTAGTCGGGAGATGGAAGTGATGNCTTTCACTTTCTCTGCAGCCACTGGGAATGGCCCCTCTTGGCGAGAGGAGACAGGGCTACATGGGCCCTGGTCTGTTCCTCAGTTCCCCAAAGGACACCGCAATTTCCTCTAATTTCTACCCAACCTGGAAGTGAAGCAGGTGTTGAAGAGATGGCTGGGAACGCAGCGGGGTCCGACTGAGCCCAGAGGGGAGGAGGGAGACTGGGATGGTATATTTGGAGGGGAGGAAGGCTTGACACTGACACTGCGTGGGTCCCTTTTAACTCCTACCCTCTGCGTTTCTCTCTTCCCCTCAGGGCACAGGGACAATACTCTCAAGTCCCCTAGCTCTGGGCAGCAGCAAAAAACCAAAACCCACAACCCGAAACTTTAGCCACCGTGACAGGCCTAAGCTATAATTGGCGAGAGCTGCGAGCCAGCCATGCTGGGCTCTAAAAAGCCTCATTGGCTGGCGGAGCTGTGATCCGGCTGCAGCTTGCGTTTATTATGAGCCTGATGTAAATGATGGCATTGGGAGCATGGGCAGGGGGGGGGCCGAATTCACCAGACAGGCACTGGCTGGTGGGGAGGGGGGCACAAGCAATTGTGTTGTGTTGTTTTGTTTTGTTCCGTTTTTTAAAAAACAACAACAGCAGAAGGTGTTAGCGTTTAAGCAACAGCTTGGCTGCTGGGAACGGCATTGGCAGCAAACGGACTGGAGGGTACCCCCGAGGCAGCGATTTCTTCGCTGCCTTGAGGGGGCTTTTGCTAAGCTCAACATCTTTTTAAAGTGGAAAACCCTGTGTTTGATAGTGCAGCAGCAGCAGCTCCTCACACTTCAGCCGGGCTGGGTTGTGCTGGATGCGGTATAACTGCCCAGAAGACGGTTCCTGCCCCAAAGAGAATACCGTCATCCTCTGCATAACAACACTCCGAGTGAGGAGCTCAAAGCTCTTGACAATCACTAATGAAGCCAAGGAGCTGGGCAGTGAGGTGTTATCCCAGGGCACGCCGGCTATTCGTAGTACATGGAGCTCACACACGAGCTTTGAGACGCTTGCTACAGATCAGTGCTGGACCCCACATTGAAAAGGGATGGCTCAGGCTGCTCAAAGAGACCAGCTCCCACTGGCTTTCGAAGTGGGTCACTCCCCGTCCCTGGGAGAGCTGTCGGCTCAGATGCAGTTCAGGGGGAATCAGTGCAGGGACAGTCCTGCGTTAGTCGGGAGATGGAAGTGATGACCCAGCCGGGTTATGTCTAGCTCCAGCATCTATTGAGCAAATCTTGCTCTCGGGAACATTGGTGTAACCTCTACTGAAGTCAATGGGGACTAGAATTTGCTCAGGTGACCCTGTGACATGGATCTTGTTCTGCCTACGGGGAACAAAGAGAGGCCCCGATCCTGCACTAGGGTCTGATCGCAGGATCAGGGCCAGAGCCAAGATTAAAGTGCGGAGCCGCTGCGCTGCTGGGTATCTGTGATTATAAATTACTTTATTTTTTAAGAACCCTCTGTCCATCACCAGAGCATTTATTTGCTATGCTATCTGATTTTACAATGCAGGATTTTCTCTCCCTATAAATAATTACAGACTCTCTAATGGATCTCAAACCTTGCATTACCTGAGCTGTCAGGAACTTGACAATTACGGCTTAGCCTTCCTCCGCTCTCCAAAAAGCAGGAGATGAGGCCAGGAGGGAAGTGTTCCTGCAGTTCTGGCACAGTGTTTCTCCCCTTTAAAGGGCTCTTCAAACATTCATTAACCCTCACACACAACGAGGGGGATAAGCAAGTATTACCCACATCTTGCAGGTGGGGAAACTGAGGCCTGGAGCGGCAATGTGACTTAATCAAGCCCATATAGCCAATCAGCAGCAGGAATACAACCCCCCAGGAGAGCTGCCTAACATCCCCCTGCTGTAACCACTGGACAATACTGTCCCTTGTCCCATTTGAAAGCCACAATCTCCAAGCATTACTAGTCTAATGCAATAATTTCATTGCCACTTTTCCCATCTATGGATGGTTTCACAATATATTTGCCAAACCTGTGACTTGGGATCACCAGGGTGAGCCTGAGCTCTCTGTGCGAGTCACGCTGGGAGATCTTGCGCTGACACTCGGCTCCCGGGGGACTCCCAAGGATCAGCCCCTCCCCGCCCCCATCCCGGGTACAGAATTTTTACAGCTGCTCCATTCTTCAGATCTGGAATCCCGGCCTCTGGCAGCTCCCGAGGCCAGCACACGCTCAGGGCTTAAACCCAGGCCAATTTCACCTGGCTCCCACATAATCATTTGAGCTGTTAATGTTATTGTTGTGGAGAGCTCCCTGGGATGCAGGGCATGAGCAGCACAATAGACATGTGGCTCCAGTTAACTGGATTCCTGTCTGACCAGGAGATTAACAGAAACTGACTGGCCACAGCACTCCCAGGTAGGAGCCCGAACCTGGATTGAACAAGACGCTCTAACCTGCCCACTGAGCGGCACTGCTCTGAGAAAGTCCCTTCTATGGCCAGGATTTTCAGAAGGGCCCAAGCACCCGCTGGCCACGCCCGATTCTCAGACCCACTCAGCTCTCATTTCAGCCCCAGAATCAGAGGCCAGATCTGCAAACGACCTCAGAGCAGAGAGCGTGGAGCTGGCCCCGCAAGTCTCACAGTGGGAGCGTAGGAAAATCTGGCCGCGTATTTCGGTGTCTCAGTGGGAGCTGAGTCTCTGAGAAGCTGGGCTGCTCCTTGCAAAGTCTGAGTTTCCACAGCTAAAAGCCATTGCGCTAATTTCCTATCATCTGCCACCTTTTCAAAGTCCTATTTCTTTATCTTCAGACCGGCCTCTAACGATGTCTGGGCTAGCTGGAGAAGAACCCGAGTTTTGGATGATGATGATTTGTATTATCACAGGAGCCCCGGTTACAGCGTCCTGGACACACGCAGAACAGAGACAGCCTCTGCCCCAGCAGCATAGCATCTAAGTCAGAGTTTACCATCTAAGCATCAGACCAAAGCCTTAGTGAAACTAGTCCAGCCCGTGGCGTTTGCTGGTTCCCACATGGCAGCGCGGCACCGGGTAGGTTTGTGTTCATACCCCAGCAGAGGGAGGCCTCAACACAAACCGATTTTGTTATTTACATTTGTCAGGAAAACATTTCTATAATATTGCTGACTTTGCAATCCTTTTGCCTGTCTGCTTAATACAGAAAACTGACATATTTGGCCTCAGCTAACTCAAATGTCCCTTACAACGCTGGACAGTAAACTCTGCACCAAAGGCATGGGATGTAGCGACAGCAATAGCCATAAGTACAGGATCCATCTCCTCATTGTCCTCCAATCTTGCTACTGTCGCCTCTTCTTTTTGCCTTTAGTTCAGCTTGTTCCTATAAAATCATTTGCAGCATAGCCGTATGAGAACTGACTCCATTAATCCTCTGGGGTCACTGCGGAGCTTTCCAAAACTAAACACAATCGTTAAACTAGAACAAACTCGTTCCCCAGCTCCTAGTTATTGGAATCTCCGCTGCATACAAATGTTGGGAGAAGTTTTACCAAATGGAGGAACCACTTGGCTCAAAATCCTTTCTTATATTTTTCTTACAAAGCCCCCCACCCCCTTACACTATTTATACTTTTTTTTTGGCATTAAAAGGAAATAAAATGATTCTATAAAGGCAGGGGAAGGAAAACTCTTTTGCAAGCTTGTATCTGGTGACTTTTAAACAGCGCGGAGGGCAGTATCTTTGCTGTGCAGCAGTGCAGAGCCAAAATGGCATAAACTTTTATTCTTTAAAAAAAATCTTTTGATTTTGGTTTGTCTTTGCAGGCTCAGCACAAAACAGCCTTTAAATTTGGGAACAAGCAGTTGTGTTAAAGCTGAAACTTTATCCTCCCTCTCATGCATGGAGTTATAATCGAAAACCATGTCCAATAAATAAAAACAACTTTCAAATTAGAAGCAGAAATTAGCGTTTTAATGGCAGCTGAAAAGTGAGATATTTTTACATTTTACACAGTCCCTGCTGACCACAAAAAGTTGAAGGAAAACCCTTTTTTTTTTTCTTTACGCAATGCACAATTTGCCCATGGAACTCATTGCCACAAGTTACCACTGAGCTCAAGAGTTTAGCAGGATTCAGGAAAGCAGAGGACATTTCAATGGGTAACAAGAACATCCAGAATGATCAGAATAAGGATTTTTTAAGGACAAGAAAGACCTTTCGAAGGGCTATAAATAGGGCTCCTTGAAAATTTTCCACTGGAACTTCTTTTGGCTGGAAAATGGCTGTTTGATTAGACAGAAATTGTGGCAGAAATATTTCTCTTTTCATCAAAAATTTTCATTAAAAAATCTTCTCTCTCGTTTTTCAGTTTTTGGCAATGATTCTGAGTTTTTGGTTGCTGACAACTAACATATTTTTGGTTTTCAACAAAACCCTGAAAAATGTAAAGACCGTTTTTTGAGAAAAAAATTTTTTTTTTGTTCTCACTGAAATTTTTCACAGGGAAATAAACTCATTTTCCAACCAGCTCTACAGCTAAAGCCCCCGGCTTCAGGGCATGCACTGACATCCAGCTGACAGATTCCGGAGGAAACTCCCCCTAGGGACAGGTTATCCCATAACTGTGGGGTTTTCTGGCCCTTCCTCTAATGGAGCAGGTGCTGGCCATGGTCAGAGACAGGGCACTGGCCTAGATGGACTATGGGTCTGTTGCCATACAGCAATCCTTATCATTCCTGTTTTCCAGAGCATCTGCCATCCATGGATCTCAAAGTGCTTTACTAAGAATGAACTAAGCCAGCTATGAGAGCCTGTCCGAGTCATTATTGGCATTTCACACACCATGAAACCAAGGACCGGGAAGGTTCAGTGCAGGGTCATACAGGCAGACAGTGCCCTGACTGGGAATAGAACCCAGGAGTCCTGATCCCAGATCTGGACTTTTAACCGTCACGAAACTAGAAATGGGTGAGATTTTGCAGGCAAAACATATGCACCTGCCTTTAAAAATTTAGTCCAGACTTCTATACAAACCCAATTAGGGAGCACAATCACACAGGCTCCATAGTGAGCTAGGGCAGATGGCAAAGAGACAGTTTTCATTTGAGCCATTATTTTAAAAAAGCTCCTGATCCCAAAGACTTTTCTCTGCAGAGTCAACGAGTTCCATTGATGAGCAGCGCAAACCTCGGGCCGCCAGGAGGGGGGAGAGCCGGGCGATTTCCTTTCCAGCACAAGGCTGCGGGAGCACCGAGCGCACATCCACCCCGAGCGGAACATGTGTTCAAACACTGAATCGCAGCGTTGGTAGAGTCGCAGCTGGGGCTGCCAGCGCAGTACGGTGTGAATGATTCATGAGATACAAATTCCTTTCCCAAGAAGAGCCCTGCGAAGCCGGCTGTGCTCTGTACAAACGGACGCACATGGGCTGCAGCTCAGGTGCTGCCCACTGGGACGCTGCCAGGGAGTCCCAGAGCTCACGTCGCAAAGGGAACATTTCCCTGATGCCAAGACCTGCGCCAGAGCCGAACCCGATGCTCGGCCCACACACACCAGGCAGGCTTGCAGCAGGCGGAGGATACCCGGCTAGAGAAATAACTCACCACGCAGTTTGGAAACTGCTGTCTCCCATGATTTTAATCCGGTGAATTATGATTGAACGCTAAAAGCGTTTACATTTCCAGCTCTTCAGGGCTGTCTTATGCTCAGAGTTTGTCCAGCGCCTAGCACAATCTGTTTATTTTAGCTACTCAGCCCCATTTCCACAGTTATCTGAGCAGCTCCCAGTCGTTAACGTGGTCAGACTCTCAGCCCCCCCACGAGGGCCGTTATCCCCACGAGACAGGCCCCGAGGCAGTAAGTGACTGTTGCCCCAGGTTACTGGGGATACCTGTGGCAGAGCAGAAGCTGAACGCAGGGCTGGAGTAGCCCAGGGTCGGGGTCTCACCCCTGTACCATCCCTCCTCACAGGCCTCTGCTTGACTACAACTGTTAGTAATGTTGTTTGTGTTACAGTAACACCCAGTGGTCAGACGGAGAGCAGGGCTCCCTCGGGACGGGCGCTGCCCAGGCGCAGAGTGAGAGGCAATCCCAGTCCTGACAAGCCTACCATGGAAATAGATCAGACAGACCCAGGGTGGGATGGGGAAACTGAGGCACTGGGCAGGGAAGAGACTTGCCCAAGGTCCCCCAGCAGAGCGGTGGCAGAGACAGGACTGGAACCCAGGTGTCCTGTCAGTTAAGCTGGGCTCCCTCCATCAGCTTGTTTCAAATATTTCAATTAGCCAAAATACACCGAAAACGTTGCTCTTCTTTTTCCAGGCCTCTCTCCGAGGGAAGTGCTGCGTTTGCGCAGCCTTGGTATCCAGGCAACGGCCTCCTGGCTGTCCGGGGTACTAAGCCAGGGGCCCCAGATGCAGAGGACGAGTCGCTCCCAGCGCTGAAGAGCTTCCCAGCTCCATATGCTACAACAGCAAGCGAGGGGCCCAAGGTGGCCCAGCGGGTCAGTAGCAGAGCTGGGAAGAGCATGTGACTGTCGGGCCAGTCCCCTACCCACTGTCGGCCAGAGTCACTCTTCCCCCGGGGCAGCAGCAGGCCGGGCAGACCCAGCAGCTGCTCTGGCTCCCGCCTTCGACCCAGCCGAGCAGTCCCGAAGAGCTGCCTCAGCCCGGCCGCGGCCGCTCGTTGAATCATCAGCGCGCGGGCAGGGAAGTGAACCCTCGGCAAAGCCTGGCCAGATTTCACACCTGTTTCAAATCCGGATCCAGGAGCGTTAGCGTCTTTCGAGGAGGGAGAAGGGGGTGGGGGGATTTCATTGCTCAGATAACCCACCGTGCCAGGCCGTCCCTTTGCCATCGCAAGCCAGCCCTGCCCGTCGTGCGGGGCAGCGCTGCTCTGCACATGCCAGTACCCACTGTGGGGGGCTGGCGTGACGGTGAATCAAGAGCCCCCGTTTAGAGGCCCGTCTTCGTTAGACTCCGTATTGTCTGCCTCAATTACCGCAGCATAACTCTCGCTGCCAGGGACGGGGCTCAGCTCAGAGGACGGAGAACGAAGCGTCCCAGAAAGTTCTTGGGGGAGGGGGTGCCCGGTGAGAGAGGGGCTGATCCAAGAGGAAACGGCGAGGGGTTGCCATGATGACTGGGAGGACAGATGGCCTGATGCAGACAGTCCCCCTGCTAGCAGCCCCAGGTTAGAGGTCAAATGCCCTTATGCTACCGAACCCGGTTGGCAGAGCACAGCCCTTCACGCCCGCCTGGCTGGCACTGGTGCGAAGGGCTGGCCAGAGGCACCAGGCAGCCCGGCCCACGAAGGGCAAGGGCCTGATCCTGGAGGGAGCCACCGTCCTGTGCAGCAGGATCAGGCTCTTGCAGTGAGATGGGAGGAGACACTCGACCCTTTCAAGGTGAGAACCGCCGGCATCCATCAGGGCCGGCGCCAGGCGAGCGACATCAATCCTGCTGCCACGCGGGGGGAGCGATAACATCAGCAGCTGATCTATCATCCTTCCCCGTCCCCGCTGACAGCTCCGGCACCTTCCCAGCCGCCGGCACCTCGCCGCAGTCCGCCCTGCTCCCTTGGGCTTCCATCCTCCCTGCTCGTCTCCCCGGCTGCCCATCTCGTCAGCGCCGGTCACGCCTTGCCATGCCCGGGCCAAGCAGCCCTCTTTAGGCCCTGCTCCTGGCTTCCCTGTAGCAGGTGCTTAAGCTCCTCAAGTCTCCTTGGAGCTGACAGCCCTGTTCCCACGCTTCTAGTTCGGCACGTGCCCAAGTACTTTGCTGAATCGGGGCCTATGTCTGGAGCTTCTCTCGCATCCACCAAAGCAGCTCCACCATGTGCAGCCCAGATCCCCCAAGAAGAGCCGGGAATCGAACTGTGCCCTGGGAGCGGTGGGTATCCCGAGAGATTTAAGTCAATGGTAGGCCCTCGTCTGCTCCGGGATTTTAGCTGCACTGACAGAGCTGAGCTAGAGCAAACCTAAGTGTAGACACGATTCGCAGCAACGCAGCTCACGCTGGTTTCACACAGCAAAAGAAGAGCTCCGATTGATCAGCCTGAACCTTCCAGAACAGCACAAACCAGCACCCTCTTGCCATCTTCTTATCGGTATTTCAGTGTTGCCTAGATGTGCTATCTGAGATCAGGGCCCCGTCGGGCCAGGCACTGCCCAGACCCCGCCCGAGATCAGGGCCCCGTCGGGCCGGGCACTGCCCAGACCCCGCCCGAGATCAGGGCCCCACCGGGCCCGACTATTTTTCTCTTTTGCTTGTATTTCCTGAGTGGGAGGGGCTGAGGAGGTGGAGGGGGTGGGGAAAAACCCAGGTCAAGTCTTGAAATGCTGGGTTAGAAGAGTGCAGCCAGAGATGGCCACGAGCCCCCTTTGACCGACCGACCCGTACAGAACTCCAGCACGCAGGCGATGCCTCCATTACAGCCCAGCCTCCTGGCACTTAGACCCAGCTCTGGCTTTATGACCGGTAAAGGCGGCTGCAGGGCTGGCGCTGGGAAATGGATGATCTGGTGCGAAACGTGGACAAGGACAGAAAATCCTCTCTCTGTCCTCTGCCAGGCAGGAGAGGGCATCGGGGCAGCCTCATTACCATTCAGAAAAGCTTCTGGAACCTGACAAGACAACACTGGGGGAGCGTTTCCACACTGACCCCAAACATTTGCATAATCTTGGTGCTCGCATGTATGTGTGTCCGTTCGATGAACGAGCGACTGACCTGGCGCCTGACAGACACAGCGATGAGACTCGGAAATGTGCCGAGCACGTCAGGACGCATTTTCTGCCAAGGGAAGATGCCCGCTCTGAGGATAACGGACAAATGTCTGGGCTTACGGTGCCATCCGGATTCAGAAGAAACCCAAGCCGTGCTCAGGGCAAAGGTCTGCGTTTTGTAAGAGGTGTTATAAAAACCAGTATTAATAAACGGCGCCATTTAGACAGCCCCTTCCACGCCAGGGCTTTGCAGATGATTCTTAATTAAATCTCAGAGCCCTTCCATGAGGTCCCGTTGTTCACATGAGGAATCCTGGGACACAGGTTTGAGAACAATCATGTGATTAATCAGTAAATTGCCATTGTTCAACTTGTCGGACAATGTAAAACTCTGGAACAACATTAACCAGTCAAATTGAGTATGCAAACCACTGGGTCCTGATTGGCTCTTCTGAGCTCCGTGATAACTATTTTACCTTCCAGCATGTACTTTTTTTCTCTTGATCTCTGACTTCACCAGCCCTGCGCTAGGAGAGTCCATGGTGCTCAGTCACAGAAGGACCCATCAATGCGAATACTTGAAGCGTACGTTACTGCAACTCAGGGCAAGAGTGGCAGACCCTAACCCTTAGACCGCAGTCCTTCCTGCAAATATTTATGCACAAGCTACATTTTCTGCCTGGAAGTAGGCTTGTTCTGTGAGACGGAGACGGAGTTACTCACATGAGTACACATTTGCAGGTTCAGGGCTTCAGAGAGGTTTTTAAATGAAAGATTTTGCATTGAAAGCAGCCCCTTTTGCAGATGGCATTTTCTGCAAAGCTGTTCGATTGTAACAAGGCTGCGATCCTGCTGCACAGGGCATCCCCCCCTACCAGCCGGCTCCACGCCTGCTCTGCGTTTAGCAGCGGTACAGGGGGACCCCTCCCCCAAAACAACTTCAAAGCCCAGGCCAGACCAGCCAGCAAACCTGCCTGCGACGGGGCTGGTGCCAAGGTGCCAACTTCAGCGATTTGATTGCGACGCTCACGACGTTAGAGCCCAGCTCAGCTTTCGTTGTTTGAAAAGTCAGGTTCTGCCCTCCTGGCTGGTGAGAAAAGCTTGTGACTATGAAGCGGGTGCAGGAACCAGAACGCCGAGGGAAAGAACTGAACAGCTTTTACTTTTTTTAAAATCTAATGATTTTAAGCCCGTTTGATGGGGTTTTTGGGGGGTGATTAATGATTTGTGAACGTTCCTGGTTGACGAGGCCATTACTAGCTGTACCAGCTCCTGCGGGAACTTGTCCCAGAGGGGAGGTACAAAACGATAAGGGGGAATTGCAAATAAAGCAGCGTCACTTGTGTCCAATGGTTCGTCTTTCCCTGCCACTGCCCTGCTTTTATCAAGACAGTTCTGCACTAGCTCTTAGGCAGGGGCCATTGTTTTGTCCTGGTCCCTGACTGGGCTCCTAAGCGCTCCTGTAATATACCTAATACAGAAACGTTGTTTCAGGGGTTCAGCTGATCGCTGACTAGTCTGTGAAGGGGTGTTGATAACGCGGAGGGGTTCAGAGAAGAGCCCCGAGAATGACGACAGGATTAGAAACCTGCCCTACAGGACAGACTGCAGGAGCTCAATCTGTTCAGCTTAACAAAAAGAAAGTGAAGGGGTGAGCTGATCAGTCTGTAAGTACTCACATGGGGAACAAATATTGAATAATGGGCCCTTCAGTCTGGCAGAGGAAGGTCCCACACAATCCAACGGCTGGAAGTTGAAGCTAGACAAATTCAGACTGGCTGGGCTGATTTAGTTGGGTTTGGTCCTGCTTTGAGCAGGGGGTTGGACTAGATGACCTCCTGAGGTCCCTTCCAACCCTGAGATTCTATGATTCTATGAAATAAGGGGTAAACTTTTAACAGTGAGCGTAATTAACCCTTGGAACAACTTACCAAGTGTCATGGTGGATTCTCCATCACTGGCCATTTTAAAATCAAGATGGGAGGTTCTTCTGACAGCTCTGCTCCAGGAATTATTGTGGGGCAGGTCTCTGGCCTGTGCTCTGCAGGAGATCAGCCCGGACGATCACAATGGGAATCTATGAAGCTTTTCCCTGAGGGCAGGTTCTCCCATCAC
The DNA here is from genome assembly GCA_003942145.1 of Platysternon megacephalum. Taxonomy (NCBI): domain Eukaryota; kingdom Metazoa; phylum Chordata; order Testudines; family Platysternidae; genus Platysternon; species Platysternon megacephalum. Next base: position 10,905,499 of record QXTE01000039.1, read on the forward strand.
TGCTGGGTTCTTTCACCTTCCTCTGATGCAGCTGGGACTGGCAGGATATGGGACTAGACAGCCCACTGGGCAGGGGGAGCCCTTTCCTGCTCCTGTCCCGCAAAAGAGCTCCGTGTGGGCTGGCCCCACGGCTCTCTGCAGTTGCAGGGGGTCCACCCGTGCAGATCAGGGCCTGCAACGGTACCAAGGGGACCTTTGTCCAAACACCACCAAACCCAACTCAGAAGGTGCATTCCAGTCTCCTCCCACGAGGGGGCAGCATGCGCAGACAATGCAACAGCCTAACGGACCTGACATGTAAAGACCTGATTTTTTTTAAAATATAAGTGACAGGGATGTTCACGTCCTAATGTTAGCCAAACAGGGCTCGTTTCCCCCTGGAGCTTACCTAATTACACCAAGGAGGCACGGAGAGACAAGAAGACGGGTACCAACATCTTTATTACTCGATCAGCTGAGCGGGTGTTCTCATCGGCTCATGCCAGAGGAGAGACACACCTTACATGGCCGGATCGGCCCTTTTTATAACCAGTAACAAACAACTTATCCTTCACCCTTCTATGTCATTAGGCTGACCTATGGATAATAGGGTACATAGAATACATATTTCATAATAGGGGAGGGGGACACAAGAAACATCTGTTGCGGATACATTTGTCATTGTGAAGGGAAAACAAACTACACCCGTCGACCCTTTGCACTAAAGACCTTGGAGATATGTGGGAACATAACAGCATTATAGTTATGAGCCAAATGAGCCATTCAAGCTGATAGTTGACATGAGTAAAAGATCTCTTCAGCGTTTTTCCAATACTAACTTGATGATTGAGCGCGATGATGACTGTGTTTTACAGTTCCTCTGGCACTGGTCACCCTCGCGGGTCCCCCCCCCCATCAGAGGCACTGGCTATTTTTAGCCTGGGTGCTGAGCATTCTTTGATCATCAGTTTATTAGCTTTGTACCAAAAAATGAGAGTGAAATGAAAGCATCTCAGGTCTCTTGCTCCACGAGAACGTGCTGTGCAAAGGCGCTGCCGGACGCCGGATTGTTGCAGGGGCGCAGCGCATGGTTGAGGTGGGAGTTGCTGCCGCTAGGCTCTGACTGTCTGCACACACAGTCCCATGCAGACCCCACCTCCGTTCCCCCGGGCACAGCGCTCTAGCTGGGGGTTCCTGGGGGCTTTACGAGAAGTCTTGATAGGTGGCAACAGGATAACGCTCTAGTCCCAGGACTCCAGTTCATTAGCCGCTCCTAAGTGCGAGGCGTTTGATGGCCTAGGATAATTAAGGACCAGATTCCCCTGACTCATTCTGAAGTACATCCTACTCTGCAAGCAGCCCCACTCCCTGCAAGGGGAACGTCTGAGCAGTAAGGGGAAGGCAGGCAGGCCCTCGCCAGTTCAGGATCAAATCCACGGGCCAGAGCATGAAAGCCACGTGTCCAGCTGAGTGTTCGTAATGACGCCCCCCCAACCTTGTGACAGCCCTTTCCTCCAATAGCTGGGTGTTTATTGATTTAAAGGAGGGTAGAAATAGACCCTCAGTGTGCAAATGGGAAACTGAGGCGCAGAGAGAGAGAGCTCAGATGCACAATTTCAGCTGCCACCTGGTTTCACCACAGCTCAGCTCCTATTCAGGGACTTAAATAAGGGCCAGACGAGCAGAAGCCCAGACATCCCCGCCCAGCACGGGAGACATGGCGAACTCCCCGCCCGGCCTGGGGGACGTGGCGAACTCCCCGCCCGGCCTGGGGGACAATGGAGAACTCCCCGCCCGGCCTGGGGGACGTGGCGAACTCCCCGCCCAGCCTGGGGGACAACGGCGAACTCCCCGCCCGGCCTGGGGGACGTGGCGAACTCCCCGCCCGGCCTGGGAGACGTGGCGAACTCCCCGCCCGGCCTGGGGGACGTGGCGAACTCCCCGCCCGGCACGGGAGACGTGGCGAACTCCCCGCCCGGCCTGGGGGACGTGGCGAACTCCCCGCCCGTCCTGGGGGACGTGGCGAGCTCCCCGCCCGGCCTGGGGGACGTGGCGAACTCCCCGCCCGGCGTGGGGGACGTGGCGAGCTCCGCGCCCGGACTGGGGGATGTGGCGAGCGCCCCGCCCAGCACGGGAGACATGGCGCCCGCCCCGCCCGGCCTGGGGGGCGCGGCGCACTCCCCGCCCGGGCCGGGGGACAACGGCGACGTCCCCGCCCGGCCTGGGGGACAAGGCGAACCCCCCGCCCGGCCTGGGGGACGTGGCGAACTCCCCGCCCGGCCTGGGGGACAATGGAGAACTCCCTGCCCGGCCTGGGGGACGTGGCGAACTCCCCGCCCGGCCTGGGGGACGTGGCAAGCTCCCCGCCCGGCCTGGGGGACATGGCGAGCTCCCCGCCCGGCCTGGGGGACAACGGCGAACTCCCCGCCCGGCCTGGGGGACGTGGCGAACTCCCCGCCCGGCCTGGGGGACAACGGCGAACTCCCCGCCCGGCCTGGGGGACAATGGAGAACTCCCTGCCCGGCCTGGGGGACAACGGAGAACTCCCTGCCCGGCCTGGGGGACGTGGCGAACTCCCCGCCCGGCCTGGGGGACAATGGAGAACTCCCTGCCCGGCCTGGGGGACGTGGCGAACTCCCCGCCCGGCCTGGGGGACGTGGCAAGCTCCCCGCCCGGCCTGGGGGACATGGCGAGCTCCCCGCCCGGCCTGGGGGACAACGGCGAACTCCCCGCCCGGCCTGGGGGACGTGGCGAGCTCCCCGCCCGGCCTGGGGGACGTGGCGAGCTCCCCACTGACAACGGGGACTGAGCGTCTTTGACAATCTGGCCCCAGTGGCGGGACCCTCGGGACATTCAGCCGTCTGACCCCCTGCGACTCACCCAAGATGTCTGTGCAGAGCCAGGAACCTCACTCTCAGTGCAACGTGCCTTAGCCACCAGCCCGTCCTTCCGCCGTCAATGGAAAGCAGAAGACGTCCCCTTTTCATGAATGAAGCATTTCTGTCCACGCTTCTTTGCACTACCCCGACCCCTCCTTGCCCACTCCGGCCACGCCTGCATCACCCAGCCACGAGGCCGAGTCGATCTCTTCCCAGGCCCACACTCAATTCTCACCCACATGCCACTGTGCAAACCCCAGGCACAGATCTCCTAGTTCTGAAGTCAACACATGAAACACCCTGTGATTGAAAAAAGTGCCCGTACGTCATTGTTAGTGGAGAGACTTCTATTATTTTCTGGAGGTCGTTCTTTGCTTCTGTTGTACCTTTTAATTAAAATCTACAAAAGGCGAGATAACCAGCCCCCTCACATAATTGCAGGGAGTAAATTTTATTGTACTGAAAAGTGGTTTTAATTTTTAATCAACTTTTATTTTTAAAGGAAGAGCAACGCTTTGAAGAAAGCTGTGAGCCCTGGTAACGCTATCAAAGGGAGAGAGAGAGAAACGCTCCCTGTGAAATGGTTATTTTAGGGGAGTTTTGTGCTTCCTGCAACGAGTGCTGAATTGCGCCATCATCATCTGCTGCAGGAGGAAAAATTAAAATGAAACCGATGAGAGGCCCAGCCGCTGCCTTCCGACTTACCTCCAGTTAGCAATGAAAGCTCACTGGCACTCTCAAGCTGGAACTTGATGTCTACATTAATTATAAATAAATTATCTACACTTAACGTTGAAATGAAATCCCAGATAAAGCTTTATATTTAGAAGAGCACTGCATCGGGATATAAATATTTATGCCGGCAGGCTGGATGGACTGGGACTGCTTCCATGTGACGACGCTAGCACAGCAGCAGGAGAGACACACCCGGTTTGCTCCTCTGTGGTTACCTAGTGCTTAGGGGAAGGGCCTGGGAGTTAGTCCCGTGTTAACCTTCAGGGGGTTGATCTTGGAACACTGGGGGAGCTCCAGGAAGCTGGGGCGGAGCGAATATTTCGAGGCTAAGTGGGATGATCCGGGTAACTACAGGCTGACTAGTCTGACGACAATCACAGGCAAATTTACAGCAAGGCAGGTAGGGAAGGCTGTGGCCAGGCGCCCCCTTTTCCTCTCCAGGAAAACCTGGGCATCGAGCCCTGGGGTGAATTAAGCAGCACACAGGTCCACCAATGTAGCAGCAATGGGGAGGAGCCCCCTTTCCTACAGCTTCCCTTCCTGGGTTCTCCAGCCGGTGAGCTCACTACCTCATTAACTCCTCCGGCTGCCAGCCGGTGTCCAGGGCGTCTCCTACCTTCGCCACACCCCGTGCCGGAAGTTTTCTGAGGCCAGGTCTGTACTAGAGACACATGGGTGAAACCCGCACCTCTGAGCGACGCAGTTACACCGACCGTACCCCCAGCGCAGACAGGGCTGTTGGTGGGAGATTCTCCCAGCAGCCTGGCTACGGCCTCTCGGGCAAGCAGATTAGCGATGCCGACAGGAGAAGCCTGGCTTTTGGCACAGCAGCGTTGTCACCGTTTTACATGCAGACCTGCCCGACGGGACCGGGATGCTGGTGGCCACAGAGACCCATTGGAAGCTGGAGGCAATCAGTAATGAATTAAAGGATGACACAGATTAACGCCAATCAACGTGGCTCTGGGAAAATAGGTCTCATCAAACAAACTTGCTTCGGTTGTTCGCTGAGCTCACAAGCTGGCTTGAGAAAGGTAACGGTGCTGCCATAACCCCCTTCGACGGGGGGCGTCTGCGTTAGCCGGCAGGACTCCATGCATCCTGCCACCCCCAGCATCGGGGCAGGATCTCTCCGCCCCATGCTCCAGCACCGGTGGAACCTCCTCCCCGTGCACCGATCACAGGGAGCAGGACTCACGGCCTGGGGTGCGTGCGAGCATCGGGGGAGAGCTGCTCCTGTCAGGTGGTGAGAGCCGAGGACAGGTTGGCGTGACAAGCACCATGTCAGCGACTGGCACTGATGCCATCTGCACTGGGGAGAGACGGGCTCGCGTCTGGGAGGCGAAGCCACGGGGACAGGTCACCAGGCGATGCCAGTGGCCTTGGTTATTGGAGGCCTTCAGTTAGGGTCACAGAGAGGTCGGTGCAGCCTCCAGACACAGAGACCCCCATTCACCCCTATGCTGGGGAGAGAAGGGGGGCAGTGGGTGCCACTGCTGGCTGACTTGGGGCCAGATGGTTGCTCTAACGCGAGCCCCTGTGGGGTACAAAATCATCTGGACATTGTCCCCTCTCCCCCCTGCTCTGCCCCCTCTGTCTCCTGCACCTGGGGCTGGCTCTGCCCCCCATGCGCTGTGCAGTCGCCATCTGCCCCCTTTGCACCAGGCAGGCCTGGCATTCAGCACCTTCTCACCCAGCGCCCTGCACGCAAAGGAACACCAGACCGAGTGCCCGTGCAGCGCCCTGCGGCTGCTCCTTGCACTGCCCCAGGGAGAGCGTGGGGGTGGGAACAGTGACCAGGACACCGGGGTTCGGGAGCAGGCTGCTCATAAAGGGACCAGAGACCTTCCTTCATCTACTTATTTCATTCCAAGCTGAGCCACCCCTGGCATCAAGCCCCGGGGAGGTCAGGGCTGCGTCTCCCTTGTACAATCAGTAACGCCGGCGACTTCGTTAGAGCTGACCTCCAGCCTGCCCTTCCGTGCTCATCAAGAGCCCTGTTCCCACGGCTAATCCTGGCTCATCTGCCTGACCGGGATGCTGCATTCGGATTCTTTTTGTCATTGCCAGCTGCCCTGACAGAGCTCAGGGGGAGCGCTGTCTCTTTAAGGGCGCGCCGAGGGGTGACACGGGCAGGTATAGACAGACCGTGCTGGCTCCAGTCACAGCAGCAGCAGCAGCCCCGCTTGGGACCCTGGGCACGCACTGGGGCAGCCAGCCCCTGCCCCTGCGGCTTCACTGCTCTTGGTACGCCAGCTGGCAAGATCAAAGCTGCAGTCTGCTCTGATGGCAGGAGCCACACGGCCGAGACAGCAGTGGGGACTAGGGACCGGCCTACCCTAGGTTCACACAGGGTCCTGAGCACCCTGCCCTTGCCTTATTGCTAACTAGGGAAGCCTGGCTGGATGGGACGGGTTCCCGGGCTGGGAAGCACCCACCGCACTCCTAGGCAGTGAAACAGGCCAGGCCAGCTCGCGGACCATCCCGTTCTTCTTATTCCAATAAAGCCCCTTGGTCAGTGTTGGAAGAAAGCAACTAATTATTTCCCGTGCTCTGTGCCCGCTCGACCTAGCACCGACCCCCAGCCGAGTCAGCTGCTGCTTTCGCTCACGTTGGAGCTGGGAACCCGCCCGGCAAGGTACGGCCGGGTCCTTTCTCGGCCCGTGGGCCGGCAGTCAAGCCATCATTTACTCTGCGTTTGCTTCTCGCTGCTTTCCCAGAAAGAGCCCGTTGGTCGTTGTTCAAGCCACTGTCATTTGCATGCACAAGGTAACTTCCTATTTGCATATGGGCATATTAGTCATAATTAATTACACTTGCAAATTAAAATCAGCCCATCTCCCTCTCCACCTCCCAAACGCAGGCATGTGTTTGCAGGGTTGGAATTAGCTCTCCCTGGGCCCCGGAGGTGAAGAAGTACATGGCCCCCCTCTGCCTGACTGCTCCTTTGCCCAGGAAAATCAGCGATCAGCCCAGAGTCCTGGCAAGGGTGCCTCTTAGCCAGACTCCCACGGTTCGAAGCGATGGATGTTTTAGGTGCACAGAATGTCTCAGCCATTGTCACTCACCCTTCTCTAACCCGCCCCCAGGAATCCAAGCCTGACAGTGCTGGAGCAATAAGACGGATGCCCATTTTACAGACAGGGAAACTGAGTTGCAGGAAGGATGATTATTGTAGCACCTAAATGCCCCAGCTGAGATCAGGGCCTCGTACGAGGTGCTGCACAGGCACGGTGCAACGGTCCCAGGGAGAAGCTGGCAGAGCAGGGATCTGGAGCTGAGTCTCCAAGCCTGGCACCCTATCCACTGGGCCATCCCTCCTTTCGAGAGGAAGAGACAGGCCGTGCCCTGTGGAACTTACAACGGGCAGGAGGGGAAGTGACATGCCCAAGGGTGCCCAGGGGTCAGTGGCAGAGCAAGGAGAGAGCTCAGGGCTCCTGACGCCCAGGGCAGCGTTCTTGCCCCTGTGCTGCCCAGGGTAGAGCTGCACAGGCCTGGTTACAATGGCACTCCCTGCACTCCTGCCAGGCCTAGGGTGGCTCCCAGCACTAGACCCGCACCTAGGGGGTGGGCCCCGCTGTGCCAGACGGCAACGGGACCCACATGCCAGTGCACCGCACTACCCGCACATCCATTGCTGGGAGCAGGAATCGAACCCAGGACCCCTAGATCGAGGAACACTCCCCGAGCACTCAAACCTCGCGAGGGAGCCAGAGCACACCGAGCTGGCGCTGCGCCAGGGTCAGTCAAAACCCGCCGGTGGGTCCTGGGGGTGGGAGGGGGCAGAGTGACTCTAAGGGGGAAAGCGAGAGATGCCTGGTACGTGGTTTGTGGCCTGCACGTCCTGCCGACCCCCCCTCTTGTGACAACGCCTCTCTCCCGTCCCGAGCCTCGCCCCTGCAGCTGGTGCAGCGAGCGGAGCAGAACGCGCTTGCTATTTCCTGAAGGTTACTCCTGCCTGCAGGGCTAAGAAAATGTCAGGGAGGCCAGCTCCATTCCCGCTACAGAAATAGCCAGCTCCCCGCAGAGTAAACCTAGATTCCGTTTTTAATGATAATTTACAGGCGCAAGGAGTTTGGGTCCCTCCCTCGGCACTGCTAACATGGCAACTCAGCTGCTGGTTTTAAAGGGAAAGAGGCGGCTGAGCCGCCAAACCGACTCCCCGGGATAAAATGGAATTAAAATACAAGACGTTGCTAATAATGCTCAGATCTCACATGCAGAGATTGCCAGGGAAACTGAGGCACGGCACCACCCAGGGTCAAAGGCAGAGCTGGGACTTAAACCCAGGTCTCCGGACTCCCTGTCCAGGCCTCCATGCCCCAGACCACACGGCCTCCCAGCAAGGCAAGCAATTAACGCTGGGACAGTCCTGCCTGTTCTCCACCAGCCTGCCCAGCACACCGAGGGGCAGCAGAACGTAGCTCCGGCTACGTGGATCCCAGAGGGGAAAAGACAGCTCGAAATGGGCCCAGGCAGGTCCAGACTCTTCCCAGCCCCATGCCGGCAATCCACCCTGCAGTGCACGCGGCACAATGCTGCCTGAAGGGGACAGGTGGCTCTAAGCGACTCACGCAGCCAATGGAGGCGGAAACTCACTCTCATTCTCAGAGGCGAGGCCTCCCAGGCAGGAGTCGGGGCACAGGCCCCAGCTGCAGCCTGCGCTGTCAATCCCGCACCTTTCGCAAGCACTAAACTTCCGGCAGCCCATTGTCCATGAGATGATTAGATTTCAGCACAGCCCGTGTACCAAGGTACCTACAACCCAGGCTTCTGCGAACCACCTCCAGGGCCGGGGCCTGAGCCGAACACAGAGACGCTACAAGGGAGCTGTGAGGTTAGAGTCTAATGGCTGCAATTTACAAACTGGGCATTCAAATTTCATTTAGCAAACCCCCTTCATTTAATTTGCCACCTGCAACTCGCGGCAAATAAGGTCAGGCTTGAAATTAGACGAAGGTTTCCAAGCATCAAAGGAGCGACGTTCTGGAGCAGCCTCCCAAGGGGAGCAGTGGGGGCAAAAGCACCACGTTGTTTTAAGACTGAGCTGGAGAAGTTTCTGGAGGGGAGGCTGTGATGAGGTTTCCTACCATGGCATGTGGCCCACCCACGACTGCTATTGGCAAATACCTCCAGCGGCTGGAGACAGGACACTGCCTGGGCAGGGCTCTGAGTTACTACAGAGAATTCTTTCCCAGGTGGCTGGCTGGCTGGCTGGTGGGTTTTGCCCACATGCTCAGGGTCTAACCGATCACCATACTGGGGGTTGGGAGGAAATCTCCCCCCAGGTCAGATTGGCAGAGACCCTGGGGGGGGNCGACGAAGGTTTCCAAGCATCAGAGGAGCGACGTTCTGGAGCAGCCTCCCAAGGGGAGCAGTGGGGGCAAAAGCACCAAGTTGTTTTAAGACTGAGCTGGAGAAGTTTCTGGAGGGGAGGCTGTGATGAGGTTTCCTACCATGGCATGTGGCCCACCCACGACTGCTATTGGCAAATACCTCCAGCGGCTGGAGACAGGACACTGCCTGGGCAGGGCTCTGAGTTACTACAGAGAATTCTTTCCCAGGTGGCTGGCTGGCTGGCTGGTGGGTTTTGCCCACATGCTCAGGGTCTAACCGATCACCATACTGGGGGTTGGGAGGAAATCTCCCCCCAGGTCAGATTGGCAGAGACCCTGGGGGGGGTTCACCTTCCTCTGCAGCGTGGGGCACGAGTCACTTGCTGGTCTGAACTAGAGTAAATGGTGGAGTCTCTGTAACTTGAAGTGTTTAAATCAAGATCCGAGGACGTCAGTAACTCAGCAGAGGTGAGGGGTCTATTGCAGGAGGGGTGGGTGAGGTTCTGTGGCCTGCCATGTGCAGGAGGTCAGACAAGAAGATCACGATGGTCCCTTCTGGCCTTAAAGTCACTGAGTCTGAGTTACAGCCTTGCACCGTAAAACAACACAGGGCAACACCTGTTGCTATCCATCACTAAGATGCAGCTGCCTCTGGGGTGGGGGAAACACGACAGCTTTTCAACAACACACAGCTATGCTATGCAAGAGTTTAGGACAGGAAGTGAAAACTCCCACTCAGTGAGACTCCCAGGACTGCTCATTTATTTGATCTGTATGTTGGTTTTTAGGTTGTTACTTGCAAACCGCAGGCAGGGGTGCAAACCGTGTTGTTTTTCTGCTAAAACAACTCCTCCAGCCCTGTCAAAGCAGCAAATGCCAAACCCAGCATGCTACGACCAAGGGGAAACCGCTTACTCGACAGTTTACTTCATTAATAGCTTCACGTTCCTATTCATTGACTGTCAAGCGATCAGACAACTGGGAGACTCCGCAACAGGACGATTGAGGGCAAGTGAAATGGGGCTAGAGGTGACATTGGCTGCTACACAACGGAGCTTTTAATAGCATTTAAAGATGTCATTGCTGTTATCAGGCACCTCTACTGCATTGCCACGAAAAGAGGGAAATGGCTGAAAATTCAGCGGGCTGCAGCAATCCCCCCCTAGAACGCTTTCCTTGAGTGAAAGGAGTTATTCCGTGACGTTAGAAACAGCGGATAGCATCACTATTAGGACAGACGGTGGATATTCTGGGCACTCAGAAAGTGCAAGAGATGGAGCTAATATAGAACAGGCCAAGATGTGTTGGGTAAAATTAAGTGTAAATGCTCCTGAATGAAGATAAATGATTTTGTATTACAGCAACCCCTGGAGCACATCTGCCCCTGGAATGAGGGGCCCCCAGTGCCAGGTTGTGTCCAACACCTAGTGACAGGCAGGCCCTGTCCCAAAGACTTTACAGTCCACGTAGACAAGACACACAAAGCACAGGAGAAAGGAAGAGTATTTCCATTTTGCTGAAGGGAAATTGAGGCACTGCACAGTTAAGTGACATGCCAAAGGGCTCCCGGGGAGTTCTGTGGCAGAGCCATGAATTGAACCCAGCTGTCTTGCGTGCGTTAGCCACAAGCCATCCTTCTTCAAGACAGACAGTAAGGTGAAAATAAATGGTTTTTCAATCCTCCCCAAGACAAAATCCAGCCTCTTCTTTCTAATAATATAATATAGGGAGATATACCTATCTCATAGAGCTGGAAGGGACCCCGAAGGGGCATTGAGTCCAGCCCCCTGCCTTCACTAGGCAGGACCAATTTTGCCCCAGATCCCTAAGTGGCCCCCTCAAGGATTGAACTCACAACCCTGGGTTTAGCAGGCCAATGCTCAAACCACTGAGCTATCCCTCCCCCTCCATGCACTTCCTCGTTACTGTCAATTCCAGAGCAGCAAAGAGCACGTATTCTGAGCAATCATGTCCTATTAGCAAGAAGCAATTTCAGACTTTGTCAATCCCTCCGATAGCAAGAAATGGATATTATTTATGCCAGAGCATTGTTCACCACGTTGCATGAGCTGCTGCAGAAAGTCGTATGGCTCGCCCGAGCTGTGCATCTTCACTGGGTCCAAAAGGAGAAGTCGTCTATGTTTTAATGTAGGGTGAGTGGCAGAGGAGAGGTCTCTAGGGCAGCGTAGCACAGAGGCACAAATTCTGCTCGCTCGCTCTTGCCTGTCTCATGGCAGGGAAGGGGGAGAATCCTGATGCAAGGGACACAACAAGGGATCTTTCCCGAGGCTGCTGGATACTGACAGCACCTGCGGTCCCCTCTGGCTCGCCAGCTTCCAGCCTGCACTATCCAGTGTCACCACATGGGGGTCGCCCTAAATCCTGGCCAGGAATACACCGGAGACCCATGCTGCAGAATCCAGCCCATGCGGATGGGGGGGAGAGGGGGGGGGTGTTTCAGAGCTGATTAATCATAGAATCATAGAATATCAGGGTTGGAAGGAACCTCAGGAGGGATCTAGTCCAACCTCCTGCTCAAAGCAGGACCTAATCCCCAACTAAATCATCCCAGCCAGGGCTTTGTCAAGCCTGACCTTAAAAACCTCTAAGGAAGGAGATTCCACCACCTCCCTAGGGAACCCATTCCAGTGCTTCACCACCCTCCTAGTGAAAAAGTTTTTCCTAATATCCAATCTAAACCTCCCCCACTGCAACTTGAGACCGTTACTCCTTGTTCTGTCATCTGCTACCACTGAGAACAGTCTAGATCCATCCTCTTTGGAACCCCCTTTCAGGTAGTTGAAAGCAGCTATCAAATCCCCCCTCATTCTTCTCTTCTGCAGACTAAACAATCCCAGTTCCCTCAGCCTCTCCTCATAAGTCATGTGCTCCAGCCCCCTAATCATTTTTGTTGCCCTCCGCTGGACTCTTTCCAATTTTTCCACATCCTTCTTGTAGTGTGGGGCCCAAAACTGGACACAGTACTCCAGGTGAGGCCTCACCAATGTCGAATAGAGGGGAACGATCACGTCCCTCGATCTGCTGGCAATGCCCCTACTTATACAGCCCAAAATGCCGTTAGCCTTCTTGGCAACAAGGGCACACTGTTGACTCATATCCAGCTTCTCGTCCACCGTAACCCCTAGGTCCTTTTCTGCAGAACTGCTGCCTAGCCACTCGGTCCCTAGTCTGTAACAGTGCATGGGATTCTTCCGTCCTAAGTGCAGGACTCTGCACTTGTCCTTGTTGAACCTCATCAGGTTTCTTTTGGCCCAATCCTCTAATTTGTCTAGGTCCCTCTGTATCCTATCCCTACCCTCCAGCGTATCTACCACTCCTCCCAGTTTAGTGTCATCTGCAAATTTGCTGAGAGTGCAGTCCACGCCATCCTCCAGATCATTAATGAAGATATTGAACAAAACCGGCCCCAGGACCGACCCTTGGGGCACTCCACTTGAAACCGGCTGCCAACTAGACATGGAGCCGTTGATCACTACCCGTTGAGCCCGACGATCTAGCCAGCTTTCTATCCACCTTATAGTCCATTCATCCAGCCCATACTTCTTTAACTTGCCGGCAAGAATACTGTGGGAGACCGTATCAAAAGCTTTGCTAAAGTCAAGGAATAACACATCCACTGCTTTCCCCTCATCCACAGACCCAGTTATCTCCTCATAGAAGGCAATTAGGTTAGTCAGGCATGACTTGCCCTTGGTGAATCCATGCTGACTGTTCCTGATCACTTTCCTCTCCTCTAAGTGCTTCAGAATTGATTCCTTGAGGACCTGCTCCATGATTTTTCCAGGGACTGAGGTGAGGCTGACTGGCCTGTAGTTCCCCGGATCCTCCTTCTTCCCTTTTTTAAAGATGGGCACTACATTAGCCTTTTTCCAGTCATCCGGGACCTCCCCCGATCGCCATGAGTTTTCAAAGATAATGGCCAATGGCTCTGCAATCACATCCGCCAACTCCTTTAGCACCCTCGGATGCAGCGCATCCGGCCCCATGGACTTGTGCTCGTCCAGTTTTTCTAAATAGTCCCGAACCACTTCTTTCTCCACAGAGGGCTGGTCACCTTCTCCCCATACTGTGCTGCCCAGTGCAGCAGTCTGGGAGCTGACTTTGTTTGTGAAGACAGAGGCAAAAAAATCATTGAGTACATTAGCTTTTTCCACATCCTCAGTCACTAGGTTGCCTCCCTCATTCAGTAAGGGGCCCACACTTTCTTTGACTTTCTTCTTGTTGCTAACATACCTGAAGAAACCCTTCTTGTTACTCTTAACATCTCTTGCTAGCTGCAACTTGGCCTTCCTGATTTCACTCCTGCATGCCTGAGCAATATTTTTATACTCCTCCCTGGTCATTTGTCCAATCTTCCACTTCTTGTAAGCTTCTTTTTTGCGTTTAAGATCAGCAAGGATTTCACTGTTAAGCCAAGCTGGTCGCCTGCAATATTTACTATTCTTTCTACACATCGGGATGTTTTTTTCCTGCAACCTCAATAAGGATTCTTTAAAATACAGCCAGCTCTCCTGGACTCCTTTCCCCCTCATGTTGTTCTCCCAGGGGATCCTGCCCATCAGTTCCCTGAGGGAGTCAAAGTCTGCGTTTCTGAAGTCCAGGGTCCGTATTCTGCTGCTCTCCTGTCTTCCTTGTGTCCGGATCCTGAACTCTACCATCTCATGGTCACTGCCTCCCAGATTCCCACCCACTGTTGCTTCCCCTACTAATTCTTCCCGGTTTGTGAGCAATCAGTGCATGGGGGACTCAGAATAACTCTTCAGTAGCCAGGGGCCAGCTGAGCTGCGGCTGTAGGTGCCGCAAGGGAGTGGCAATGGGCTGGCAAGTCCTCCGCAGCTGGTGTATGCCCAGCATGGGCCAGCAGGCTGTTTGGGGCAGTGGGTGGGCAGTCCCGGGTGTGTCCACATGCCAGCACAGTGCCAAGTAATCAGCAGAGAGGACGAGGCCTGGATGGACGTGACTGGAGCGCTGCCTCTCTTCCCTCTGAGAGGGAGCCCTGTGGGGTGTAGGAGGAATCTTGCTGCCATGGGGCTAGCTCAGGTCAATACAGGATCTTCCCTGCTCTCGACTGACTGTCCCTGCTCTGTACCACACACACCAGCGCCAGGACCCACCCCGGACAGGTGCTCAGCTGGAGGCTTCCCCAGTCACCAGCTCGGATGACAGTGTGGTCCAGTGGCTGAGGCCCTGAGCTGGGGAGGCAGGAAAACAGGTTTCAATTCCTGCCTCGGCCAAGGGCTGCTCATGTGAGCTTGGTTAAATGCCTTCCCCGGCTGTGGACAGGGGGATGAAAACCCTCTCTGGCTGCTTCAGCCCAGGGGACGCAGCATGATGGGGCTGCCACTGTCACGTCAATCTGAAGTGTCCCCGGGGTGTCCTTCCCGACGGGGCTTCATCCCCTAATCAAAGCCGTGGGCAGCTTGGTCCAGAGGCTTGGATCTCCTGTCATTAAACAGAACCTCCCGTTGCTATTTCCCATGACGCCACTTGGAGAAAACCAGCAGGAGTTGATCCTAAACAAACCCCGGCAAGGCTTTGATCCCCATGTGTTATTGCAGGCAAAGATTAGGCTGCCATTAGAGAAACATTATGGAGGAGAATTCCCCTCTGCGTCGGTCTGGAATTCCCCACGCAGATGTCTGGAGCTCATTAAGAGTGCGAGAGAGTTCAGTCTGGATAGATTGCTTCCAATTGCCTCGCCGTATCTGTGCGATTAATACAGCCATTTCCTGTTAAGTGCCTTTGCGTTCCTGCGCTCCTGACCCTGAGCGCCAGAGCCAGGGGTGAGCCACAGAAATCACCCCTTGGGGTCAGCGTGTTTTAGTAAAGCACAGTCTTGCCTGCTGGTTTCACAGCTTCTCTGGGATCAGGCGGTCTCCTGTATCAGCCAGGAAACCAAGGCAAGGGGGACAAACAGAGCTGGTCCCCAGTGACATCTGCCTTAAATAAATAATAAAAACTTTGGCTCTAAACCCTCCGGCTTCAACCTCTAACAGAAGGGGGTGGGAAGAAGCTTCCCCTCTCAGCCATTTCTCCTGTCCCTACAGGGTCTCTACCCTCGTCTGAAGCAGCTGGGACGGGCCCCTGCTGGAGATGGCAGAGCAGTCTGGATGCAGCACAGGGCCAAGTGGATCTGGCCACCTCTACGTTCCGATCCAGGTTAGCAACATCTTCCTTTCGCTCCCGTATTCCCGCGAACCCTGCAGTCTTCACCACAGCCCCCTCCCGCCCCGGCCACTGCTTTACACTCTGCGGGGCCCTTGGAATGGCCTGACCTGGAGAGAAACCAGCACCTGCTACCTGGGGCCTGTAGTAGGAAGAGAGCGTGAGTTATAAGCCCTTGTATCAGAGGCCTGGTGTGAGGCAGGCCCTGCTCACAGAATCTGGCAAGAACAGGGCTGATAATGCAGAAACGCACATTCCTAAGAAGTGCTAGTCACAGAGTGCTCACGCAAACACATCCCGCTATCAAGTGATACCAGAACATCCTGATATCAAGGATGGTACAGACACATTCCCCAAGGGTAACAGGAACATGCTGACCCCGCCGAAAAGACCGTACATAATAGAGATGTTTTGATCGAACCAACATGTACAAGGTGATGGGTAATAACTAGCCACACCAGGGGGCCGTAACTAACTGTCAGAGGCAGTATGTAACTTGTTCGTATCAGGGTATAAAGCTGTATCTCAGAGGGAGTATCTCTGTCCAGCCAAGGGGGGCAGGGGAAAGTCCCGCCATTCACTGAGCTGCGTCCACTGTCACTGGCACAGGTCTTAGTATCCTCGTAGAGCCTGCCAGGTGCTAGTACCTTGCTTTGTTGACAGTAAACCTGGCCCAGTGCCTTCGTCCCTTAACAGATCTTGTGGTCATTAGGCGGTTCGCTCGAGGTCTGCTGTGCCGGCTGTCTGCACAGGGCTGGGGCAGCACACAGGGAGAACACACACACGCAGCCGAACATCTAACCACAGGGCCGACAGGGGGAAGGGCCCAGCTCTTTAAACAATCAGTCACAGGTCACCCAAAGACAGAGCTTGGCATCTATGGTGAGTTTTGCTTGAGTGAGGACTGCAGGATTTGGCCAGAACTGTCCCCTTCCACACCTGGGTTATGTGAAGGGGATACAGGTGAATTGAAAAGACAGGAGAATATTTAAAGGTCCAAACACACAAGAGACTAGCTGGGGAGGGGCAAAAGATAAATGAGCTAGAACCTATTTTCATGGGCAAAATTCAAGCTAGTTCTCCAAGCTTCCCGGAAGAGACAACCTCCCGAACGCTGCTGCTTGGTGGCTTCTGCTGCCCAGGCCAGCACAGCATGCATTAGCGCAGCTTGCAAGGGGAGCAGTAAATGCATGATGTATACAGTACCTGCTTCCCCGCCCCACAGACCCCCACCGCCACTGAGCTCTGACACTGCTTTAGCACCCCCCCTCCCCCCCCCCAGCAGGCCTGGGTTGGGCTGGGCTGGTTTAAAATGTCAGGGTGGATGGACAGGTGGAGGTATCGCCCAGACGCTAGGCTCACAGCAAGGGGGGGGGGGGAGTGCTGCCCCGTGAACCGATTGGCACGGGACCCCGTGGACGCTGAACCTCAGGGTATTTTGAGAGGTGACTGAAGTGAGACGGAGGGAGGAAGTGAGGGAATAAGTAGGAATCAGACAAGGGGGAACCTGGAGTTCTAAATTATAGATGACAGCCCCCCCCTTTGATACAGAGGCGAATACCGATCCCAGCATGCAATGCTCCAGCCTGCAGGCGCTCCCACATCATAGCCTCCTATGAATACAACAGCCACAAGTGGGCACCTACGGAAAAGGCCTGATTGGCAGAAGTGCCTAGCGCATGGCCCTCCCGTTGGCTCCAAAGAGAGCTGGGGCGCTCGGGGCCGATGAAAATCAGGCCCCTTATTTGGGTGCTGAGCACCCACCTACATCCTCCCGCTGCTGCCCAGGTGGCTGCATTTCGGAACTCAGGGTGTTGGAGCGTGGCAGGGCACTGCCCTGAGCCGCTGGGGCAGCCTGAGGCCACCTGCAATAGATCGTGAGCTCCAGTGATCCCCTCCAGAAGAACACAGTCTTTGACATGCATCGGTTTTAGTCCTTCCTTTGCAGCCGAGCTCTCTTCCCTCGTGGGGCCGGACACATCGTCTGCTCCCAGCAGCTAGTACATGCTGTGCAGGCACTGGACTTGCCAGAGGGTTCCCTCTTCTGTGCCTGTCCCCTCGGCATCTGGTCGGAAGGTCGGCATCTTCCCCTTGCGATGCAGCCCGCAATACATCCTGACACCGCAGATCAGCCAGGCAGGGATTACTGCGCCTCGGTGTGGTGGCACCTCATGCTGCAGTTTGGTTTAATCACTGATATTTCCACCTGTGCCCTGCAAGGGGTTAGCTGCGTCAGCGCAAAACCGGCACTAGCATGTGCCTCAGGGCGAGATGGGAGCACGCACACGCCGACCCCGGTCCTGCACAGGAACGGGCCCCGAGAACAGGGCCTGCTCGGGTGGCTCACTCTGTCTCCAGTGATCAGGGAGTGACAGCGAAAGGCTTGCAATCGACTGGACCTTGGAAATAATTTGTCTGCTCGTTAGCTGGCTGCAGCAGGGGTGGGTCTGTCTGTCTGTCTCACATGCACGTTGGATCCCAGCGGCGTCACTCTTACTCTCACCGTAAAGCTGTGTGTCCTTCCCGGAGATCCGGACACGTTCTCTGGCCCCAATTACCCTCCTGCTTTCATCATTCCACTGCCTATTAGAATGCGTCGCCCGTATGAATAATGCAAAAGGCTAATCTACATATAGAGCTCGGCAATACTCCTGACAACTTCCTACAGGCCGGGTTCTCCTCCCTGGCGTTCTCCCTTGCCAGACTCAGCCCCCCAGGGAGTAAACTGAGGCTGATTCTCAGCAAATACAGGCTCAGTGACCGGCAGGCAGAGATGGAAGCTGGGGGACACAACGCCCAGGCCTTGCCCAGAGCAGAGACAGGCACGTTCTGCTGCAGCCTACGGAGGTCAGGGGTGAGAATGGCTTCAGGGATGGAGAATCCGAAGAGCTGCCTCCGTCCTCCCTCGGCAGCAAGGAGAGGTCAGCTGGGGCTTGTGGGCCAGGAGGGCCGGCTATGGGGGTTACCCTCCCAGAGGGTGGAATTCAAACCAGAACCGCTCAGGGGCAGGCGGGTTTCCATCGCTGCAGGATCCCGCTCATGAACTTCCTTGGCAAGCGCGTGCGTGTGTGCCAGGTGCGGGGGGGGCTGCTCACTGCTGTGCCACCACACTCGCACACGACAATCGTCATCACCACAGAGGTGGCAGAAGTCTCTTGCCACTCAGGCGCCGTCACTACCAGGCTGGTAGGGGAGAGCTTTGGGCAGCACCTTCCTGCGGTTCCTGACGAAAGATCTCTGCTCTGGCCTGCCCTCTGCAGCAGGAAGGTGGCTGCTTGAGGCTTTAAACGCAGCGGGGGGGGCCCGTGCCTTGCCCCTTGCTCGCCCCCCACCCCTCAACCTAGCAGCCGACATTCCCTGCTGCTCGCCGCGGTCCCTACTGCACATTGGCAAGGGCGGTTCTGGAGGGCAGGGACCGAAAACCCGCTGTGCTTGTGGATTTCATTTCATGGGCGGGGTGGAGCGTGTGTGTGCGCGTGGTGGGGGAGGATTAAAGCCAACTCTTCATCTGCATCCAAACCGTTTCAAGGTCTTCTCGTGTAGGAAGGCAGGCACCAGCTTGGCATATATTTCTTTCTGGC
Source organism: Platysternon megacephalum (assembly GCA_003942145.1). Lineage (NCBI taxonomy): Eukaryota > Metazoa > Chordata > Testudines > Platysternidae > Platysternon > Platysternon megacephalum. Next base: position 10,924,195 of record QXTE01000039.1, read on the forward strand.
CTTCGCGACACGTTCCGGGCCTGGGAATCCTGGTCGGGCAGGTGCTCTCTATCCATCTCCCCGGCTCGGCTGGTGTGAACTGGTGTCATTCCACCGAGCCCATGGGAGCTCTGCTGGTTTACACCAGCCGAGGATCTGGGACACCAGAGTTAGAGAGGCAGGAAAGTCCCAGTCTCTCTCCCCGGCTCCGGGGCAGGCCTGTGCCCTAGAGCGCATTCTCCCATCGTTCGTCGAGGCTGGCTGAAAACGTCTCCAGAGATGGGTTCCTCGCCCCTCCTTGTGGGAAGGATTTCACCGTGGGATGAAATCTCACTGGCAGGCAGCGTTTCCCCCAGAGCCAGCTTACGTTTCACCTCAGTCTTCCTGAGTTCTAGCCCGGCTCTGGGATGGGAGCATGGGCTAATGGTTAAAGCAGGGAAGAGGAAGCCTGAATGCAGTCCCAGAGCCAGGAAGAGCAAGTCTCCCCCGCGTGCCCTTGGCCCATCAGTGACAGTTTGTGAGCAGCTCGCCCGGTGCTGGCAGCCCCGCCAGCTTTCCAGAGCAGGGTCACCTTTGGTATCACAGCGCGGCACGCTCCTCACTCTGCGATGGGAGCGGTATCTCATTTCTTCCTCAATTAGCTCCTGATTATCAGCGTCCCGGGGCCCCTTTCCAGGCTCTGTTTAATGCACCATTAATAATTCATTTCTCAGATAGCAAGAATGCGCGAGAGGTTAGGGCTTTGTGACTAATAAGTTCCAGACCAACGCTCATCTCCCAGGGACAAATGAAGGGAAAAAAATAAATAAAGAGAAGGAATCAAAAGGTAACACGTGTCGTGGCCTTTAATCAAACACAGGCGACAAGGGTTTGATTGCTGGGGTGACAAACAGAACCACACGGCCATGCTTCACAGCAGCACCTAGCTTGGCTGCCGCCCCCCTCAGCGATAGATCTGCTTTACGGTCGTAGTCTGATACATCCCCCTTGTGAAGTCTCCACTTCCCAACTGGGAGATGGGGAAACTGAGGCACAAAGAGGGGAAACGACTTGCCCAAAGCCACACAGTGAATCGGTGACAAAGCTAGGAGTAGAAGCAAGCAGAGGTAACTCCCCGGCTCCTCTGGGCTGCACTCCCTTCCCAGAACTGGAACAGAACCCAGGAGTCCAGACTTCCAGTCCCCTCCCGGCTCTAACCAGTAGACCCCACCCTCTTTCCAGAGCTGGGAATAGAACCCTGGTCCTGATTCCCAGCCCACTACTCTAGACCCCAGAGCTAGGAATAGGAGCCCGGAGCCCTGGCACAAGTTAGGGGAAATTGGGAACTAGGGAATTAAAGTTTTTCAAAATGGCTAGCGATTTGGGGCATCTCAACCGTTGTTGCTCTGTTCAAAGACACCTTAAGGGGTCAGGTTCTCAGAAGGCAGGTGCTGAGCCACCCAAACCCACTAGCCACTTTTGAAAATATAGCTCCCGCTCCCTAGCTCTAACTCACTGCACCCCATGCCCTGCTCCCTGCCCGGTTCCCACGTGGAGCACGCAGTGGAGGAGATGGAATCCTGGCAGACCCATCCCTGAATTTCAGATTAGCCAAATATCCAGCATCATTCCATGTCTCATGGGGAAAAAGCCACAAAACCCACCCAGCAAGACCATAGCTACAAGTCCCCCGGCACAGCCAGGCTTTGCAGAGAGGCTGTGGAAAGTAAAGGACTTCAAAGAATTTCCAGGACCACATTAAAAACATTCTGTCCCCCCCCACACACACCGAAAAATATCTGCTAAGCACTCAAGGCTCCAGAGCTAGAAAGTACAAATTGGATCTGTCCACATGCATAATCGGCACTTAGACGCCTCTGTGTTACACGCTCCATCTTTACTAGCAAAAACCACTGACGTGCCCAGAATTTTGTCCTCTTGTCTAAAGCATGAAAAGGGCTTTTAGAACCGCTAATACGATTTGCTAAAATCCCCACTTGATGCAGACGGTAGGAGCCCTGACACGGCTCGGGGCAGCACTGTGGAGAAATTGCACGCACTTGGCTAAGACACCACAGGGACAGCGCAGTGGTGATGAGACAGATGCCACAGTACTGACAGTCCTGACGATGGGCCCCAACGTGCCAGGTGCTGCACAGATGCATGGTGAGGGAAAGTCCCTGCCCCAAACAGCTTCCAGTCCAAAGAGACGGGGAAGAGAGAACTCTCCCCTCCTCGTTACAGAGGGAGAACTGAGGAAATTAAGTGACTTGCTCAAAGTGACCCAGGGGGGTCTGTGGCAGAGTCAGGAACTGAACCCAGAGTTCTGGAAGCTCAGGCCTGCCTCCCGAGAGAGAGTGGACCCCCGAGAAGGGCTGTCTCACTGAAAGGGGCACCCCCCACGGACCGCACGGGGCCAAGAGTGGGCACGATCTGTGAGTCCATGATAAACTCCCATGTCCAGGGAGGAAGGTAAGACAGAACTTGTAAAGAGCTACGACATATGCAAGGGGAATTTCACATTGAACTCGAGCCTGTGACCCTGGTTTTAACACTATGAGGGTTCCAGTCCCCAGGCAGATTTCTCGTCCCCCCAGGCTGGGAACGCTGCAGAGACCCTAGGGGCAGAGACAGAAGTGGTGCTGGTGAACACGCTTGGGAGGGCACACGTGTGTGCGCGTGCATGCGCTATGTACAGGCCTTCCTCTTCCTTCACGCAAAACACAGGGGAAAGACACGGAACCAAACGGATCTGCAGAAAGAATGGTTTCCTTAAAATAAAAAATAGCAAGAGAGGAATCTGAGAAGGCCCCCTGCTGGGAACTGTCCTCACGCCTCCCGCCGCGGTGGAAGTATTTGATTAATTAGTAGCACCTGTCAATGAATCCCCCCAGAAGGTCAACCCAGGCTGCTATGAAGGGACAGCAAGGTCCTTTGAACAGAAAGGTCTATATCAGCTTGGACCCCCAGGTGGAGAATAGCACCTGCAAAGTAAAACACTACACCTGCCATCTCCGTGGGGTGGTCAAGCTGTCCCTCAGCTCCGGGATAATCTCTCAGGCTCCTTTTTTCTGCTAAGAACTGGTGCATTGCTGGATTTTGTTCTGTATTTGAAGCTACACCAAAGAAGAGCCTTAAGCGTGTCCCTGCTGTCGTCCTGTCACATCAGAGAGCAGCTGCGTCGTGGCACATCACATGGGGCACCAGGGCTGAGGACGGCTGACGCTTTCCCTGCAGGACTAGTGTGCCGTGCTGTAACGGCTGTGGGGTGAGCTGTGACCGGAGGAGAGCTCAGGATGCTGGGGAGATCCGTCCAATCCACAGGCTCTGGGGTGTCAGTCCGCAGGGGGTGCCGATGGAATCGTACTGGCCCGATGGTCTTACGCAGAGGAGCTGTGCCCACCTCTCAAGGTGCTGCTGCCGATGCTTTGGCGGACAGGACGGACGAGCACTCTTCTCCAGGATGGCAGGAAGCCGAGTACCAGCCTAGAGGGACCGAGAGCAGGAGGGGAATATTGGCCCAGAGCACCTTAGTGTAGTAGGAAAAGGAGCGCTGGTCTAGACGACCCCCCGTTCTGTTCTGGTTCCCTGAAGGCGGCGGAATATTATCACCAATACCATGCCCTAAAGCCTTGTAGCGTCCCTGCGCACACAGCCAGTCAGGAGGCAGGGTCCCTCCCTGCCCAGCACACAAAACACATGACTAAGGTTATAGATTACTGGATTTTTGTGACTCCCTTTCTCTGTGTCTTCCCAGTCCTTCTGCAGCTACAACTGCAAGCCGTCCAGGGCAGGGATCTGTCTGGTGCAGCACCAAGTGGGCTGAGGAGACCCCCATGGCAGGCGCGGGCGGCTAGCCAGCCGGAGAGCATGGCAGCTGCAGGAGAACATGCTTTCCAGCAGGCTGCCATTTGGGCAGGCAAAACAGAATTGTGGGTGCAATTTGGCAGGCGAGATTTATGTCACACCCATGGCTGCACCCAATTGAATGACAAACCAGGCAATTAGACGAGTCAGGGACCTACATGTAATTTCAGCCTGCAAAGCCAGAGGCCAGTGCCTGAGACACCAGCCCATCACGTTGTAATGTAATTCTCCCTCTTCCTATAATCACCCCTCAGTGCTGTATGAGCGTTCAGCCAACACCCCTGCAGAGTAACCAGGTCTCATTATCCCCATTACACAGCTGGAGAAACTGAGGCAAGGGGAGGGATGAATGACTTGCCCAAGGACACACATGCAGTGAACCAACGTGAGCTCACTGAGAGGATAACAACTTGCTACTACCAGCAGCTAAAGAGAACTCTCTCTACCATGTGAGCGGAAGGGCGACGTGCTGAGGGTCCCAGGTTCAAACATCACAGCGACCCTGTTTAAAACACAACAGTGCTTTCATGGCTCCCAGCCTCACCTGGACAAAGCCAGACTTCGGGAGGGGTTCATTCTCTTAGGATGGCACAAGCATTGTCAATGCACATTTGAACCGGTCACTTTTTCCGAGGTCGAGATCAGGGAAACGACGCAGCCCTTTACGTGCTAGAAACAGACGAGATGAGCAGGCTGAGCAAGCTGTGACCAGATGAGATGCATACTTCGCGGTGTGCGCCTCTCATATCCCCCATGCAGGAATCCTGCCGGAGCTGCTGCGTGGGGGAGATAGGACAGTCCCAGGTATATCACAAGGGGATCTGGCACAGAGAAATGTGGGTGACCAGATGTCCCGATTTTATAGGGACAGTCCTGATATTTGGGGCTTTGTCTTATATAGGTGCCTATTCCCCCCCACCCCCGTCCCAATTTTTCACCCTTGCTGTCTGGTCACCCTAGGAGAAGCACTGACAGGAAGGCTCCGGCCACGCCTCTCTCTGATCTCATTTCCTCTCCTTCCAAGGGGTATTGTCTTAGCCTCCTTTTCGCTCTGTGCGGCCTCGGGGCTGGCAGAGCCGGTGTGGGTGATGACGCGAGATCGGAAGGGAAAGCGTGGCAAGGCGCAGCAATGTTTGAAGGTGCCCCAGGCAAAACTGGGTTTGCAACAAAACACTCCCATGGCAGGAAAAAACCTGAGGGGATCCCAAAATAGCCTGGCCTCTGCAAAACCATGTGTAAGCTCCACCATGAGCTCTGAACCAACTCCACGAACGATCTGAGAGGCAGTCTGGCCCAGTGGGACGTCCTGTTTTCAAGCCCAGTTTGCAGCGAGTTAATTTGATGGATGTGTCACTCCAAGTCTCTCCAGGATGGGAGGGGCGGCTAGGGGCACCCAGCGTAGGGGCAATCCGTGCTGGACTCCGCTCTGGTGCGTCATCGGGAAGAGGGGGGGGAAGCGCAGCATCCTTGAAGTGCAGCAAGTAACAACACGTCTTGTTGACAGCTGCACATTAAGTGTGACGGGTTTTTGACAGATCCAATTATAAAACCAGGTCTCTGCAGAATCCCAGGCCCTGATATTTAGTGCATGAAATTTTGTTTCTGATTTTTTTTTTTTTTTTTTAAAGTTGCACTACTTGGGGGGAGGCAGAAATAAAGGTCCCATCCCCCCCCCGCCATCTATTTAACAGCCAGAGGGCTCCAGGCTGCTCTCTGTTAGCTTCGGGGGGGGGGGGATTAACACCCCTTCTTGCAGAGCTGGCAGCTCAAGGCGTTAGTATCACTTGGGCTCGACGTGGTGCCTCGGGCTCCTGCTGGCCGGGGTGAATTTCGCCCTAGCTCCATTCATTGCCATGGGGTTGCTGCAGAAGCCAGGCCCCTGCCCAGACAGCAGTGGAAGCCCCATTTTGCACGGACGCAGCCTGCCTGCGCTGGGGCCTTGCGTCCTATGTCGGTGTAATCACTGCACATTTCCCTAGTCTAGACACCCCCCGAGGGCAGAGAATCAGGCCCACCGTTTATGGCTGAGCAGGAGCGTGTCCCCCAGCCCCTCTCCTCCACCCGCAGACTCTTGGCATTTGCCCAGCCCCCCGGCCCTGCTCCTCCCTACACACAGCAGAGGAACTCCAGGGGCTGGGGGTTCTACTTTTAATCCCAGCGAGACTGTTGGGTGTGGAATCAAAGCACCCCAGCCCCTCCCCATGCAGCTGGCCTTACAGATTGGGGGGGGACAAGGGATACCCATCCTCCTGGGCTCTCTCTTCAGTAAATATGTATCGCGTGTGCGGCACCCCTGCTCTCCTGAGCCGCTGGGACACGATGCTATGGCAGGAGGCAGCAGATGGCACGGTTACCTACATACAGGGGTTTTCTTAGCGAGCAGCATACAGACTTTGAAAACACAGTGCATCCTTGTTACTTGTGCAATGCATCTCTTCTGGGGGGAGCTGTAGCAAGCAGCAGGAGGGCTGGCTCTCTCGAACTGGAGTCAGGCCATAAGGCAGAGCTGCTTCCCTGGACCTGGACACGGCTGGGCTCAGATTTCAAAAGAAGAGAGGCACTTGCCTGCATGCTGTTTGTGACCACCTCTGTTCAAGAACTGCCACAATAACCCTAGCCCTGCCACGCATGAATAATCTTACAATTTGGCATTGGCAACCCAGCTGATCAACCCTACAATAACAAACCGGGATGCACGCAGAACGGAGTGGGGTGAAAAGCTAAAAATCAGCAGCTATCGCTCCCCAAATGCTTTACGAAGGAGGTCAGTATTGTTATCCCCATTTTGCAGATGGGGAAACTGAAGCACAAAGAGGGGAAGCGATTTGCCTAAAGTCATCCAGCAGGTCAGCGACAGAGCGGGACACAGAACCCAGGGCTCCCGCGTCCCAGTCCTGTGCGCTGTCCAAATCTGAGCTTCACGCTGCCAGGAAGTTCTGAGACGCAGCCTCCCTGTGTAACTTCACCTCTCTGTGTCTCAGTCCCCCAGCTGGGAGACGGGAACGACAGCCCTGCCGCTCTTTGTCGTGTCAGCTTGTTGTGGGGAGGGACGGGCTCTTCCTAGGTGCAGTGGGGCCCTGATCTCGGTGGGGGCCCAGGAGCCGAGGATCTGGCCTGCTCTGTTCCTGCGCACGGCTAGCACGGCCTTTCCGTTGCACAGAACCCCTCAAGGAAGAGACGCAGACACACCCATCATCTGAGCAGGGGAGACAAATGTACGTTTTTCCTTCTTGGGGTCAAACTTCACCCTGGGCCCTGGTTTCTGGCTGTTCTAATAACATTAGTTCTGCAAACAGCGTAGAGCCGGCCCTGGCAGCCAGGGCAGGAGACAGACGAGACGAAGATACCACACGTTAGCCAGTCGAAAGCAGGTGCTTCTCCTGTGCAAAGGATTCGGGTGAGCGCGGCCTAAAGCCTCCCTGGATTCGGTGGCAAGCTAGAGATTCTGGGGCAACTCCATTTAGACTGAAAAACGTTGATTTCTCTCTTCTTTGTTTTTTGTACTGAATGGGGTGTGAAAAGTGAGGTGACCCAGATGCCGTGCTACTGCTTCTCTTAGGAGAGTCCCTGCGGGGAGGCCTCGCAAGGTTTTTCTACGAACAGTGAACCTGTTAGGAGTGTCCAGTGGTCATCACGAAGGGGCAGTTTGTACCGCTCTGCAGGGAAGTCTGTCTGTCTCTGTAACATCAGGGCGCCTCCCAATAGCAACAGGGACCTCCCTCGCGGAGACGTCTCTGCAGGCTGCGCTGGTTTATGCTTCGCTCCTGGGAAGCAAAGCTGCTGTGATTCCCACTCAGCTCTGAGCACCAGTCTGCCTCGGCGAGGGCTCCCGCCATCGCTAGTGTGGACGGAGCTGAACCAGGATTAACCGGGGGGTGGGGAATTCAAAACCAGCCCGAGTGCAGCAGATGTGGACAGTGCACTGAGCTGGGACTCAGGAGACCGGGGTTGTGTTGAAGGCTCTGCCGCTGACCTGCTGTGTGACCTTGGGCAAGTCCGTTCCTGTGTCTGTGCCTCAATTTCCCCTCCAACCCCTTGTCTATTTAGATCGTCAGGTCTCCAGGGGTGTCTGTGCGGCACCAAGCACATTGGGGCCCCAGTCGCTGCTGGCACCGTAATATCAGCAGTAACCTGTGTCTGGTTTCATCCCAGCGCTCAGCGCTGGGGCAGCCAGGCAGAGCCTGAGCTTAAGGCCATGGCAATTAACCGGACTGTACGCCCGACCAGCAGCGCCACCCTCCCCCTTCCCCCTGGAGCCGCAGGGCAGCGCCGGCCAGGCTTCTTTGTGCTGCACCGGGCTGAGCCGCCCAGGGGAGAGCGCGTCTGTCCGGGACACGCGGGGGAAGCGATGGCGTTAGAGGAGCACCAGCACTCACAGCAATGCGGGCCGGGGGCCCAGCCCGAGGGAGAGCAGCACCTGTTCCTGGGACGGGCACCACACCGGAGTCAGTGGGTTTGTGTGCGTGGATGGGCGGGAGGTGGAGGCAACACCCGGGTAAGAGCTGGAACTAGCTCTGCCGTGCAGACAGACCGTTGGGGCTGGTCCTTGAGCTCCCCCTCCCCAGCCACTTGGCACCATAGCAACCCACACGGCGCACCTCACGGCGCACGGCTCAGCCCGGCGGAGCTAAGTAGGTCACGGAATATTGACAGCGGCGAGACACGGAGCAGAGACTCACGCTTGGGCACCAATCGCACCAGCAGCCTTCTCGGCGCGTTTCTTCTCCCCTCTGAGCCGGGCGGGCGCTTAGCGACACAAACCCACTGGGCTGTGTGTGTGTGCGCGTCTGTGTGTGCGCGTGTCTGTGTGTGTCTGTGTGCGCGTGTGTGTCTGTGCGTGCGTGTGTCTGTGTGTGTGCGCGTGTCTGTGTGTGCGTGTGCGCGTGTGTGTGCGTGTGCGCGTGTGTGTGTGTGTCTGTCTGGAATACCCAGCGAGCGCCACTGACCGTGTTAAATACCCTGTGGATCACCCCCGGCTATTTAAACCCAGCCCTGTCATTCTGCCACAAGGGAGCGGAGGCTGCAGGACTTGGCTAAAGGGGGAAGGCTCCGAGGCCAGACGGGACCAAGCGGCGCTAAGACTCGTTAATCTCGGAGGTTCTGCAGGATCCGGGCCCCGCTCGCTCCCTTAGGCAGCGGTCAGCGACGGCAGAGGGCTCAACCCCCGGCCCCTGCAGCGGGGGGGTGCTGGCTTACGCAAGGCCCCGAGCTCTCAGCCTTTCCAGCGTGGCAGGGACATGCTCATGGCGAAGGGCGGAGCGCTCCTGTGGGGTCTAGCTCAGCAGACAGGCCCGAAATCCCTGCAAGCTCTGAACGCTGCTTGTCCGACTTCTCCGCCAGAGCCAGCCCCGAGCACGTACCGCGCTGGCTGAGAGCCAAACACCAGACCAGCCTCTGCCAGAAAACTGCCAAACAGGGGCCCGGCCGACTCTGGGCTACTTCTGTGATTCTCAGCAGCCAGATCCCAGTGTTTTAGGCCAGGGCCTGCAATGAGACCCAAATATTGAGATTCCTGCTGCTGGGGAAGGAGACCCCCGCTCCATTCAGACACCAAGCAGCATGCTGAGGTGGCTTGTTCCAACTGCAGGCAGCCCTGGTCACACCCTGGATCAGCCCGTCTCAGCCTCTCTCGCCCAGAGCCAGGCACCAAAGTCAGACAGGATCAGCCGGCAACGAAAGCAGCTGTTTGGCCCGCATGTAGGAACATGTACATAGCTGGGTCAGACCAAAGGTCCATCTAGCCCAGTATCCTGTCCACCGACAGCGGCCAATGCCAGGTGCCCCAGAGGGAATGAACAGATCAGGGAATCATCAAGTGACCCATCCCCTGTCGCCCATTCCCAGCTTCTGGCAAACAGAGGCCAGGGCCACCATTCCTGCCCACCCGGGCTAATAGCCATTGCTCGACCGATCCTCCATGAACTTATCTAGTTCTTTATTGAACCCTGTTATAGTCTTGGCCTTCACAACATCCTCTGGCAAGGAGTTCCACAGGTTGACAGCGTGTTGTGTGAAGAGTCACCCCTCCCCAAACCACCAGGAAGGCACCGGAGCAGGGGCGGTCACTCTGTTCGTGGCTGAGAGTCGAGGGAGGCTGGGGGAAGGCTAGCAGGGAACCCCACGGAGTTTTCTTCCTTCCCCCAGAGGGAGGAAGGGAAGAACTTGGCCCTTCTTGCCGGGCTCTGTCTACTGTGCTTCTCCGCCCAGAGGTGCAAGACAGCGTAGGTGAGGCGGAGCCCACAGCAGGTAGCATTAGGCCTCTTTCGTTGCCATGGGCAGGCCACCAGCAGCAACGTTGCTTTTGAAGACCAGTGGAGTAAGTAAGCGTGTGATTCCCAAGGGCCAAGACAGTCGTTACCCCCATGCACGGAGAGGGGAGCGAGCCCTCAGCACCCTCGGAGCTGGCACTTCCGAATTCCAGCCACTGCTGCCTCTCTAGAAGAGCTGCTCTCGTTCAAGCCGGGGCTCCTGGGCTCAGTGCTGGAATCTGGTGAAGTTCTCTGGCTTGTGCTATGTGGGAGCAGCCCGGCCCCACCCCCCAAGCATTCAGAAACCAGGAGCCTGGCCCCCCGGAAATCAGGAGAGCGGCTTAACAATAAGAAGCGTTTGGCGTTCATGTCTTTGCTTTCTGAGCCTGTGTTCATTTCACGTTGCTTCTGCCACCGTCAGTATTAGAAACGCTTTTTGAACGGAAGCCGAGGTTTCATCCTGCCTTGACCAGCTACCATGAGACATGAGATAAAAGCAGGAGCGGTGACACTGCTGCCCGAGAGAGGTCAGACTAAATCCACATAACGGTCCCTTCTGGCTTGGAAACCTCGGCGCCCCTGGGAATACAGATTCCTTTCCACGCCTGTAAGCAGTTTACACTCGCTGCTGCCTCTGCTGCAAACAGCAAAGCCCCTGCTAGCGAAAACTAACAGGCGCTTCCTTTTCGGAGTCTTTCATCATCTAACAAGGCCCAGCCACCACCGCATCTGCTCCGTGAGCGCTAGACAAAGGGAGGCTGCCCCAGCCGGGCCAGCACTTTGAAGAGGAGCAGCTGGGCCAGGGAAAATCGAAGTGGCAGGCGTTCAGTCACTTAGAGAGGATGGAAGACAGTTTGTTTGGGAAGGCTGGTGCGTTACAAGGGCGATTATTTCCCTACAACGACCTGCCCAGTTGTGCTTTCAGGCCTGAAAGCTGATCCAGCACTTCCTGCCTTTGCAGCGGAGCTCGCCAGGGAACGGGTTTGCACCCCGGCAGTTAAACACGTGGAACGTGCCGGCGACGACTCACCAAACCTCCCCAATGGGATGGCTGGGTCCTTTGCGAGTGCATTAAAGAGTGACCGCGGTGCCTCCTGCAGGGCAGACGGGGCCAGGCACGTGCCCCTATGCAGCACTGACAGCGTTGGGCTCCCATGCAGGACTCTGCACACTGCCACACGGCTGCGTCTACGTCCATAGGCTGAGGTTTGTCCCACCTGGTCAGGCCAGCCCGTGGCAATTATATTTCCTACTTCCCGTGGGGGGCGGCGGGGGAACTGTTGGATGCGAATCCCCTTGTTCAATCCACGGCAATCTGACATGCCCCCACTCGGGATTAACGCCCCACAGGGATTCGTTAGACGTGCCGCAGTTGGGGACTGTGGAGGGGCTGTCGGGCGGAGACGGGTTAGGATGTTCCCGGCTGCTTTTCACACCGTTGTCAGAGCGCAGGGCCCTGCGTGTCAGCCGCTCTGGCTCCCGCCCGCTCGCAGCGGAGGCAGGCTGCATGGGGGGGTACACCCCCCCCCCCAAGGAAGGGGTTGTGCTTTGGAGGACAACGAGGCTGCTCCAGCAAGCCCAGGTTTTCGCTAGGCCGGAGTTCGCCTTGTTACAGAAGCAGGCGCCTGGCCACACCCTTGGGACGAGGTAGCCAGTGGGCAGAGGTGCCCACATACCACGGCTCACACACTGAGCACCGGACCCTGGGAAATTCCAGCTATTTCTGGAATCTCAGAACTTTCCATTCCCATCCCACCCCAGCAAGTGGATTTATTACCTCAAGCCGTCCTCAAGCCGTCAGCGAAGGGGGGAGATGAACGCCTAGACAGGCGCACAAAAGCACTCAGCGTGTAGGCGGCGGCGGGGCCAGAATGCATGTGGACACCATGCGTGTAGTGCACTCGTCTAAGGCATGGGGTGAGGTGGAGGGGACCCCTTTTGGCAGTGAGGTTAGAAGGCAGGACTGCAACACTGGAGTCCTGAGCGCTCTTCCTGGACCTGCCACTACATTCCAGTTAGACTTTGGGCAAGACCCCGTGCCTCAGTTTCCCCTCATGTACCCGGAGAGGAATGTTCTAGCCCACCTTACTGCAGCTGAACGGTGGGGAGCGCTGAGCCCCGTTCATGAAAGGTTCTGTGCTCTGGGAGCACAAACGGATTCTCGCTCTCCACGGTCACGACTCGGGGGCTGGCGCTTCCCAGTCACAAACTGAGCCAAAGGGCTCAGCTCCTTCAGAAACAAAGGGAAAGGGATGGCGGGGCAAGGCAGGCACGACGGATCCCTGACGGATTAGTGACGAAGCCAGAAGGAGCCACCCAGGCGCTGATGCCCTGACTGGAGCTGCAGGCAGATCCTGGCCAGGTGACCGTCAGCGGTGAGAAATGCCGCAGGCTGGAGGGCTGTCCCAGGTCCTGGAAGGGGCCAGACAACTCAACCTGCTGGGCTGGAGCTGTAGGGGACAGGCACTGCCTAGAACGCCTCCCACTGACTGGCCGCCATGGCTTTAAGTTTCTGCAGCAGGCGTGTTTCCCTCTCCAAGTCCCGACTAGCTGCAGCCCTGCTGGATCTGTGAAATGCCCCAAGGTCACACCCCAGAGCAGCATGGCTGCATCTCTCCAGGACTCCTGCTGCACGTGCTGACTCGGGATAACCGAAGCAGAACTAGTACTGGCATGAAGCACCCCGTTTTCTCCTGCCCATGTGGCAAGTGCCCATGGTCTGTTGCTGTTACACTTTTAGGAGCCCGGTTCCTATGTGACCCTAGTTAAATCACTTACCTACCCGGTGTCTCCGTTCTCCACCTGTAAAAAGTGGGGCTAATACACCCCGACCTCCCAGGGGTGTGTAGATAAAAGCTACTGATGATCCGTAACAGCAATGAGAGCCGGATAAGGCCAGACCTCCACAGGACAAAGGTCTCTCTCATGAGCTACCTCCAGTCTCCCACGTGGAGCATGCCACTTTCCGTCATTCCGTTTCCCTGCAAGGGAGGACAATGGGATTGGGGTCGGGCCTCTCCGGAGCAGTCACATCTTAGGAGCCCTGCTGCTAGCCAGGGAGCGATGCAAACCCATCCCATGCCACACACAGAGCGGGGAGGTTCTGGGGCAGGGGTCCTCCACCCCCAAAGCGTTTTTTAAACTCTCTCTCGTCAGGACCCATGGGAAAAGCTGGTTAGCGAGATCGCGGGAAGGGTTAATGGCTTCCGCACAGATTAAGGACCTAAGCAGCTTTGGGATTTAGGAAGATCATGCTAGTAACTTGAGATAGGACGTCACCGCCAGCCAGGGGGAAGTGAAGGGATCCGGAGCTGCTTAGATGCAGGAGCTGGCATCAGCCAATTCGCTGCCCACCTGGCTCTGCTACCTACATGAGAGAGAGTCCAATGGGGCCAGTAGAAAGCTCCAGGCTAGTTCACCTTCTGGAGGGAGGAATGAGGTGCGGGACTCCGAGCTGGAGGTGGAGAGACGAGAGCCAGGTGTGAAAGCCAGGTTTGCATTCTGGAGAAAGGCAAAGGAGCTTTCAGGTCCTTCCAGCAAGCGCTGGGGAGGGGCAGCATGGCCTAGTGGGAAGGACACCGGCGTGGGGCTGGGAGACCCGGGTGTTCCCAGCTCTGCCTCGGGCCTGCAGAGTGACCCCCTCCAGGCCTCTGTCTCCCCTTTTGTCTGTGGCACGGCGCCCATCTCTCGCTCTGCGCTGGGCAGCTCCCAGGACCCGTGGACCTGATCTCAGCTGGGGGCTCCAGGTGCCGCCTTAACACAAACAAGATAACCCGTTTCCAACGAGCGAGATAAACGCCAGGCCCCGCAAGGGTAAAGGTGAATCACACGCTGCCCGAAGGCCGTGAAAACCGAGGCCGCCATGACGTGAGTTATGCTGCTGGAGTTACAGCTGAGACTGCGATGCCCTCCTAGCGGAGAGAAGCTTGTGAAATGGCAGCTACGCCCGGCTGTCTGATTCTTCTCCACATGCAGCTGTGATTCCCTGCGAGAACCGCCCGCTGTGGCCCAGGCCCGGGGCAGAAGAGCACTCACAGATCAGGAGAGCGAGTCAGGCACGTCCTGCCTGTGGGGAGAGATCGTGCTGGCGAGAAGGGGACTAGAGGCTTGCACAGGGTGTTCTCAGACTCGGGGGGAAGCGTAGCCCTCAGATTTCGTCGAGAGTCAGGGTTTAAGTCATGCCAGATACCCTGCCTCAGGAAACCCCTTCACGTCGATCCAAAACAGCCCCTGGCTGGCCGGGAAACGAGGCTTCATTCCATTTCTTGACAAATCTTAAGGTTGTGACCTTTGTTTTCGTTCCGCATGGGAGCAAAGCCGAGAGCTGAGATTTTACAAGGCGAGCTCAGTCCCAGAAAAGCCAGTAGCCCAGGGCAGAGGGCACTCACCCAGGGTGCCCGTGACCCAGGTTCAAGATCCACGCAGTTTGATTCAGTGCCAAGACCTGAGCCTGGGTCTCCCGTTTCACATTCTCTGTTTTTGATCAGAAATTCCATCCTGGGCCTGAGAAACCTTCCCAACCACACTGCAGTAAAAACCGACACATTCTGTTCTGACAAATCAGCATTTTCCAACCAAAACGTTTCTTTGAAAAAATCCCCCCCCAGCTCTAGGAAAGTCCTCGGGTCCTACTGCTGCTAGGCAAGACCTTCCTCAGAGCTGATGGGATGCTGGCTTGGAGGCCCCATCACTTAATATAATAATACATGGAGATATACCTATCTCATAGAACTGGAAGGGACCCTGAAGGGTCATTGAGTCCAGCCCCCTGCCTGCACTAGCAGGACCAAGTACTGATTTTGCCCCAGAGCCCTAAGTGACCCCCTCAAGGATTGAACTCACAACCCTCGGTTTAGCAGGCCAATGCTCAAACCACTGAGCTATCCCTCCCCCACACTTTATATGCAAGGCACAGGACGCCCCCCCCCCTCAAATTCAGGCAAGAGAAGAGGCACATGTGAGAATAATTGACCTGGGGACATGGTGGGCTCTCCAGCACGTGCATTCTTTAAATCAAGACTGGACAGCTCTTTCTAGGAGCATGCCCTAGTTCAGACAGAAGCTACGGCTTGAGGGAACCACTGAGTGAAGTTCTCTGGTCTGTATTATGCAGGAGCTCAGACTGATCATAATGGTTCCTTCTGGCCTTGCTCTATGAATCTACACCTTTGAATGAAACCCCCCAAATCTAACAGCATTTGGGAAACAGAAATGGAAACATTTTGGCCAGCTGGGCAAAAGTTCTTGGTTTCACCAAAAAATTTCCCACAATTGGCTGAAAATTTTCAAGTTTTTGACCATTGAAAAAACTTCAGTTTTTCTATTGAAAAAAAACAAACACAATTTAATAGAAAAAAAAATCACTTTTGCTGACATTTTTCAAAGGAAAGATCCTTTCCTGACCAACTCTAAATTGGGCACAGGCCAAACATACTCCTGCTCGGAAGTGCTTTGAGATCAGCCACAGGAAGGCACTAGAGAAAAGGCCAAACATTAATAGTCACCCATCAGTAATGGAAGGCTTCACTTCCCAGCGTTCGCTATTATAAAGATACAATAGATCAGTCCATCCAGCTGGCACCTCCACCTAAATTCACTTAATATTCTGGAGAGAAACCACAGCTCAGCCCTGATGCTGTGAAACATGCACCTTTCTGAAGGGCCGGAGACAGGGGCAGGCCGCAGCCTTCAGGGATTATTAGCAGTAGTTGCAAACGCAGGGAAAGTTAACGTATCCCATTTGCACCGTGGATTGTGACGGCGTAGAGAAAGGAGAGCACCGAGGGAGGCGGATTTGGCTTGGGGAAGGAACAGAGGCTCCCAAGCGGACGATGCCAGGGTTATCATCCTCCCGCTGGCCGGATTTATCTCCCAAACGAAGTTGCTGAAGATGGATTTAAGCTGCATATTGATTTTCTCTCCGTCCACACTATCAAAGCTACTGAGAGCAGCAGAAAGATGCAGCACCCCAGAGCCGTGGAGCAGGGAGCTCTCCTCCTAGGGCTGTGGCTGGCCAGAGACAAATCACACGGCTGAACTATCAACAGAGTGAGACGTGGGCAGGAGAGCCTGGAGAATGGGGCTCCCCCTCAGCCCAGGGAAGCACCAAGGGCTTGAATGGAGAGTGGGGTCCCCCCTACCCAGGAGGCTGGCTCCACGTCCGCAATTACTGCCCAGAAGGTCTGAGGCATCGCATGGCCTGCAGGCTAGGGGGACATCTCAGCTCGTCCGTCTCGGGGGGGTCTAGAATATGGTTTGGGGGTTCGGGGGGGGGACCTAACCAAGTCCCGGTTCTGCTTCAGCGCCAGAACTGAAGCTCCCCTCAAATTGGGGAACTTTAGCTCTGAGCCCAGACACAACGCCTGGGAATTAACTCCCTTCTGTGCCCCCAGCTCTTCCCCCCCCCCCACCTGCACCCTGATGCCTCCTGCCCTCCCCTGGGCTGAACCTCGCATGGGCCCAGCTGTCCCACCTTGGCCCCTGGGTCCCATCAGTGGCTCAGTTTTTCTAGCTGACAAACTTCTGCTCCGCACCCCTTCCCCCCACCCGCCCGCTGCCCAACCTCACCAGCACCCCGGCTCCGAGAGCTGCTTGTACCCCCATGTCGGAGCAGCAGCTCTCACCACCCCGGGACAGTCGCTCTCAGCCTGGGGGTGCGGGCGCAGCGATCTACGCAATCAGAGTAAGACCCTTGATTCTAGCCCTTCCGAACAGGGAGCGTGCAGAGCGCGGCCAGCGCCCTAACGAGGCGCACCCAAGGGGCCATTAGCTCATCTAGCCTGGCCTCCCGCGTGACACAAGCCAGCCAGAGATTTTCACCCGCTTCCCCCTGTCCTGAGCTCAGTAACTCGTGTTGGGCTAACGTGTCAGCCAGAAAGGCAGCCAGTCTGGCTCTGAAGACACCAAGGAATGGAGAATCCCCCACCGCCCTGGGGAGCTTGTTCCAATGGGTCACTGTGAAAAAAAATGCCTAATTTCTAACTGGAATTTGTCTGGCTTCAGCTTCCAGCCTTGGTGCCTGTCCTGCCTTTCTCTGCAGGGGCCCTGGGACAATGGGCTCAGCCGGGGAGCCCCACCTGCCTCCTGGGACTTTGCATCAGACCCTTCCTGCTGGAGAAACTGCAGACAATCGGTCTGAACCACAAGGACAGGAGCAGGGTCTGCACCATTCAGTCATTATGGATCTCTTAGCCCCCGCCCATTCACCACTGCACAGACCGTCTCCTCCCACCCATTCACCACTGCACAGACCATCTCCTCCCCCACATTCACCACTGCACAGACTGTCTCCTCCCACCCATTCACCACTGCACAGACCGTCTCCTCCCGCCCATTCACCACTGCACAGACCGTCTCCTCCCACCCATTCACCACTGCACCGACCGTCTCCTCCCGCCCATTCACCACTGCACCGACCGTCTCCTCCCGCCCATTCACCACTGCACAGACCGTCTCCTCCCGCCCATTCACCACTGCACAGACCGTCTCCTCCCGCTCATGGCCACGTGTCAGCAGCACTGGAGTTGACCTGGCAGTTTCCATGGGGAAGCACCAGGAGCAGAGCACTGGTGTATTTTCTTTGTCTTTATTGCAGAAAAAGCCACAGACCGGGGACCCTCTGAACTAAGGAGCCAGGGCCAGAACCAGCTCAGGTGTCCGTGGGGCAGGGATTGTCATTGTGCTGTGTGCCCACAGCACTGAGCATGGCACACAGACTATTCCTCCACCGGGCTGGGACAGCGAACGCTCCACGGTAGGTTTTAGGCTGTTAGCCAGCATTTCACACACGCTCCCCGTTAGCCAGACGTTGTGTTACTTGGTTGTTAAATGCTCCGTCCTCCTTGCCTTTGAGCCAGTGCCTCTCGCTGCCCCACACAAGTGGCTGGGTTAAAGACTTGAGCAGCAGTCCCCCCTGCTTCTCGGTTGCGCAGCTCTTTGAAGGGCTGCGGTCGAGCCGCCATTCAAGATCATCTTATCAATGGTGCCGCAGATGGGATCGATACAGGAATGAGCTGAATAGCTGATCAGAGCGGCTGCTCCGCGGGAGACGGGAATCGCTGCTCTGTACCACAGTCATGGTTTGGAGTCACCTGTCCTTGGCCTCTCTAGCTTTCATTGAACAGCCCACCTGCGTGCGATGCTGAGTCCATCGCCCCGTCCCTGCTCCCACTCCTACCTCTGTCTGCATCAGCTCCCTCTCCATCTCCTCTCACTCGCCCCTTTGGGCCGTCATTCCCACTTCACCTAGAACCGGCTCCCTCTTCCCAGGCACCCAGCACCCTCCCCTCCTACCCCCCTCTCCTCGCCGCCTCCTTTCACCCACTGGCGTCGGACACACCACCTTACTTGTCTCCACTGTGTTAGACTCCTTGGGGCAGGGACCTTGGGCTTTTCAAATGCCACGTATGCTTGTGATGCTCCGCAAACCAATAGCACTCAGCAAGGCTAACCCAGCTCGTTCCATTTGCAGGGGCCAGTTCATGCATCGTCCCAAATATTTACTGTTCCCCTCCTGAAATGGACAAAGCAGAAAACCTGCCACGATTCCCCAGTCAGGGCATCTGAGCTCGATCAGGTGCCACCATCTGACCTGATGAGCAGCCACTCAAAATCCTCACCCCACAAGCCAGCTATTTGCAAAGGTACAACATCCCTCCCAAGCAGGGCATCTGCCCGTCACCTGAGCCGCCTTTCTCCCAGAGAGCAGGAGAAAGCTCCGGGTACTGTGCTAAGAACAAAGCTCTGCATAGGGCCCAGCGGTCTCTAGCAGCAAGCGCCCGGGAGGCCTGCTTTACGGACGTGGTGCTTAGACGCTGCTTGCCCCAGCCAGCTCTTCCCAACCGGCATCAATCACAGCTGTATCCCTCCAATCACCACTCCCTTCCTACTGGGCTAATTAGCCAGGTTCCCCCCGGCCTGGCCCAGAGATGGAGGGGGACAGGGGAATGGCATGAGCCTCGTGTCCAGGCCTGGGCCAAGCCAGCTCGGGAAGACGTTTGATGGGCTTGGATCAGATTCAGAGGATGAGCCCGGGGAAGGCGGCACTGAGGAAAGTGACAGATGTCACCTGCCTGCCTCCTAATGGGTTGAAGGGGTGAGAGGGTTTGAACTTGGCTTAGCAGCCACTTAAAATAGCCAAAGGCACTCGGGACCGTTGGCAGCGAGAGGTGGGGCTCGAAGGCGGGGACACGACGTACCTGAGAGCAAGGGATATTTGTACTCACTGCTCAGCACCTGCCTGCTGCCACAGGAGCCCCGCCCACCCCCCCGCCCCAGCATCTCACCTGGGCTGCGCATTACCAAAGCCGGGGGAGGGCGCTAAGGCATAGGCTGAGTCTGACACAGGCCCACGCCGGCCACAGCAACGAGCCAGATGTCACGCTCCGTGGCCAGTGGGGGGAAGGGCTGCACAGTCACAGATTGCAGCTTGGCATCCAACTCCCAACCAAGACCCTGTGAGCGGGTGCCTGCTGCGTGTGCATCGCAAAATCCTTCCGCCCCGCCCCGCGTGGCCCCTGACTGCAGAGCTCCGTGCCGGGAGGGGCCTGTGCCACGGGAAGGCCCTTGGAAACCGACCTGATCCTGGCAAAAAGTCATCCCATATTCTGCGCCCAAATACCAGCTTCTCAGAGATCCCCAAAGCCAGCGGCTCGCATGGGCTGTTTGCTCTGCAGTGCTAAGTCACAGCTCAGGCACTGAACTCGCCACTGCAGGACGGGGCTCTCTGCTAGGCCAGCCAACCGAGGCCGCATTCATTGGGTTCCCAGACGTCCTCCTACCGCTCTACCACCCGGTCACCAACCGCCACTCAGCCTGGCGGGGGGAGCTCGGGGTCAAGGCCAAGAGCAATTCTCTATCCACGTACCCGATCATATGCACTCTGTACCAGAGGTTCTCACCTGCCCCTTCTGTCAGCTCTGCTCCCATAGGGTCTGTCCCATCCTCTTCCCAGGCCCCTGCTGAGCGCACAGGAGGCACGGGCAGGACCTTCCACCATCCAGATGCTGCAGGGGAACAAAGACAAGGGTATCAGCGGGGAGGTGGCCAGGGAGCTCTCGCTCCATCTGCCAGGAGCTGTTGCAATAAGGAGGTTCTCCCTCCAGCTGGGGCGTAACTGGCTCACTTGTCTGCACTGCCAGCCAGGGCAATGGCTTTAGTGACCAACTTAGCTCCTGCTTTAGCTTTCAGTCTCTGCAAGCGTTACAGAGAGATGGGCAGGGCTGGGCTGCCCATTTTACAGATGGGCAAATTCCTTCCCAGGCCACATTCCCTACGGTCACATAGGGAGTCAGCAGCTGAACCAGGACTGGAACCCAGGAGTCCTGACTCCCAGGCCCACTCCCTATTCACCAGGCCTCCCTGCAGCCTAGCTGTAAACCAGCAGCAAGCAGAGCTTTGTCCCAGAGGCCAGTGGGTTTTACAACAGGGCGTCCGAGCTGTGCCCTGGCGTTGTGTGTTCCTGGCAAGTCACTAGCCGTTGGTGGCCACGAGCTCATGACACTGCTAGCCAAGAGGCCCCTGCACCCCAGTATTTGGGGTCCTGGGAGCCCGACAGGCTCTGCAAGGCTGACACGGAGGAGCTGTGGCTGAGAGAACAAGAGACCTGCAGGCACATGCAGCAGGATGGTAGCTGGGGAGGGGGAAGATCTCTCTCTCCTCACCCTCCGGGTTGTGCTTTGGCTGCCTAGAAAGCAACCAGCGTAAACGTCTGCTCCACGGTGCCAGGAGCAAAGAGCTCCCAGCCGGCACTTCTCCGCCACAGAACTCAAAGCGCTTTGAGGTCAGCAGGCCAGCGGCAGAGCCAGGGATTAGAACCCAGGGCTCCTGAGAGCCATTAGGCCACGCTGCCGCCGACCATTAACGGGCCTTGCTCTATACCGGGGCCAGGAGAACGTTCCTGAGCTGCACAGGGGCCACGGCCACAGAGCTCGAGACTCCACGGGCAGCGCTCGGGAGGTGGCAGGGCAGCCCGGTGGGTATGAAGGGCAGAAGCCCCCGAATGGGGAGACCCCAGGGGTGCAGAGGGCGAGGCGAGGAGGGAACCCCGCCCTGGAGCATGTGGGGCAGGAACTAGAGCGTAAATCACTCACCTGCGGGAACAGGCTCCGGCCGAGCGACTCCCTGTAGCCTCCCCCAGCGCTCGGGGCTGAGCTCAAAGGGCCCCATGCTGCTCACCAGCCCTGGGCGCAAGGCAGAGGCTAGAAACGCCCCCCACCCCCCAAACTAACCCACTGGGGTAAGCCAGGGCCCCAGCGCTGTCACAGGGCTGCCAGCAATAGAGGGTGCTAAGCCCCCCAACGCTCCCCACAAGTCAGCGTTTGCAAAGGGCCCAGGCGCGCTTGCTAGGCCTGGGGGGAGCCGAAAGCCCGCCCCAAACGCAGCTCTCACGGCTGTGGGACCCGGCGGGCGTTCCCGACCCGCCGCCGATACGGGGCAGTCACAGCCCCACAGGGCCAAGGTGTTTACCTGGAGGTCCCCGCTTGGTCCCAGCTCCTGGCACAGCGGCCAAGAGGGCCACTGCGTGGCCATCGGGATCCACAGCGAACACCAAACCCTCCTGCCAGCCGGAGCGGGGTGCAGGCCCCAGGGCCCATCTGAGGGAGCTGCCCTGAGAGAGCCCGGGAGGGCAGCCGGGGCGTCACCGCCAGGGGCTGCGAGGAAGCTGGGCAGTGTGGCCCAGGGCTGAGGGACACTGGAGCAGCCCCAGGAGGATGTTTACACAGCAGACACTGGATTAAGTGGGGCCTTGTCTGCTCCACCCCTGGCCGAGCTGGGACCAGAGCCCCACACGGCCGCCTCTGTTCATTCAGATTGCCGCTTGCCTCTGAGAGCCGATCTCAGGCTCGCAGCCGGTCTGAGGGCCCAGCGGTAACCGGCCTTTCCCTTCACAGGCCCCCCAAGGGACAGAGCCCCCCTACTGCCCCAGGCAGCCCAGCGCCCCCAGGCCGGCTCAGAGCCCTGAGAGAGGGGCTGAGCTCAGCGGCCAGGCCTGGGCTTCCCTCTAGTGACTCTGGGAGGAAATGCAGGTCCCGGCTGCCAGGGCCTGGCTACCCAAGGGGTTTGTGCACCAGGCCAACCTCCTGTGTAGATAGGCCAGACTGGCACGATTTACTGGCTGTAAGGGCACAGCAGCTGTGGGGGGTTTAACGCTAACGTGCCGTGGGCGGTGAGGGGCAGTGGCTTACCAGGGGCATCTGGGCTTTTTGTGGGACCTGCTGGAATCCAAGTTGTTTAGCTGGAAGTGACTGTGCCTGGGCATCCTGGCCTGCTTCGGGCTGATCTCGGAGCAGGCTCTGCCTCTTCCGTCAGGTCTGTAATACG
This sequence comes from Platysternon megacephalum, assembly GCA_003942145.1. NCBI lineage: Eukaryota > Metazoa > Chordata > Testudines > Platysternidae > Platysternon > Platysternon megacephalum. The sequence continues at coordinate 10,946,589 of QXTE01000039.1, forward strand.
CTGTGCGAGGGAAGGTGCTGGCCTGATGCAGTGATCTCTGGAGGGCTGGCGCGTCAGGCCTGGCTCTGGGGGGATCTTTGCAAGGGTGCACTGCAGTCCCCTGCTGTGGGTGCACTAAGGGGAGTAAAACAGGCTTTATGTTGGCCTGAAAACTAAGGGCTTGGCTACAGTTTATTCCAGTTTAACTGTTCCTAAGTCACTCCCTGTGTGAATGCTCTTACACGGCAATAAAAGTGTCATTCCAAAAATGAATCCACTTCAGAAGTGGATTAAGCTAATTTGAAATAACTGTTTGTCTGCATAGGGAAATTAATTTGGAATACGATAGGGCATGAATGTAAAGTGGCTTAATTACCCCAATTAAGTGGATGCTTTTATTCTGAAATAAGAGTGCCTTGTTCTGAATTAGTGGCTTAAATTAATAGTGGATTAAGTTAATTTGGAATAAGGCACTCTTATTCCTGAACAAAAATGTCCACATGTGGCATTAACCAGGAACAGTTAATCCACTTTACGTCCTCACCCTACTTTATTCTGGATTAAGATTCATGTGTAGACAAGCCCTGCTACGTCTCTCTAGCCAGACTCGCTCACTAACAACGGCCTCTAGGTACAAGCCCTGCTCATTTCGGAAGCTACCACACACACAGCCCCTGCTGCGGGTGCCAGTCTGGGGCGGGGCATACCTGGAGGTAGCAGGGGCGGAGTCAGACATCCCTCCACCCAGGACACACCTGAGCCTGCCTCGCCCTGGAGAAGTTATAAAGAACCAGCCAGCCACTGTCTCTGCTATTGCTGCAGGCTGAGTGTGGGTCTGTGTCCCCTAACCTAACCCTGCAGAGGTTACAAAACAAGCTTACTTTATATAGAGACAGTGCAGTTGGCTGAGTGATGCCAACCTAGAGTCGTAGGAGTGGAAGGGACCTCGGGAAGTCATCTAGCCCAGTCCCCTCTAGCTGAAACACGAGTAGGAGAATGTACAAGCTGAGGGTTAACATTAAGCTGGGCTTGGCAATCGGGAGTTAAGTCTGGGAGTTAAAAGTTTGCCAGCATAAGAGTCAAGAGGAGTAAGTGACCTGGGGTGACGAGGTGGAGCGCTAAGAGCTGTGGCAGAAACCAGTTACTATAAATCGTGACATCAGAACACCAATGATGGTTACCTAGAAGGCCCCATATGGACAAGAGGTGGAGATTTAATTACACATGGCCAGGGATGTTAATATGTACACAAAGGGGTACAAAAACAGATGTAGGGATATTTACCAGCGGGGCATCAGAATGACATAGGCGATTTAGGGTGCCCTCCACTGCCTGTCTCTTCTGTCTCTGTTTTCATTGCTCCATGAAGTTGTGAGTATGTCAACTTTGTGGAGAGTTTTATACTTTGTGTCCATGTATTGCCCAACGTTTATCGTTTGCTTTGGCTTTTGATTAGAAGTTTTGGGTCTCCGTGCGTCGCTAACCCATCTCAAACTCAGCCTGAATATGTTTTTCTCAGGTAGCCATTCGCGTCCCGAACCTGTTGTTTGTGATCAGTTGGATTTTGCAAATTAAATCCATTCAGGGCTACACTGAGGGCGGGGCTGGCCCGCCCGGGAGAGGCTGATGCACTGTGGAGGAGAGGGCTTGCACAGCTGTCGTCTTGTAATGTTTAGAATAAATAGCTGGGCATGTGCAATGAGTTTGGTGGGGTCTCAGCTGAGTTCCCAGTGAAGAGGCAAACCAATCCCAGTAACTAAGACAACTCTTCCCCGGGGCTGATGGCTGCTGCAGAGTCTCTACTGGCTGGCTGGGCCACGGAGCGGGGGCATGCGCCTTCCTCTAGCCCTTAGCCCCTTGGTGCAGTTATGCTCCCAGCAGCGCAGGGATCAGCTGTTCCAGCCAGATCCGATTCACTGGCCTCTTTGCTCAAGTGTTAAAAATGCAACATGGCGAATTAACTACAAAGCAAAAACTGAGTTGCAGAAAAGCCAGGGGCTGCTGCCAGGGGCTGTCCCGACGTGCCAGGAGCAAGTCTCCCTTTGCCCTAGCGACGCCAGATAACCTTGCTGAATATTTGCAGGCTGCCACTTTGGCTGGTTCTCAGACCTGCCTTGCTGCAGCTCCCACGTTGATCCTTTAATCTCCTGCCAGAGAGGTCTGAACATCACCTCTGAAATACACCCCGGGGCAGGTTCAGATCCCAGCCGGGCTGCTTCCTCCCGCTCAGGTGGGTTCTTCAGACCAGGTCTTAGTCAGGCTGTTTGCGCTGCTCAGTGTTCGCGGGCAGAGACTCATGGGCCGGGGCTGCTCCGTGCCCGTGGGGTGCTGGATGTGCCACGCACATGGTCTGGAGATCAGCTGTTCTGAGGGGCTGTGAAGCCCTGTTTCGTGGGACATGAGCGCATTGAGCGGGCTGGCGGGGGGGGGATATGAGATGGCTCATGGACTCTGCCTTTCCTCGGGCCTCCAGCCTGCGCTCTTCCGGCTAAGAGAAACTCGGCAAATACAGACACGGTCTGAGACCACATGCCTCTGCCAAGCTGTCCTGCGGTGGCTCAAGAGTGAGAGTGGCAGGCTGGTAGGAAGCAGGGCACCAACCCCTACCTGGCTGTGAGTGCCATGCTGAGATCTCACCCGTCAATTATCGCGTGTGAACTCCTCAGGCACCTAACAACCTAGCCACGGACTCACAGACAGTCCCCTGGGACACTCTGATCTCTCTGGCCACCCAAGTGGGCCCTGCCTCTGTGAGAGAGGGTCCCTTACACCAAGAATCACAGCAATAGTCAGGTTACTCCCAATCCCGAAGGACCGTCCCTTACCCCAGGTTAAGTGCACCTCAGATCGCACACCAAAGATGACAGGCGTAGCCAACCCTATACTAAAGATTTATTCTCTAGAAAAGGAAATCCGAGTTATTTGTACAGTTGAAGCAGGTAGACATACACACACAAATGAGTTCCAATCTTCAGTTTCAAAAAGTAACAGAAGCGTCTATGCTATGCAAGCTCTGTATGTCCTGCAGGGCTAAGCCAGGCTGAGCAGCTCGGGATCTTTTGCTTATGCCTAGCGATCCTTGTCCCATGCAAAGCAGCAGAACGCTCCAGTTCCTCCTTGTTAGGGGTTTTTATTCCCTGCCCCCCTTCTGCTTGGAGTTGAAACTCAGCCGATGGGAGGAATTCAGGGGCGAGACTCATCTTAATAGGGTGGGGGAGCGTAAACAACCAAGTCTTTTGTCCACTTTAATGTTCCACTCTAGTCTGTCTGGTGTGGATGGGCCTTTCACATTTCAGCATTTCACACTAATCACGCTCTCCGGTCCGGTCTTTACACAGTTACAGAGGCTGACAGCGCAAATGCTCAGCGATTACCTTACAGGGCGGGACACAGAGTCTGACTGAGATTAACGCACGTAGCAACTCACAGCAATTCCATAAAGTCTAAACACTAAGCACATGCTGATAATTCTGCCACCTATGTTAACACCACTAACCCTCGGGGAGCCAGACTGGTGCCCGCTGTGTATTGGTCAGTGTTCAGTGGAGGCCTGGGGACCTCGGCATGAGCTGGCGCCTGGCCTGCCAGCGTCACAGCCTCAACCCCCCAAGTGGCAGCGTGCAAAGCAACTCGCTAGCCACTCCCGACCGCATTGTGTGGGGTCTAGGGACTCCGTGGGGCTTGTATTTCCTACCCAGCCAGAGCTGGCGCTAGGCATCAGCAGACTGAGCAATGGCGTAGGGCCCCGAGAGGCTCACGGAGGCCCCCTATTGGCTCTATTATTATTATTATTTTCATAAGAACTTGCCTGTTTTCGTATTGGCTCCTCCCCTCTGGCTAAGCACGAGCCGCTGCACGGGCTCGCGGTTCGGACAGCAGGGGGGCTGGTGGCAGTTCTGCAAACCGATCACTCGACACGCACTCGTCTTCGTGCAGCCGAGCAGGAAAAAATGTGGCTTCTGCGCATTGCACAGAATCACTGCAAGCTGTGACCGAGATGGGGGGGGGGGGGCTCCCGGACAGGGGCAGGGTGGGAGAGATGTGTCCTGTCCTTCACAGGACCACAAAGAAATGTACCTGCAGACTCCCCCTAGAAGGGGCGCGGCATTATCCTTGTCTGACGGGTAGGGAAACTGAGGCACAGAGGCGGGACGAGACTTGTGTGAGATCAGCCAGTGAGTCAGCGGCAGAGTTGGGAACAGGGCCCAGGAGTCTTGCATCCCAGGGCTGTGATTTGGTCACAGTGAGTGTTGAGGGGCAGGGCAGGGTGGATGGGGGAGTGTGTTAGATGCCTGGGGAGGGCAGGAGGGGTTTTATGGTCAATCCTGGGCTGAACAGTACAGATCTTGGCAGGGGGTCAGACAACATGACCCCTACGGTCCCTTCTAACCCTGTGGTTCTATGGTCCCTTGCCCTGTTTGGCCGGGACACTTCAGTCCATCCCTAGACCACCTCCCAGCCCAGAGCCTGGTCTCTGGGGGTGGCAGCCCCCCTAGGTCCCAATCCTGCACCTGATTCTGTGCGGGCCCAGAGGGGCCCAGCAGAGCGGAGAGGGCAGGAGCACAGCGGGGCCCATCTCCAGGGGGTCCTTACTCCTCCATTGCTCTATCTCTGCCCTGTGCCCGGGCGCTGCGGAGTCTATGGAGGACAGACAGAGCCACACCTGGGCAAAGCAGGGTTAAAATGCTGATCTCTGGGAGGGGCGCTCCCGCCTACCACGCCAAGGATGGGCTAAGGCTCCCTATCGCCACGGGAGGGTCCTTGGGGCTCGGTGCCAGGTGCTACATGCCCAGGTTCCTGCTGCAGTACTCCACGAAGTCAAACTCCTCGATGGAGAAAGTCACCCGGCTCCACTGCTTGGGCTGTTTGTTCCCGTCCGGCGTCGCCACCACAAAGTTTTTGATGGAGAGGATGGGCAGCGTCACGCTGCGGTAGATCATCTCCATGCCCCAGGCCTGCACGGACGGACGAGGGACACATCACCCGGACGGACAGTCAGGACCCACCGCAAATCGCCGGCACCAAACAGTCGCACATCTGGGCGACGGGGCTTAGAATCTGATCCCAGAGCTGAATTGTACAAACAGCTCCTACTTATATACAGGGGAGTGTATATACCTTAACCACACACGCCCAGTCACACACAGACCGACACGTGCACACAGACACATGCTCACAAACACTCACTCCCACATACACCCAAGCTCCAATGGCTGGAAGTTTAATGCAGAAAAACTCACACTGGAAACAGGGCGCCCATTCTGAAGTGTGGATAATTAGACATCGGAGCAGACCCCACTATTGCCAATTCCCGGGATTTAATGTTTGATGCTTTCCTTAAAGCCCCAGCTCTTGGAGTCATGTGATATGGGGGGGGGGGAGAAAATCTCAGCTTTCCCTTAAAATAAAAAGGAAGTTTCTAGCCCTCATGGCTGTGCAGAAAAGCTGGGGGGAGGGGAGCTGTGACCCCTAAAGGCTCAGAAACCCCCTTTTTAAAAACCTCATGGTTTTTTAACGTTGGGGGCTGGCAGCCTGGGATCCCCAAGGGATGTGTGGATTCTCCGTCACATGGGCTCTGTACATGCAGACTGGGTGTATTTCCGGTTCGACCCCAGTAGGGGAGAGTCACCTGCGGGTGTCTCAGCCGCGTACCCACCTGGCCGCAGCTCGCACAGCTGATGCTGCCACCTGGCTTCCAGTCCTTGAAGTTCCGGGGAATCTCCACGTTGGTGGACGTGGCATTGTAATAAATCCTGCGGGAAACGCAGCAAGAGCCGTTGCCGTAAGGAGCGAAGCAGAGGGGGCTTGGGAGCCAAGAATGCCGGACTCACAAGCAGAGCCAGCCCGCAGCCCCCTGGGGAGGGGAGCTCCCCGCCCACCGCCCTGGAGGAGAGACAATCCCAGCCCCAAGCTGCTCCCTGGATCTGTCCCCGGAGCGGCCGGGAAGGACCCCGGCCTGATGGGGCCGACAGACGTCCTCTTGCTAGGAGAGGCTGCGAAGCTGGCCCCGCAGGGAGTCCCAGCGCTGAGTGAGGGGCCAGCAGGGCTGCCAGGCCGGGGGCCTCAGCGCAGAATGAGAGCGAGGTGAGGGCAGGGGGCCGGGGAACAGCTACTACAGCATTAAACATGCCTGTGCTAGCAACTGTCGCCAGATTCCCCCGGCCCAGTGGGTGCTGCTGCTGCTGCCCACCTCCCCTCCCAGCTCCGGCAGCCCACGGGCCGCAGAGCGAACGGCCGGCTGCCCCGGGGGGCATGGGCAGGGCTCTGCTCGCTCGGGTCCCCACCCCCCCAGTCCCGCCCTCACTTGAAGTCCGGGTTGACGTTGACATGGTGCATCTTCTCCACGGTGCGCAGGTCGCTGCCGTGGCACACGGCCATGTTGCAGTTTATGCAGTGGAGGCGGACGGCGTCCGGGTCGTGCAGCTGCCGCTTCTGGTTGCCTTCAGCCTTCTTCACCTTCCGGCTAATGATGGCGCTTCGCTGCAGGTCTGTGATCTGGGGGAGGGGAGGGGAGGGGCAGCTCAGCGGAGGTGCGACAGGAACACAACCGCACGGAGACACCCCCAGACTCGCAGCAAGAGGCACCACCGGCCCCCTGAGCTCCGCTCTGTCCCCTCCCCAGCACTGTCTCCACCTCCAGCCTGGGAGCTGCTGCCATCCACCACCCCGTGGGGCGGGCGCTCGGGGGCCTTAGCACAAAACACAGGCTGGGGTGGAGAACGGGGCCTGAGGCCCCAGCCGGCCCAGTGCACAGGGAAGCCCGCTCTGCGCCGTGGAGCATGGCCACGGGTCGGGAGCTGCTGACCCCCAGGGCTGTGCCCGAGCGCCGGCCCCTCACCGTGTCCCGGTACTTCTTCTCCGGCATGGCCTGCACCTCTTCGATGACTCTTTGCGTGAGCTCCTCCAGGGTCTCGTTCAGCCGCTCCCGCGACACCTCCTTGCTGTTGGCCTTGGCGAGGACGGAGTACAGACTGTTCTCGGCCCGGGCGCGGCCCCTGGCCTGTGCAAACGGGGACGTGCAGTCGGGTCACGCCTGGGGTCAGCTCAGGAAGGAGCCCCAGGGAAAGCGCCGGCAGAGCCCCTCCCACCACCCCATTCAGGAGTGGGGGGATGGGAGTTCTGCAACGCCCCCTACAAGGGGGTTGGGTAAACGCTGAGCCCACTAGGTGCGGGCGGATTCGCCATCCCCTGGTGCTGCTGGCAGATGGCACTGGGGGTGGACGGCCTCCTGGGCGCAGCCTCCCCACCCCCTCCAGGGTGCCTTGACCCTGGCCTGCAGGGAGCCCCCCCAGAGAGGAGTGGGGAGTCTGGTCTCCATGCCCCATGTGGTCCTGGCCTCGGCAGGACTCCAGGGAGCCGGGTGTGTGTCAGACAGACCCAGCCGGGTGGGCCTGGGACAGCCGGCTTCCCCCTGCACCGAGGAAGGCAGCGGCTCACCCCACCCCATGGAGCCGAGACGTGCTCGGTCCCTCGGAGCCAGGAGGGAGGGATCCGGGGAACAAGGGAAGAGCCTGGCCAGGCCCGGGGAACGGCCGGCTACCTGCACCATGGCGATCTCGTTGGTCATCAGCCCGTAGCGAACCACGATGTTGCATTCTGGGATGTCCAGGCCCTCCTCGGCCACGCTGGTGGAGAAGAGCAGGTTGAGGTCTCCCTTGCGGAACAACTTGATCACGTCTTGCTGCTCGTTCTGGGAAGAGAAGGGATGGAGCTGTCGTTCCCGCCCACCGTGGGCCTGGCCCCGGCACCGCAGCGATGCCGGGCAGGCCCCTCTGCAATCGCCCAGCCACAGGGCTAAAGGACAACAGGGAACCTGGGACACAGAGTCCGAAGCTGCAGCTCTGCATGGGGACTCCCCAGGACACAGCTCCAGGCCCTGCCCGGTCACGACAGGGCAAGAATCACATGGATTAAAGCTACTGACTCGTCCCTTCCCTCCCAAGTGTGAGGGGACAGGTCCCCCACGCTTCCTTCTGCTCACCCAGTGGGGTGGGGCAGGGGAGGCTCCAGGGGGAGGGCCTAGTGGTTAGAACAGAGACACAGGAGGGTGCGGGAGTCAGGACTCCTGGGTTCTTTTCCCCACTCTTGGAGGGGAGGGGACTCCAGGGTTCTCTTCTCCCAGCTGCGAGAGGAGACTGGGTTTTAGTGGGGTAGAGCTTGGGGGTCAGGACGCCTGGGTTCTCTTCCCAGCTCTGTCACCAGCCTGGGGAGCACGGCACTTCCTTCTTTGTGCCTCAGGTTCTCGCTCTTTCCCCTGGCCGCTCTCAAGAGCAAAGCACCGGGAGCTCCTGGGCTGAGAAGAGCCGGGCAGGGCACAGCTGCCTTCAGCACCGTCTGCCCCCTCCCTTGCACACACCCACCTGGGTCATGTGCTTGGTCTGGTTGCTGTAGCCGGCTCCAGTCAGGACAGCTGCCTTAATGTCCAGCCTTGCCAGCGTCGCGTTCTCCTGGATCCACTTGTGCAGGGCGTGGGCGCTCTGGCGCGTCTTGGTGAAGATGATGCCGCGGGAGCGGCCCAGGATCCGGAACTGCTCCTGGAGGATCTCCTCCAGCTTGCTCAGCTTGGGGTTCTCGTAGCGCGGGTCGCTGGCCAGAGCCAGCAGGGCTGCCTTGATCTCTGCAACGGAGCGTGCGGGCAGGTGAGAGCTGCCGCTCTGAGCCAGCGAGCCCCAGGGCTCCTTTACAGCACACGCACCCTGGCCCAGGAGTCAAACCCAGGGCCTGCAGCGCTAAGAACACAGCCTTCTACTGCTGAAGTGAAAGGAGCGACTCTATTAGCTGCAGCTGTAGGCTCTTATCCGCTCCTGGGGACCAGCCCCCTCCCCAGGGGTTACATTAATCCTAACGTTTCTCAAGGGGCTCGTCACACGTAATGTACATCTGGCAGCGAGTCCTCCCGGAGAGCGGTCCCATGCGCCCAGCACTGCGAGGGGCAGCGTGGCCTAGCGGTTAGAACACAGGCCTGGGAGTCAGGACACTTGGGTTCTGCCACTGGCTGCCCTATGCAGGAGGCCAGCCTAGATGAGCACATTGGGCCGTGCTGACCCCTCCCCTCACTTTGTTATGGGCTCCCCCCCCCCACCGTATCCTGCTTCCAGCCCTTACCCTCGAAGGCGCCGACGAGGAAGCGCTCCGTGGGGTCCTGCAGAACCTTGGTGGCCTTTTCCAGCTGGTAGAACTCGTCCAGGGCGTTGACGGCATCGATCATGCGCACCGTGTCGTTGATCAGCAGCGCGTCGTTGTACTTCCGCAGGTGCAGGGCGCACGTGCGCTTCTTACGGCAGAACGACTGGGCTCCTGGAACAAACCCACTGTAGCAACCGCTGAGAACCAATCCCCCGGCACGGCGCCTTGGGCAGTCACTGAGAGCGGGGCCAGGGTGGGGACCGGGCTCAGGACTCCTGGGTTCTATTCCCGGCTCCGGGAGGGGAGTGGGGGCTGGTGGGTTAGAGCAGGGGGCGCTGGGAGCCAGGACTCCTGGGTTCTCGCCTCGGCTCTGGGAGGGGAGTGGGGGCTGGTGGGTCGGAGCAGGGGGCGCTGGGCGCCAGGACTCCTGGGTTCTCGCCTCGGCTCTGGGAGGGGAGTGGGGGCTGGTGGGTTAGAGCAGGGAGGGCTGGGAGCCAGGACTCCTGGGTTCTCGCCTCGGCTCCGGGAGGGGAGTGGGGGCTGGTGGGTTAGAGCAGGGGAGGCTGGGAGCCAGGACTCCTGGGTTCTCTCCCCGGCTCTGGGAAGAAAGCATGTGTCAAAGGCCCATTACATAGTGAGGAGTAAAAGGCAATAACAGAAAATGCCACAATGGTGACTGTTGTTACTGCGCTGTATAACCTGGCTCAGTCCCCCGTGGGATCAGAGGCCCCAGGCTATCCCACGGGAGGGGCGGGTAATTCCTTCCCTGGATCGCTTTGCACCTGGGCGCATGAGGCTGCACAATCCTTGGGATCAGATTCGTGGCTCGGGTCACTGCAGGCACCGTTACAGGGCTATTAGCCTCCCTCCCACCCCTGCAGCAGGGAGTCCCACAGCTGAGGGACATGCTGCAGGCAGCATTCTGCCCTCTCGCAAGCACTGTCATTGGGATCTGCGTGGGTGCCCGCTCTGGAGCGCAGGTGGTTTATCTAGGCCCTTTGTGTGTAGATACAGTAACGCCTGGAGGGATCCCATTGTGCTGGGCACCGCGTGGACATGTAATCAGAGACCCGCCCTGCCCCCAAGAGCGCTCAGTCGAAAGAGGCAACACAAAGGGAGGATCGTTATCGCCATTTTACAGGTGGGGAAACCGAGGCACAGAGCAATGATCTGACTTGCCCAAGGCCAGGCGGAGCTGGGAATTGAATCCAGAGCTCCCGAGTCCCAATCCAATGCCTGAGCCACAAGCTCAACCTTCCTCCCGCTGATTAGCTCTCGATTTCTATGGCTCCTCCCAACCCCCGTTAACCCCTCCCCTGCGCTGGCACACAGCCCCTCACCTTCCTTCCCCAGCTCGACAATGCGCTGCTCGTAGCTCTGTGTGCCGAAGTCCTGCGGCGGGCCGCGAACGTCCAGGTACTGGTGGATGTGGGCCATGGTCTCCTTCAGCTTCCTGCCCAAGGGATCCTGGGGAGCAGAGCGTGGCAGGGGAGGGCTCAGTGTCTCGAGGGGAAGGCTGCTGCCCATGGCATGCCCTGAGGGCACAGGGGACCCAGCTGGTTATGGGATGGGCTCGGCCACCCCTCTCCACCTCCCAGGCCCTGACCTAAGCAGAGCTGACTGTGGGATTTAGACCCCCAAGGGCTGTCGCTGGTCTCCCCTGCGGTGGGGTCTCTCTCTTCTCCCCTGGGGCCCGTGCCCATGTGCAGCCCCTGGCGCCTCTGAGAGCCCTTTACCTGCGGCCTCTCGTGGGACACGTCGTACTGCTTCCTGGGCTGAGGGACTTGAGCCTCCAGGTGGACACGGTGCTTCTGGGACGACATGATTTTGGCGGCGTCCAGGTTGGCGCAGATCTAAAAGGGTTAAACACCCCCCACCCCGAGAGCCGTATGAGCCACATGCCAAGCCAGCCCCTCCGGCATCCTGCTCTGAGCCACCGGCACCCTCTGGGGCCAAAGGGCACATGCCATGGACACACTGAGCTGGGAAGGTCCCAGTCAATGGAGGAGGTGGGGGGGGAGATCCCAGATGTATCCAGGCAGGGGTACCATCAGCATGGGCACATCTGGCACCAGCAGCCACTCCCTCCCCCCCCCCCCCCCCCCCCCCCCCCCCCCCCACACCCTAGGGACGTCCCCTGACAGACGCCAGAGGGAACAACACTGCAGCTCTGTGACCCATGTGGCTGCCGTGGCTAGAATCTCAGGTGTGTCAGGCGACCAGAAGCCAAGGAGATGGGCTCCCTTGGCGGACAGTTTGTGTGGCCCCAATTCTTGCTCCAAGAGCCTTTTCCAGCAGCCAAAAGACAAGCCAGCCACATCCCCCGCTTAGCTGGGATGGGGGGGCGTGAGGAACGCTCCGCTCACCTGCAGGATGTGCTGCCTGGCCCCCTGGACGCTGGTGGCCCCCCCGGTGCCGGGCGAGGCGGTGAGGCCCAGGATCTGCGGCAGCTTCCGCTGGCCTGTCAGCTTGCGCTCCAGGTAATCCTCCATGATCTGGTTGTAGACGCCGTCCTTGTGGGTGTGGTGGCATTCGTCAATCACCAGCAGGGAGAAATCTGCCCAGGGAGATGGGGCTGAGCCAAGCTGAGGGCCCCGGAGCGAGGCTGACAGGGGAGGGGGGGGAGAGGCTCCGGAAGGAGGGGAAGTGACTACGGTGCTAGCTGGGGACCTGGGGTCAGTTCCCAGCTCCGCCACAGACTCCCTGGGGTGCCTTGGGCACATCACTTAGCCTCTGTGGGCTGCAGTCCCCGGCTGCCAAATGGAGATAACAGGACTGGGAGGATTTCGAGGCTCAGATGCTTCGGCGAGGGGACCATGTGGGCAGGTGGACAGAGCGGGGGTCTGCTCTGCGAGGTGACCAGCACTGCTGGGGGCAGGGGGAATGACACTGTCTTTTCTGCCTCCCACGGACTCCAGATCAAATGTGCGCAGTTTACAAAACACCGGCACTAGCCCTTCTGCCTCTCGATCTCCAAGGCAAGGCAGCCTCCCGGTCCCCACTGTATCAACAGGGAATGAATCGGCCACCCAGGGCTCTGTCCAGGGACCAGCCCTTTTCCCTCACTCCCACCATCTCCATCCCCCAGGAGCTGAGAGTCAAGCTGGGTTTTCTCGCTGGCTTGTGCACGCTCAGCAGTAACCAAAGGCCAGATCCTCAGCTGGTGTCAATCAGAATTGACATGGGCACAGCCGATTGACACGCCGAGCTCCTACCCGTCAACTCCACGTGCATGTCCTGGTCCTGGCTGGTCAGGGCGTTCTGCAGGATCTTCGCCGTGCAGATCACCACATCGCTCAGCTTCACCTCCTTGGAGAAGAAGAATTTCCGGTCGCTGTCGCTGCTGACGGGCGTGACCTGGAAGCGATCCTGCAGCACCTGGAATTCCTGCGTGTAGTGCTGGTCCACCAGGTGCACCTGGCGACCCAACACGCAAGAGACGCCCTGTGAGGCTTGTGTGCTGAGCAGCAGCAGCCCAGAACCGCCCCCGAGCTAAGGGTGGGGCGGAGAGCAGGGCACCGCGTGGACATGTAATAAGAGAACCCTGGCTGCTGAGCTGAGCAACCTCCCATGGACAACAGAGGCAAAGCAGCGCAGCCCCCTGCCCAACCCGAGCCAGCCACGCCCTGCCTAGGGGGCTCCAGCGTAGAGCAGGCGTTTGGGGAACCTCCCTTCTTAGCATGGGTCATCGGCAGGTTTTGAACCCAGGACCTTCAGCACAGCCCGTTCTCTCTCTCGAGCTAGCAGGGTAATGCCATTAGCTAGCAGCAGTAGTAGGCTGTTATCCTCTCACATGGACCAGCTAGAGAGCACAGCACACAGTGCTGGGGTGCCATGGGGGAGGATGGGCGGCCACAAGGCCTGGCGCTGGGCATGCTGGGACTGAGCCAGCTCTTGGCTGCCTGGGCAGAGGGGGAGGTGGGCATGTTTTGCCCGCTTGCTTTCCCACCCCCTGCGTGAACACAGCTCCCCCACCTGGCGTCAAGTCCACTCCCTTGAGACCGTGAGGCCAGCCTGATGCGGGTGATTAGCCCGAATGCCCTCTGCCCCCGCGGCCAGGCCTGGCACATGGCGACCATCCAGCGAACGTGGGGACTTGGCCCACAGTTCCTCCGTAGCACGTCTGTTGTGCAGAGACCTGAAGGCCTGGGGTGGGGGCGGCTCCTAATGCCTGGCCAGGGACAGGCCGAGGGGAGCTCCTTGCCGGCCAGGCTGGGAGAATCAGCCCCACCCTGGCATGAGCCATGCCCCCCCCCCCACACCAGTGCAACTCCAGTCTCACCCTGTTCACCAGCACGGCCACCTTGGCCCGCTCCCGGGTCTCCAGGTGCCTCTTGCACACGTAGGCAGCTGCCCGGGTCTTCCCTGCACCCGTGGGCAGCCAGATGATGATGTTCTCGCCCTCCAGGGCGGGCAGGATCACTTCCCACTGGTAGTCACGCAGCTCCATGCCGGCGGGCGCTGCAGGGAGCACAGGGCCAGTGTGAAGGGGGCAAAGCTGGACAAAGCAAGAGGGGCTAGTCCCCTGCCCTGCCCTCCAGCCCCCTGCCCATCTCCACCCCCTGCCCTGCCCTCCACCCCCTCCCCATCTCCGCCCCCTGCCCAGCCCTCCACATCTCCGTCCCCTGCCCAGCCCTCCACCCCCTCCCCATCTCCGCCCCCTGCCCGGCCCTCCAACCCCTCCCCGTCTCCGCCCCCTGCCCTGCCCTCCACCCCCTCCCCATCTCCGCCCCCTGCCCTGCCCTCCCCCCCCTCCCCATCTCCGCCCCCTGCCCAGCCCTCCACCCCCTCCCCATCTCCGCCCCCTGCCCAGCCCCAATCTGATCCCCTTCCCCATTTCCCAACCCCTTCCTGGGCTTCCAGCCTACACCTCTCTCCACCCCCTGCCCAGCCCCCAATCCATCATCGCCCCCACACCTTCCATCCCCTCCCCTCCGCCTGGCAGCCCCAGCTCCCGCAGGCAGAGACCGGTCAGGTCAGCGAGGAGCCTGGGCCACTGAGTCACCCAGCGCGGCCCCCAGCCCTGCCCCGTAGAACCGTGGCCCCGCAGGGCTAGAAGGTACCGCGAGGGCAGCTCGTCTGACCCCCAGCGCCCGTGAGCCTGGGGGACGCCTGGGCCAGCCACCCGCCCCTGGGGCACCCACAGGCAGAGGGCGAGGGCAGGGGTGGGCGGCAGGGGCAGGTGGGCACTTCTCGCCCAGCAGCGCCCCTCTCCCACAATCACCCCACGAGTCGCCTGCCCCCCACTGCCTCTGCCAGGGGCTCTGCCCGCCCCACCGGAGACCCTCAGAGCCTGAAAGCAAAACCCTGCCGGGGGGCCCCAGCCGGGGGGCGTCTCAGCAGCTCCCCTCGCTCCCCGGAGCCCGGGCGCCCGCCTCCTGCCAGCTCCGGCTCCGGGCTGGGGGGCTGGAACTGGGGGGGCTGGAAGGGGCGGCAGCACACCCCCCCCCCGGCTTGAAGTGGTTTCCATTATATCCAGGGTTTACAGTTTGGTTCAATGGCTCTCAGCCCCCCCCATTATTCCAGCCCCCCTGCGCCGGGCACGTTTAATCCGAATTACACTGACCTGGATCCGCGAACCGAGTCACAAGCCCAGCGCAGGGCTCACAGGGAATCCGCCCAGCTGTCATAGGCAGAAATCGAAACTGAATCCACAGCGCCGGGCTCCGCCCCCCTGAGCTCCGCCCCAGAAGCAGAAGTTCCAGCAATTGCTCGGGGGCCTGGCATGAAAACAGCAAAGTGACTCTTGGGACCAGGGCCGGTGCAGCCACTAGGCGGTGCCTAGGGCACCAAGTGGTTGGGGGCGCCCACTGGGTCTTAGTGTCCACCCTGCTGCTCTTCCTATCCCTGTTGTGACCCTTCCTGCAGGCTCCGAGTCTCCCTGGGAAGGGGATCTAGTCTTAAAAGAGAAAAAGCCTCCAGCCTGCCAGACCTATTAGCACAACACTGACACTGTTAAAGAGCCACTCAAGGGGTAATGAAGCCACTTAACAGGCATTTACCTCATATTTCCTCAGGACATGTCAGTCTACAGGATCTTAGTTTAAAATTTGCTTTAAAAATATTTCATTAGTGAGTTGGTGAAGATTATAAAATCACATCTCTAAAAAATCCTTGCATAGATTTTTAGATGCACAATCATCTTTAGCCTTAAATTCTTGGATCTTCAGACATATGTTTTTTTAAATAAATCCTTCAAAAGACCTCCCTTATCTAAAATACACATTTTAATTACTATAGTAAAAAAACTTACTTCCAAAGTCTTCCAGTCCTTTCTGTTCATCCATTTCTCCCTTTACCCCCTCTCCCCCCACCCCCATTGAAGAGAGCCCTTAAACGGACAACAGCCCTTTGCTTCCAGATAGCTGGACAAAGAGTTTCCCTTTCTTTACTTCTGACTATCTGATGAACTAGTTTTAAGCAAAATCAGTACCTTAGTAAGATATAAAATCCTTTGTTATGCCTAAAATCTTTGGAAACATATTTTTTAAAGTTGGTGACATTTCATAAACATGTGTATTGTTATGGAGATCACACACAGTAAATTAGTGTTCCCTTTTTCTAAAAGCAATGAACATTGTTATGAACACACTAAACCTCTGTAACTGATTAATTTAAAATAATGTCTGTTTCAGTGAGTTAAATATGTAGTAATCTGGAATGATTACTTTATGAAGGTTTAAGAGTACATTTAAAATATAAAATCAGCTTAGAAATACTGATTAAGAAAATGTAAAACAGAGAAGAGCTGCATCATGTATTCCATAATATTTAATGTTGTATTCAGCAGGACAGCTGACTCACCCTTACTACAAAGTTTTTGCAAATAAATATCTGACAAACTTCAGGGTATATCAAAAAACCTGTGACTGACATTTTTTATTCCCAAGTTTAGTGCTTTTATTAAGTTACCTTCTGCGGGGAACCGTGACTCTACGCCACCGTGAGGCGGGCCGGGCGTCTTGTTATTCTTTCTGCCTTGTCCCTCCGGCCCCGCCGGGCTGCAAGCTCAGGCTGCCATCGGGCACAGGGGCACCAGTTTAATAATACTGCATAGGGCCCCGTAAATCCTAACGACGGCCCTAGGGGCGCCAAAAAGTGGTGCCCTGGCTTGGCAGGGAGGAGCTGCCTTCCGGAGACACCGGAGAGCCAGAGCGTCGGCTTGCGGGGGCGATGAGCCCCAGCCATGGAGGAGCCGGCGTGACAGGGGGGCAGGAGCCCTGCAAAGGCGGCGGCGCGGCTAGTGGGGAGCAGCCGAGCCCCTTCCCCTCCTGCCCAGGCTGCAGCCTGGCACCCTCCCCGGGGGCTCCTGCAGGCTGCAGCAGATGCAGGCAGGCAGAGGCCCCCGTACACTCCCCAGCTCCCCCCTCGCTGTGCTTGGGGTCTGCGGCTCCCGGGCATGTGAGCCACTGCTGGGACGCGGGGCCCTGAGCCTGCTCTGGGAGGGGCAGCAACGGCGGCAGCTCAGTCCCGGGAGCCGCAGAGCCTGAGCGCGGCGAGGGAGGAGCCGGGGGACGCACGGGGTCCTCTGCCCGCCTGCATCCGCTGCAGGAGCCCCCNCGGGCTGCAAGCTCAGGCTGCCGTCGGGCACAGGGGCACCAGTTTAATAATACTGCGTAGGGCCCCATAAATCCTAAGGACGGCCCTAGGGGTGCCAAAAAGTGGTGCCCTGGCTTGGCAGGGAGGAGCCGCCTTCCGGAGACACCGGAGAGCCCGAGCGTCGGCTTGCGGGGGCGATGAGCCCCAGCCATGGAGGAGCCGGCGTGACAGGGGGGCAGGAGCCCTGCAAAGGCGGCGGCGCGGCTAGCGGGGAGCAGCCGAGCCCCTTCCCCTCCTGCCCAGGCTGCAGCCTGGCACCCTCCCCGGGGGCTCCTGCAGGCTGCAGCAGATGCATGTGGGCAGAGGCCCCCGTGCACTCCCCAGCTCCCCCCTCGCTGTGCTCGGGGTCTGCGGCTCCCGGGCATGTGNGGGGGTGCGGCTGCTCCACGCTAGCGGCGCTGCCGCCTTTGCAGGGCTGCTGCCCCCCTGCGCCGCGCGGACTCCTCCATGGCTGGGGCTCGCCACCGCCGCTCTGGCTCTCCGGTGCCTCCGGCAGGCGGCTTCTCCCTGCCGAGCTGCTGCAGTGGCCCAAGCCCGGCAAAGCCAAGGAGTGGACTCAGGGCAGGGGCGCCGGGGGGGGGGGGGGGGGGAGGGGGGAACCTGGTCTGGGGGGCAGCCCCTGGGCACGGCTGGCCCCTGGGGGCTATAAAGGCTTGTTGGGATTTGCCCCTCAATGAGCTGATGTGCGGGAGGGGGGCGCAAGGTGGAAGTTTCGCCTAGGGCACAAAATATCCTTGCACCGGCCCTGGTTGGGACTCATTGGGAAAGGGATCGATAATGAGCCAGAAAATATCATGTTGCCTCTGTATAAATCCAGGGTAGGCCCCACCCCTTGAATAGTGTGTGCAGATGTGGGCGCCCCAGCTCAAAAAGCAGCTCCATTGGGATTGGAAAAGGTAGCGAGAAGGGCACCAAAAATAATGAAGCATGTGGAACAGCTGCCGTCTGAGGAGAGATTAATAAGACTGGGACTGTTCAGCTTGGAAAAGAGACGACTGAGGGGGGAGATGATGAGTCCAGGGCCAGCTTTACAAAGTGCGGGGCCTGATTTGTGGGGGCGGAGCTTGTACTCACCGGGTGGGCGGCGCTCGAGTCTTCGGGGGCGCTCCGGCCGGGGCAGCGGGGCCCTCATATGCGCGGGGCCCGATTCCTGGGAATCGGGCGAATCAGCCTAAAGCCGGCCCTGGATGAGTCTATAAAATCATGACTGGTGTGGAGACGGTAAATAAGGACGTGTTATTTACTCCTTGTCATAACACAAGAACTAGGGGTCACCAAATGAAATGAACAGGCAGCAGGTTTAAAACAAACACAAGGAAGTATTTCTTCACGTAACACACAGTCAAAGTGGAACTCCTTGCCAGAGGATGTTGTGAAGGCCAAGACTATAAACAGGGTTCGAAAAGGAACTAGAGAAGTTCATGGAGGATCGGTCCATCAATGGCCAGGATGGTGTCCCGAGCCTCTGTTTGCCAGAAGCTGGGAATGGGCGGCAGGGGATGGATCACTCAATAACTGCCCTGTTCTGTTCATTCCCTCTGGGGCACCTGGCACTGGCGGCTGTCGGCAGACAGGACACTGGGCTAGATGGACCCTTGGCCTGACCCAGTATGTCCCTGAATCGCAAGGAAACAAATAGCGGCAGTTTGGCTCCTGCCTCACCATTTCCCAGCCAGCCCCGTGCACCAGGCAGCTGTCTGGGCTCCCACTCAGGGCCACACTCTCCCGGCATTCTGCTCTCTCTCGCACACAGCTGCAACCAACCAGCCCTAACCCCCTGCCTCTGCAATCAGGCCTGGGGAAACCTCTCAGATCCCACCACTTAGCTCCAGCCTGTGGCCCAGTGACATGGGTGGTGGCCTCCTATTGTTTCCAGCTATCACTACATGTTGGGGTATTTAAATGCTCCTCCTATGTAGCCTGAATGAAGGATGCCTTGGCCCAGCCATATTGACCCAGCTGCTGTTTAGCGGCACCCGCCAGCAGAGATCTCTGTGCAGTCACCGGCCGTCACCTTCGTCCTTACGCTGCTGCACTCAGCCGCTCACACACGCAGAGTTCAGTTCCTACCTCTGCTTTGGCCCTCATGTGTGACCTTGGGCAAGTCCCGTCCCCCCGGCTCAGCTTGAGACTGGGAGCTCTGGGGCAGCACCTGGTACAACAGGGCCCTGAGCTCAGCTGGAGGCAGCCTCATGGTACAATGGAAGGGCCCGTGGCTCCAGCTGGCAGGTGTGCCAGGGAGAGGAGGGCATGGCTTTGGTGTACCCTCATCCCCCTGGGGGAGCAGCCAGCCGGGACTCTGGCTTCCACACGGCAGCCACGGCTGGCCTCAGCCGGTGGTACCGTTACCCACGCGCCCAGGCCTGCGTCCTAGCACCGACCGGCCCCACGCTGCGCCGCGATGAACTCTGAGCAGCCCAGGGCACGTGGCGGGAGGGTTTGCTCCCTGCCCTGGGCTCCCAGCTGAGTCAGGGCCGAGGGGGAGTTGCCCCCCGGCTGGGGGTGTGAGAAGGGATCGCCTGGCCAGCTGTTTGCCCATCTCCAGGGCTGGCGCTCACTGCTTCCTGCTGCAGCTGGGCAGAGGTGGTGGCACTGCTGCCAGAGGAAGGGGTGACAGTCTGGCACAGAGCAGCACCATGCCCAGCTCAGGAGGGGGGCTACCCACCCACAATGCCTTGCTGCTGAGGGCCCTAGGACACCAGGAGACAGACAGGTGCTTCACGGGGCCCATGTACATTTATTTAAAAAAAAATAATAAAAATGAAATGGAAGATGGGAAGGGCCAGGCCAGCACACGAGGCCCAGGCCAGCACATGGGGGGAATAAGGCAACAGTGACCAGTCTGGGGGCGGGGTGGGTGGAACATGACAGCAAAATGCTTTCGGGGCCTGGCTGTTCTTCCAGCCGTTCCTCTGCAGGGAGAAATCTTCACTGCCTGCGGCTAGCGCCATCAGCCAGGAGCCAGAGACCACCACAGGCCAGGAGCTGCAGGGGCTGGGACCACAGGGAGGTGCTGACGAGCCAGAGGGCAGCAGCTCTTTACTTCACGGGGGCCTGTCGCTCTGCCAGGACTCAGGGGCCCCTGCCACAGAGGGGAGGCAGGAGGCTCCTGTTCCCCGAGGGGTTGTAGGACAGGTCAGTAACCCGGCTGGGAGAAGCAGCCCCATAATCCCCTTGCCCAGGTGACTCCATTCAGGCCCCCGAGGAAGGAGCAGGGAGAGGGCCTGGTTTAGCCGCTCGCCCCACTAACCGCTCTGTTCACCCCGGCACAACACGAGGCTCGAGCCTGGAACCCATTTCCCCTGAGTTGTCACCCCACTGCACCCCCCTTTGAAATGCACCACATAGGAGAACCGTGCAGCCCACGGCCCCATGGAAATGTAGGGGCACCGCCCCATGGCGTGAAGGGGGCACAGCATTCCCCCCCGATCGCAGCGCTCAGTGAGCTGGAGCAGGGAGGACCCCTGGAGCACGGAGAGGGGGTCAGACCCTGGGGCAGCTCAGAGGGACAGTGCAGGGGCTAACGCTAGCCCCATGGCTCACCCCAGGGAGGCAGGGCTGGGGCAGGACTGACAGCCAAGGGCCCAGCCAGAGGGGAGCGTGCAGTGCCGGGGGCAGGAGAGGACAGAGCAGGGGCCCCAGGACGAGCTGCGGGGGGAGGAATGGCTGAGAGCTCAGATCACCTCCACCTGGCACAGCCGGCAGCCGGAACCCAGGCAAGGCCAGAGGGGGGCAGCTCCCGTCCCCACCGCCCCCGGCCGGCAGGGGAGGAGAACGCCGACCCCCGTTTTACATTCATGCGGATGCTCCCTGGGGGCAGGAACAGGAGCCGAAGGGAAGACAGCAGGCTGTGGGAGGAGCAGCGTTCATAGGGGAGATGCAGAGGGGCTGGAGCAGGCAGCTGGGCTCTGGGGGGAGTGGGGGCTGGGCCTCGGCCCCATAAAGCAGAGACGTGCTGTGTGCGTAGCCCAGGGGCACGGGGCAGCCTTGGCCAACGCCCGCGTACACCCCCAGGCCGGAGAGACACGGTGCTGCTCGCCTGGCGGGGGGCTGCTCAGCCCTGGAGCCTGTGCTGCCCAGCTGGTCCATGCCCGGCTGAATCCACTGCAGAGCCAAAAGCGCCCTGTGGCTCCTGGTGCCAGGCTGGCAAGGCTCCGAGTTTGGATGGAGACACCCCCAGGCTGAGTGCCGCGGGGCCCCGGTGGCTAACGCAGCCCTGGCGCCAAGGGGAGAGGCCAGGGGTGAGCCAGTGAGTCCCAGGCCTCCCCCAGCAGCGGGAGGGGAACTGGCCCCACACTCTGGCCGTGCCCCTTGGCCTGCCCCACCTGTCAGCAGCTGCGCCGGGCTCAGAGAAGCCCCAGAGCCCCTCCTGGGAGAGCGAGGCAGGAAGCGATGGCTCCGGGCCCCCCCGAGCCCCTACTTGTCTATGAGCCCGGCCTCCTTCAGCTTGAAGTAGAAGAACTTTTCGAGGGTGTTGCCGCACTTGCAGTAATCGCTGTCGGGGGGGTTGTACTCCCGGCAGTTGGTGATGATGCGCTGCAGGTCGGCGATGAAGAGCTTCCTGGTGACGTAGTAGTGATTCTTCAGGCGCTCGGTCATGGTCTTCAGGTCTGCGGGGGGCAGCGATCAGCGCGCGGCTGGCCGGGTTCCCCCACCCCCACCCCTCGGGTCCCAGCATCCTCAGCCCCGCAGAGGGGAAACGGGGGCGCAGCGAGTCAGCGACGGAGCCAGGAACAGAACCCAGGAGTCCGGGCTCCCCACCTCCGCCTTGGCCACTAGAACCCCCCGTACCCCTGCCACAGGAGAGGGCAGAACCCAGCCCCCCTCCAGCCACTAGATTTCACTTCCCTCCCAGAGTCCTGTCCCCCACTGCCCATGTATACCCCACACAGCCCATGCTCACACACACACACCCCCCCGCGTGCGGCCCTCCCGGTGCCGCGTGGGCCTCGGGCAGATCGGCCACCTACCAATGGGGAAGCGAATGATCTCGTAGTAATCGGGGGCCTCCGACTTCTTCACGGGCTCCATGAAGGGCCAGGCACTGGGGTGCGTCTGGGGGGGGAAGGGGGCAAGGGGAAGTCAGAGCCTCACGCATGGGGGACAGCTTGGACTCCCCTCCCGCTGCACAACCAGCCCCCTTCCAGAACCAGGCCCGGGAGGTGCGTGGCTCCTGGTCCCCACCCTGAGCATGGGGAGCTCAGACAGAGCGAGATACCCTGGGCTCAGGGACCACGGATCAGAACCAGCCCAGGCGCCTCTGCCCCGGCTGCTGGCCCGACACCCCATGGAGTTGGGAGAACCCACCCGGAGCCCCCAGTTGGCGACTGGCTTGTGCCCAGGCGCGGAGGCTCTAATGGACCCACGGAAGCTCTCGATACCCAGCGAGGTCTTAGCCTCCAGCAGCTCTCGGTGCCCAGAATGAGACCCCAGGGGAGCCGCCCCCCCTGCCCTGTCACCTTGATTTGGGCCAGGAGGTTTTTCAGGGTGTTGTACAGCTGGTCTGGGTCCTTGAGCTCCTTCCTGCAGGAGAAGGGGTCAGATGAGGTCAGCACCCACCGCGTTTGTCCCCTCCCAGCACCTGTAGGTGAGTGGGCACCGAGCTCCTGTGGCTAGGCGAGCCCCTGGCCCTCCCTCCTGGGCAGCCTGCTCTAGGGCCCTCAGGACACGCTGCCAGGGACAGAGCCTCAGACCACGTGTGTCACGGCTGCTCCCACACAGCTACGGCCCAGACGCCCCGAGGATGCTGCTGCCTCGAGGTCTGGCAGCCTGGGGGACCCTGCCGGGATGCTGAGAACGGATTGCAGCCACGTGCCATCCCTGCACTGTGCCAGGCCAGGGAGCCAGCACCAGGGCCCTCAGGCAATCGCCCCTTTTGGCCCGGGCTGCTGACAGAGGTGGGATATCAGCCACTGCTCCCCCCCGCCCGTACCCCCCGGGCCAGCGGCGACGGACGCAGGGCTGGGAACGGCACTTACCCTTTCTCCTTCCCCAGCGGCCGCCATCCCGTGTCTCCTGGAAGGCGGGAAGAGGCGTTGGCTCACACGCCATCAACCGAGTCCCATTCCCCTCCCCAAGCGCAGTCCCTGGGCAGCACTCTGCCTCCGCGACCCCCGAGCTGCCGAACCCGGCTGTGAGAGCCACGACCACCCCTCCGCTGCCCCTGGAACGCACTGCTCCACGGAGACGCGCCAGGAGCTGTACTAGTCCTGCACAGATCAGAGCCACGACCACCCCTCCGCTGCTCCACGGAGACGCGCCAGGAGCTGTACTAGTCCTGCACAGATCAGAGCCACTGCCAGGCGGCAGAGCCCTTCGACCCCTCTGCTCTTTCCTGATGCTCCTGCTCGTGTTACTGCATTAGGGGCGGAGCCAGCCGCTGCCCAGCCTCACCCCCCAGGACAGGGGCACCGGACGCAGACCATCCGGATGCTGCACACCGCAGAGAGGATAGTGCAGTGGCAGAGCCTGGCCACAAGGTGGCAGCAGCACTGCCCGCAGCAGAGACTATTTGCAAGGTGACACCGGCTGCCTACAGGCGTGGCGGTGGTGCGAGCGCACAGGCGCTGGGTGGGTAGCTACAGCCGCAGTGACAGGCTCTGGTGGGGGGTAGCCGTCAGAGCCCTGCCCTGCCGCCGGCGGCTTTCAGGCCCAAACTTACTGATCCCAGGGATGCTCTCGACGGGGATCTGCCGCACGCCCTCCTTGAAGCAGGTCAGGCCCGGGTAGACCTTGCGGATCTGCGCCTGCTTCCTCTCGATCAGCTTCTTGATGATCTGCGGTGGGAGCAGCAGAGGCTAGAAGCGAGCAGGGGAAGGCCCGGCGAGGGCAGCGTCTGGCTGGTCCAGGCCCGCTCCTCTCACCCTCAGGCCTTTGCGGGGCAGCCGGGCGCAGGGCCGTGCCCTGAAGGCTGCCTCGTGCCCAGGGGCAGGGAAGCAGTGCTTGCCCGGGGCGAGCCGGGGCCAGGCAGCTGGCTCGGGTCTGACGGAGGCGGGTGCTGCGTGGCGGCCGGACGCTGGACCGTGACTAGCACGCACATGGCAAAGCCGTGCTGGGAGCTGCGTGGGCCATGGAGACACTGCCCGAGAGGGGCGCTCCCAGGACAGCGGCCTCGCCCCTTTCCCCGCACTCGCGTCCAGCTGCGCGGGTGCGGCTGGCGCGAGGAGCCAGGCTGAGCGGACACCCCCCCCCCCGGAGATACCTCCTTCTGCTTCTTGATGATGTGCGAGAGCTCGGTGTAGGGGATGCGAGGGTTGAGCTCACACTCCATCAGCGTCGCCCCTTCGTAGTCCTTGATGTAACCCAGGTAACGGCCCTTGGGCACTTTGATGTCCTTGGAGAAGCCCTGGAAAGGAAGGGGGGGGGGGTCGTGAGAGCGAGCGACACCACGTGGGGGGGGGGGGGGGCCATTCGGACACTGCCCCAGGTGGGCGAGGGCAGGCGGTGCCGGGGGCTGGACCTGCTTCTTGAAGTAGCCGATGGCGTACTCGTCGGCGTAGGTCAGGAAGTAGAGGATGTTGTGCTTGATGTGATACTCCTTCAGGTGGTTCATCAGGTGCGTCCCGTACCCCTGGCAGGCAGACAGACAAACAGACGCTCGTCAGGCAGATGCCCTGGGGCAGGCGGGGCTCACCTCTCAGGGAGGGGTTGTGGGGAGATGCCCCAGGCTGGCCCTGCCCCGGGACGTCTTTGGGGAACAGACCCCAGCAGAGAGATTGCTCGGCTGCAAAACAGCCAGAGTTAAACATGGTCCCTGGTCCGGCCCGGGGCACGTCCCGCTGCCCACAAGGCTGCGCTCAGCACGGCCGGGGCAAAGCATCAGCCTCTGCCTCCCTCACAGCTAGCGCGGCCTCAGAGCCACGGCCTGCAGCCTCCCCCTGCTATCTAGGCCTGGGCTCCCCACCCAAACCTCACTGCCAGGGCCCCTCACTCCCGACCCGCAGCCCCCTGCTACCCAGCCCTGGGCTCCCCCCAGCCCTGCCGGCGCCCCTCACTCCCGACCCGCAGCCCCCTGCTACCCAGCCCTGCGCTCCCCCCAGCTCTGCCGGTGCCCCTCACTCCCGACCCGCAGCCCCTGCTATCCCAGCCCTGGGCTCCTCCCAGCCCTGCCGGCGCCCCTCACTCCCGACCCGCAGCCTCCTGCTATCTAGGCCTGGGTTCCCCACCCAAACCTCTCTGCCAGGGCCCCTCACTCCCGACCAGCAGCCCCCTGCTACCCAGCCCTGGGCTCCCCCCAGCCCTGCCAGGGCCCCTCACTCCCGACCCGCAGCCCCCTGCTATCCCAGCCCTGGGCTCCCCCCAGCTCTGCCAGTGCCCCTCACTCCCGACCCGCAGCCCCCTGCTACCCAGCCCTGGGCTCCCCACAGCTCTGCCAGTGCCCCTCACTCCTGACCCGCAGCCCCCTGCTACCCAGCCCTGAGCTCCCCACAGCTCTGCCAGTGCCCCTCACTCCCGACCCGCAGCCCCCTGCTACCCAGCCAGGCTCCCCAATCCTGACCTGCAGCTCCCCCTGTTCTCTCTCATTGCCCCCCCCCAGGTGAGCTGTGGTTTTTCCTTCACCTTCACTTGCTCGTTGGAGGTGACGGCGCAGAAGACGATCTCTGTGAAGCCCTGGGTGGGGAACATCCGGAAGCAGATGCCCCCGATCACCCGGCCGTCCTTGATCAGAGCCAGGGTCTTGTGTTTGCTGCCGGGAAAGGCACAGCCAGAGTCACACGGGGGGGGACGGGACCGGGGGGGGGGACGGGACGACCCCACTCAATGCACTATCCTGCCCCCCACCCCCCGTGAGTCGCTGCAGCAGTAGTGGGGGAGGGGGAGGAGTTTGCAGCTCAGACAGGAACGGCCCCGTCTGAGTTATTATTATGGGGCTGGGGAGGGATCTGGGACCCAGTGTCAGCCTGGCTCGGGGGTCCAGACCGTGCCCCCCCCCCACACACACACACACACAGCTGCTGGGGTCACGCTGGGCCTGGTCCTCTGCAGCAGCCAGGACGCAGGGACCGAACCGGGGCCGTCTATTTCCTGTGGGAGCTGGGACCACACCGGAGCCTGAGCCCGGCTCCCCGGAGCAGCCCCCCCCCGCCGGAGCCTGACTCCGGAGCAGCCCCCCACGCACGGGTCGAAGACGAGGCGGGTGATGTACTCCTTGGGCATACGGGGCAGCTGGTGGGAGAAGACGTTCTGCAGCCCCACCAGCCACATCAGGATCCGCTTGTTGGATTTCTGCGAGAGCGCGTTGCCGATGACGTGGAACTCGATGATGCCGCGTCTCTCCTCCAGCCGCGCCGTCTCGTCCCGCGCCGCGTTGGCCGACAGCAGGCTGGTCTGGGGGCGGAGCAGGGGGTGTAAGGGACAAGCCCCGCCCACTTACACACACACACTCCCGTGCCCAGCCCACGGACCCCCAGCCAGGAGCCAGCCTAGGGGAATATTTAGAGGCCCAACTGCCCAGGGCAAGCCCGGCCCCTCCCCCCCAGCATGGCAGGGCTCGTGCCCTGCTGCAGCTGGCACTGGATTGCTCCTTGGCTGCTGCCCCCTCCCCCACAACAGTCCCGCCAGGCCCCGGCACGGGGTCAGAGCAGGCGCCAGCCGAGGTCTGGCACAGCCGCTCCTACGCTCACCAGCGACCCTGGCCCCAGCACTGCACGGGGAGCCGGCGAATGCTGTCAGGAGCCAACCCCACAGCTCCCGGCCCTGCCCCGTACCTCCGGGCCCAGCATGGCGGCCGGGTCCGTGATGGTCAGCATCACCTCGTTGACCAGCTCCATGGGGATGTCGCCCATGACCCGGATCCGCTTGGCATCCTCCAGCGTCAGGCTCTCGGGCAGCTTCCGCTTCTCGCCTGCTCGGGCAGCAGAGGATGGTCACGCTGGCAGGGCCACGGGCCACTCGCTTCCCTGCAGCTCCCGCCCCACATGGCTCAGGACACCACCTCCCACCGAGCCACACGGCAAGGGAGACGGCAGCCGCCGCACCCAGACCCTGCAGCAGCAGCCAGACCTCGGCAGGGCTGGGGCCCGCGGGAACCGGTGCTGCTGGGGCGTGAGCACGGCTGGGAGGCCTTGCTGTCACCCCCAGGGGCCAGGCCGACCGGGTGCTCCACAGCTTCCTGTGTGGCGCTGCCGGCCAGGGACGTGGGCACCACGTCCCCGCCCCGTCCCAGGCAGTCTATGCTCGGGTGACAGACGAGGGTCTCAAGTTTGTTCTTTCATTCCCCCCCTTTTGAGCTGAACGGCTTGTGACCGACGGGTGTCAGGGTTACAGGGAAAGGCGGGCGCAGGCTGTTCCCAAGCTGGCTGACAACAATCCACTCGGGCATCCACCGTCCACACGTATCGTGAGGGCAGAACCTGTCTGCTCACTGCAGCGCCCCCCTCCCGCCCCCCACAGACCCTTCCCCCGAGATCCCTCCGCCAGCCCACACTTGAGACTCGAGCAACCCCATGGACTCTCAAGGGTTAACTGCGGATCACCCTGGTCTAGCAGCGCTTTGCCCCTTTCGCTCCAGGGGAGGTGGCGCTGGCCGGAGGCTGACCCCTCCCAGAGCGCTGCATCCTCGGGCACTAGCCCCCGGCCAGTCCCAGAGGCGTTGGGGCCATAAAGGTTTGTGCCGCCCAGCAGGGCCCCGGGGGCGTCTCAGCCCCTCCCCGCACCCACAGCTGGGGCTGGCGTTACCTGGCACGGGCTCGGCCGTGCTGGCGTCCAGGCTCATGGAGGACAAGGAGCTGCTGCTGCTGAGCTTCTTGCTGAACATGGGGGCGCTGGGCACGGCGACGGTGCTGACGGCTGCTGGGAACGAGAACGGAGCCTTTCACTAGCCGAACCCGCTCGCCCACAGCCTCCCGCCCCGGGGTCGGTGCCCACGTGGCCCTGGACAGGACGCGTTTGCACTGGCCCTCTGCAGCCCAGACCACTGGGCCGTGCCAAGCAACAGAGCCGGCGTGGCATGAGCTCAATCGCTCCCAGGGCGCTCGGGCATTTTCCCAGCCAAGTACCTGGGCGCGGGACCAGCTGGGCGCCTTCCGTGGCCGGCATGGTGAAGTCAGACTCCCAGATGGGCGAGTTCTCCCCGTAGATCTCCTCTTCCAGCATCGACAGAAACCTGGGCAGGGCGGGCGACGGGGCAGGTTAGCCAGCAGCTGGCAGGCTAGTGGCACGGCCACATTAGAGCTGCCAACCCTGAGCAGCCTGGGGGGAGTGTGGGGCCACACGTAGCAACCCAGATTAACAGGCAGGTGCCCCATGGGGAGGAGCCTCACCCAGAGAGCAGGGCCCGGGGACCTGGCAAGCAGAGACCAGACGTGACCCACCCATCACAGCCACCTCTGGGTTCGCCAGGGCCAGCGAGAACTCAGCTAACCCCTGCCAGCCCCACGCCCCGGCCCCACCTACTTGGGGAAATGGGTGAGGATGAGCGTCCGCTTCTCCGGCACCAGCTTGTCCTTCTCCACCCGGAACTTCTCCAGCAGCTGCCGGCGGGTGACGGTGAAAATGGACTTGAGCAGGCTGCGCCCGAAGACGTGGGTGGTCTCGTAGCGGGGGAGGCTGTCGCAGCTCTGGGGCACGTGGCAGTAACACAGCCAGCTGGGGGAGAAAGGGGGCACATTCCCAGGGACCTGCTCGCTCCGGGACGCTGGTACCAGCGCCAAGGGGCTGGCGTTATGACTGGGGATGGAGGGGCAGAGAGGCAGCGGCTGGGGTAGTCGAGATAGGGGACCTTTCCCAGCGGAGTGCGGAGCACAGAGACGCCGTCGCTCCAAGCCAGCCGGGGCACGGCACGGCACGCTGGCTTCATGGCACTGAACCATCACGAGTACCCGCAACCCCACCAGCTGGGCCGCCGGGGGGCGGAGGCAGCTGCTGGCAGCACTCCGGGGATGCGGCAGGCTCAGGATCTCCAGGGCTCGTCGCTGGGAATACAGCAGGGAGTGCGGTGGGGGAGATCAGGACCAGCGCGTGGAGGGCGAGACCAGATCCCCCCACTGGGGATGTGAAGTGAGGGGAGCCACGGTCAGCGCTCCCCCAGACTTGGGGGCGGGGCACAAGCTAGAGCCCCGTGAGCACTGAGCTGGGGCAGGGTCTGCACCAGCCCCTCTCCCCAGCGCTCACCGGGTGTAGTTGACTTTGTAGGTGGCCACGTCGTCGTTCTGCGAGCGCTGCCGGAACTGCGAGGGCGTCTCCAGCTTCCAGTAGTTGAGGCAGAGCAGGAACATCTTGGAGAGCTCGTACATGGTCTGCCGCTCCTTGGGGGGCAGGTGGCTGAACTTGTACTGGACGAAGTTGAAGACTCCCTGTGGGGGAAGGTGCCGGCGGCGCGTCAGGGGAGGCAAAGGGGGGCCCCAGCTGCGGGGGGCTTGGTCACACAGCAGCCAATGCGGGGCTGGCTCTGCGCATGAACACGGGGCAGGTGGGGGCTGCACGAGCCGAGGTTAACGCAGCGGAGTTGCAGGAGGTGTGGGATGGAGCAGCCGAGACCTGCGTTCAGTTATGGATCAGGTGTAGCGGGAGGAGTATTCCCAGGTGATTTATCCACACTAGGAGATCCTCACTGACCGGTTTGGTCAAGCTGGCAGCTTCTATCGGCGAGACCCAGGGCTGGGACCAAGGGGCGGCAGCAGAGACCCCAGACCGGAATATTGGGGGCGCATGAGGGTCCGGACCAGAGCAGCAGAGGCCCATGCCTGGAGACACGACACTGGACAAGACGGAGCCTGGTCTGACCCCGCTTCACCAGAGCCCTCCCTGCCCTACGAAGATCTACCACTTCCAGGGTGAGGGCAGGAGACCAGAGAAACAAACGCGCCCAGCACTGGCCCCCGGGGATGGATTACCTCGGACCAGCGCTAACACGCGGCTTGGTTTGCTACTGAGGCACCCAGACGTACAGTGACGTGCCCGTGTCAGACCCTGGGTGGGTAACAAGTCAGCCAGTTGCAGGGAACGTCTCCTAGTTATACAAGGATTATTGGGGCAGGGGAAGAGACGCCAGGAAGCTAAAAGCCACAAGACCAGGCTTAAAAGAGGGTCATCGGAACACACCAGCACCTCTCTGCCCTCCGGGGGCGTCCAGGCAGACACGTTCGCTCAGGGCTGGCTGCGTGTTACAGCAGAGGGTGCACCGGGCTTTGGGGTCACCGTGACAATGGACGGCCACTACAGAGCGCTGGTGTTACCTGCTCGATGTTCGGCTTCTCGAAGGGGGGGCTGCCAAGGGACCCTTCTACAACAGGGCGGCTCATCTGCAGGATGCATTTCCTCAGCAGCTGGGGAGGCAAGGCGGGGACGGGTCACACCAGAGACAGGAGAGGGGCGAGGCTTACAGGAGCCCCAGAAAGCTGTGACCATTACAAGATGGGCCAGGAGCAGCCAGCCAGATCCCCGGATAGCGAGGAGAGGAGTGGCTCTTCCAATCTTGTATGACGAGGAACTAGCATTCCTTGCTCAAGAAGAGGGGTACTGGGGGCTTCTGAGCCCACCAGAACACACAGCCATGAAGGTGTCGGGAATTCAGAGTTCCATCCCTCGCCAGGCAGGATACAAACAAACGGGATAGTTACTCTAGGTCCTACACAAATCAGATGCATTCTCAGTGGAGAACATGTGCCGTTGTACACGTGCAGACTGTTTCCCCAGGAAGGGAACAAACTCTCCATCTATCGAAGGTGGAATAACGAGCACTCCCTCCAGAAGGGCGCAGCTCTGAGGCCGAGGGCACGCCTGCCTTGAGGACAGCCTGGAGATGCTATCACGGAGAAGGATTGTGAACGCTTCTGGGCACGGGGCAGGAACGAATCCCCGCCTCAGAGCTGACTTCAGCCAAACGTGCCCTGGAAAGTAACTGCCCGGAACAGCGACCAGACCGGAGGCAGGCAGAGATGTGCCAGATTTTAGGCTGGAGGCTACCCCCTAACGGCTACACTGAGGCGGCTTGCGGCTCCAAGGCAGAGCGAAGCCGCCACTCCCCCACCGTACCTTGAACAGGTAGAAGTACACTTGCTTGGTGTCCGTGTCCTCCTCTTTGTGGACCGACATAAAGAGATTTTCCACGTCCACCACCATCCCCAGCAGGCGGTTGATCTCCTCTTCCGAGACGTTCTCCAGGTGGGACACATGGTCAGCTGGACGGGGGAGCAGCGAAGAAGACGGACAGGCTTAGGTGGCGTCACCCTGGCATCGCCCAGCGGGTGCATTGCCAGGGAGCCGCGAAGGCATGCACAGCAGTAAAGGCAGCCCCGGCCCGTTCTGCCAGCCCCACCAGAGCAGAGCCCGACGCTCTCCCAGCCCGTGCCCCTGCCAGGCCTTACCCAGGGCGTGTCCGCAGCTCCGGCAGAGCTCGCTCAGGTTGGTCACGGGCTGCTGCAGGTCCATGCGGGGGGCAGTGGGCGGGTTGGGGTTCTTCCACCCGTTGCACTTGCAGGCATCGTTGGCCTAAGCCAGGGACAGACCAGGCGATGGGTGCGGGGTCCTGGGGCAGCGCGGCCCCTTCCCTTCCCAATTCCGTGCGACCCCGGAGGGGTGGAACAGCCAGGGAAGGTGCCCCCCGCACCGTGCAGGCCGAGAACCCCCCCCCCCCCCCCCCCCCCCCCCGCCCCCCCCCCCCCCCCCCCCC
>QXTE01000039.1:10985215-11056634 GCA_003942145.1 Platysternon megacephalum
GGGGGGGGGGGGGGGGGGGGGAGAGGAGAGGGGAGCACCTGCTGTAACCCGAGCGGTGGCTCTGTGTCCCGCTGCTCTATTTGGAGTGGGGGAAGCCAGGCCAGGGATGCAGTCACTGTTATTTTGCCCCATGAGTAATCCCGAGCCATCAGCCTTGTAAAAATAGGCAATGGTGCCTGGCGGGGGCGTCAGGGCTAGAGGGTTCTGGAAGGGGCCAGGCCCGCACGGGAGGGGATAAAAGCTGCCGGCCCCTGGCACCGAGCAGATCGGCCCCCAGCCCCGCCGGAGAGGACTCAGCCCCGAGCCAGCAGCAGCCCAAGCAGCAGCGATGTTGTGCCCCCCGCACCTCCTGCCGCCCCCCCACGGCCCCCTGGCTGCCCGGCTGGGCCCCGTCCGCACTCTGTGGCCGGCCCCGGGTGCCCTCTTCGCTGAGCTGGAGCAGGAGCTGGCGACGGCCAGGGAGTTTGCCAGCAGCATGGGGCGGCTCCTGGGTGGTGGAGGGAGCGGCAGCCCCAGCGGGGAGCCAGGCCAGAGCTCCAGCGTGGCCCTGGCCCAGGGGACGGCCGAGCCCTTCGCCGTGCGGCAGGACGTCCGGGGCTTTGCGCCCGAGCAGCTGGCGGTGAAGCTGGTGGGCAGGAAGGTGCTGCTGACGGGCAGGAAGGAGACGCAGAGCGAGGACGGCAAAGGCTCCTTCTCCTACAAGTACGAGGTGTTCAAGAGGGAGTGGGACGTGCCCGAGGCCGTGGACACCGACCGCCTGACCTGCTCCATCTCCAGGGAGGGGCAGCTGTGCATCGAAGCCCCGTGCCTGGCCCCCCCAGCCCTCCCCGCGAGGAACGTGCCCATCCAGCTCAGCCCTGCGGGCGGCTCGGCAGCACCGGGCTCAGAGGACGGGGCCAACGGCAGAGCCCGGGGGTAACAGCCTGAGCTGCTGGAGGCGGCCCCGGCAGAGCAGCCAAGAACAGATTTTTGAAGCCTAAAACAAGTGGCTTCAAAACTAGCATCAGGTTTTGTCGCTATGGTCAGAGCAAAAGTGATTCCAAATAGTTTTTGTACCAAATAAATTCCTCTCACTGGTTGAGTCAATTCCCAGGCACGTTGGTGTGGGTCCATCTTGGCTGCTGATGTACAAGCATTAGGCCCCATGGGGCAGGACAGAGCAGGAGAAGCAGCCCCGGGGTGTCTACACCGCACACAACTTCCAAGCCCACCCTCGAGCATCTCACTGAACTCAGCAGAACGCTCAGAGCACGGCCTTAGCCACCCTGCCCAGCAGCATGTAACTCGCTGCCCTATTTCATTGCCCCGAAGGGGCTGAGCTCTGACCCTAGGAGCAGCCACCCCCCAGCCGGGGAACTCAGGGCAGGAGGCTGTAAGTGAAAGGAAACAGGAGCATTTGCAATTCACCAGACTCCGAGGTGCTGGCTAAGCAGAACAGTCACTAGATGGCAGCGTTTTGTCCCTTTAGTTAAGTGAAAGCCAGACATTCCTGCTGGCCTCAGCTGGTCTCCACCAAAGCACTGGGAAGTTTAGATGCCTCCAGCCTAGAGCAAGCCACCCGCTCTGTGGGAGACTGCTGGGTGCTTCCTGCATCTCCCCAGGACTGAGAGCAGCTGCCACCAAGATTCCAGCTGGGCAATGGGAGAGGCCAGGTTTGCCCGACCAAGGAACAAGCCAAGCAGGAGCAATTGTGTGAGGAAAATACAGTACAGAGCCTGCACACTTAACACTGCTCCTGGGCCGTGTCTGCCCTCAGCTAACGGGCGCGGGCTGGGGCACGCATGCTAGAGTGGCTTTCCCATGGCATTGGAAAGGAGGGTGCAGGGGAATTATGAAGTGGGCTGATCTTCATACTGTACATGCCTGTTCAACACCTTCACGAACATGGAGCTGCTGATCTGGGGCTGGGATCCTCCTACTCTCAGCTTGGTTCTACCATACGCAGCGCAAAGAACAGCAGGTCTCACTTTGCTTTTAATCATAGGACTGGAAGGGACCTCGAGAGGTCGTCTAGTCCAGTCCCCTGCACTCAAGGCAGGACTGAGTATTATCTAGACCATCCCTGACAGGGGTTTGGTCCAACCCGCTCTTAAAAGTCTCTAATGATGGAGATTCCACAGCCTCCCTGGGCAATTTATTCCAGTGCTTAACCACTCTGACAGTTAGGAAGTTTTTCCTAATGTCCAACTTAAACCTCCCTTACTGCAATTTAAGCCCATTGCTTCTTGTCCTAGCCTCAGAGGTTAAAAAGAACAATTCTTCTCCCTCCTCCTTGTAACAACCTTTTATGTACTTGAAAACTGTTCTCATGTCTTCTCCAGACTAACCAAACCCACTTTTTTCCAATCTTCCCTCATAGGTCATGTTTTCTAGACCTTTAATCATTTTTGTTGCTCTTCTCTGGACTCTCTCCAGTTTCCCCACATCCATCCTGAAATGCTCCCCTTGTACACACAGGATCAGCTAGGGAAGAGGCTGATGTTACCTTTCCTGGGATAAGGGACCCTGCTATTGGCAGGAATGAGGCGCCTCTGACCACAGCACTACCCTGCCAACTAGCTTTTACTGTAGCCTGAAGTTAAGGTACAGATGGTCGGCGTGATGGTCCCTTTGAGCAAAGTGCTCCCCGCGCTGAGGGACACCTCACAACATCCACTCCAGCCATTGGCTAATGCAACCTGCTACTGGGTAGAGCACTTCCTCTGTCTGCACGAATGTGGGGGCAGAGATGTGGTTACTGATTAAGACGGCTGGGCTGGTTGTTGCTTCTACCTTTGCCCTGTTCAGATTTAGAAAAAGGAAGTTCAGTTAACAGCGCAGTCGTTTTCCACATGGCAAACTACAACCTGTCTCGTCCGTGGATTTCTGAAATTCAGGATTGCTCTCCAGCTTCCTCTGTTCGTTGCTAATGCTCAATGTTGCTGCAGTTGTGGGAATAGTTACTAAATCCTTCAAGCCATCAGACAGGTGCTGGGCATGTTGGGCTTTGGGATCTAGTTCTAGACCTTTTCCTCCAGGCTGTCACCTGTAGCCAGCTACAGCCACTTTCATTTTATGGGAGGCTTGTTTTTCCTGTGCATCTTGCCACCCTCTAGGCCTGGTTCAAGCTGGCACTGGTTCTGCACCTTTTAAAGAGTCCCTGTGTTCTCAAGACAATCCATTCAGTTTTCTCCACCAGGCCTGCCATTTACCATCGGCATTGCCACGCACGTTAGACAGCGGCACCTAGCACAACGGGGAATCCAGACACCGCCACCGTAATCTACAAGGAGGAGTGAGAACAGGGATGGATTCAGGAGACCTGGGTTCTAGTCCTGACCTGCTGGAGGATCTGGGTAAGGCACTTGTGCCTCCATTTCCCCACGTGGAGAGTGGCGGTAACAATACTGAGCGCTCCGGGCGAGTGCTTCGAGAGCTTTCGTGTTGTGCACGAGCAGAACAAATTCGTAATGAAGCTACACTGGCCAGTTTCACTTTCCGGTACTAGCGTGACGCGTGGGGAACACCCGAACCCACGTTTCATTTACGTGGCTTTAATAAAACTCAAACGTTTCTGGTCACATTAGATTTATAAAAATTTTTTTTAATCACACAACATAAGTTTGTGATGAAGACTAAGTTGACAGTTCCTCTTTAAATACCAATCTGTATAACATTGCATCAGGCACTAGGCAGCAGCCAACGTGAGTTAGACTCCAGCAACAGAAGCAATTTTAATACCTCCCTCCAGGTTTTATTTTGTGGAATTACAGGTTTAATACAGATGGTTTCCACAGACAAATTCCTCCCAGTCTCCCCCACCCCCATCTCTGTACATCAGTAAACCAGAGTGGTTTGCACTAGAGCAAGGTTATTAACATTAGTGGCATCACATCACTGTCAAAAAGGACAATTTTCTTTTGTTTTTTTTTTATACAAGATTTTTTTTTTTTTTTTGCAAAAAATTGCAAGGAGGATTATTAGTGCATTACACCAGAACTGAAGAGATAGAAAAGAGTTGGCATGCTAAAGTCCAACACCAAAAGAAGGACGACAGAAGGCTAGTTGGTATGTACTATATTGACAAGATACTGATTGGTTACATGTTGAAGAAACGTACAATACAAAATACAGAAGAAGCCAGTTTTGCTCCCCTCTGCCCCCCCTCACCCCCACCCCAAAATACTCATCATTGTGATTTGGTCAAGCCAGAGCTCGGACGCCAGAGCTGAATGGCATTATAATGCTGTGGTTTTGTTTAGTGGTTGTTCTAGGCATGTGGCACTCAGCTAGCCGTGGCTTGTTCACGTGGATAACTCAAACAAGATCCCATCTAAGGGACGAATGACCCTCGTTTCCAATCGTGAACGAGAAGCTTGTGGGAGCCGTTCGGCTCTAGCCCTCACCTAGCAAAGGCGGGAAGAGGCCAGCCCACGTAGCCACCACCAGGAAGAGGGAAGAGCAGTTCATATATTAAAAAAAGTGACTTAAGACTTAAAATGGAATTAGTATTTGTACAGAAAGGTGCAGGTGGACTAGTTCCCTCCGGCCTATGATCAGAAGGAGATGGAGAAATCACAGCAGCTGCAATTGCCAGCTGCTCTACCGTAAGTGCGATTGGGTCGAGTGGATTCCAGTCAGGTCATTGGAAGGGCTTCGGTCAGGTGGGAACAGCGGCTCAGTTGCTGCAGCACTGGCTCCTGCTGGGCTGGCTGGTCTCTTGCAGGTCCACGCCCCGATTCCTGCCCTGAGTGCCGGCAGCGTTTTGGGGTTCGTTTTTCGGCAGCTTCTTGGCTGGAGGGAGAGGAACGGGTCAATGCAGCTCATATGCAGAGGAGCTGGTGACGCCTGACGTCAGCTCACTGAGCTCTGCTCCGACACCGAGCTCTCGTGCTCCCCCAGGGAGGTAGCCTTCGTGCCGCGTCAGGCTGGGCTTGGGATTGGAAAGGTAAGTGCCAATTCCAGGTGTGCCCAGCACACGGGCTGCCCTGGCCTCTGGCAGCACTAAACCGTAGTGGGCAGGCTCAGATTCTCTCTCTCCGGCTGCTCCTGCTGGGAGGGAGGGAGGGGGCCTTTAACCAGCAGGGGTGGCTGTGGCCAGCCGGGCGACTGGGCTGCTCGCTGGGCAGTGACTTGGTCCTGCTCCCTCTATGCCCCAGGGCAGCGAGGGTCAGGGGATTGCCGCCGTTAGACTGGGCGGGCAGGTGGCAGGCAGCAGGCAGCAGAAGGCCGGTTTGCGATGGTGCAGACAGACATTGCTAACGGCACTGCGGCTACCCCACGTACNGGGGGATTGCCGCCGTTAGACTGGGCGGGCAGGTGGCAGGCAGCACAAGGCCGGTTTGCGATGGTGCAGACAGACATTGCTAACGGCACTGCGGCTACCCCACGTACCTATTGCCATAAAGATTTCATTCACATTCATCGCCGTCTTCGCCGAGGTCTCCATGAACAGCAAGCTATTGTCGTCCGCATACGTCTGGGCTTCCTGGAGGCAATCACAAGAATGTAAAGCTGGCCCCACGCCCACACAAGGGGCTTGGGGAAGGCCCAGAACCCCCCCCTTCACTGGGGGGGTTGTGGGCTGGAAGGCAGGCAAAGGATAGACCAGCAGCCTGGGCTCCTCTGCAGGCCCCATCACACTAGGTTTTGCTGCTTTGCCGTCTTCCGACAAGTCCCCTCGCGCCCCGGAGGACTCATGCTGCTGCACTTGATGGCGCTGCTCGGGCTGGCACCCCACCTCCCCACCCACCCATCCGACAGCACCGCCAAGCTCTCCCAGCAGCGGGAGCAGGAGGCAGACCTGTCTGGGGTGCTGCTCGCCCGGGTTCTGTGCTAGGGTCGCTAGCCGGGAGGCACACGGGCCAGGCTGCTCCGGTAGTGCCCCGCGCAGAGCCGCAGCGTGATGGGAAGCCTGCTGCCCAAGCGACAAGGAAAAGCCTCAGGACGAGCTCAGCATTAACCAAGCTCCCTCGGCGAGGTGGGAGCTGGCAGGGAATCCGTTTAAAGAGCCGCCTTGGAAAGATTCCTCAGACGTCTGGCTGCTGGCGGGCCGTGGCTCATCTGCCTTGGGGAAGGAGGCAGCTGGCTGAAGGGTGGCAGCACAGCGAGCGTGGGCAGAGCACACCAGCGGTGACGCTTTAGGGGGTCAGCCGGTTCCAATCCCCACCCCTGAGATAGGGCTGCCCCACGGAGGAGACAAGGGCTCTGAAAGGAGTGGATGGACACAGGTGGGTTCCACTTCCCTTCAAGGAGGGCTTGGGGGTTACCATGTCGCAGCTGCCTGGAACACAGCTTTCCCCAAGGGCTTTAATGCAGCCGCTTGGATAGGTTTCAGCCTGACACTGGAGATCAAGGAAGGAAAAATTCTGAACTAGGGCAGCGTCTGCGCCGATTCCTGTTACCTGGAAGTCCACGGCTCTCTTGCTGGCAAGGTCGGCCTTGTTGCCTGCTAATGCAATGACGATGTTGGGGCTGGCCTGCCTCTGCAGCTCCTTCACCCAGTTCTTGGCCCGTACAAACGTGTCCTAGAAGGAGGCAGGAGGCAGGGTGAGGGAGGGCAGCCCCTCCCCCTTCCTGCCCAGAACACAGGCAGGAGAGGGAAGTGATCAACGGCTCCATGTCTAGTTGGCAGCCGGTTTCAAGCGGAGTGCCCCAAGGGTCGGTGCTGGGGCCGGTTTTGTTCAATATCTTCATTCATGATCTGGAAGATGGTGTGGACTGCACTCTCAGCAAGTTTGCAGATGACACTAAACTGGGAGGCATGGTAGATACACTGGAGGGTAGGGATAGGATACAGAGGGACCTAGACAAACTAGAGGATTGGGCCAAAANGAGGCAGGAGAGGGAAGTGATCAACGGCTCCATGTCTAGTTGGCAGCCGGTATCAAGTGGAGTGCCCCAAGGGTAGGTCCTGGGGCCGGTTTTGTTCAATATCTTCATTAATGATCTGGAGGATGGCGTGGACTGCACTCTCAGCAAATTTGCAGATGACACTAAACTGGGAGGAGTGGTAGATACACTGGAGGGTAGGGATAGGAGACAGAGGGACCTAGACAAATTAGAGGATTGGGCCAAAAGAAGCCTGATGAGGTTCAACAAGGACAAGTGCAGAGTCCTGCACTTAGGATGTAAGAATCCCATGCACTGCTACACACTAGGGACCGAGTGGCTAGGCAGCAGTTCTGCAGAAAAGGACCTAGGGGTTACAGTGGACGAGAAGCTGGATATGAGTCGACAGTGTGCCCTTGTTGCCAAGAAGGCTAACGGCATTTTGGGCTGTATAAGTAGGGGCATTGCCAGCAGATCGAGGGACGTGATCGTTCCCCTCTATTCGACATTGGTGAGGCCTCACCTGGAGTACTGTGTCCAGTTTTGGGCCCCACACTACAAGAAGGATGTGGAAAAATTGGAAAGAGTCCAGCGGAGGGCAACAAAAATGATTAGGGGGCTGGAGCACATGAGTTATGAGGAGAGGCTGAGGGAACTGGGATTGTTTAGTCTGCAGAAGAGAAGAATGAGGGGGGATTTGATAGCTGCTTTCAACTACCTGAAAGGGGGTTCCAAAGAGGATGGATCTAGTCTGTTCTCAGTGGTACCAGATGGCAGAACAAGGAGTAATGGTCTCAAGATGCAGTGGGGGAGGTTTAGGTTGGATATTAGGAAAAACTTTCACTGGGAGGGTGGTGAAGCACTGGAATGGGTTCCCTAGGAAGGTGGTGGAATCTCCTTCCTTAGAGGTTTAAGGTCAGGCTTGACAAAGCCCTGGCTGGGATGATTTAGTTGGGGTTGGTCCTGCTTTGAGCGGGGGGGTTGGACTAGATGACCTCCTGAGGTCCCTTCTGTGATGAAGTGGGACTGTTCTTAATGTTTCCTCTGAATACTGTGTGGGTGCCTCAGTTTCCCCTATGCATTTCTTAAGTCTCTAGGTGGGGGGATAAAGGCCAGGGTGCATAAATCACTGACACGGTCTCCCTGGCAACAAATGGCCTGGGCCTTTCCCCCCTGCAAGGGAATAGCTAAAGGTGAACAAAGATCAGGTGACCTGCTGGCCTGGGAAAGAGACAAAGCCCAGAGGAGGAGGGGCTGGAGGGGGTTTCAGTTGGGAGCTGGCTGGGGACGGGGAGTGAGGGCAGACGGGGGTGTCTGCATCGCTGGGCCCCAGAATGGACCCGGCGGAGGGGTCCCGCTCGCTGGACCGACAAGCTCTGTTTTAGATCGTGTTCCTGTCATCTAATAAACCTCTGTTTTACTGGCTGGCTGAGAGTCATGTCTGACTGCAGAGTCGGGGGTGCGTGCAGGACCTCTGGCTTCCCCAGGACCCCGCCTGGGCGGACTCGCTGTGGGAAGCACACGGAGGGGCATATGCTGAATGCTCCCAGGAGAGACCCAGGAGGTGAAGCCGTGTGAGCTTCTTGCCCTGCAGACGGTCTGCTCCGAGGGAGAGGAGGCTCCCCAAAGTCTTGACTGGCTTTGTGGGGAGCAGTTCCAGAGCATCGCCTGGGGACTCCGTGACACCTTCCAACCTTGAGATTCTAGGATTCTAGTCAGCAAGGAGAACGGTTTCCCTCCAAGCACTGTGGGCCAAGGCTCAGTGGCTAGGTCACTACAGAGCCAAGGGGCAGTGACACATGGGGAGTGTCAGAAGAGGGGTTAGACACCCCCCCCCCCAAACCGTTGGCCCCCAGTCCTGAGCTGACACCATCCCTGCAGCGTCCCAAGGAGCAGGATACCAGACACTGGCCCCTCTCCCCTCCAGCAAGCCGGTCTGTGGCCAGCAGCTCAGTACTCACCGTGTTGGTGATGTCGTAGACGACAATGGCTGCCTGGGCGCCCCTGTAATACATCGGGGCCAAGCTGTGGTATCTCTCTTGTCCCGCTGTATCCCAGATCTCAAACTTCACCGTCGTGTCATCCAGACAGACTGTCTGCGTTAGAAAGGCAGCTGTGGGAGAAGCGGCTGGTTAGTTCTAAGGGAGCTGGACAGCCCTGGGTTAAGCCAGCCGGCCTTTGAGAACCTGGTTCTCTTGGCGCTAGTGTGACACACACCCCCGCCTCCCCACCCCATGTTCACTGCCTTTATACGGTTCGATTTGTACTGAGGATGCCTTGGGAGGTACCCTTTGAAAACTCATCTGCTGCATATTATCCCATTGAAACGTGTGACACATCACTGCACGTCAAATGAGGAGATTTGGCTCTACAGTGGTCACTGTAAGATGTTGTAGTTCTGGGCAATGCTCACAAACCCATTGCTCAGAGACACCCTAGCACGCCAGCCAAGAGCTAGAGAGCCATTACCTGCTGAACGGGGCATTTGCCAGCAGAGGGGAGCTGTGAACAGGACAGTGACAGTTCATCTGAAGGACAGTTTGGAGCTCCCATACACAAGGGAGCTGGCTGCCCTCAGGACCCAGCCAGGGTTTTTCCAGCAGAAAGGGATGGAGTAAGGGGGGGGAAGTGTCCCTAACAGCCTCTTCCCAAGGGCACCAGAACAGGGGGACCAGAGGGCTACGGCCCCATCACTTTTTACCTGCCTTAAGGGCGCGTGACCGGGGGAAGGAGCGGAGAGGAGCGAGCAGGGGGCAAGGCCTCAGGGGAGGGGCGGAGCAGGTGTGGGGCCATGGCTCAGGTGCTAGTACCCCCCTCTTCCCCCTCCCCACTTCTAGGGAGCTTCCAGCACTCTTGCCTCTTCCCTACAGTACTTGAAAGACAGAAAGAAACATTGAACTGGGGCCGTGATCCTGGCCAGGAGGTTTTCCAGCCAGTCCAGACTGCCAGAAGCTATTGGTGAGAAGTCTTTTCTGCTTTTAAACCTATTAGTCTTGGTAAAGTTTTGGAATTAGCTTGCGGTTTTCTCCTTTTATTTCTTTTGTAACCACTTCTGACTTTTGTGTCTTACCACTTGAAATCTCTCTCTAGTTAATAAACATGTTTTAGCTAAACCAGTGTGTTTGAGAACCTCTCCTGGGGATAAAGGCTGGTGCATGATCACTCCCAGTGTGGGAACGATGGACCATCTCGGAGCTTATCCTGTCCAGGAGAACACACAACATTTCTGGGCATCAAGGCTGGGGCTATGCGGGTGTTGCCCTGCAGGTAATTCATGGAGAGCTGGAGCATGTGTATATCAGCTGGGTGGGATTTTGCGGGCTGAAGGCCGAGGGCAGGCCAGGAGTGGCTGTTCGGACAGCCCAGCAGTGTAGAAGGCACTCCGGGCTACAGCGTTATGGGGACAACAGTCCAGGTTGCACCCTGGGGAGTGTCACAGCTAGGAATTGGGGGACGCCCCACTTAGGGCTACGGTACCCAGCAGTCAGGCACCCTAGCTGTAGCCACTGGCAGCATCTCTTGACACTACAACAATCATGAGCTAGAGACAGGAACCAAGCCAGAGAACTCCTGGACACAGCCGAACTGGTCTGCCGCATGGTGCACCCGAGCACAGCACGCTCCTGCACCCTGCACGCCTAGCCCTGCAGCACTTGCTCTTCACACAATCGACAGCTAGGCTAGCTTAGAGGCTCTTCACATGGTTGCTAAGGCCCAGAGTGGGATCTCAGCATGTGTCTTCTAGTCCTCACGTCGACAGCCCTGGGACGTGTGGACGTTGTGCCCCTAGCGCCTCTGGAGATCTCAGGGCGTTTCCTAGCCCACCTCCGTGTTACCAGTGAGGTGGGGAGCGGGTTCCTGAGCTAGGAGATCCGGGTAGCAGAGCCAGGAATGGACCCCAGCTGTCCTGGCTCCTCGTCTCCTGCCCTGTTGTCAGTGGTCAGGTTCTAACCACTTGTTCTTACGCCGAATCCCGTTTCTGACCACGGTGCTGCACTGAGGGAGCCAGCTACATCCTCAGCCAGTAACCGGGACAA
The DNA here is from genome assembly GCA_003942145.1 of Platysternon megacephalum. Taxonomy (NCBI): domain Eukaryota; kingdom Metazoa; phylum Chordata; order Testudines; family Platysternidae; genus Platysternon; species Platysternon megacephalum. Next base: position 10,996,063 of record QXTE01000039.1, read on the forward strand.
CTGGAAAGTGCTACAAATAGAGCGGAGGCCATTAGTTCCATGTAAAGCTGCCCAGGGTCCCTCTAGGGGATGGTGTCATTCAGCCCCCGAGAGCGGTCAGAAAAGCAGGTCACTATAGGCCAGGTAGCCCCTGGGGCAGGGTCACTAATACGGTTTGCCTGCTCTGCAGCACGCTTTTAAGTTCAAGTTACCACAGACCAAGGGACTGACGGCTCAGGGGATTGGAATGGACTAAGCGTCCCTCCCCCACAGGACAGGACGGTGGAATCTGCTTGGTGTAATGAGTGGGCAGTGACGACAGTTGTTAATGACTATCACCGACCCAGCCATCGGCCCACCAGGTTCTGACTGCCCAGGCGCCGGTGGTCATCCCTGAAGTGGTTTCAAGGGCAGGGCAATTGTGTAGCCACTCTTCAAATGGGGGTCCCTCCAACCCCCCACAACGTAGCTGAGGCCAGCTGCAGATCCTCAAGGGGCGCCCGCTGACTGACTGCAACGGCGGGTAGCAGCTCTTCACCCAGCGGACGATGCTGTTAAACGGCCGGGCACATTGTGCATACGCTGAGAGGGGTCTGTGTCACAGGGTCAAATCCAGCCCGAGTCACTGGCCAGCAATGATTGTCACCTGAAAGCTGTCTAGCCACACTGACAAAGTCCTTCCTAGTTCTCCGCATCACAGCTAGCCCCTTGCCAGGCTCGGAGAGGTCACGGCTGGGTAGACAATGGAGCCTCCCTCTCCTCAGCAGGTGGGGGTCAGGCCAGAGCTGGCAGGGCGATGGAGAAGAATTAAGTGCTACGCAGGCAGTCGCAGGGTGTTCTGGGCCAAGAGGGCGTCAGTGCCCAAGCTGCTGATCCAGTAGAACGCGCTGGGGCTGTGCTCCATTCCAGAGAGACGTGGGTCAGAGACAGAGATGGGTGTGTCTGGAAGTGGCTTTCCGGGCAGAACAGCTGATCCAAGCACACCCATGGGGCTTCACTGAAGCAGTAAAGATCCCGAATAGCTTCACTAGCACGTCCACGTCATTCGGCTGGTGTGACTAGCGCATGCGAGTGTCCAGTCCTGCACGTCTCACCCAAGTCACTGACCGTACATCAAGGCACCAGGCTGTTCTCTTCCTGTTTTTACGCGCTTGGAAAGGTCCCCTCCACGAAGTGAAAGGGAAAGTTAACTCTGCCCTTCCAAGCAGAGGGCCACGCTCTAACGGCGTCATTTCCCTTTCTGCCGTTCTCGATGGAGGGCCCAGACCTGCCGTGCACACCCCTGCACTGGGGGAGCGTGTTCCCATGGCCCCTGCACCCAGTAAGGCTCAATCCCCTAACCAGCACCCAGGAGCAGAGGTGGAAGGGGAGAGCTGCGATCACAGGCACACTGGGGTTTAGACCTTCCTGAGGTTCGCGGACACGCCAGGAGTTCTCTATCAGGCAGGACAGTCAGTATCACGTCAGTGCTGAGTGGGGCTCAGACATTCGACAGCTTCCTCTTAGCTATTTTTTTTTTTTTTTTTTTTTACACAAATCAACTTTTATTAAAGTAGATGACAGGCGTTTAGGCATCAGCAATAGTAACTTCACTTCTACACCTGGTTCAATACTGATAGAAGTGATCTGCTTAATCTCAGAGGGACTGTGTAAATCAATGAGACGCTTGTGGATACGCATCTGGAAACGATCCCAGGTCTTAGAACCTTCACCACGCATGCGAACAGGTCCCTTCACTTTTAGATTCTTTTCCTTGGCACCTCTGATCAAATCAGCACAGACCTTCAAGGGACTTTACATTGCGACTCGTCAAGGTAATTCTAATTCGGTGAATTGCTACTTCCTGTTCCACAGGTGCTTTACCACTATCTTTAAATGCCATGGCTGCACAGAGTCCTCCTGACCGACTTATTCCCGAGGGGCGGGGCGGCCCAGCGAACAGCGGTGAGTCAGGAGCGGTGCGAGGAACAGTGGCTGCGACGGAGTCACTCGCAGCAGAGTCACTCGCTATTGTGGCACTAGTTATGCCCTACCAGGAGGAAGGCTGAAGCCTTCCTCTTCACCTCCACAATGCATGTAAAGTTACTTCCCAGCAGCGTGGGTAAAACAAGCCAGTTTGCCAACACTTACAAGTGAAGCTCAAAGCCAAGTGGAGGCTGCTTTTTACATGAAGCCTGCAAAGGGGTTTGTACGCTGCACCCCCCCTTTGAAAAGATTACTCTGCACAGGAAAGTGCCTTTTGTCTTAACCCTTTCAAGGAGGCCCTGGAAGCTTCTCAACAGCAGGAGCACTTTAATACGCACTCTACCACTGGTCAGCCAGCAAGTCTCTTCAGCCAGGTAACTGCAGCAAAAAAAAAATGCTCTTTGCCAGTGGCCCATTTACTCTGCCACAGACTGCATCAGCCAGCAGAGTTATTTCTAGAGTTCCCGTCTTGTTAACGTTCCTCCCGACTCCCCTGGGAGCTCTATTCGGCAGCCCTTCATGATATTCAGCCTCCAGTTTTCCTTTACAAATGGCAAAGGCCGGTTTGCTTTCTGGTCATTTAAGATCAACACAAGGCTGAGAGAGATTTGTCGACAACCAAATCAAGTAGGATGGGTGTTAAGTTAGCTCTGTTTCCTAGGCCCGACACCCTCAGTCAGACACAGACGTGCCATCGAATGTCTGAGGTAAACTGTGCAGTGCTCAAAGCAAACAAAGGCAGAACACTGGGTTGGAGAAGCAAGATCACGGCCAGCGGTTCACCTGCTGCAAACGGAAGAGGCCATTCGTAGGACAGGTCTGAAGGTCCTGCTTGACTAATGGAACATGCTTTCTTCAGCTCAGATGAACGCAGTGAAAGCAATCAAGGTTCACCAGTCCCACAGACGCCAGAGAATATTTGTGAAGAATTGCATTTCTGTATCTAGAGAAGTCCTAGACCAGATATTCTGGACTTCATGCCAGGCAGAGGCCAACTATGAAGTTATTGTCTACGTTGGGTTACTCTGGGGAGCAGTGGAGAATTGACAGCAGTTATCCATTTTACGTATCAGTCACTACAGCTTCCCTGCTGACAGGGAAAAGACATTAGAACTGGAAAAGGTACAGAGAAGGGCAACAAAAATAATTAGGGGTCTGGAACAGCTTCCATATGAGGAGAGAGCAGAGACCAGGACTGTTCAGCTTGGAAGAGACAACTAAGGGGGCGATGGGGGTTGATCGAAGTCTAGAATATCATGCCTGGTGTGGAGAAAGTGAAAAGGGAGGAGTTCTTTACCTCTTTGTATAACACGAGAACCAGGGGTCACCCAATGAAATCAATAGGCAGCAGGTTTAAACACAAACATAAGGAAGAACTTTTTCATGCAACGCAGAGTCTACTGTGGGACTCGTTGCCAGGAGATGTTGTGTATAACTGGGTTCAAAAGAAAAAAATCAGACAAGTTCATGGTGGGTAGGTCCAGCAATGGCTAGTAGCGAAGATGGTCAGGGCACAACCCCATGCTCGGTGTCCCTAAACCTCTGACTGCCAGAAGCTGGGACTGGATCTCTTGTGCCCTGTTCTGTTCACTCCCTCTGAAGCTTCTGGCACCAGCCACTGTTAGAAGTGAGCATCCTAATATTGGTAGATGGACCATTGGCCATATTGGATCAGCCCGGTCTTATGAATTTCCGCCAGCCTGAGCTTCCCACCCAGCAGCAGGAAGCAGGATTGCCAAGCCAGACTAGGTCAGGCTGCCAGGGTCATTTCAGATGTTTTCAAGCACAGCAGCTTCTCTGAGCATGGCATCTCTGCCACAGCTGACTGTGGGGTGGAGAGTGGCAGCCAGCTGTGCGGGGAAGGGAAAGTGAGTCGAGGACACCGGGGAAACCCCATGCTCGCCATGCACAGCAGCAGCTTTCTAAGAAAGTCATTTCAAGATCTCCTTCCCTCAGGGCAGGGGTTCCCAGCTGGCAGAGTGCTGGTTTGTGCTGAGCAGACTCTCCTGGTTTCCCCGTCGAGAACACATTAATCTCAGCACAAAGTACGTTGGGTCTCAGTTAACTTTTCCACACAGGCAACAACGTAATGTGCCTGTGAGAACTTCCCCCATCGCAGTGAGAGGGGACATTGGAGCAAGGTCGTCAGCCTAGGAAAGCGTGAGGATTCCAGAAGCAGGACTTTATGAACTCCCTTCACCGGCTTTGGAAAGACAACAGGCCGAGTTTACCTACCCCACACCCAACACTGGGATCCAAGCCAGCCTTTAAATGGAGACGTCCTTTTATCCAAGCACTGCGGAGTGCTTTAATGAACACTTAAGGCAGATCCCGAACTGCTGAGCCTGGCAAGAATTACACTCGTTTTACAAATCAGGAACTCCGGCACGGGAAGGGACTCGCCCAAGGTGAGCATCAGTGGCACAACTAGGGAGTTCTGAGTTCTAGCCTAACCCCTGCATTAGCCACTAGCCTGCTCCTTTGAAGCCAACCCTCTAGCTCATGGACCAGGGCTCTTGCGGCTTCCCCATCACAGCCCTGAGCACTCACCTCCGATTGTGCTTTCCTGGTACTCGTGAAACTGGCCCTTGACAAACCGCAGGACGAGGCTGGATTTCCCCACTGCCGACTCCCCCAAGAGGACAAGTTTAAATTGGCAAATTTTGTTTCCAGCAGCTGGTCCATTCGGTCGAGCAGCTCCACCTCGACCCGCCATGGTCTGTTACAGTGCAGCAGTGCCAAGAGCCCAGACTTCAGGGGCAAGGGGATTGTGCTGGTTGTGGACTCCGATGCACTCAGGGAAGGTGGGTTTCCAACTGGAAGAGGAAGACATTAGATTGCGCATTATTAGCATCCCCTGCAGAAGGATTTTGGTCTGATCATGTATTCCAGAAGCGAGCTCATCTCCTGCAGAAGCAGGAAGGAATCCCCTCCTACCCAATCAGAAATCTCCAAGTAAACAGGGTGCATTATCGGTCCATCCTTGGAGGAAGGATCAGGTACTTGTTAATGCTCGAGACCAACCCCCCTTCAGCTTGCCCTCGCCAGGGATCTCACTGGAGTACTTTGTTTGAAGCGAGCCCCAGACTCTGGACACTAGCCATGCACCATGCTCTCCTCGCTGCTAAGACAGGTAGCAGAGAACCCGACAGCAATTCCTGCCAAGTGTTGGACACTTGCCTACCGAAAACCGGATCATGAACAGACTAGTTTCATACAGGCCACAGATCAGCCAAATTGCATGAGCCTCCTCTCCCCCCCCAAGCCCCTTTGTGAAACTCTGCTATGGCAGAAGTCATTAGAACCAACACACACACTAGGGTACTTGCTCTGGCAAGTCACGCTAGCTACACGTGGAGTGGGATTAACCCATCTTCAGTGCCTTGGCATGTACGGTACAACACAGAGCCCCTTTCCTCCCTTATGAGCATCAGAGTATCAAGCCACCCCCATAAAGTGAAGACGTGGTCTGAGCTCAGGAATGCTTAGAACTGTAAGAGCTTAGGTAGCTTAGCCAAATGCAGTCTGTTAACCAGGGGTTCCTGAAGCAGTGGGTGGTCCAGAGATTGGAACACAGGAAGTCATGGGGAGTTGGGGTGTTAAGGGCAGAGGATCTTACAAATTGGTCTGTACGATGACACATTAAGAATCATCGTATTAGATTCACACCACTAAGGAAGTCAAACATTTATTCTGTTTGGATGGGAAGACAGACTCCCAACTAAAAACACAACAACAGCCAGACTGTCAGACCAATGGTCCATCTTGCCCAATATCCTGTCTTCTGATGGTGGCCCATGCCAGATGCTTCAGAGGGAATGAACAGAACTGGGCAATTTATCAAGTGATCCAGCCCTGACATCCACCCCCAGCTACAGGCAGTCAGAGGTTTAGGGACACCCAGAGCATGGGGTTGTGCCCCTGACCAACTTCACTACTAGCCATTGCTGGACCTACCCTCCATCAACTTCTCATTCTTTTGTGAACCCAGTTATACGTTTGGCTTTCACAACATCCCGTTCAACAAGTTCCACAGATGGACTGGGTGTTGGATGAAGTTTGTTTTAAATCTGCTGCCTATTAGCTTCATTGGCTGATCCCTGGTTTGTGTTTTATGTGAAGAGGTAAACACTTCCTTATTTACTTTCTCCACACCAGTCATGCTTTTATAGACCTCTCATATCCTCCACCCCAAGTCATCTGTTTTCCAAGATGAACAGCCCCCATCTTTTTAATTTCTTCGCATACAGAAGCTGTTCCATACTACCCTCAATCATTTTTGTTGCCCTTCTCAGTACCTTTTCCAACTCTAATACATCTTTTTAGAGATGGGTTAACCAGAATTGCAAGCAGCATACAAGGTGTGGGCATACCATGGATTTACATATGGCATTAGGATAATTTTCTGTCTTATTATCTATCCCTTTCTTCATGGTTTCTAACGTTGTTAGCTTTTTTGATTGCTGCTGCTGCACATTGAGCAGATGTGCTCACAGAACCATTCACGATGTCGCCAAAATCTGACTAATGTAGACCCCATGATTTTGTATGTATAATTAGGATTATGTTTTCCAATGTGCATTACTTGAAATTCACTATTGATGAATGCAATCTGCCATTCTGTTACCCAGTCACCCAGTTTTGAGAGATCCCTTTGAACTCTTTGCAGCCTGCTTTGGATTTAAACTATCTACAAATTTTGCCACCTCACTGTGGTAGACAACGCACAAGAGGCTATGAAATGACCAGTCTCATACACAGTAGCAATCACTAGAGCTCCTGTTGATTTCTAAACCCGCTTCTCCATACTAAGCGGTAACAATGACAAAATCGACCAGTTATCAATTTTGGCATATGCAGTGGGAAGCAAGGGTTATATTAACTTTATATAGTAGAACCTCCAAGTTTTATGAAAATCCTCCATTCCTGAGGTGTTCGTAACTTTGAACAAAACATTATACTTCTATCAAAAGTTTTCAACTGAACATTGACTTAATACAGCTTTGAAACTTTACTATGCAGAAGAAAATGCTTTTAAACCATCTTCACTTAAATGAAACAAGCACAGAAACAGCCTGCTTACCTTGTCAAATCCTTATTTAGTAGTTTACCTTTAACAGTACTGTAACTTTTTTTGGTCTCTGCTGCTACCTGATTGCGTAATTCCAGTTCCAAATGAGGCGTGTGGTTGACAAGTCAGTTTGTAACTCTGGGGTTCGTAACTGAGGTTCTACTGTATGCTTTCAATCCCTGTCCAGTCTGTCACTTCAGTCCATCACATCATTCCAGCCTATGCCAAGCTGATACTCATGCTCTTCACCATCCCAATACATGCAAATTATATATATATATATTTTTTAAAAGGCATTAGTCTCAGCATGACACACACACACACCACAGTACGTTACCATCCAGATCGTTTTACCCCTGTGCACTGGTCTATTTATACGTGTTTATCACAGTTCTGTTCCTCTTACAGTAGAGGTGCAATACTAACCCAATACTGCAGATTGATACGGATTATCCCAAAGGCATGAGTAAAAGCGACAGGCAAGTTGCTGTATCACACAAAACAGACAAAGCCCCGCATACATGAAAGCCCCACAACTGTGCCTCCTCCAGCCACGTAGCGCTATTCACTGTAGGGGAAGGATAATTACCTTGGTTTGCAGCTGTTAATGGCTCCCTTTTCCCTTTATCTCTTTGTTTAATATAGATTTTATCATTTTGGCCACAGAAGAATTTTTAGCCCAATCAGATATGAAAACAGTTATTTCCTTATCAGCACTTCAGCTTCACAAGTGAATGCGCGTCCGGTTTGACAAAGAGCAGCCTAGGGGAAGCATCGAAAAGCCAGTGTTGTCTTCCTGGGTTGGTGTCCCAAGCATGGCCGGCAGGACTCCCTTTGGGTAGTTTCCTGAAAAGAAACTCTAGGCCAAGTCTACTCAAGCAATAGACTTTAAGGACCCTGTAGCGAGGCGGTGGGATACCCCACAGCCCCGCTGAGGGATGCACCCCGGGCGAGCCCTACTACAGACCCCAGGTCACAGAGCTCAGATGTCAATATCTTCATTTGCAAAGACCGACTTAGATAGACTCATTTCTCAGCCAACACTTCACCCAGCCACAGATTGGACTTGGTCATTAGGACTCCCAGCTGCTCCAGATTGGCGGTGCACACATGTCCAGGTGTCACTGGTGGGCTGCCAGAGATGGCCTACAGGAAAATGGCTTGCTTTGGAAGCTCTCTGTTCAGGCTTGTACCTAACTGCGCTGTAGAGACAATGAGGAGTTAGAGAACAGAACCTTGAGCTTTCTGACCCTAAAGAAACTCTGGAGGTAGCAAGGGGGTTTGGAAGAGACTTCAGAACTTCAAGTAGGACTAATCTTGCTTTCAGGTTGAGCTAGCTAGGAGACTTCCTGCAGGACAAACCACTTTAGATTGTAATCTCTTTGGAGCAGGAGCAGTTTGAGAGGCTGTGTCCCCAAAGAGAACGGAGCCCTGATTTGGGGGGCGGGGATAGAGAATATCTCGGAGTAGTACCACAATACAAGCACTACTTGAGCGATCATCCCATCAAATGTCACATTGCCAAGACATGTGAAGAACCCCTGGTCAGTAATTACTGGTTTGTGAAGGCAGCTTTGGAAAACCACTCCCACACCATCTCAGGACAGGATTTGGGAATGTGCATGTATAGAAACAGCTACATTGATGAAGATTTCAGCCCCCGATCATAGAACATGAAAAAAGAAGATACTATAAGAAATGACAGGTGTAACAGTTCACAGCAGGGCCCTCCTGGCTCCTGCCGGGCTGAGAAAGTCACTCAGAGACCCTCGGATTCTGAAACCACTGGTGCTTTTATTTACACGTGTGTGCTCCCACCACCTTCTCACCATACAGAGTGCACAGCTCTGGGTTCCTCGTGTCTGAACCCAGGAGGGAAGAGCTTTCTCCCTGCCTGCACCCCCTCACTCTCCTCTTGTCCCACCTTTGCTTCTTTCTTCCCAGCGTCTCCCTGGGCTGGCAGCTGGCTCTCATTCCCCAGTTAGAGCAGGTTCTTTCTAGCCAGCTCCACTTTATTCACTTAAATGGGGCTGGCATGGCAGGGGGCGGATTCTGGCTCTTCCTGCTCAGTGCCTTGGCACACTTACACTAGTGCAATTACTTAGCAAAGCCCGGGGTTTGGAGTTCAGCATGCTCTATGGCAGGGGTAGGCAACCTATGGCCCGGGTGCCGAAGGCGGCACGCGAGCTGATTTTCAGTGGCACTCACACTGCCCGGGTCCTGGCCACCGGTCCTGGGGGCTCTGCATTTTAATTTAATTTTAAATGAAGCGTCTTAAACATTTTAAAAACCTTATTTACTTGACGTACAACAAGAGTTTAGTTCTATATTATAGACTTGTAGAAAGAGACCTTCTAAAAACGTTAAAATGTATGACTGGCACGCGACACCTTCAATCAGAGTGAATAAATGAAGACTCGGCACAGCACTGCTGAAAGGTTGCCGACCCCTGCTCTATGGTGTCATGTTCATAGGTGAGGGAAGCAGCATCGGATCCCCATAGTCCACCTTGTCAACAAATTCCAGATTACCAGCAAAACCATTCTTCCAGCAACAGTTTGTCCAGAATTCCTGCAACAATGCTAAAATTTTTCATGACACTACCGACAACCAAGTTATTACAGGCAAACAGATTGGATGCAAGTTTCACTCCACCCAGGGATGAGGCTCATTTGAATGTGCATTATAACTCTGCATGTAATGAGTGACTAGAAAGCCAGGAATTCCTGCCACAGTTCTCTCTACCTGCAGACTAAGGCAGAAAGCCATGACAAACATTTTCACATATTTCCTTTGGAAGGACCATCTTTCAACAGAAGCCCATCTGGACAACACACTGCTGGGAAAAGGGCGATTGATTTGCTTTTGCAAACTGTTGCTTTTTATTATCCGGTTTGTCTGTTAAATGCCATAATGCTCTGCTATAAAAGGATCATACCCGATGACATTAAGCATACGGGAATTAATTCATTAGGAACGAAGGAAGCGTGCGCTGTTCCTGATGCAGAACAAGGAGAGAATACCCCTAGAATTTGAGGACGACGCACATCACCAACCTTCACAGCTGGATAATGCAGTGAATTCAGGGTCCCGAAGCACTAACCCTTGGTCACACTAGCTAGACAGTCCTACCAGGAAAAGCTATGTCTGGGTACCATGCGTGAGCTGCACCTGTAAGCCCTTGGTTTGTCTTTTCAACATCCACTGGGATAAGAACAGAGCTTCCCAGCATTCCTCAATCCCTTTCTGGAAAGGCACTTCTAGTTGTAAGATGTTATGGGTCAGCCCCCCATGTCCTCGGAGAAGGCCAGCAAGGGTGCCAGCTGGGATGGTTCTGGAGACACTGAGACATCACTTCACCAGAAAGTCTTGCAAGAATCTGACGAGATGGATGTTCATTACTTCTAGCCACAGCCAACTTGGTTCCCATCCAGATCAGTGATGTGCATGTGAAAGGCTCTGCCTCCGTACCAGGCTGAGGGACTTGGCCTCCTCCACCCCCTCAGAATTTCTCCTCTAATCACATAGCCCTCCTTGTGGCGGAACAGCTTTTGCTTGTTTAACCTTGTCTTGGTTGAAGAGGGCGGCTTCTATCAGCAACACGCAAACACTAAGCTGCTATTTCAGATCGGTCACATTCTGCGCATTGAATACCATGCAAATTATTCCTCAACCAAACCATGACCTCTGAAATGAGATTGGGAGATTCCCAGAGCAGGCAACAGGAGGAAACAAGTTTGCTGGCAACATCAAGTCTCAATGTGACCCATATTCCTATTTTACTACCTCACAAGTAAAGCGAAGGCCCAGGATCCTGCAATCAGGAAATATCACATAAGCCAGAGCAGAATCACTGGAGGAAGTACAGCTTGTATGGACTGTTCTCAGCAGGCGCCACGTCACCCACTCCCAAAGAAAAGTTTATAAGGAGACTGCATGGTCCAGGGGTTTGAAGCATCTTACTCCTGGGACTAGACTACTGGCCAAAGCTGCAATACCTTGTACCTCCATAACGGTGGCCCCGCCACGTGTTTGGGGGAGGTAAGGGCCAGGAGGAACCTGGCACTGCTTCTGTAGGTGTTACACGGGGAACGAGAACTCGTGCTCAGGATTGTAAATGCAGCACCTTTTACCAGTGCTGGAGCTAGTTAAAGGATGATGAACGTATGCATTCTATTCTCTGCTTCAGAAGAATATTTGAACCACCGTAGCTCAAATCAGGCACCAGGGCCATATTTTGCTAGGCACTCCACACAAGCTATCTGAAATCACTTCTTTAGGTCCTTGACATAATTCAGCAGTGCACTGCTGTGTTTCAGACCCAAACCTAGCACACACCAAACCAGTACAGAAGGGATCATGCCCAACACTCCACTTGGAGAGAGACAAATTCCCTGACTTCCTGATGCCAGCTGTAAGCAGTTTCTTGCAACTGTAACTTGGACCTTTGTCTAGCCTTCACTGCCAGCTACAGTGCGATCTTACAATTGGGAAAGCACTTTGTGTCTTATATCCATGCTTCTGGATGCAATCATTGAGAGAGCCGGCATGCAGCAGGGAAGGTACAGTAAGTATTTGCTGTTTCTTGCTTGGCTTTAAGTCTATTTGATGTCTTCCGGCCTACAACTAGGTATTAAAACATTCTGAATTAAACTCAAAGTTGGCAAAGGCCTAAAGCAGAACAAGTAGCTAACTGATTTCCGACAGAAGACAGTTTATATAATTAGCCACATTAAAAATAGCAGTGTTCAGTTTGTGCATATGCCAAATATGGGTGCATTTCTGCTCACAAGATGTGCTGTGACGCATGGTCTTCTAACATCAGTGTATGGAAGCTCAGCAGCTACCGTCCACACTACGCCTTGCTGCAGATCAGCTCCTGCCAGTCACAAAAGCATTTTTATTTTACAACCCTTTTGCATGAACATCTGCGAGTGAATGGACACCGGTGCTTTGGGTCAGTACTTCTCAGCTGAAAGACTGACAACTTTAAACGAAGTAGGTGTGCTGGGACATGGGGCAGCATGACAGACAGGCTGCCAATTCTCATCTCAGCTTTAAGGGTATGTTCACACCACATAGGGAGTGGTCACTACTCCAGCTACCGTGGAAGTTCAAGTCCCCAGCCAGTCAAGCATTCTTGAGAGCTGATGGACTCACGCCCCCATACAATTAGACTGGAGTCCTCAGTTACACTTGCTGGAATAAGAGCTTATTTCTGAAGTCTGTTTTTCTCATCATTTAAAAGAAAGTAGCATCATAATGAGTTTGAACTAAGACTTGCATGTCAGTGCCTGGTTCAGACTCCTACCATCCCGTTTGCGCGCAGATGCCTCCTTCCATCAGGGAACTGCAGAGACTGGTTAAGAAGAGGAATCCCAGCACTTGCTGCATCCTCCACCCCTTGCCTCAAGTTACCACTTCCAGAGGATTTCTGGATCTTTAGCTTCTCACTTTCAATAATTCCCTCCCGTGCACAGGAAGTGACAGCTCGCTAGTCAACTGATCAGAGAAAGGCTGGCTCAGGAGAAGTTCAGAGGAGAACCTCTGTGATCTTGGTTATGATGCAAGCTAAGCCATGGGGCCTATTCCAACTAGTGAGATTTCAGAACGCAGACTAAGAGGGCAAAAAAAAATTACGCATTAAGAGGCAAATGAGACCGCCTAGCCAGGGATATCTGCCAGCTAACAACTTGCATTACAAGTCATTGTCATTTGTTCTATTAGTGTTAATAGCTATTTTCTGGTCTCCTTTTTACCACAAGCCAAAATTGATGCAGTGGTACTTTTTGGTTTAACAACATGGGTCTCACTACCATGGGCGTGTCAGCTAGGAGAGGCAGATCACAGTCTGACTACAGACGTTAACAGTGTAGCTGGGACACAAATGAAAGGAAAGTACAAGCTGAAGCTGCAGACTGCCAACCCTGCCAGTGGGCAGAGGCGAGCCAGGGAAAGCAAAGGGGGTGAGCTGAGGCAGTTTGTGCCGGTTGTGGCACATTGGAACGGACAGCTAGAAACGGAGACGATGGGGAAGGGGGGGGTCGGAATACAGGTGAGCAACACTTTAGGACCTGATACAAGGAGAGTTATTTTTACACATCAAATCTGAATGCACAGAAGAAGTGAATCCCTTTTCAATAAGCAGGAAGGGGACAGACTTAAGTGAGGCAAGAGAACATATATTAAACATGTTGTCCATGTACCTGCCCAATGTTTGTGGTGATGGCAGCCTCCAGTAAGTTTTGCCAAAAGATTCAAGGATTGAACCCTAAAACAGAAGTGCCAAGAATCAAGCCTGAGGCAAAGATATTTAGCAGACTTCTACCAAGAGCTGCAGGGAGCACCAGGCCATCTTCAGAAACACTTCTTGCTGATTTAAGACCAGTTTTGTTTGGGGGGGGTGGGGGGGTAGAGGAAAACTGGACTCTCAGATGAAAGCCAAATGCTGCAGTTCGGGACTTTGGCAGAGCAGGAATAGCATCCAACTGCAACTACCCTAAATATATTGTTCAAACACTCAGGGCTGACGAATATGCAGTTAGGTTCATACCATACAGTTGCCGGAAACTAGAGTTCTATAGAGGTAGAGACCCCAGAAGTCGGAGGTCACATGAGGTTCAGGCACAAGCCTGTACCTTTGTGTTTCCTTGCTTTGCTGTGGAGCTCCCCATTGGGCCAGGCGTGTGCTCCTGCTGGATGATTCACAGCTCTTACATAACTACAAACCCCTCCCAGCAGCCCTGTCGGCTTTGAGGCAAGGGATAGAGGTTTACCAAAGACCCTGCCTAGCAGTTTATAATGATTCAGCCCATCACTGACCCCGCTATAGCATCCAGCTCTGTTCACAGTCCTCAACCTTGTCTGCCACAGCTGCTGTCTGCCACCCTTCGTTAGAGAGAATAGTAACAAAGCTTCAGATGGCGTCTTGCCACTCAGCCTTCAGAGTGGAGTTTCATTTACGAGATCACCAGCTTATTCAAAATGGTTTTGCAGACGTTAATTATTGCAACACCAGTTTATAGCTGGGATTTTAATTTAAACCAACGTCTTAGCTGACTAGTCGGACAATGCCTTAGAGATGACTTCACGCAGCTCTCTGTACCTTCCACCCTTCAGTGTCACACTGTCGCTGGGTAGGCTCTGGGTGGGGAGCTGGACCGATACAGAGAGGAAGAAATAAGCTTTTCAGCTTTACATTTGCTATGAAGGGCTTGTTAGGGGCCCAATGCATTAGCCCGATTGCTAGCCGCACGCTGCAAGCCCTGGAAGGGTATTGCTGGACAACGAAGTTTCAATGGCCATGAAATTAGACTTGACCAATGGAGTGTCTGAGAAACTGATTATAATTAATTACGGAAGCTATAGTCTAAGAAGCGCTAGTTGTTCTACCTGGTGTTTGCCAAAGATTTGTACGTTTGCCAGCTCAGAAAACACTCAGCTTTGGACAACTCTGCAGTTTCCTTCACTGCTCCTTTGAGTTAAGGTGAGCAATGTAGGGCAGAAAACATCAAGCAAGGAGAAGTTCAGGGATTCTGGGTGTCAGTGTTTGGTAAACAGGCGAGATTTCTGCTGGGAGCATCTGGACAGGACACTGGGCTGCAGGGTTCCTTTATTCTGTCCTATTTAGGGTACCTGAGCTCTTGGGGCATTTCAGTTTAGAAGAAAAATACTGCCAAACCGCAGTGCAAGGCAGGTTATACTGATTTGAGAGATGTAGCAAATAAGGGACTAGTACCTAGGCACCCCGACAATTGTTTAAAAGCACAGCCACTAGCAGCTTCCATGGTAAGCAGCTTTCCGCATCAACATCCCCCCCGAAAAAACCCCAAGTGGAGTCTTGCAACCTGCGCTGAAAGTCAACACACTGGGCTCGTTCAGACCAAGGGAGAAGTTCCAAAGCCAACGGCCCTTCCCACCGAGCCAGGTCTGGATCTGGGGAACTCCAGAGCTGAGCACCTGCTGTAACCTGAGCTGAGGAAGTATGGAATGGGGAGAGATGGTCTCAAACAGGCAGAACAGAGGCCACGGAGAGCTTTAAGTGTCTAACAACGGCATCTTAAAAATTAACCAGTAACCCGCAGCAACCAGCACAGATCAGAGCACCAAGGATTCCCCTCCCTGAGAAGGGTTCCCAATTTCACATCCAGGAAGAGGGTGAAGTGTGATTTGCTGATAACCTAAATTACTCAGCGGGCCTCACTTCCTATATCAGGGTCTGATTAAGCCACTTCTGCTACACTCAAACCCACCAGCCTTAATACAGGACACCTGATTGCAGCTCAAAGCACTGGCAGATGTACACTACAGGTACGTCTACACTGCAGAGACACCTGCGTCTTGCCGGGCTCCAGCTACAGGACTGTTAATTGCAGTGTAGACATCTGACCTGGGCTGCAGCCCAAGCTCTGGGACCCTCCCATCTCGCAGGATCCTAGAGCCCAGGCTTCAGCCTGAGCCTGGCCATCTACACTCCAATTAAACAGCCTCTTCACCGGAGACCCACGAGCCCGAGTCAGCCAGCACGGCCCAGGCGTGAGTTTTTAATTGCAATGTAGACATACCCTACGATAGCCAGGCTCCCATGCAAGCTCCTATGAACCCTAAGGCTTTATAGGACCCCTTTGACAATCAAGTTAGTGGCTTAATTTCTGCTTGCATTAATTTATTCTGAGGAATACCTTGGCAGAACAGCTTTGCATGATCCACTCAGTGCATTAACGTCTTCGCGGCAGCGGGCCCACCCGTCACTGGAGAGGGCTGTACCGAATGGTGGAACCTGTGCACAAAGACGGAGGACTGCATCTGCAGCAAGCTATGCAAATAGCCTCACGCTGCTCGGCTGACAACCACTCAGGAAAAAGCCCCAATGAAGGACTCACCTGTCAACTGCTTAAGATGCTGCCTGAATTCCTTGGCAGGGACACCTTGGAGTTAGTGACAAGTAGGTTTTGCTTCACCCAAGATCATTAAAGGCACACTTGCTCTCTCTCAAGGTTAGTACAGTGTTTGACCCCCCCCCCGCAAACGCCTTTACCTTTGCAAAGCCTGCGTATTAGGCATTTAACAACTATTTTCCTCCCCTAATAAAGGCGTCGGCATTCACAAGCAGGCCCTAGAGAAGCAGTGTGCTGTGGCAGGGAGAGACTAAAACCTTGGTACAAAAGCAGGTTCCTGTCTAAGGGTTGTTTAAAGACCACTGGTTAGATGTGTTCTGACCTACCCCCTGCCACAAGCTCTTCTCCAAACCCCGAGGGGCTTGGTTACCATGGTACTGAAGTACACACTTCATGGGGTACTAACACATGCTTAGCTACCTGACTCGGAGGCACAGAGCCCTTTTGATTGAACACTCCCCCAGCCAAAAACCTGATAAGCTAGTTGATAAGCTAGCGTTGCAAGAGGAAAGCCATAACTGTCATCTTACCATACGAGAGCTGATCCAGCTAAGAGCGTGATGTGTACTACACGGGCAAGCTTAGAACTTTCCTCTCCCAGATACCCTAGCCCAAGCCCACATCATCTCCTGACCGACTTTACACTTCACAATTTCTACAGCCACAGCCTGCACTTCCCTCTGCAAGCGAAGGGAAGGAACACGTCTGGGGAGGGCTGCAGCCAATGAGCAGGCCCCGTGTCCACCAACTAGCAGCTGAACAGTAGGAACTGCCCTTGTCAGGGTTCTAATCCAGGTGTTCAAATCACAAGTCAAGTGGTAGCACATTGCTACTGCGCTGGCACAAGTCATGCTAGAGTTTCAAAGCAAATCTACCTTACCTAGGGGAACTGGAACGGCCAACTGGATTTTAAAAAAGTGCTTCCATTCTAAAAAGGAAGAGAGTTCGTCTTTCAACAGAAATACAGTTAGAGGCATGGCTACCCCAGAACTCAACACCTGGCTGCTCTCTGAAGATAAGGGAAACAAGTTTGCCTTTGAAAGGCCACTGAGAAAGTCTAGATCTGTCACTTCTGAAGTTGTGTGAATAACCTGCAGGATATGCAGCTTTTGCCTAGCACCAACGCAGAACATGCCATCTGTCTCCCAGTTTGCACATGGGACATTCACACATGTATCAAGCCAATCTGTTCTGCCAAAAGAAGAGTTTTAGTGTAGAGCAGGATAAGAATTCCAGCCAGACTCCTGGGAGCATCTCCCAGCGGAAGCTTTACTAAGTGATTCAATTGAGGCAAACAATTTAAGCAGCATTCAAGCTAATGGAGCTGCTGTCTCCTTAAGTCATTCAGCTTCATTAACAGAATCTTCTCACTGCAAGGCAACCCCACAAAGAGGAAATTCAGTTGAGAATTAAGTTGCTAATATTTGAACAGGGCAATGCTAGTGGGACAAGGCTAGAATTCAGTTTCTTAATGACTATGTCAGATAGATAGTATAGTAACTGAAAGTTACTATAACTATGTTACAGCTGTACAGGCTTCAGCCATAGACTTCAGCTTCCCAAGATCCAGAACGCACTGACTACAGTGACAACTCTTGCATTTTTCCTTGATTGATATTCTCAAGCCAGCCATTAACTGCCCAGTAAAGCACAAACTCATCTGCTAACCAAAGTATCTTCCTGCAAAGCCGGCAGGCAGGGCCCAAGTCAGTCCATTATAAAGACGGGGCTCAGGAAAGTGTCAGGTAATTCATGTCTAGTATCAGTCAGCGTGCGCCAATTTAGCTCAGTGATATCTTTACATGTCAAGGAAATTATCAGAACTGAAGTCAAGTAAAAAAAAACATGCACAGGACTTTAATCAGCAACAAGCAGTGATCAGACTGTGCCCCGAGGACTCATACAGCCACCTGTAGTGCTACAGTTCTGGCTATGACTGAGCCTTCTGCTGGATTTTCTTCCAACCCTATGGCAAGAGAGGTTCTGTTCCCAGCTCTGCCAGTCACTGAATTGTTCTAGATGGGTCACTTCACTTCTGCAAAATGGGTATAAATCCTGTCCGGAGGGACACTGGCTTGTCTGACACCCTTGGAGAGCGTCTGGAAAGAGACTCTGTAGCTAGAACAGGGCATCAGGGACTGATCAAGGGACACCAGGAACGGAATCACTGTCTAAAAGTGTTCTGCTTACTAGTGTTACAATACTTAATGTTTCTGACACTGACATTACCTTTGTATGTAGCAAGTCTCTTTTCCTGGCCAAAAAAACTCAAATAGGGAGCAAAGAGCTCCCCTCCCCCAGTAGTGGATTTTTTAAAACTCTGAACTTTATCAAAACAGTTTAAGTCAAATTCTGAGTTGTCTGCAGGCCACTCTGATGTGTTACACTTGTTACAGCTGCTTGGAGCACATCTGCTAAGCACAGTATGTAGCTGGCATTTGGGAACCAGTTAGACATCCTGAGCACACAGTGTGAAGTATTTTCTCCCTAATAAATGTATTCGTACCTGAGAAATTAAAGCTGATCTAATGTTTTCAGAGTTGTCATTTCATAGAGCATTCACAGGAGCCACTTATGCCTATTTACTGTTTCCAAGAACAGCTCGTGTAGAAAGCATTTCTGTCCTTTAGTTCAACCGTTCCCAGGGGAAAAAAATCATCATGCCACTGATGCTACAACACAAATTTCTCATCCAACAAGGAAGGTGGGTGTTTGAGTCACTTGTATCAACATCTTGTGTAGAAAATGGATTTAAAAAGTCAATGCTACGAGTGTTGACATGAAGATAGGAGGCTGTAGTATTCACTTCAGCTTAAACAATTCACAGAAACTTAACTCCTATGGTGCTAGGTTTTGTAACCAGAGCTCCAAGACAGGTGTGTATCTGCTTGGAATTGTCAGTGGCCAGTCTTGTGTTAACATCTCCACACAGATAAAAAAAGTTGTTAACCCAATGAACAGAAGGTGAAGAGGCCAGAACCTCCACTGCCCCTATGTTGACAAGTTGATACTTTGGAAGGTAATTACACAAGTTAAGTCTGCAGTAAGACAGGGGAATTCAGGATATTCAATTAGATCAACTCAAACACTGCCACATACCCAAGATCCTTGACAGGATTACAGTATCTGGCAATTTAGTTCCATTGCAATCACCACCTCAGAGCTTTATCTGGGTCTCAGGAAGAGTTAATGGGGAAAGTCCTTAAACGAGGATTCGAACTAGTTAGCTATTTTGAGGAGTATCAGTTTCAGTAAGCGGAAGCATGCTCTTTAATGGGGCTCAGGGGTGTGGTAAGCTCACTAAAAAGCCAAGTAGAACGCTATTTGTTATGTTCAGAGGTACCTAGAGATTGTGATGTTATAGCAGTGATCGCCAATGTGGCATGTTTAAGACAAGACTCCGTGTTCTGTAGCTACGGAATCCAGCCATTGCCACATATTAGTTACGTGCCCTCATTGCTAGTTATATTTCTAGCACTCATGGTTGTGAAAACAGATCTTTAAAATGTGAACCAGGTGTAACTGATGCAGTGCTATCTGTCTGCAGTCAGCTGGACAATTTCTGTTCCACTGGCTGTGTGGGGTGCTGGGTACATCATTTAACCTCAGTCCTTCCCCTTAACATTCAGGCAAGTTGAGGAAAACACTCCCCTCACCATGGTAAGAAGGGGGCTTGTAAAGCACCCATGTAGTGGGAGCAATATGGTGAAAATGAAGTACAAAGAACTAGGCACATGAATTCCTTGTTGATTCATGAAAGGAAAAATTCTTATTAGACCACATCTAAGGCTTGCAGGGTTCAATCAGCCACCCCCCATCATAAGCACAGACTTAACATGAGAAAAGGAGAAGGAAATTGAAAAGTTATAGGATGCTAGTACCTGCTAGGATCAAGTACTGTTAAATGCATCAGCTTACTCCTGACAAAGCACAACAGTTAAGAAAGATTTTAATCCAACTATGAAAGTGACCAAGACGGGGTCATACCAGCTCTACAAGATTCAGAGGAAGTTGCATGGCTGCTCTGGTTGGGGCTTTAATGTAGCTGAACAGTATGACTAATGCTTTAGAAACAGCTGATAGTGCCCTATTAGATCACCATGGCTGAACTGAGAAACATACAATTAGAACAGGCTGAGGTATTGTGTTTGTGCATGTTACTAGCACAGAAGGAAGGTGACAAGGATATTATTAGACGTTGCAGTCTCGCGAATGGCACCCAAGCATAGCGTTTTTGTTTACGCTACTACAGCGATGCAAACTGGGATGACAAACTAGATCAAAACGATGGAGGGCAGCCACAGAAGCAAGTTTTGTAATATTGCTTTGGCTAAGCCCTGTACTTGGCTCATCTGTCACCCCCAGGGACAATGCTCGGATTCCATTCAAACCACTTTTGTTAATACCCTCACTAATAAGATCTCAAGTGTAAGGGGGTGGCACTTCCCCATTAAGTGCTATAAGAATATGGTAAGTGGTGTCACAAGCCAAAAAAAGGATCGTGCAGTGTCTTCTTCCCTCTTCTGTTATCTGGGTAGACGGTAAAACCCTTTGGGGAAAGGGTCTCTTTCTGAACATATATAGAGCACATAGCGTGGTTCTGGGAGCACAGAGAGCTCTTGCCCAAGAACGAGAGTTTATCACAGTGTAAGCTCCTGAAGGCAGAATCACTCAGTCTAATATGATCCCCCATCTCTAATTTTTGTTCACCCCACGTATATTGTGATGGTCTCCTTAGACATCTGTGATGTCGGGGAGTATTAGCGCCATTTTACAGATGGGAATGGAGGCCCAGCTAGATGAAATGGCTTGCTCAAGATGAACAGAGTCTGCAGCAGCTAGCACTTGAACCCAGGAGTCCACATCCCAGTCCAATGCCTTCCCCACGAGGACCTTTAGCTTGCTGCTCTCACCGTGTCGTACATTCGCAGTGGTGGTGGGGGAAGATAATGCTTAGCTCAGAGTAACAGAGGAGCCCAACCCACTCGTAACAGGAACTCTGCCACCCAAAGGATCACTCTGCCTACTTCTGAACCAGGACTGGAGAGCTCCCCACTCCTTCATCAGTGGAGGGGTTACATGGGTGATGCTGAGGAGCATGCTGCTACCTTGCTGTGCTAAAGTGTTAGTGTCCTACATACATTCTTGAAAAGGTGTGTTGTGAAGGCATCACACCCTCAACAACTCGCTGCATGGAGCACTACAATGTCAAACAAGGATGAGACGCCAATCAGATTCTTCTATGGATTCATGCAGCTCATTCCAGCTCACTAACAGGAAATGGCACCTATTTTAGAGTTTAAAATAAACCTGATTGCTCCCAGAGACATTGTTGGTAATAGCCAAAGACAATATGAACTTTCCTGGCAACTGCTTGGAATTTTTATGGAGTTGCTCTGAAAACCAGAAACAGGCCTTGCTTGCCTAAGAGTGACTAAAGTTCATACCCTGAGGGATGCAGCAAGAAACTAACATTACTACTGCACCACTACACGGTTTTCTAACACACTGACCAAGGAGATACCAGAAACACATTTGAATAATTCTTAGAAATATGGGGAGTCACTTGTCTTAAAGGATTTTGTAAGCTTCTATCATTACGAGTTAACACCCAATATTATAGGAAAAAAGTTGCTAGTTTTAATTCCTGCATGTGAAAGGACTTTAAAACAAAACAAAAACACACTATAAACTGTCCTCCTCTCCTCTGTAATTCATTAGGTCACCATTTTCACCTGTCTGGGGTCTTCTGCACAGCAGCAGGGAGAAAGATGGTTAATAGGAAGGAGGCTGTAAGACCACAAAGATGATTTGTCAGGGGACTGGCCCAGACTGAAGCCCACGTGAACTGTAATTGACTAGAATTGAAGTTGGTGCCTAAATCCAGAGGGAACAATTATGTACCGACAGAAGATGGATCTCTTCCATCTCTAGCTTCTCTTACTAGAACTGAAGCAATTCTTAGAATAGGGTTACTCCTCCGCTGTTGAGATACTTGAATTGCACTTTCATTTCCAGACAGCTTTGCTTTATTTCTCAATTAGCCTGGCCCCACACAGGGGAGATTAGGAAGCCTTCCCCCTGCACCTCCACAAAAAAAATTACAGGCCTACACCAAGTTGACTGTCCCTTTTATTGCTCTTGAATTTAGCAATTTAAAGTACTCAAGTGTCTCATTTTAAATTGTTTAAGTTTTGCCTTGTCTGCAGGCTAACCAGAATGCCTCCAGAAACTCACAGGTTGTATGAGGGAACATACACTCCCTCATCTGGCTCATTTTCTGGAGCACACAGACGGTAACTTGGAGTAGCCTATAAAAGTGTGTAGACCATTGGCTCACTCTCTGGAAGGGTGACTGTTAAACAGAGATGAAAAACATCTCGATACTTGGACATATGACTCTGGAAGATAACATTAGTTGAAGATATAGGGCAAGATTCCAAAACAGGATTATTTCAGCCAGTCAGAACAAAGCGAGCTACTCAGTGACCCAGAAATGTCGAGTTATTTCTCAACATTGCAGTTCTGGGTCACTCAGTCACTGTGTGTAGCAGATCCCTGGTGCAGGGTGGCCGACTACATGCACTGCTCTCAGAATTCCACATTCAGGTCACAACAATCATAGCTGCTTCCATGTCTGGCCACCCAAAGCACCGGTTATCAGCTACAAGTTTAAAAGAACAATCCAGCGTGTGGTCAGAGGAGAAGCAACCAAGTATATCGTGGGGATATTAACAGGAAGTTCCAAAGACATGAGCACATTAACTCAAGCAATCCCTGTTAGGCCATGGCCTATTGTATTCCAGACTAACAGGCCCCTCAGCACTCCTGGCCTTGGAGATTAATAGTTTGGAATACAATGACCTCAAGCAGGAAGAGCTCACAAGTGATCTATTAGCTCAGATACATTGTATCTTCTGCCAATTTGATCTAGTACAAGCAGCACATCTCAATTATTTTGAGCTCTTCTGTAAACAGAAAGCCAGGAATAGAAGGTTTGTTGTCTCACATGCACCAGCCTTAAAACTGAACTGTCCTGGTGTGATCTCTCGTCCTACCCTTTCCTTGTACATTCTTAAGACTTAAATCAAGGTCAAAGTTGTAAACAGCCATTTACAGAGGCACAAGATGTTATAGGTCAATAGGGTGACCAGATGTGGATTTTATAGGGACAGTCCCGATTTTGGGTCTCTCTTATATAGGCTCCTATTACCCCCCTACCCCCATCCCAATTTCTCACACTTGCTGTCTGGTCACCCTAAAGGAGAATCAAAATATATGAATGCTGCCTGTAAGATCCCAAACCAGACAGTGCTGACTTTAACACGCTGATTTCCAAACTTTTCATAACTTGTAAATGAAAAGTTAGTTGCTGTTTCACTTACCTACCAAGACAGGAATTCAGAGTCCTGCCCCCTCAGTGAGGGTTAATTTCACTAATGCCCAGAAGAGTGGTCAGGAACACTGCTCCTGTACCCTTTAAGTGTTAGTAATACCACACTTTTACTCCGTTCACCTTTGTTTTTTGTTATTAGTGAGGTCTATGTCTGATCCTACTGTCACGCAATTTAAATGCAGTATTACCTCTCCGCTAAAGGTGTTAAGTCACCTTCAACTTGATACATATTCAATTGTGAACTCCAGCGCCAACTACTTTCTTCACTTAAAACACACGGTGGGCAAGACTTTCTGAAATAGGAGACTGACATTAGGGTCCTAAATCCATTGGCAGCTGCTAGGTTCTTAACACTTGAAATAAGGGACCTGATATTTTTGTGCCTTTTTGGTACTTAACTTTAGGCTCCCATTTTTGAAATTCCAGGGCAGTTCTTTTTTGGTCTCGCACACAAGACAATTTTCTAAGAAATACAAGCTCTCAGAAAGTAGAAGTGCAATAACCTTTGCTACAAGTCATTGATTTCTCCTAATTTCTATTAGAGAATGTCTATAGAAAAGCACCAGCGTAGAGGAGATGCAGAGAAATATGCAGTACAATAACACTTGCTCATAAATAACCAGAACAGTTACAGCTAGATGTTGTGGTTGTCATTCTGTAAGCCTGCCACAGCATGATATTCCCCCGTGAAAATCCTATTAACTAGTAACTCAAGCAGCACCTAGGAATAGAGTCAAGTCGGAAGAAAGAGCCATATTGCCACATTCTAACTGGGAAATTAACTAGTCAGCTTGCAAGTACGCTGCTTTTAAAGAAGAAAATGAACTGTAGTAAGTAAATATTATTGCACTATTATCTAAGCAAGATTTGATACTCAGGGACAGCACCTGCATTCTGTGCTACAGAAAAATCTCTTGCACACTTACTGTGCGAGTGTGCTACAACACAGGACCTACCAAGAAGGGTCTGTGAAGGTTAGTCATACACATGCTGGTGTAAAACCCAAGTGAAATCCCAGTATGGGGAATTTAAACTTTTATTAAAGAGCTTTAGCTAGAGGAACCTACTTTAGGACACCATCTTTTCTTCGGTTAAACCCTTTATTCCTTGCATTTTCAGTGATTCACATTAGGCGACAACCCCCCAGTCTTTTGAGCCAAGTATCATGCCCACGTCAGAGAAGACGACACCACCTTCCTCCAAGGCCACATTACAAGTTTATGGCCGAGTCAGGATTGGAAGTGAAAGTCTCCCCCCCCCCACAAGCCAGTGCTCGTTCCAGACTAAGTGGCTCCTCAAAGCCCTGGTTTTGACATAATTTCCTGCCTTGAAGTTTCTGCCCAATAGTAAATCAGCACCAACTGCCATAAACCTTCAATATTCCAGTCAACTCCTACACATACATGTAACACTAGAGTCTCTAGCTCTCGGAAACACTATGTCAGACCAGACCTGTGTCTAGTCCAGTACCCAGAAAGCGAGAGCGATTATGGCATTACCCAGTCACCCAATCCAGTTATCGGGGAGATCCCTAATGATGGGCAGGCCACAGAGCTCTGTTTGCAGGGGCAAAGTGAATCATGAGTCCGAACACATTTACCAAGTGACAATACAAACCAGAGGAAGGGGAAGTTACTAGGAAGTTACTGACTATTCATAGCCAGAGAGGCATTAGAATGAATGGGGCGGGGGGCGGACTTGAGTTTGCTTCTCTTTTCCCCTCATATAATAAGACAGTTACCAGCAGCTGCTGTCCTGGGTACAGGGTGTGGGGGTGGGGTGAGAGAAGGCACAAGATTATGGAGTCAGCCTCATCCAAAATAACCTTCTGCTCTAACCCCACTTCTCCCCACATCCACCTAAACTGTCTCAGGTGACCAGGGAAGCAGAGAAGGTTACCTGTGTAAATAGCCCAGGCTCTCAGCTGCTCCCCAGCCCCATTTACACACCCACGCCAGCTAGCTAGGAACCCAGTCAAGTTACAGAGGGAATAACTCCCCAGTACCCATTGGGCCAGGGCTAATCTCTGGTGACCCCTGACAGGGAGGGTTGGCCAAAGCTCCCTGCAATCACACCCCATGGGTACGACCTTACATGTGGGGCAGAGAATAAAAAGGACAGCATGTGAGACAGGGTCTCCTGAGCTCAGAGCACCCCTGCCCCAGCCCAGTCCCTGCTTGTCAGATCACACCCTCGCCCCCAGCTCAGAGCCCCCCTCCCCCAGGGCCTGCCTGCCCCCAGCTCAGAGCCCCCCTCCCCCAGGGCCTGCCTCCCCCCAGCTCAGAGCCCCCCTCCCCCAGCTCCAGGGGGCAGGGCCCCCAGCTCAGAGCCCCTCCCGGCCCCACTCACGGCTCCGGGGTCTCCTCTCGCCCCCGCCCCAGCTGGGTCTCAGGCTGCGGCCTCCACTTCCGCCTTTCAGCTGCTCCGTTTCCGGATCCGCCCACCCCTTCCGTTCCGGCCGGGCGGGGTGAGAGGCAGCGGCCTGCGCCAATCATCGAAGCCCTGCCCACGCTGAGGCCCGCCCCTCTCCGCGCTGCCGGACGTGGGGCGCAGGGTGGCTGGGCGGAGGCACGTGACGCACCCGCGGGGACCGATGGGAGTTGTAGTCTGCGAGGGGGGAGGGGCCGGGGAAGCGGCGTGGGACAAACCGGAGGTGAGTCGCTGCCCCTGGTGCTGCCTGGTGCGGGGGAGGGGGGGCTGAGGGAGGAGGGAGCCTGGTGCTGGGGGGCAGAGGCAGGGGGGAGAGGAGCCTGGGGCGGGGGGGGGGAGCCTGGGGCAGGGGGGGAGAGGAGCCTGGTGCAGGGGGGGGGCCTGGTGCAGGGGGGGAGAGGAGCGTGGGGCGGGGGGGGGGGGGGGGGGGGGAGAGGAGCCTGGTGCAGGGGGGGAGAGGAGCGTGGGGCGGGGGGGGGGGTCTGGTGCAGGGGGGAGAGGAGCCTGGGGCAGGCAGCCGAGCAGGGCTGTCATTTGCCCTGGTGGCAGCAGTGGGATCCCTTGAAGCGCCTGGATCCGCCTTGGCTGCTTTGAAAGAACTCGGGCTGGGCCGGGGAGCGGTTCTGGGCCAGCGAAGCCTGCGGGCTGGGGCCAGGTGTGTGGAGGGGTTAGCTCGGCGAGGAGTTGGGGGTGTTGGAGACGGGTGTGCCATGCTGCACCCACGCAGTCAGCCCTGTGCCCAAGGCTGGAGCTGGCCGCGAGGGCAGCTGGACGGGGATGTTGTTTCCAGACAGCCCTGGTGTCCCCATCTCCCCTCTTACCCGGCCACAGGAGGAGGCAAACTCTGCCCAAGTCCAACCGCCAACCCAAGCTGTGCCGGGCGACCCAGCTACACATGATTAAGCCCCGGGGTGCTGGCAGGACCCAGCCCTGCAAACCCAGGCTGCTGCTCCATGCTTAGGAGACAGTTCTGCCCCGTCCCCCCCGGCTGGGAGCTGGCTGGGCTGCGTCTCCGCTAGAGGCTGGCACCAGCTACTTCCAGCACCAGAGGGCTGTGCAGCGCAGCCGAAGGGTCTGGGTTCAGACGCTGCTGCTGATGCATACAGGGCACGTTATGCAGCCTCCCCAGAGGTGGCTGCATTCCAGCAGTGGGTGAAGGGGATCCTGTGTGCAGAGAGCAGCCAATGAACATGGGGCTGGAGAAAGGTGAGGGGAACTGGAGAAAGGGGCTGGAGAAAGGTGAGGGGAACTCCCCGCAGCCCCTGGAGTGGGGGCGCCATCACGGAGAACAGCCGCCGTCTCTTCTGCAGCAGTGCCTCCTGGCCAGGAGAGCGGAGCGCAGCCTTGTGCAGGGCTCCAAACGCCTCCCAGGGAAGGGTGGAACCGGCAGCTGGAGGTACCCAGGGCCCGACAGGTTGCTAGGGCAGGGGCCTGGCCTTACAGGAAGGGAGAATTTAACAGGCAGAGCTAGGAGCTGGCTGCAGGGTCCGTGTGGGTGCTCAGGGCTGGGTGACGGGTCCTGGGCTCGGTTACGCCGGAGGCTCTGGGGAGCTGTTGTGGCATTGCTGTGACTCAGCGCAGTGCAGGGTCCGGCCCGCAGCTCGTTAAGCACCAGGAGCAATGGATGCAGGGGGGTAGTGGGCCACAGGGACTGGCTGGGTCGGAGGCTTGGCCAGGCAGCCTGCAGCCACATGGCGGCCCCTCTGCCAGCCCCTGCTGACTGGAGGGCAGGTGATGCAACCCACCCAGAGGGCTCGTTAGAGGAGAGGCCCCGTTGCCAGCAGCGATGCTGTGTGTGTTGTTTGTTGCTAGCAGAGACCTGGGACCTGCTGGCGCCAGCCCTGGGCCTAGGGGAGATTTGCACATCCCTACCCTCCTCTCTGGGGCCCGAGAGTCTGGCTGGGGCAGGGTGGGCAGAGAACCCGCGATGAACCGAGCTGCCAGAGCCAAGGCAGTGCCAGGGAACTCAGTACGGGGGCCCCAATCGCTGAGCAGGGCTGGGCGAGCGCCACAGAGCACGTAGAGACCTGCAGGGGGCGCTGCAGGTCAGCATTCAAACCGCTGCCCCCATGCGGCGCTAGAGAGCAGGGTGCCAGCGAACTGGGGCTGCCCAATCTACCAATCTACAGCCAACAGTTAACTGCCCCCTTCCCAGGCAGGGTGGTCCCCGGCCTGGCTAGCCTGGGCAGCAGGCTGGCACGGCCCCACTGAGCACAGGGGGTTTTGGTCAGTCTTGGTGCTCAGGCAAGCAGGTGAGGGTGGGATTCAGGCAGCAGTTGTGCAAGACACGCCCCCTGTTTGCGCACACACCCAGGGGCAACAGCACAGACAGGGGAGAGTTCAGCTGGCCCGTCTGGGTCCTGGCAGACAAAGGGCCAGCGGGGATGGTGGACGGGGGACCAGGAGGCCACTGCACAGCTCCCTCTGAATCCGAGCCATGTGGGATGTGGAGGAGAAAAGCCAGTTCCCCAGCCCCGGAACGACCTTGGCCCCTCTCCTGCTTCGGAGCAACCGGCTCCCACCCAATACAGCCTCCCCCACATCTGGCGGGAGAATCTGCTAGCTGTGCCCTGGGGGCACTGCGCCCACGCGCTCCCCTGGCAGCCGCAGCGTGAAACCCTTTGCCACTCCATTGTTTCCTTTAAAAATAAATACTAAATAATGCAGAGATTAAATATTCTTCGTGGGCAGCTGGTGCTGGGGGGAGGTGTGTGGAGGAAGGCAGCTTACAGGAACAGCTGCCCATGCGAGAGCACTTTGCAAATGCAAAACAGCTCAACCAAACCTTCAAGTGCTAATGTCTGCCCATGGGGCCGAGCTGCAGCTCCGAGGGGTCTGGAGCAAGGCCTGGGACACCCCCCCCCTCCGGCAACCCCTCCCAGGTGGCTGTGATGGCTAACGGGTGTGGGGGTGGCGAGCCCTGAACTGGTCACTGGGGATCCCAGCTAGCGTCATGGGAGGGCTCTGAGCAGATGGAGCCAGCTGGCATTGATGCAGATGCAAAGGTTCCCCTGCCCGTCAGCCAGGGTGGGAGCTGCGAATGGGGACATGGGCTCTCCGGAATCTGGGAGCTGGAACATATGGGGGCCTTGCAGCGAGGGGCTCTGGGGTACCAGGTATTTTGGGAATCAAATAGCCATGGAGCCCTCCCCCCCCCCGCATTTCTCTCCAACCCCTTCTGCTCCGGCCCTGGACTGTACCACTTAGAATCATAGAATCTCAGGAGGTATCTAGTCCAACCCCCTTCCTAGGCAGCAGGGACACAACCACCCAGAGCCAGCGGCTGTAAAAATAGAGCTTTTATTACAGGTTGTGTCTTTGCAGCACTATGGAGGTGGTGGCTGGGCAGTGGGTAGCAGCAGTGGCGCATGCTGGTGGCAGACAAGGGGAGGGGTCAAAAATAAAATGGAACGAAATTCTAGAGAAGCACAAAACTTCCCTGCGGGAGCCGAGCCCCAGAGCCGAGCCCTGCTGCAGCAGAGGGGTTACGGGCCGGGTGAAGGCTGGAGTCAGTGGGCCTCTGGGCCCAGGGAGAGGGCTGGCACAGCAGGGGGGAGGGGAAGGATGCCGGCAGTGCCCCCATGGCTGGGTACGTGCTCACCCCGAATAGCCGGTGCAGCACTCCTGGGACAAGCAGCCAGAGCTCGGCACAGGGAGGGCTGTCATGTCACCACCGTGGCAGCTGTATCAAAGGGGGGGGGGGTTTACCCATGAGCCCATGGGGCAGGCCGGGGGTTCCACGGACATGTTACAGGGAATCAGAGACAGCGCTGGGGGGGGGGGGGGGGGCCGGNGGGGGTCAGTGCTGGCGCTGCCAGGCCCCTGGGCACCCAGAGAGCGCCCTGCCCTGCGCCCACCCCCCAGCTCAGCCCATTGTCTGAGTGCTCCAGCTGCTGCTGGCCCATGGGGGATGGGCCTCGGACAGCCGGGGGTGGGGGGAGTCCCCGAAGGCCATTCGGGAAACCTCCCATCCGCCGGAGGCTAATAAGGTGCCACCGGGAATGAGGACCCCGGCGTCCCGAGCCATTATCTCCCCTCGCCCAGCCAGGGCCGTCCCGCGGGCTCCTTTGCTTTTCAGAGCAAGGGCCGGCGCTGAGTCTGGCAGTCTGGAGCCCATGCTCCCAGCCTAGGACAGGGGCTGAGCAGGGGGCTCTGTCTCGGCTGCCCCTCTCAAGGGGGCCAGGGAGTGCCAGGCGTGCTGATGCCTTGGCCCACTGAGAA
Source organism: Platysternon megacephalum (assembly GCA_003942145.1). NCBI lineage: Eukaryota > Metazoa > Chordata > Testudines > Platysternidae > Platysternon > Platysternon megacephalum. The sequence continues at coordinate 11,026,022 of QXTE01000039.1, forward strand.
CAGGCCTGAGACCCCCCAAACTCAATGCACGGGGCCGACTCACCGCCTGTCCCCAGCCATACAGACGGCAGCACCAGCTCTGCCTGCCTGCCCAGAGCAGGGGACGGCTCCCCCCGTGCTGGCCCAGAGCTGCCCATCCGTGTCATCGGGGGTGGGGGAGAAAAATCCCACCAGGAAATAAAAAATGGTAAAAAACCTTTGGGAAAAAAGTATCAAAAGGCTTTAACCCCCCCCCCCCCACTGGTTTGCAGAGCTGGGGCAAAGGGGCTTCCCCAGCTCTCCTAAACCTGAGCACTAGGGCCTCCCCACCCACCGCTCCCTGGAGCTGGGCTCATCTGGCCTCCCCCTGCCCCCCACTCCTTCGCCCAGAGGAGCAGGAGACACTGGCGGCTTGTGGCGGGTGCAGCTGAGGTCCCGTGAGGGGGGAGCAGGCCGGGAAATGCCACCGTGCAGGCTCCCGAGCACGGGCACTTGGTGGCAACAGCCTAGAGGTGTTGAAATCCATCTCAGAGCCGGCCATGGCCCTGCGCGGCCGGCAGCCTCCGGAGCCTGGTGGGGAGAGGCCTCGGCCAGTGCAGAGAACAGCCAGGAGCCAGGGCGGCCAGGCAGGGCTGTGTTGGAACAGAGGATGCTGATGGATCACGTGCACGTCCCCCTCCCCCCTCGCAGCGGGGTGACAGATCCAGCACGCGGGGGCAGAGGGACCTCGCATGCACCGAGCGTGGGTTACACTTGCACGCTGGGACATGCAGTTTTTGGGGAGCCGCAGCTTGGGCGGAGGGAGAGGGTTGTGTAGCAGGTGGAGATGTGACCCCCAGCTCCAGGGGAGTTGCTGTCACGCTCCCGAAATGGGCAGAGCCTGCCCCTCCCCCAGCGACATCCGTAAGGCGAGTTCCATACACAACCTTGCAACGCCTCGAAACTGAGCCCGAAGCTGCCGAACACAAAGCGGCCCTGAATCGGCCCGGGGGGGGGGGATTACGGGACTGGCCCAGGGACTTCCACGGAGTCGGGTGGGGTCAGCCAGAGCTGGGCCGGGCCTGCCTTCCAGCATCGTGCGTTTCACGCAGGCCGTTCACTCTGGAAATTACACGCAGCCCCCACCCCGTCCGCGGGACCTGACCCTGTCCAATTGAGGCAACGCACATACTGAAGCTGGGAGCGGGAGGCTGCGGCGTATCGAACTCCCGCCGGGGGAGCAGAGAGGTACCTGGCTTGGCGGGGCGCTCCAGGCCTGCAGGGCGCCCGGGGGGCTGGTCCGAGGGGCAGAGGACAGGCTTGTGCTTACGGTCCTCCGAGGAGTTCTAAGGCTCTCAGAATAAATTCCTCGTCACAAACAAAAAACGTCGTTTTGTAGAAAATGCGCCCGCTCCGCAGCGCTGTGAGCAGGTGGGGTCACAGCTGGAGCGGGACGTGCTCTCGTCCACCCCCCGCCCGGCCCCCAACTCTTGCAGTTACACCTGCAGAGAGAAGGAAAATCGACGCTGGCAGAAAGGGGCCATCATCCAACGACATCACCGGGAACCGCTGGCGAGGCCCCCCCAGCGCGCTCGGCTCGCTGCAGCTCCCAGGCGAGCGGGACGGGAGGCGGGGGCGCGGCAGGGGGTTATGGGCAGAAGGCGAGGGGGGGGGGGCGTCAGTGGAAGCTTTCCGAGTCTGATCTGCAGCGGAGGTGTGGTGGGGGGTGGCTCTGAGCGGAGCAGTTGGGGAAGGCCGGGCCAGGGCCGGCAGGGGGCGAGGGCAGAGGGCACGGGACCGGGGAGCCTGCGAGCGAGTAGGGAAGACTGGGAGTCTGACCGCAGAGCGGGGCAGCTTGTGTCGGTGGGAGGTGGGCCCCGTCCACGTCCACCCGGGGCAGGCGGTAATGGCTGGAAGGCGCGTGGGATGAGTCTCTGGCAGCGTGGAGCCCCTCCGGCTCCCGGGGGCTGGCTGGGGGCGAGCTCCGGGAGCCAGGGACCTCGGCAGAGGTGGTGCCGGGAGAGACTCCAGCGTCCCCCAGCGGTGGTGATGGCGGCACCGAGATGGAGGCGTGAGCCGAAGGCAGACGAGGTGGCACTGCCGCCGGGGGCAGTCTGGACGGCTGCTCGCTCCCGCTGCTGGGTTTCGGGGGCGGGGAGGAGAGCACGGGGAGGCCACAGGAGCAGGCCAAGGCTGGGGCACACAGCAGCTGGCCCCGGAGCAGGTGCATCATGCGCTGCAGCTCCTGGCTGAGGTGGGAAACTTCCTGGTTGAGATTATTGATCTGGAAAGAGACACAAACCATGCTGAGTGCGTCCCGCCCTGCGCCCACCCCCCCTGCCCCCCAGCTCAGCCCATGGCTCAGCAGCGCCCCACACTGGCACCAGGCATGGCCGGGCTACTCTTCATGCTGGCTGTCACCCCACTTCCAACGGAGAAGCAAAGGATTCTGGGAGCATGGGGCAGGGGGATCTGCAGCCAGCGGAGTGTGGATCAGGATGGGGCTGGTGGTGGGTGACTGGGGTGTGTGTGTGTGTGTGTGTCAGGGTTGCTGTGACGCACACCCAGAGACAGCAGCCTATTTAGCGCCTGCCTGTGGCCCCAGCACAGCCTATTGGGGCTCTTTTACTGCATGCATCCATTTAGCCTGACCTCGGACAGCGCGGGACACGTGCCCCGACTTGCCCACTGGGCCTGTTGCCCTGTGTTTAGTTCACCAGCCCCATTGGCAACGCACCCCAGGGAAGTGGCTTGTTACCTGCTGCTGCTGCAGAAAGGAAAAATAAGCAGAGGAAGCAGGAGACCTTTTGTTATTGTAGGTCCTATCAACAAAATGTTTAGTGGCCACTGCTGTTACTTCTCTGCAGGGACGGCAGGTGTAACCTCCTGCTGGATCCGGGATGCTAATTGCTCACCGCAGCCCAGTGTACCAGCCCTGCCTCTCCTGGGGGCCGCTGGTTACCGTGAGCACGGGCTGCAAAGGAGAGGGAAGCCCAGAGCACGCTGATGAGCCAGAATCAGTCAGAGGGGACACGCTCTCCTGCAAACCGGCCCTGCTGGTTGTACTGGGCTAGTCTGTGAGCTTCCACACGTGGCCACAGGCCATGGGGGACGTAATGCAAGGACCTCCCTCGGGGATGCAGAGCACAAGATCTGATGCCAAGATCATGGCTGGTTACGGACAGTCTAGAGTCCCAGCACAACCCTGACATTAAGCCACCCTGAGGCTGCTCTAGCTTACGCCAGGAAACATTTCTGTCCCTGCAGCAGCCTGGAACCTGGACAGGGCGAAGCCAGCACGCTGCTCCCCCGGGCTGCATCGAGCAAGCGGCCTCACTCAGGAGCTGCCCCCAGGCTAAGAGACCCTGCCTGCTACATAGCGTACCCCACCCTCAAGCACGCAGCCCGGGGGAGGTGGGAGCGGGGCATGGAGGAGGAGGGGCTGCTCCTGGAGCTGCGTTTGTTGCTATGAAATCGTTACAAAGACAGCCTGTGCTCATTGTAAACCCGATCGCCTGAGTCAGGGCAGAGCCGCCCGATCCGGAGCGGGCGCAGCGCTGGAGGTGGGGTCACTTCACCTCCTGCAGAATGCGCCAGGCAGCAGCGGGTCGGTCGGTGCCGGGGGGGTCCAGGCGGATGCGAACCCTGGGAGAGCCAGCCCTGCAGCGCCCACCTCTTCTCCCCCTCACCCCCCGCCCCAGCCGCAGGGGCTCCAGGCTGTACCTCGTGGTTCAGTCTGCTGACGTTCTGCTTGATCTCCTCCGCTTCTGCGCCTAAGGCTGGGCTGGCCTCATCCGTCCCTGCAAGGAACCCCAGACCGATCTCAGGGGAGGGCTGAGCGCCCCCACGGGCCTTGACCCCAGCCCGCTGGGACTCGCGGCCATGCCAGGACAACAGGCCGGGGGCAAAGCCTCCCCGCGCGAGCCCCGCATCCATTCACCTGTCCCAGCATTGGGACCGGCCAACCCCTTGGCATACAACCCCTCCCCCGCCAGGCCTCATTCCGGGCCCAAGCCCCGAACGTTCGGAGACGGGGGAGCTTCTGGCTGGGCGGAGTGGGGGGGCACCAGCTGCCCCCCGCCCCCAAGCCATTCAGGCCAGGCTGGCAGGAGTTGGTGCTTTTCCACCAGCATCTGAACTAGCCGCTGCTCATCCCAACGTCGCGCGCTTGGCTCTGCCTCCAGGGACCGAACCAGCACGAGTGACTTCACCTGTCCCATCCCCCCGGGGGCCGGCCAGCATGAGTGACATGCCCAAGGGCTCACGGTGTGACACAGCTAGGGATAGGACCCAGGCGTCCTGACCCCCTGCAGACCCTGGGACAAGCACTCCCCAGGCCCAGAGGAAACAGTCGCTTATTCATGTCAAGCCGTTCTCCCCGGGCCAGAGCGCGCCTCCGATCCCCAGCGCCGGGGCAGCGGGCAGTTACCGGACGTCGGCGAGTCTACGACCGAGCTCTGCCGAGGTGGCTCCACGTTGAAATGGAAGGTTTGCATCTCCGACGTCCCGCCATCATCCTCGATCCCGTCAACGACCCTAAGGGGCGGGGGGTTAATCCTGGGCATCGCTAACCGGCCCCTTTGCCTCCCGAAAGCCTCTTGGGCACGGGTGGAAATTCAAGCACTGGGAGGCAGAACCCGACTGGGGAATGGGGTCTGGGCGGCCCAGGGGGACTGAGCCCCGGGCTCGCTGGCCCATATGGGGCAACTCCCAATGATTTCAGCGTGGCCGGCTGAGCAGAGGATGGCAGCTGTTGCCACCAGGTGCCTGAGGTGAAATGAGCGAGCGGGTCTCAGCCCTGATCCAGGCAGATGACTCCATGGGCCGATCCCATCCCCACCCCGTGGCACCAGCAGAGAGGCCAGGGCTGGGTGGGGAGGGGAGACTGAGCCACTCATCTCTAGGGCAGGCGGGGCGGGCTCAAGGGGAGGGGTGTGGGCGCATGGCATGGCCAGGCAGGCGTGTGGGGTGCTTGCTTGCCTTGCGGCTGTGGGCGATAACGAGTATTCAGCCTCCAGGGCTCTCACGCCGGGAGCATCCAGCCCGAGGAGCTGGAATCCCCCTAAGCCACTGGGGTGGGAGATGCACGTTTTCAAACACCGGGGCCTACATCACACAGGCAAAACGCACCCGAACCCACTGTGAGCGCGACACACACGCTGGGGCCAGGCAGCGCTGCAGATGGGCGATTGCCTGGAGAAGAACCGGGGAGAGCCGTGCAGGCATGTGAATGAGGCCACGCATGCTCCGGGCACGCAGAGAGCTGCTGTCTTTCCAACATGTGCACACACGCGTGCTAATGAGTTCACCCCTGCCAACGTGCGCAGGCGTGCGAGCACACACGTGTGTGCAGCCGAGGCACGCGTGCAAACCTTCACACGCCGGTTTGGTGGCTTGCCACACAGCTGCGGAGTCCCAAGAACATGGTGCTGCCAGCGCTGCCCGTCCTTACCTGGGGCTCAGGTCCGGGGGGCCGGAGGTGTGCAGGGAGGGGATCAGGAGCTTGGCTGGCTTGCGGCCGTCTCTCGGACACCGCGGAGAGGGGCTCCTGCCCCGGCTGCAGCGGGCGGGGGAGCGGCAGGTGCGGCGCAGAGCTGAGAACTGGCGCAGCTCGTCGCCCAGCAGGCTGCTGAGGGAGCCACGCCGCACGGGGCTGTGCAGGGTGGGCAGCAGCAGCTTGCGGTGGGTCAGGCTGGCGGCCGAAGGGTGGAAGATGTCGTCGGGCTCCTCCTCGTCCTCCAGGATGGAGTGCAGGGGCTTCTCGGGGCTGGCGCCGCTCTCGGGGCGAGGCTGCGGGCAGAGGGAGGGAGCCGGGTGACGAGGCGAGGAGACTCGCCCCAGGGCTGCTGCACCTGGCGCTGGCCGCTGGCTCGAAGGGCAGGACAGTCCCCCGGGGAAATGCCCTCCTGGCATCGCCCAGCCGGGCAGGGAGAGCAAGGAAGTGGGCTCCCTGCTCCGAGGTCCCTCAGGGACGTGGCGCTGTGGTGTGACCACAGCCAGTCCCTCTGCACTCAGCTCCCGAAATCGGCTCGGCTGCATCCGCCTGCAGGCTGAGCCAGGAGGCGCTGCCACGTCTTGGTCCCCACCACTGCCCAGCCCAGGGGCATGGGAGTGTCGCCAGCGTGTGGCGTTTGGGTTCAAATGAGCCCCTGGCACTAAGAGGGGGGTACGAGCAGCTGCCAACCCAGCCTGGCACAAACCCAACCTACCTGGGATAACCGAGGGGATCTGGGAAATCGCAGGAGCCCCTGGAAACAAAGCAGAGAACGGCTTGTTAGTGCCACCCAGCAAACTCCATTCAGACCAACACCCACTGGTACCCGCCAGCCATGGCCACCTCCGAGTAGCCGCCCGCCGCTGGGTTAGCAGAGGAGGACCCTGAGCCAAACGCTAGGGATCCTCCTGGCTCCGGACATGGACAGGAGAGGCAGGAAGAGGTTTCCCCACCAGTACCGGGAGAGCGTAACCCAGCCCTCTGGGTGCCGTGTCTCTCTCTCAACGCTCGCCTGTGCGGAATCTCACTGCTCTGGGTCGGACCTGTTCGTACTCTGCACCTGTGATCCCCTGTCCCAGCCCCTGTTCTGTATCTGACCTGTTCGTACTCTGCGCCTGTGATCCCGTCCCAGCCCCTGTTCTGTATCTGACCTGTTCGTACTCTGCACCTGTGATCTCGTCCCAGCCCCTGCGCTTTATCTGACCTGTTCGTACTCTGCGCCTGTGATCCCGTCCCAGCCCCTGCGCTGTATCTGACCTGTTCGTACTCTGCGCCTGTGATCCCCAGCCGCTGTCGGCAGGGACAGTCTCTAAGGGTCTGGAAGGCAGCTGGCACGTGGTGGGCACAACAGCAAACTGCACGTGGCCTGGGACACTGGCAGAGCCTGAGGAGAGGGAGCCCTGGCCTGATGGCACGTGGCTTTTCCAAGGATGTGACGAGGGGATCTCCGTGATTCAAGCCGGACGTAGGGACCAGCGACTGCCTGATGCTCAGCCTTGGGCCAGTGCCGCGGCGAATGGGGAAGTTTCTCCTCTCGTGCCCCACAGCTCCCAGTCTCCCAGCACTCGGGTGCTGCCAAGGACGGGCCCCTCGTTAATACGACCGGGAGAGCGGGTCATCTCCAACCATCCCGCTTGGTGTCCAGGGAAAATCTTCCACTCCCACAGCCTGAGCTTCAGACCTAAGGCTGCTCTGCTCCCATCGCAGAGAACAGCTGCCCCGTTTCCTGCGTCTTCACCCCAGATTGGGAATGGCCCTCCGCTTCCCAGGGGCATCGGGGGCTTGAGCCAGCGCCCAAACCAGTGTCTGCTGAGAGGGCAGCATTGCCCCAAAGATGCCCCCGGCTGGAGGTCGGCTGGAGGCTGGGAGCAGCAGGGCGAGGGTGGAAGAGACGGAGCCATGCCTGAGCTGAGGCCTCAGGCTCGTGGATTTTACCACCTGGGTCTATTTTACCAGCTCCTCGAGGCCAGATTCCAATGGGCCACGAGGGGGGCTGGAGGGTGGATGGGAGCGGGGTGGGGGGGGATAAAAGCCAGGGAGGAGGGAGACCTCACAGCCTGCACTTGAGAGTGGAAATAGGTCACTTGGGGGGGAAGCCGCTGGGAGTGGGCTGGATCAGCGCCTCATGCCCACACAGGGGTGGCTTGGCGAGGACTCCGGAAACACAGAGATTTTGGGGTGGTTCTTGACTAAACCTAGGCGAAGAGTGGGGGGGCTAGCGGGGAGCAGGGAGGCTGGGAACCATTCACACTCAAAGGACCACAGCGGCCGGACGGGTGGAGGAACAGCTCAGGGGTCGGGAATGGGACACGCGGCCTTTCACCTCGAGGTCACTGCTTCGAATGCAGCCTGGGTCGGCAGCGACCGAAGCACGTTACCATCCGCGGGCTGTTCAGTGGCCTATGCGAAATTACAGGCTGGTCTCGCTCCAGGTCCTAGTGGACAGAAACCACCCATGACAATTGGCCCCGCCCCGCAGCCGGCCGAGCAGAGATGGAGAGCGTTGGCAGGGAGCAGCGGGAGCCAGTTGGTCCCGGCGCTGCCCAGCCTCTCCCTGCTCGGCGGGGTTGAGCCAGCACCTTTCAGCCAATCAGCAAAGCTGCTCCTGCACTCGGCACCTGCCGCTGGGACCAGGCTGGCCTGGAAGATCTGCCCAGGGGGGATCGGTGCATCCATCTTCCGGTTTGCTGATGTCACAATCCAGAGCAAGTGACATCACAAGGCGTCACCACAAAGGTGACGGTGATGTCATAAGTGCCGGACTGAGGCCTCACCAAATGGAGCAGCCATGGGAGGGGCCTCAGGGGGACGGGTCCCTCATGGGATTCGTTTGTCAATCTCAAGCGGGTTTTACTTCCTAAAAGGTTTGAAAACACAGACACAGCTATCCCGGAGTTCCTATTTTCTCCCTATTTTTATTATGGGCCAAAATCAGAACCTCATATCCGAGTGCTCCAGAGCAGAACCTGCTTCTGGGTCAGGTCCAAAGCAGGAAGGAAGCTATTTTCTGGTCCTGGTCAGCCGAAACCTCATGGAAACATCTGATCTTGCCACTTCAGGCTGAACCCGCTACAGCAGCAGTTCAGGAGGGGTCAGCGCTGCTGAACCAGAACCAAACCCTGGCAGGCCCCACACTGGACTCTCAGCTAAACGTCCTCCAGACCCGACCCTTGTCTCCTTGACCCATCTGTTGCATATTAACGTCTTTGTCTGATGTGCTGCAGTTATCAAGGGAAGGTCTGCACAGCTCTGAGACTGAGGTTGGCCAGCTAACCAGCAGAGGGCGCACACAACACTTGTTTTTGTAGGTCCTGTGCAAACACAGGCCATTGTTTTCACCTATATATTAATTTATAAATGACTTGGTGGTGGATTTTTTAACAGGTATTTAGAACCCAGAGGGAAATTTCCCACCGGGTTCTCTTCAGGCTCTGCTGGGTGTTCTCTGCAGGGCACATCTGGGACCTACATGGAGACACAGCTGTAAAAAATCCCGATCTCTTCTTTATTTCAGCTGATACAAAGTAGGCAACTATTCCGGGGCGGATGAGCAATGAGCTGCTATTTCTGAAGCAGAACGTTCCCGCCTGATTGTGGGAGTCAGCAGAATGACTAAACCTGTCAGCCCGGCCCCCAGGCTCTGCGCTGGGCTGCAGCGAGATGCTCCCCCAGGCACGGAGAGCTCAGCTCCCCAGGCACAATTCAATCTCGGGGTGCCCCCGGCAGGAAGAGTGGAGTTCCTGGACTGGCTGAGTTCCATGCTTTGATCTCACAGTTTGGCACCAACAAATGTCTCCCCCCGCCCCCAACAAAAACGTGCAGACTCATCGATTTTCTGTTTGCCTCGGCCTTCCCCAAGGAGGATTCATCTGGCGGATAACGCGAAGCCTCTTGCCTGGCATTGTTAGCTCCTTGGCCAGCGAGGAACGTGCCCCAGGGACTGTCTGCGACTCCCCTGCCGGAGGAGCTCAGTGGGTAACAGGCTGGTGAGATCTAAGCATGGAGCTCAGCCAATCCGGGGCTGGTGCCCTGCTTCCTAACAGGCTGCCCCGAGGTTGGGTCTGGCTCTCCTGAGCATTACACACCCGCTGTGCTGCCACGTATCCCTGCAGTGCCCAGGCCGACGGCTCCTCCTGGGCGGGTGAATGTGCCTGCCACGCCCTGTTCTTTCACTGACCTCGCTAGCACGCACGGGGCAACGGCACGGTGCTGGCACGTCGCACTACGGCAGATTTGCTCCCCTCTGGGCTATGGCCAGCCCTGGTGTCCGCGGTTCCAGTTAAACCAGAGCGTGTTTTGGGCAGCGGCAGGAGGAGGGGGTAATGCAGCGACTCAGGGCCTTTCCCGGAGGTGGGGCACACTCAGCAGAAAGAGGGGAGCCCCTGGGTCAGGCCACGGGCCTGCGGGCATGGAGCAGGCTCCACTTCCAGTATAGAAACCCTCCGGGAGCCCCCGAGCCTGGAGCTTGTCTTCGAGCGGTAGACGAGGCAGTAGGGCGTCCATGTGTATCTCCACGAGTGTTTCATGCTCTCCAGCCCTGCGCACGAGCCCTGCTGGTGTTCACACTTGTGCAGAGCAGTCACCAGCGTTCCCGCCCGCAGCCGGGCCGGACAGCCTGTGCTAGGGCTCCTCTAGCCTCCCGGCTGCAGAAGCGACTCAGGGAGCCACTATCTGGCCTAATCTCCCTGTCAAGGAGTGTGTGGGGGGTCAAGACCCTGCACCCCTCTTCCTGGGATTCACCGGGACTCTCAGCCAGCCAGTAAAACGGAAGGTTTATTAGACGACAGGAACACAGCCCCAAGCAGAGCTTGTAGGTACAACCAGAACCCCCCAATCCAGTCCTTCTGGGGGGCAGGGAGCTTAGCCCCCAGCTTGGGGTTCCCTGCGTTTCCCCACCCAGCCTAAAAATGAAACCAAAAACTCCTCCAGCAGCTCTCTCCCGCTCCCCCTGCTCCTCCTCCCCTTTGTTCAGTCTCCGGGCGAAGGTGTCACTTCTTCCACCCCCCTCCTGGCTCAGGTTACAGCTCAGGTAGCTTCCTTCCCATCCCAATGTAACTCCCCTGCCACATTCCCAGCTCAAATCCGCCCTGCTCCCTGCTCCGTCACACTCCCCCATCCAGCCCACCCCTTGGGGCTGAGGAGACCCGACGGCCCTGCGGGGTCAGCCAGCATCCCCCGGTGCCGGGGCTTGGACGGGGGGAGGGGACAGGCACGCACCCACCTCGATCTCGCTGCCTTCCCGCAGGTTGAAGGTGAGGTCCTGGTGGATGTCGGCCATGAACTTGCTGCAGTACTCGGGGTACAGCTCCAGCACCTCCACCAGGCCGCGCAGGGCGACGTACTGCAGGTCGCAGTAGGTCAGCGCCTTGACGTCCGCGTTGGTTTTGATCACCTGGTCCTTGCCGGGCAGGTCGGCCCCGATCAGGTCCCCTTTGCCTGCGGGCGTCAGGAAAGGGGGGTGAGCAGGACGAGGGGTTCCCTGGCCAGGCCCCGATATAGCCCAGGCCTCGGAGGGTTCGTGTGCCTCCTGGGAGGCCCATTGTAGGGATGGGAACCTGAGGCACAGAGCTGGGGGGCACCAGGGACCTGCTGTTCATCTCACAGGGGAGCTGGGCACCTTGCTGGCCAGGGAGGACCCTTTGGACTGGCCCCAAGAGAAGCTTGTGGCTATGCTGGGGGTTGCCACCGGCCCAGCAGTGATCTGGATCGGCCACAGGGCTCTGCCTGGCCCCTCACATGGCGTATCTGAGACCCTGAACCCAAGGGTGGGGCTTTGCCGGCTCCCTTCACGGCACGGGGCACCGTCTGGGCTCTCAGGGGAGTGCCCATCTCCACCACGGCCGTGTGATCAGGGTGCCAGGCCCTGCTCTCAGCCTGTCCCTCCACCAAGTGGGGAGGGGGGGAGACGGGCGCCTCGGAGCAACCGCCACTCACTGCCCGGCGAGGCCCCAGCACCGCAGAAACTTGCTGCCGGGCTGTGTGGGAAATCCCCCCAACACAGCCAGGAAACAGCAGGACAGGTGGATGGACAGAAAGCCACAGGCCTTGACAGGCCGGCCACAGGCCCTGCCCCTGGCAGCTCTGCCCCGTCCCCAGGGAACCCCGCCTCGGCAGTTACCGGGGGGGGAGCCCCACTGCCCCCCTTTGGCTGTCGGCCCTTCGCCAAGGCCCGGTGCCCCCTGCTGCCCGTGAGACCAGGGGAGGGGCTGGCGCACGCCGGGCACTCCCTTACCCAGGATGGCCAGCACCATGTTGTCCTTCAGGACCTCGAGGGAGCCGGAGCAGACGAAGTAGTGGGCTTGCAGGGCGTCGCCCTGGCGCAGCAGGTACTCGCCGGGGGCGCAGAAGGAGGTCTTGATGTGCAGGGACAGGGCGCGCAGGCAGCCCCGGCTGGCCGTCTCGAAGAGCGGCAGCTGCAGGATGTCTTTGTGGAGGTGCATGGCGATGTCGGCCCGCAGCTCGTCGGGGAAGTCGCGCAGCAGCTGCGGGGGCAGCGGCAGGGAGTCAGGGGCGCTGGCGGGGGGAGGGTTCGCCTGGCACCCGGCTCCCCAGGGCGCTGGAGGGGAACAGCAGCGCCCCCGCCCTCCTGCAGGAGGGAGATACGGACGTACTGTCCCCTGCCCGCCCGGGCACCCCAGCGTTACCGTCCCAGCATCGGGCACTCAGCAGCAGCGATGGGACCTGGACCCCTCGGCCCCCGACACACAAGCCCCTGTCCCCCCCCAGCACAGAGCTCTGACCCTCTGCAGCTGCAGCGAGCACGCGCCCCAGCCAGAGAGCTGGCTCTGTCCGTCCGTGCTCCGTGTTCAGTGGGCAGCCCCAAGGGCGGAGATCCAGCGCCGGGCGCGGGGGCACCTCCTACCTCGTTGGCGTCGATGCCGTTGTTCACCGACCAGGTGGTCTGGAAGTACTCCAGCATCCTCTGCTTGAGCTGCTGCGGGAGGCGGTGCACGCGGATGAAGTCCTTGAGGTCCTTCATGCGGGTGTGGTAGAGGGAGCGGCGGGCGTACATGCGCTGGATGATGGCCGTGACGTTGCCGAACACCACGGCGTGCATCAGGGCTGCGGGGAGAGCCCGGCGCCGTGTCAGCGCCACGGGAGCAGGGAGCCCGGACCCCAGGCTGCACCAGCCCAGGGCCGAGCCTCCTCTCTGCCAGGTACCCTGCAGCGCTGGGGGAACCTACCCGCGAGGGGCCTTTCCTGCCAGTCCCGGCAGCTCAAGGTCAGCTTGGGGGGTCATATTCACCTCTAACACCCTCCCCTGGACACGGGGCTCCCGTTAACCTTCCCACTTCAGCAGCCAAACACCTGGGGAGTTGGCACGCCAGGGAGTATGGGATCCTGCCACCCCCCACTCACCCCAGGGTGTGCACCCTAGTCCCCCCCGCACTGGAAGTGCAGGGCGTGTCACCTTGCCCCGACCCTACCCGGCTCCCCACCAGCACAGGGCGCATGCCCCCTTGCCTGGCCCCGCCCGGCTCCCCCCCAGCACAGGGCGCATGCCCCCTTGCCTGGCCCCGCCCGGCTCCCCCCCAGCACAGGGCGCATGCCCCCATGCCTGGCCCCGCCCGGCTCCCCCCCANGTGGGTGGGGGGGTCATATTCACCTCTAACAACCTCCCCTGGACATAACCTTCCCACTTCAGCAGCCAAACACCTGGGGAGTTGGCACGCCAGGGAGTATGTGATCCTGCCACCCCCCACTCACCCCCAGGTGTGCACCCTGGTCCCCCCGCACTGGAAGTGCAGGGCGTGTCACCTTGCCCCGACCCTACCCGGCTCCCCACCAGCACAGGGCGCATGCCCCCTTGCCTGGCCCCGCCCGGCTCCCCCCCAACCCAGGGCGCCTGCCCCCCTGCCTGGCCCCGCCCCGCTCCCCCCCAGCACAGGGCGCATGCCCCCTTGCCTGGCCCCCCCCCGCCCCCCCCCCGCACAGGGCGCCTGCCCCCCTGCCTGGCCCCGCCCCGCTCCCCCCCAGCACAGGGCGCATGCCCCCTTGCCCGGCCCCGCCCGGCTCCCCCCCAGCACAGGGCGCATGCCCCCTTGCCTGGCCCCGCCCGGCTCACCCCCGATCAGCATGGTGCAGATGGAGAAGATCTTCTCGGCGTCAGTGTTGGCGCAGACGTTGCCGAAGCCCACGCTGGTGAGGCTGCTGAGGGTGAAGTAGAGGGAGGCAATGTAGGTGCTGCGGACGGACGGGCCCCCCACGGAGCTGTTGACGTAGGGCGCCTCCAGCCTCTTGCCCAGCTCGTGGAGCCAGCCTGCCAAGCACAGCGAGGAGTTACAGTCGGCTGGCGCTCGGGGTGGGGGCCCAGCAGCCAGCCCACGGGGGAGCCCAGAGCAGCCCCCTGCAGAGGGCAGAGCTGCCCCTCGGCTCCAGCGTGGCACCCAGGAGCATTGGCCCAGCCAGGGTCGCTGCCACACACTGTCACCACGACTCGCCCTGGGAGCGGGGCCAGCCCGGCTGGCTCATTCCCGTCTCACTAGGGCCAGCTAGTGCCAGAGCCTTCAGCTCCGCAGCCGCAGCCCGCTCTGTGGCCCCAGGCTTCGGCTGGAGCAGGGCCACGTCTCCCTCCCTCCGCATCACGGGGCCGAGCGGCGTGCCAGGCACCGCTGGCACAGGCGCTCAGGGCTCCATCCCCTGACTAAGGCAGGGGCGAGCGACGGGCTGGGGTCCGAGGAGATGCACTGTCGTAAGCCCCCGGCTGTGCCTGCCTGGCTGCCCCGACGCTCTGCCAGACCAGGGAGCTCACACCCAACGGCTCCTAGAGCAAGAGTGGATTGGATCCCTGCCTGGCCAGCAACTCCCCCAGTGCCCTCCCTTCCCTCGCCCATCCTGCCCTGCCCAATGCATCCAGGGGCTTCTCGCACCACTGCCCCCGGGCCCCACGACTGCCTGGCCACCCCCACTGCTTGGAGAGCTCCCCCTGCCCCCAGCGGCTGCAGGCAGCTGGACTCCCCCTGCGGACTCCGCCACCTGTGCTGCCTTCCCAGGACTTGAGTCCTGCGCACGGAGCCAGCATGAGGCCTGGGGATTGACCCATGGCTGCAGCCAGGCCCCCCGTCTTGTGCTGGGCCTTTGCGCACATCCCCCAGGCCACACACAACAGTCTAGTGCCCGGCCCCGCTGGCCCTCGCCAGACCCGGCGTCCACCTCCTTTGAAGGTGGGACGGTACCGACATCCCCTGTGACCGAACAGATCATTGGTGCAACCGCTGTTATATATTTGCAGCAAATATTGTACAAAGGTTGTCGTGTGAGGTGTCTGTGGTTTGCTGATTATGATGATGCTCTCTATATGCGTGTACCATTTGTGTAGTTAAAGTTATGAGTATTGGCTAGGCACTTGTATCTCAATGTGTTTTGATTCTAAGAAGCCTTAGTAAAGCATTTGGTCAGCTTCTTGAGAAAGGAATTTGCAAGTTAAGGGCCTAATCAAGAAACACTTAACGGACAATGGACCTTGGGAGACTCCAATCTACCCAGGGACGTTCAAGATGGCACATGAGCAATGGCTGCCGCCTGTAAAGCACTGAGTCATGCATGGACATGTGACTTGCCCATGTGATTCCAGACTCCATTTTGCTGTAATTTTCCACAGTAAGAACAAAGAGGTGTCCTTACACCTGGAAGAGACTATAAAAGGCAGCTGCCTCATCTCCATCTTGTCTTCAATCCTGCTTCTTGCCTCTGGAGGGACTTTGCTACAAAACTGAAGCTTTGAACAAAGGTCTGAATGACCCATCCCAGCTGGGGATGTTCCAGAGACTTGATTTGAGCCTGGAGTTTATTCTATCACTGCTACAAGCCTGAACCAAGAACTTTGTCATTACTGTATGGAATTGATTCCATTTAACCAATGTTAGCTCTCATCTCTATCTTTTTCCTTTTATGAATAAACCTTTAGATTTTAGATTCTAAAGGCTTGGCAACAGCGTGATTTGTGGGTAAGATCTGATTTGTATATTGACCTGGGTCTGGGGCTTGGTCCTTTGGGATCACGAGAACCTTTTTTCTTTTACTGGGGTATTGGTTTCCATAACCATTTGTCCCCATAACGAGTGGCACTGGTGGTGATACTGGGAAACTGGAGTGTCTGAGGGAATTGCTTGTGTGACTTGTGGTTAGCCAGTGGGGTGAGACCGAAGTCCTCTGTGTCTGGCTGGTTTGGTGCCTTAATAGTAAAGAAACTCCAGCTTTGGGCTGTGACTGCCCTGCTCTGAGCAATTTGTCCTGAATTGGCGCTCTCAGAATCATAGAATCACAGAACCTCAGGGTTGGAAGGGACCTCAGGAGGTCATCCCACCCCCTCCTCAAAGCAGTGTCCCACCAGAACCAGCATCATTACAGCAGGCTCCTGCTGAGCAGCTGCAGCGGGAAGGACGTGTTGCTCGTTGATAGCCACCCGCCAGCCAAATCCATTCCTGGACCCTCAGCACGGGGCCCTGGGGGGTGGGCCAGCCTCAGTATCTGCCTTGTACAGGTGGGGAAACTGACGCATGGGGCAAGGAAGTAACTTGCCTAGATCACACAAGCAGTCCATGGGAAAGCTAGAATAGAACCCAGGCATCCTGATTCCCAGCCCCACCTGCTCTAACCACTAGATCCAACTCCCCTCCCAGAGCTAGCAACAGAACCCAGGAGTCCTGTGCCCACCCGCTCGGATCCGCCCGGCTCAGACCCCTGCACCCCGCCTGACTCACCGATGTCCCAGGTCAGAGGGTCGTTACTTTCCATCTCCTTCCGGCCGATCACGTACCAGATGCAGGCCAGCCAATGGGCGAGCAGGGCGAACATGGACATGAGCAGGGTGAGCACCATGGCGCTGTACTGGGAGTAGCGGTCCAACTTCTGCAGCAGGCGCAGCAGCCTCAGGAGACGCACAGTCTTCAGCAGGTGCACCAGCGAGGTCTGGGTTGGCGGGCGGGGAGAGAAGCAGAGACGGTCGTCACTGACCACGGGCGCCGGGGCAGCCTCTGCCCAGGGCCGGATGGGAAACAGCTTAAAGAACTAGTCATGGGGAAATTCAGCCCTGGGCGCAGCCCAGCACGGGGCCTTGCTCCTGCCCGGTGCCCCGCAGACCTCGGCACCACTGCCCTCCCCCCGCCTGGCTGACGTCCCGCTGCAGCCCGAGGTCTCACGCTCGACACCACACGGGGGCCGCGTCCTCGGGCTCCAGCAGCTTGTTGCCAGGATGCTCCCCTGTCAGTGGGCTGCTGTGGGTCACGCTCTGCTGCTGGCAGCCCCTGCACTTGGATCCATCCCCACGGCACGTGGGGCCCGGGGAGCCTGAACCGCAGCATCATGCAAGGCACAAGCCCTCCTCCTGGCCCGGGCCGACCCCCTGTTCCTGATGGCTGATGCCTGGGGTGAATATGGTGCTCCTAATGCATCCGTCGCTCCTGCCAGGGCCTCTGTGGAGGGGCTGGGGCCCGGGCCCTCCCTGCCCACCCCAGCCGCTGTCTGGTCTCTCGGCATTATCGGAACACTATGTGTTCACGTGGCAGCACGTGTGTCTGTAATTTTACCCACGTCTCTGCAGGTGCAAACGAAGCTGGGTGTGCAGGAGTATGCATTTGCACGTGTGTGTGTGTGTCTCTCTCGGAGCCTTGCTGTGCCCGTTTGCACATGCACAGGTGTATTTGCACACGTGTGTCCGTTCACACGCGTGTCCAGCTACTTTGCAGGGCGAGGATTCAGCCGGGGGAGATTTCACGCTGCGGACGGTTTGCGGCTCTCTCGGTTCAATTGGGCTGGGTGGGCTGCTCTCCCCCCCGGAGACGGGAGAGCGGAGACCCCCCCGGCTCGCACTCACCACGGTCACGTTGAACGCGTACAGGAGGTCGAAGGGCAAGGCCGCGATCAGGTCCACGAAGAACCAGGTGGCCACGTAGTGGATGCAGATGGAGCGGGTGTCGTACACCACCTGCCCCGACTGGCTGACGTAGGTGGTGCGGAAGTTCAGGACGATGTCTGCAGAGAAGGGCCGAGCAGAACCCTGATCACAGCCGCCCGGCCTTGGCCCCCCGCGCTGCAGACGCCAGCCTGGGACCCGGGCGCTCAGACCCAGCCCGGGGCGGGGATCTGGGAGAGCTGCACTCGGAGCACCCACGGATCCGCGCCCCCGGCACAGAGCTGAGCTCCGGCCTCGACGTCGGCCCGCTGAGCGCGGGCTCCCGCTTCCCCAGCCGAGAAGGGTCCAGGGAGTGAACTCCCCTGCCCAGGCCCCCACAGCCCAGCCCAGCCTCGGCCCTACCCAGGATGAAGAGCATCTCCACGGCGATGTCGCTGACGATGGTGCTGCGGGCGGCGGCCAGACTGTCCTCGGTGCCGGTGAAGCAGACGTTGTAGGGGACGGTGACGGCCACGTAGAAGGTGGCCAGCAGGATGAGCCAGTCCCACAGGGCCTTGAAGACGCTGTAGTGCAGCAAGATGAAGCGGGATTTCTGCACCGAGGCCACTTTGTACTCGGGAACGGACGGCTTGCTCCCAAAGACGCTCTGGGGAAGGAAGACGGCCCAGAGGCGGGCACTAGCTGGGATCCAGCCGAGGACCTGTGGAGCCAGCACGGGTGCCCTCTGCAGGGGCTGGGAGCAGACTCACGTCCAGTGGGGGTCAGGCACAGAGGGGCACAAGTCACAAGGAGGGGAGGGACAGCCCCCCATGGCTATCAGCACGATGCACAAGGCCCAATACCAGGGGGAGGGGCCTGCAGCAGAGATTGCTACGAATAGCACCAGGCCTGTGCCCCCGAGAGCTGCTCTGACAAACGGGACAGGCATCCCCGGGCAGGGACACAGACGCTCTGACACCCACCAACCTCCTCGCCCATTCTGAGCCCAATACAACCTCCCGGCGCCCCCCTCCCCGCCCCTCAGGAGCGCCAGCCAGCTGCAGGCATGACCTGACCCGGGGAGATTGGGGTAATGCAGGGAGTGCTGGGCGGGGGGATCTCTCTGTCATCCCCATCAGGCCAGGGATAATCCCACCACAGCAGCCGCTGCACTAACCACTCAGCACCTGCACTTCCCGAAAGCTCCTTAGTCCGGCAGCCCCAGAGGGGGAGCGAATCCAGGCTGCTGGGTGGCTCCGGGCTTGGCGAGGGTCCCGCGGGTCGCGAGGGGACACCCATCAGCAGCTTGCCCTAAGCAGGCTCGGAGGTGATCTGCCAGGCGTAGAGACAAGGGGGTTTCCATCCTCCCCCCCCACCCAGCACGTTGGGCCATTGGCTTGGAGCAGCATCTGCTCAAGGCAGCCCCTGCCCCGAACCCTCTCCGGAGGCAGCCAGGCCTGGGGGTCCTGGCACGGGCTGGATCGGGTGGGGAATGGGGCAGGCCAGGGGCAGAGTGGGGAAAGCAAACCAGCGTGCTGGCCCCCAGCCCTCCCCCAGCAACCCTACAATAACAAACCAGCGGGCTGGGACTCAGCCCTCCCCCAGCAACCCTACAATAACAACCCAGTGTGCTGGGACTCTCCCTCCCCCAGCAAACCTAAAATAACAACCCAGCGTGCTGGGACTCACCCTCCCCCAGCAACCCTACAAAAACAAACCAGCGTGCTGGGACTCAGCCCTCCCCCAGCCACCCTACAATAACAAACCAGTGTGCTGGGACTCACCCTCCCCCAGCAAACCTACAATAACAAACCAGCGTGCTGGGACTCACCCTCCCCCAGCAACCCTACAATAACAAACCAGCGTGCTGGCCCCCAGCCCTCCCCCAGCACCCCTACAATAACAAACCAGCGTGCTGGGACTCAGCCCTGCCCCAGCAACCCTACAATAACAAACCAGCATGCTGGGACTCAGCCCTCCCCCGAGCAACCCTACAATAACAAACCAGCGTGCTGGGACTCACCCCTCCCCCAGCAACCCTACAACAACAAACCAGCGTGCTGGGACTCAGCCCTCCCCCAGCAACCCTACAATAACAAACCAGCGTGCTAGCAGCCGAGCAGCCCTCCCGAGACGAGCGAGCACGCGCCCGGCCCGGGGCTGCTCACTCAGAACAGTGAGCAGAGGAGGAACGGGAGGGGGAACGCTGCAGGGGGACCCAGGCCCAGACACCGCTACGCAGGGCTGGCACGTCTGCGAGCTGTAGCTCGGTACGGAGCTGCACATGAAGCGCAGGCTGGTGTAAGGTGACCCTGGCAGCAGCATTATGATGTGCCAGGTGCAGAACGGCCGATTACAGCCTCTAAATTCATTTCACACTAATGCTATTAACAATAATCCACCCATGCTGCCTGCTGTTGCCCAAAACAGTTAAAGGTGCAAATTTTCATGGCTTTGGCAGTCAAGGGCATAGCCAGCGCTGCTGTCCACGTGCACGACGCCTGGCTAACAGCTCCACTGCGGGGCAGCGAATCCAGCCCCCGATGAGGCTACGTTCCTGGGAACAGGGCTGCTCTCGGGTGCCTCTCTCACCTCCCCGTCCCAGGGGCTAATGCTGGAGAATAACGCTGGGTAAACGCCTCCCTCCGCCTGTGTCACAGCGTGTGGGGGAGTCAGGGCCCCGCACCCCCCACACTTCCTGCGATTCCCCGGGACTCTCAGCCGGCCAGTAACACAGAAGGTTTATTAGACGACAGGAACAGGGTCCCCAGCAGGGCTTGTAGGTACAACCAGGACCCCTCAGCCAGGTCCCTCTGGGGGGCAAGGAGCTTAGACCCCAGACTTGGGGTTCCCGGCCTCTTCCCAGCCAGCTGAAACTGGCTGAAACTGAAACCAAAAACCCCTCCAGCCAACCCACTCCCCTCCCCCCGGCTCCTCCTCTCCCTTTGTCCAGTTTCCCGGGCCAAGGTGTCGACTCGCCCCACCCCCTTCCTGGCTCAGGTGACAGGCTCAGGTACCGTCCCTCACCTCAAGTCACCCCCTGCTCTCCCATCCCCCTGCAGACAGCCCCAGTAAAACTAACCGACATTCCCCGGTCAGTCCGCCCCGCTCCCGACTGCGTCACAGCCTGGCAGCAGCTGGCCCACAGGGTTCAGGGGGGCTCCTTGGGTAGGGGGTCCCTGCAGCTCCTGGGCCGTCACTGCCCCCGGGGGACTGTGGACAGGTAGCGGGAAGCAGAAGCTAGCTCTCTGCAGTCACGCGGGTGACCTAGGAGCCCAGCACAGAGGCAGGGACGGTGCCCCGCCGGGAGCCCAGCACGGAGCCGGACGGAGCCCATGGGCGCAGGGGGCGGGTTCTTACGCTGTTGATCTTCATCTCGCCCCGCTCCTTGCCGGTGAACTGGTGGGTGAGCTGGTGCAGCACCGTCCGGCCCTGCCTGCGCGCCGCCCGCAGGTGGGAGCTCCCCGCCTTCTTGCTCCGGTGCTTCTCTGAAACCGATGGAAAGCGGCTCAGGCCGGGGCAGGCGCCGAGTGTGCTGGGACTGGTCCCCATCCCAGCTGCCCCCCTGCATGCCCCGCGTGTGGACACGGGGGCCGTCCTGGGAAGGCCCCCCTCCCCCTTCTCATTCACACTCCTCACCACCTGAGCGAGCGAAGACTATCCAGGGAGCATCCGGGCTGGCGGGTCCCTCGGGAAACAGCCCGGCCTTCGGGAGCCAGTGCCACGGGGACCCAGCCTGGCTCCAAGCAGATGCCACCAGGACCACACTGGCTTGTCCCCTCCCCCCAGCCTGCTCCACGCCCCGACTCCACCCCCTGGCATTCTGCCCCCAGCCCCACTTGCTTCCTGCCCCCGGCCAGGGCGCACCATCTCTCCTGTCGCCCGGGTGGCTCTTGCCCCGGCTCTCCGTGATGTCCTTGAAGGAGACGAGGAAGAGAACCACCTCCCCTTTCTCGTTCTTGATGGGCACGATGTCCAGCAGGCACCAGAAGGCGGCTCCTGCGGGGAGGAGAGGAAGGAGCTGAGCCAGGAAACGCCCTCGGCTGCCCCACGGCACCCCAAGGCCAGTGCCCCCCACCGCCACCGGGCAGGGCTAGTCAGCATCACTCCCATTACGAGACCAGGTTGGCGCACACACACACCCCCAACCCCACAGCCAGCAGGGACCCAACTCTGCACCTTCAGCCCCAAAAGCAGGAGGCTCTAAGTGAGTTACGGGAGTCACTCTAGACCTGGTAGCAGTAGTAGGCTGTTATCCCCACATCACCCAGCCACTAGAGAGGGCCACAGGACACACACTGAACCCATGGGGTTACGTGGAAGGCCTGGGGCGCTGGGAGCAGCTGCCTGGGCAGGATCAGCTGCTGTTAAGCTAAGGGCCTGGAGCCGGGGCTGACCCCCGGGAGTGCAGCGAGCCACGCGCCCGCAGCCCCACTCACCGCCCTTCTTGTAGAAGCAGACCTCAGTCTGGTACTCCTGCCTCCCATCCAGCACCTTCTCGATGCACTGCAGGACGGACTCGCTGGTCTCGGCCCCGTACAGGAAACGGCAGCTGCAGTTCTTCTGCATGACCTCGGTGCGGGCGAAGCCGGTGAGGTCGCAGAAACCGTCAGAGCAGTAGACGATAGGGAAGCCGCGGTGAACCTGAGCGTTGGCCAGGATGAAGTTGCTGTCTGGAAAGAAGCAAACAGACCCCACCACCCCAGGGCCAGGTTAGCGCCCTGGAGGGGTCCTGGGAAGCATTTCCATTCTGAGCCTCCCCTCCCAGAGCCAGGGATAGAACCCAGGAGTCCTGGGTGCGGGCCCCGCCCCCACCCAAACCCACTAGTCCCCACTCTCCTCCCCGAGCCAGGGATAGAACCCAGGAGTCCTGGTCCCCAGCCCCGCCCCCACTCAAACCCACTGGTCCCCACTCTCCTCCCAGAGCCAGGGAGAGAACCCAGGAGTCCTGGCGCCCAGCCCCGCCCCCACTCAAACCCACTGGTCCCCACTCTCCTCCCAGAGCCAGGGAGAGAACCCAGGAGTCCTGGCGCCCAGCCCCGCCCCCACTCAAACCCACTAGTCCCCACTCTCCTCCCAGAGCCAGGGATAGAACCCAGGAGCTTGCACCCCAATCCTCTGTCCCAGCCGAGCCCCCTCCCACACCCTGAACCCCTCATCCCCGGCCCCACCCCAGAGCCCGCACCTCCCCCCCTGCACCTCAACCCTCTGCCCCAGCCCTGAGCCCCTTCCCACACTCCGAACCCCTGAGCCCCACCCCCGCTGCACATCACCTCCATATTGGTGCACATAACAAAATTCATTCCGCACATGCATGGGAAAAATCAGAGGGACCATTGCCTGAGTCCTGGCTCCCAGCCCCCTCGCGCAAATCTGCTAGACCCCACTCCCCTCCCAGGGCTGGGAATAGAACCCAGGAGTCCTGACTCCCAGGCCCTTCTGCTCTAACTACTAGACCCCACTCCCCTCCTTCCCAGAGCTTGGGCTGGAACCCAGGAATTTCAGCTCCCAGCTCTCCCCTTCCTGCTCTAACAACTAGAGACGCCCCCATCCTTGCTGAGCCAGAAATAGAAGGAGTTTGTAAGTATATTAGGAACAACGAGAATCCTAACAATAGCATTGATCCATTACGAAATGGAAATGGTCGAATTCTCAGTAATAATGCAGCAAAGGCAGCGTGATGTTCTGAGTGATATAATATCTCATTGAAAGGTGACAGGGCAGAGAGAGTTAATTACCTCACAGACTGACCTACCCAGGGCCGAACTTTAGAGACTGGTTAGGAAGATCTGTAAATGACCAGAGCTTTGAAATGTAAGTCTGGATTGTTAGAGGTAGGAGGGTTGGTGTTTGCTCAGGTCTTGTGATGTAAGCAAACAAGTCTTGTCTATTGCTATAGCTTTGATTCAAAGGTCAAAAAAGGAATATTAACATTTAGGAAGACACTTGAGTGAAACAGTATTATTGTCTCTATGTCTCTGTGAAGGTTGTGGTAACCTGTATCTGAACTGTTTAATGGATAAATGACCCTGTGCTAATTGCCAGGATGTTTGGGAAAAGGAGAGTTAAGCCTACTGTTTTCTCAGGCCAAAAGGCTGCAGGAAATGTATAAAAACCCTGGGACACGATCCTGCTTCATCTCAGATCTGCTTTGGGTTTCAAGAAGGGGAAACCCTGAGCCACAAGGATTGAGATCCCCAGTCACTGACTGGAGCCACCCTGAATATGGACATTGGACTATAACCTCTGGACTATTTCTAAAAGGACTTTTGGCAACTACAAGCTCACCTCTGCTATGTATCCTAACCTCAAGAATTGAATTCAAGTCTGTCTGTATATTGATCTTTTAACCAACTCTCTCTCGCTTTTCTTTTTTAATAAATTTTAGCTTAGTTAATAAGAATTGGCTCTAAGCGTGTATTTTGGCTAAGATCTAAGTTATAATTGGACCTGGGTGTGTGGCTGATCCTTTGGGATTGGAAGAACCTTTTCTTTTATATGATGAGATAAGATTTTCAGTAATCATCATCATATCTGACGTGTGTCTGGATGGAGGCCTGAGGCTGGGTACTTTAAGGGAACTGCATTGTTTGGACGTCTGAGTAACCTGTATGGTACTATAGAAGCTGTTTTGTGCTGGTTTGGTAAATCTAAGTATTGGAAGATCCACCAGCTTTTGGGGTTTGTCTGCCCCGTTCTGTTTGCAGTTCACCCTAGTTGAGTGACCTCAGCTGGCTCCCACAGGCAGCGTCGTCACAGGCAGAAGCGTTAAATAAATATTTCTGTTCTGTATTTCGGGAAAAACCTATGATGTAGTCGTGTCATAAGATAACTCTCTTTCCATTCCACTAGCATCTCAGAAGGATGTTAAACAGCAGCTAATAAAGTCAGACAGTTTTAAATCAGCTGTTCCAGATAACTTGCATCCAAGAGTTTTAAAAGAGCTGCCTGAGGAGCTTGCTTCCACTGGAGTCCCACAGGTACCTGTTCTTGGCCCTACACTATTTAACATTTTTATCAATGACCTGGAAGAAAACATAAAATCATCACTGATAAAGTTTGAAGATGACACAAAAATTGGGGAGTGGTAAATAGCTAAGAGAACAGGTCACTGATACAGAGTAACAAATAGATCACTTGGTAAACTGGGTGCTGGCAATCACTATGTGTTTTAATATGGCCAAATGTCAACGTAGCCATCTAGGAACAAAGAATGCAGGCCACACTTACAGGATGGGGACTCTACCTTGGGAAGCAGAGACTCGATTTGGGGCGGGGGGAGGGTGTGATAATCAGCTGGACATGAGTTCCCAGTGTGACGCTGTGGCAAAAGAGCTAACACGACCGCTGCTGGAATCTTGTGTCCAGTTCTGGTACCCATAGTTCAGGAAGGAGGTTGATAAATCGAAGAGGGGTCAGAGAAGAGCCATGAAAATGATTAAAGTGTTAGAAAACCTGCCTGACAGTGAGACTCAAGGAGCTCGATCTATTTCTCTTACCAACGAGCAGGTTAAGGGGTGATCTGATCACAGTCTGCAAGTATCTTCATGGAGAACAAATATTTAATCATGGGCTCCTCAGTCTAGCAGAGAAAGGTATAAAGGATCCAGTGGCTGGAAGTGGAAGCTAGACAAATTCAGACTGGACTAAGGGGTAAGTTTTTAATGGTGAGAGTAATTAACCCTTGGAACAATTCACCAGGGGTCATGGTGGATCATTTAAAAATCAAGGCTGGCTGTTGATCTGCTCTAGGATTACTGTGGGGCAGGTCCCTGGCCTGGGTCACACAGGAGATCAGACCAGCTGAGGACAACGGTCCCTTCCGGCCTTGGGATCGATGAACCTAGGATGCAGAGGGGGCAGTTGGGGCGAGGAAGGGCCAGGGCTAGGGGATGCGTCGTACATCACCAGCACTGGCCCTGCTCCCTTCCAGCCTCCGGAACCCCCCATGCCCAGCAGAGCCACATCGCCAACCCCGGGGTGACCCCACGGAAAGTGCCCGGGAGTCACCCTGGGCAGCCACGTCCTGCTGCTATTCCTGAGGGCCCCTCCTCGCTTTGCCCACCCCTCCCCACGCCCGTGACGGTGGCCAACGCGGGCTGCAGCCCCTCCTCCCGGCGGGGTGAGCTGGCTACGCCCTGCCCCTCGCCATTCAGTGGGAAGGTGAGCGCGGGAGCCCAGATATAGCTCCTGGCTTCCATCTTCACAGAGACGTGGTGCCAAGCGAGCCACACCTCCCCCTCGCCAGCTGGTGCCTCCACCCCCCCGGCAGGGCTAAGGCAGCTTAACAGCAACAACAACAAACCCAGCCGGGGGCTGTGCCAGGGCTCCCCGCAGGCGCGGCAGCCGGGGGCTTGCCATGGGCACAGGGCAAGCTGCGGGGACATGAGCCCAGCTCCGAGTGCCTATCCCTGCCACGCCGGGCGCCCGCCCGCAGCAGGGTAAGCGTGAGGAGACACCAGTATCCTAAAGGCAGGGTGCAGGCTGGCAGCGGGCCCTGCATGGTCCCAGAGGATGCTATAGGGTGGCAAGGTCGGATCATTAGCGTTTACCCCGGCACCACCGAGAACGAGCCCGTGCAATGCCTAACTAGTGCTAGGCCGGGAAAGCCTTGCTCCTGGGCCCGAGGGGGCATGAACCAGCGCGGCCGAGCCCCTGGCCTCGCTGCTGCCAGCCGGCCCCGTGCGACGGGCTCCTGGTGACTGGGTGGGAGCGCTGCCCGGCAGGGCCCTGCCGGCGCAGACAGATGGCTTCGAGTGCACAGGAGCCTGTGCAGCCAGGGGGCAGCCGGGCTGGTTTCCACCCGCCAAGGGCAGAGCGGTGGCCCCCTTCCCCCCACGGCCAGGGTGCATGTGGCTCGCAGGCTGATGCCAGCCCAGCGGTGCCTTGGCTGTAGCCCTGCGGCCCGGGCCTGTAAGCCCAGCACCTTCGACAGCACTTGTTTCCGTGACAACAGGCAGCAATGGCACCAGCGGCCCGAGGGCAGGAGCAAGGACAGCTGAGGCCATGGCCGGAAAAGAGCCCCAGCTCCTGAGGCGCCTGCCCCCGCCAGGGGAGGCCTCGGGGTCTCGCTGCTGCAGCTCGGAGCGGGAGGCACTGGGGAATCAAAACCCAGTGGCCATGGCTAAGTTCTTGGCTCCGGGAGCCGGGGTTGCTGGCTTGGCCGGGACGGGGAATTCGCAGAGGCTCCGCTCTCGGCAACGCAGGGTCCCCACCACGGCACAGCCGGGGCTCCTGCCCCATGCCCTGCTGCCCCCGCCTGTGCTGCCCAGGCACCAGGGGGTGGCATCACGCAGCAGGCCCGGGCCCAGGGCCTGCTGCATGGGCCAGCCGGGGTTCATTTAGCACCAGGCATCGCTGGGACGAGCCCCCTTTCAGGCCTCATTAAACCCATCAAAGAGAGTCTCTCAAAGAGCCTCGCCAGCAGCACATCGCCCTGGAAACGCAAACACAACATCCCAGGGAGCTTCTCCCCACGCGGGCCTGGGGCTCCCTGCTCCTCGCCCCGGTGCAGGCCAGCTCTGCCGTCGCTCTGGGGGCAATGGCCCCACACTCATGCCCCATTCCCGCTGCCTCTCCCTTCTCGGGGCCTCCTCCTGCCGACCGACCCATGCACAGCGACCGCACGGGGCTCCTCCCGGCGGTTACCCCGGTGCTGCGGCCCGGGACAGCGCACAGAGCTGTGTGTGTACAGCCGGGGTGGTACCGGTAACCCCCCAGGACTGAAGCTCTGGTGGTTTCTAATGTCTGAGCCCAGCGAGATGCCCCCAGCGAGCTGGCAAACCAAGCGCCAACACCCCGTCGGTGGCAGGCAGGGCAGTGACTGGTGAGCGGGTGATGTGCCACCCGTCTGGCTGGGACACGAGCCAGGGCTGGGTACGGGACCCGGAGCACTTCCCAGCCCTGACAGCCCTTAGAGGCAAATCTGCTTCCTCTCCTGAACCCCGCAGGCAACTCCACTCCCTAGAACAGAGCCCAGGAGTCCTGGCTCCAGCCCCCTCCGGAGCCAGGAACAGAGCCCAGGAGTCCTGGCTCCAGCCCCCTCCGGAGTCAGGAACAGAGCCCAGGAGTCCTGGCTCCAGCCCCCTCCGGAGTCAGGTCGTTCTGCAAACATCTGGTGCGTGTGGCTGTGGTGGGGGACAAAGCCCTGTGCCGCAGCGCACTGGGAGCCAAGTGGGGGATGGGCTTTGGAAATATAATTACCGGGGGTGGGCAGGAGCCGTGTCATTGTCTGAAACATCTGGGCTGCGGGGACTGGCGGCTGCAGGGGAGCCCGGGCGCCCAGCCGGGCGGTAATTGCATGTGCCTTTATCTGTATTGTCTCTGCCCACTGGGCACAGCTGCGGTGACTCCTTGCTCTCAGGGCCCAAGCCGTGCCCCAGTACCCGCCCCTCACCCAGGCACAGCCCGTCCTCGCCAGCACAGCTCTCCCGCTGGAGCTGGGGCCGGATTAGCATGGCGCTGAGTACGCAGGGAGCGGCCGTCTGCCATTGCCACACACCGTGCCAGCAGCTCACAGACTGGGGGTCGGGCTGGACAGGAGAGTCCCCAGGGAAGTGACCGGTGGGTTGGAGATGCTCCCTCCGGTGCCATGTGGACCCCGCCCCAGCTGCACATTGGGACCCAGCCTCCCCCAGAGTCCAAGGGGCTCGGATCTGCCATGGCTGGTTATTAACTGCGGCACCAACCAGGGATGGCTCCATCCCAAATGTACATCATCTCCCCACGAGAGCAAGGGGTTCCCCAAGTGCCGGGGCTGGGATCAAAGCGGGTTGAGGGGGGCTCCTTCGGGCGGATCTGCCATCACCTGGCCCGTGGATTCAGCAGCTGGTGCTCAGACGAGCGACTGGCGGAGGAGCCCAGCCCTGCACAGCCAGCAGAAAAGTCCCCAGGCGGCCGTCTCTTCAGCAGAAAAGGGATCTTTGACAAAATGGGAATTTTCACCAAAAAATATCCACTTAAAAAGAACTGGGCATATTTGTTTAAAAAAATGAAAATCTGAACCTTGAAGAAGTCCCAGCTTTTGGCAACTAGAAGACTTCAGGGGGTTCTTTTGACAAAAAAACAAAATTTCCACAAAAACCAAAAAAAACCCAACCCCCACCTGTTTTCAACTCAATTTTCTGCTGGGGAAAATTCAACAGTTTGCCAGCAGCTGCTCCCTGGGGCTCTGGGGTGAGCGGCAGCCACCCTGCAGGTGAGCAGCTGGGACCCACGGGGCGCGCTCTGCACCTGCCCTTTCCCAAGCATGCCAGCACCATAAGCAGCCCTGGGCCGTTTGCTCCCCTCCCAGCTGCTCCCTGGTACTTCCTCCCCCTGTGGCTGGCCTGGGACGTGCTAACACAAACCACAGCACAAGCCAAACCAGACAGCCCCAATCCCAGCCGCCAGGCCGAGATGGGCTAACAAGCCACCTGTGGCTATCGGGAAACCACGCCCAGAGACCCTCTGGGATAAACCTTAGGACACTCTGCTCGCCTGAGCAGTGCCTGCCTCACCATCTCCACCACTAGCCAGCCCCAAGTCAGCTGGGCGTCCGGTGTCTGTGCTCTGCCTGGGGTGAGCTGCGGCGGCCTGGGAGAAAATGCAGCCCTGGGCTGGGCTGGGCTTTGTTCCAAATGGACCCTTGAGAAAGCCCCATTCCCCGCCCCATGTGGGCCGGGCCAGTGCTGAGCTGTGCCCTTGGAGGCCAATGGTAACTGTCCCTGGTGCTGAGTCTGGGACAACCTGGCAACGCAGAGGAGAGGCACAAAATCCCTCCAGTCCATCAAGACAACAAAAGCCTCTAATGGGATGGGCTCTAATACAAGACGTTCCGGCTGGACTCCTGAAATCCGGGCCGTGCTCCCCTCCGGCCGGACACAAGCCATTCTGGGCACAGCTCTGGCTCCGCAGTGCGGGGCTCCGTGCTCTCCGCCGGCCTGGTTATCTCCCCAGTGACTGGCTCCCTCCGGGGACAGCCTGTCAGGGAGAGGCCAGTGGCAAAGGGGTTAGGGTGGTGTCATTAGGAAAAGCTGTCAGGGGGCCCCAGGAAATGCGAAATTAGTTTTCATTGATCTTTCTGG
This sequence comes from Platysternon megacephalum, assembly GCA_003942145.1. Taxonomy (NCBI): domain Eukaryota; kingdom Metazoa; phylum Chordata; order Testudines; family Platysternidae; genus Platysternon; species Platysternon megacephalum. The sequence goes on from QXTE01000039.1 coordinate 11,055,372, forward strand.
AAGTATTTAAATCGCAATCCTCTTAGGGGGAAAATCCCCGTGTCTGCAATATGGCATTTTATTTACAAAAAGCCACGCTTACTACACCTTCCCGCTGGGGGGGCAGCACTTTAAACAGGCTGTATTGTGAATGCCAGTGGGGGGGTTAATCCGAGCCGAGGGCTCCGAACAGGCCAAGCTCTCTCAGGACAGGGGCAGATGAGGTCTGCGGAAGGTTTTTTGACACTTTCCACCAACTGACAGGTCAGCGGGAAGATATAAAGATACTTTTCCCGTCTGCGGGCCGCACACAGAGTGTGCCCAACGTGGGTAGGAGTGAGCAGTGCGCTTGGGGAGAGATGCCGGGGGCTGTTACGGCAGCGTCCCCGCCTTAGACCTCGGGCGACGAATCTGTCACGGAGTCGGTGATTTTACGAGACCGCCATGACCCCTCAGAAATTCCAAATAATTCAGCCTCAGATGTGGGGCTCGGGTTTCCGCCCCTGGCGACGGAGCTTGGGCAAAAATAAACCCGTGATTTCTTGTTTATTGCCTGCGTCCCGTCCGTGACTTTTCATAAAAATACCCATGCCAAAATCGGAGCCTGATGGGCCCATCCTGCCCAGGGAGAGCGACCCAGCAGGAGAGAGCGTTCCTGGCCGCCATCACTGCTCCCTTGGGGTGCTGTGGGGTGACACAAAATAGCCTCAGCGCTGGCCAGACACACCCCCAGGTGCCCCACGGACACAGCCCATCCCCCACGGCAGCAGAGGAGAGCAGCGTTATTTGGAAATGACCCGTCATCTTTATAGTGGGGGCACAGGGGGTGCCGGGATGGGCTGGGGGTCAGCGTGGGGGGCCTGGCTGGGCTGGGGGGGGGCAGCCCCCATGAGCTGGGGATCCTTGAGCAGTCTCCCAGAAGCAGCAGGAAGGGGACATGCCTGGCAGCTCCCCGGGGCACTGATGAAGTCACCCCCTCCCCAACCCCCCTGGGTCTGCGGGGACCCAGCGCAGGCACACACAGGGCCCAGGGGCGGAGGGGGGTCATTGCTCTTGGCTCGACAATAGACGACCAATCCCCAGCCCTAGGGTTGTGGGGGGCTCTGTGTTCTGTGTAGCCAGGGACCCCTGCTACTGACCCTACCCCCCAGCTACGCAGGGCAGCTGGCCTGGGGCTGAGGTCACGGATCCCTGGTATCGATCGATACCTCCCCCCCCCAGACACAGACACGCCCCAGATGCAGATTTGCTACTACCCAGAGCCTGGGGGGGGGGGGGGGGGGG
>QXTE01000039.1:11057144-11101637 GCA_003942145.1 Platysternon megacephalum
GGGGGGGGGGGACCCTGTACCCAGGGACTGTGCAGGGGGAGGGGGGACCCTGACAGTGCGGGGGGGGGAGGGCTCTGCACCCAGGGACCATGTGGGGGGGAGGCTCTGGGGTCGCTGCCCCAGCCTGAAGTGGGTTTTCCTTCCCACTGCCCTGGCTGAGCTGACAGGGTGGGGCCAGAGGGGCTGAGCGCCCTGCCCCGGGTAGATCCCCCCCCGCCGGCTGACGCTGCAGCGCGTTGGCTGGTGGCGCTGAAATCTCAGCTCGGTGCCAGGGCTCCCTGCGAGCACCAGGTGCCACCGCCGGGCGGAGAGGCCCAGGGCTCGCGCTGCTTTCATTGACCTTCGGAAACTGGTTCACACAGCCCCGGGGGGACGCTCAGGGCGGCTCAGTCTGGCCTCCCGCCCTGGCCTGGCGTCTCCACAGGGAGTTCCAGGCGGGAGCAATAAAGGGGCTCAGGGGCCCAGGAAGGGGCCACAGCAGGGCGCCGGGGTGGGTGTGGGAGAAGAGTCTGGCTGCAGTGGGATGTGCTAGAGGAAGGCTGGCCCCGTGGGCAGGGCAGGAGACCCAGGTTCAAGTCCTTGCTCTGCCACACCCCAGTGGGCACGGGGGCCAGTCACGTCGCGGCCCCGTTCCTCAGCTCCCAGCGATGCGAGGGAGCCTGAGTCCTGCCCTGCGCCGGGGGTGGAACCAGGGTCTTGCTAACTGTAAGGGGGGGGGTTGCTTCCCCAGGCTCAAGAGCTGGGGGCTGCTCTTGCCCCCCGCCCAGGGCAGGCCTGGGGCTGACCCCTGGCTGTGAATCTCCCAGCAGCAGCAACACAGCGAGGCCGGTTTATTTTCCAGCACTGCCCAGCCCCCGTGCTGGGGGGGCGTTCAGACACCGAGCAATAGATCGGAGCATCTGCTGCATAAATCGGATGCTGCGAGCCACGGACCACCAGCCCGGGAACCCCAGCCCCGGCCCTGCTGCCGGCTAGTGGGAGAACAGCCCCCCGGCTGCCTGCAGAGCGAACACGGGGGGCTCGGGGCTCAGGCTGTGGCTGTCCCAGCCAGCTCACCCGCTCCCAGGCCGGCCTGGCTTTGCACAGCGTTCGGCCTGCCGGCCAAGGGGGGCAGTTCCCAGTGAGTGCAGCTCGCTGGCAAACCGGCTCCTAGGCTCCTTCGGTCTTTCGAGAGAGACCCTCCCCTTAGCCATGGGCTCCTGCAGCAGTCCCCGCTCCCCGCCGGGGGGGCTGCCATGCGCTGAGCTCGCCCCACTCAGGGTGGTCCCAGCACCTCCTCCCTTCTGCTCAAACCTGGGCCACCGGGCCCCTCACACCCCCGTGACAGCAGCTGGCCGCTGGAACCTCTGGCCAGACCCCCGGGCACCCCATCTCTCCCCCCAGCCGCGGTGTTCCTGGAAGACAACATGCCAGGCAGACAGCTGTGAGCCTCAGGCTGGGGTTTATTTGTAAATGACCCGTGGTGCCCGCAGTCATTGAAAGCGTCCCCGTGGGTCCTCCCTGCCCCCCCTGGGCTGCTGCTCCCCCGGCCACTTCAGGAAAAGCTCTTTGCAGCCGCCCCGCCCTGGCCCTTGGCGGAGTCCTTGTCCAGCTGGCCCCGGCCCTCCCCGGGGCTGGTGGGGTCAGTGCTGGCTGGAGGCAGCAGGGCGTCCGTGCTGGAGGGGCGGGGGGAGACGGCCTGGCAGGCCGAGGCCGGCTGCTCTGGCGCCAGCTCCGCCCGCTTGCCCATGGTGAGGATGCCGGCGGCGTGCTTGCCCGAGCCGTGCAGCAGGCGGTAGAGCTGGCTCTGGAAGGCCCGCGAGCCGCTCTTCCTCTTGCCCAGCGTGAGGATGCCGGCGGCGTGGTTGCCCCAGCCGTGCAGCAGGTCGTAGACACGGCAGGGGCAGGTCTTCTGGCGGCAGCAGGTGGGCACGCTCTGCCGGGCCGCAGCCAGGGAGCAGAGCAGGGCCAGGAGCAGGAGGCAAAAGGCCCTGTGGAGCTGCGGGCGCAAGAGGCAGGCGTTAGTGCAGGGACAGGCTGGCATTGATGGGGTGTGTCACGGAGAGTGGGGGAGTCAGGGCTCTGCACCCCTCTTCCTGGGATTCACCGGGACTCTCAGCAAGCCAGTAAAACGGAAGGTTTATTAGATGACAGGAACACAGCCCCAAGCAGAGCTTGTAGGTACCACCAGAACCCCTCAATCCAGTCCTTCTGGGGGGTTTAGGGAACTTAGCCCCCAGCTTGGGGTTCCCTGCGTTTCACCACCCAGCCCAAAACTCAAAACCGAAAACAAAAACCCTCCAGCAGGTCTACCCCTCCCCCTGCTCCTCCCCTCCTTTGTTCAGTCTCCCGGCCAAAGGTGTCACTTCTCGCACCCCCCTCCTGGCTCAGGTTACAGCTCAGGTACCTTCCTTCCCATCCCCAACGTAACTCCCCTGCCACATTCCCAGGTCAAATCCGCCCCCCTCCCTGCTCCGTCACAGGGTGAAACCCAGAGACACCCCAGCCCCCCTCTGCCCCAGGCTGCGGATCTCAGAGCCAAGCTGCAAAGAAGCTGTTTCCCCCCCAAAGGAGCTGCCAGACGGGCTCAGCCCAGGGGCTCATCTAGCTTGGCATCCTGGCTCTGACAGCCCCAGCAAGACGCTGCCCAGCGCCGGGAGCCCTGCCCCTGACCCCACTAGTGACAGGTTGGCAGGTGCCCAGCGACCAGCCCGTCCCAGCCTGCGGGGGGCAACAAGCTCCCTCAGCCAACCCCACACACCTCGCAGGCCCAGCCCCACCCTCTCCCAGCAAACCCCACAGGGGCGCCACCTCACTGCCCTGCCCCACTGTGAACCCTCAGCAAACGCTTCCCCTAAAAGACCCAGCACGCCCCAGTCTCCCATAGCCACCCCCCAGCCGGCTTCCCAGCAGTAGCTAATCACACCTCACTGCACCCCTCTGCACTAGCTGGGCTCCCATGGCAGGACGAGAACCCAGGAGTCCTGAGCCCCTGCCCCTAACCACTAGCCCCCACTGCCCTCCCAGAACCGGGCCTAGAACCCAGGAGTCCTGCCTGTCACAGGCCCTTTGCACAGGCCCTAGCAACCTGCTCCAAAATCCGAGACAAAGGGACCAGCCACACACGGTCCCCTGCCCCTCACCCCATGGCAACACTGCAGCCCCCGCCCCTTTCCACGGCTGCAATTAGCGCTAATTGGCCCCCTGGCTGGCAGAGGGTGCGTCATGGAGACCAAGCTGCCCCCAGGGAGCCCTCCGGGGTGAGGCGGGACTGGTGCAGGTGGGAAGCTCACCCCGTTCCGTGCAGGGTCAGGCTCCAGTGCCCGCAGGCCCCGGGCAGGGTCGGGAAGGGGTTAAATATAACAGCTGCTGGGTCTCCCTTTAACACTGAGTGGGGCTCGGTTCTGCAACGCCCGGCGCTCAGCCAGACCGGTGACCCCGTGCAACGCCCCACGGTGCTGAGCGGGGAGCAGTTCACGCAGCGGACGCAAGGCCAGGGCGGCTTGGGCCACAGGCGCCAGGCGGGGCAGACCTGGGTCCAGCGTGCAGCCCTCACAGCTTCCCCAAGCAAGTCTTTGCCTCCCCAGTGTCCTACGCGGCTCCAGGGCTCGTGTGGCAGGGGAGGGGGCGTCTCGGTGGGTTCTGGGACCCCACTGGGACCAGGAGAGACACCGGGAATGGACAAAGCAGATGCCATTTGCACCCCGGCCTGCGTCCCCTGAGGGCAGGACGGGCTGGGCTCCTCCCCAGAGCTGCTCACCAGGGGGGCGCATGGGGCAGGGAGACACGGAGACACGCCAGCCTGGGGTTCAAGGCCACCATCGCGCCACCCCCAGTCACCGTGCTCGCCTCCCCCTCGTGCTGCACGCCTGCCCCTTCCCCGACTGTGCCCTTGCTGGCACGAGACCTCCCCGCACTGCGGCCTCTCTTCTGCCCAGCCCAGCCCAGCCCAGGCGGCCAGGCCCTGGCGCCGTACCTTGGCGTTGGGCACCTCCATGGGTCCGAGGTGGCTGCGAGGACCTGAGCGAAGCTTTGGCCTGACCCAGTGAGGAGCAGCGACGCCCTGAGCCGCTCTCCCCAGCAGCCCAGGCTTTTATAGGGCTGGGCTGCCCCGAAGCTCGTTCCCTGCCCTCCCCAGCCCCCGCACAATGGTGCAACCAGCAGTGGGGCTGGGGCCGCAGGACGGGCCAGTCTCTGGGAGACACGCGCCCATTGTTCCCTGTTGCTTGGAGACGGGCGAGGCCCGTTCCCTCATTTGTGGCTCCCCATTATGCGGCGGCCGGAGCCGAGTAGCTGGTGGTCGTGCGGGATGGAGACAGGCCACGTAGCCTGGCGCTAATGAGCCTGTAACTGCCGAAGGAATCCGCCAGCCCGCACGGCACAAAGCTGCCGGAAGGTCAGCGGTGGGGGGGGGAGGGGGAGACTGGGCCCCATTAGGCTAATTACCTGGCCCCAACAAAGGGTGCCCGGCAGCCGAGCCGCATCCATCCCTGGCGAGTCCGAGGCGCTGGCGTGGCCGCACGTGTCCGTGGCCGTGCACCGCCGAGCCCCCGGAGAGCCAGGCCCTGCAGTCCGCCCCCCAGGGACGCTGGAACATGTTTTATAGGGAGGGGCACTGGTGATGGAAACCCCAGATTTGGGTTATTACTTCTCCAAGCCAGGGGCAGCACCACTGCCCACCCCCCAAGGCCCCTGCTCAGCCCTGGGGCCCTGTCAGTCCTCACCCTGCCTGTGGGCCAGGCCCTGTGGCCTGGGAGACGCAGCCACAGCTCAAGCCAAGAACCTCCACGCTGCCACCCCCAGGCCGGCATCTGTGCCCAGCCATGGGCACCTCGCTGCAAGCTGGATGGCACTTGGGGAGCGGTGCGGGGGGTGCCCCCAGGGACAGGCTGCTCAGTCCCATGGCATGGGGCAAACCCTTTATCCCCCCTCTCCAGGCGTCCCCGCTGCATCCAGATGGGCCATGGCAGGGTGGGGGCTCCCCACAGCTCCTGCCTCAGCCAGGAGGGGTCACTCGTGGGACACGAGGCCCCCTCTGCACCCCCCCCCCTTGCACAGCTCCCCCAGCCCATGGCCACAGGTCAGGGGTGAAACGCGCCGTTTTCACGTGGCACTAGGCACCGTCCCCAGGGTGCTGGCCCAGCCCTCAGCTATTGACAGTGGCCCAGGCCGCATGGGCCCCTAGGAGCCACCCAGCGCTGGCGGAAGAAATTCCCTTGGTGGGGCCTGGCCCTCCCTGGAGGCCAAGCTCTCCCCTGGCCCGGCCCCAGCTAACGGCAGGAAGATCAGCACGGGACGCACCTGCTTCCACTAGCCCAGAGCTGGCCCCACGGGCGGGGCTGCAGGGGGCTTTGGCTGGAGGCGTCCGGCTGACACGGGGCCGGCGCAGTGGAGGGCGTGGGGGGCTGCTGGGAGCAGGGGCCCTAGCTTGAGTCTGGCATGGTGAGAAATGAGCCCTGATGCACCATGCCCTGCAGAGGATTGGGCAGGGGGCAGAGACATCCCCTGAGGGTCAATGACCCAGAGCCACCCTGCGGGAACTGGGGAGGGCCGGGAGGAGGGAGGCTCCATCCCAGGGCAGGAGAGGACTGTGGGCAAATCGCCAAGGCAACGGGCCAGGGTTTGTCGCCAGCAAAGCAGCCCAGTTGGCAGGAGTCCCATCCGCGGACGGCGCTGGGGGAGGGCACCCGGCCCTCCGGCTACTCTGACCTGGCCGGAGAGCGGGGCCGGGAGCCCAGGCAGGCCCGAGTCCCAGCAGCGAATGGCTGCACCTCCGGCGGCTCCTTCCCAGGGCCTGGAGTCCAGACCCAGCCGCTGCCTCCGTCCTGGGCCCATTCAGGGACATCACACGGTCACCACGCGAGTGTCCTCCCCCCGCGGGGGGTGGTGGATGTACAGCCTGTGCCCCAGGGCTGCCCCATGCCCGCCCCAGCATGGCTCCTGGCTGCGAAGGGCCAGATTTGCTGAGCTCCCCGGACCCAGACGCGGCTGCCCATCTCGGGAGTGCAGCCGGCCCCCGCCCTGCCTCCGGCCCTCCCCCCTCCGAGCCCCACAGACAGAAACAGCAGCCGCTGCACCAGCTTGGGGTTCGCTCTTTATACCGCCGCAGCTTTGACCCTGCTCTGCCCACACAGCGGGGGGCAGGGGGGGGGCTGCTCCCAGCTTCTGCTGCCTGTGCGGAAACCCCGCCCGGCTCAGCGCGGGGCCGGGCAGCCCCCTATGGCTCTGGGACTCCACCCTGCCGCCGGAGTCACCCCAGCAGGAACCCTGACCCCCTGGGGCAGTTCCCTGCCCAGCCCCACGGCCAGGCCCCCTGCTCCAGGCTGCACTCGCCAGCTCAGCCCTGGGCCCTGACCCCCAGGAGGGGCCGGGGAGGCAGCCCATGAGCCAGGGCACAGCTGTTGGCTTCCTGGCCCCTGAGCCCCATCCAGGAATGTTCTCTAGGGCAGATGGGCCGGGGGGGGGGGGGGGGGGGGGGGGGAAAANGAACCTTCATGGCCCCTCCCAGCCCCGGGGCAGCTCAGCAGCTTTGGGCCAAGCCCTGGGGGAAGCTCGGGGGCAGCAGTGGGTTGGCAAAGCTGGTGGTGAGACGGACCAGGCGTGAGCCCCAATCTGAGACCCCCCCGTCAGCTGGGTGCCCGGCGCTGCTCTGTAACGCGCTGGCCTAACCCCGCAGGGCAGCCGCAGCTCCGCCGGGGATTCAACTCCCCCCACAACGGTACCACCCAGCTGCATCTGCACTGCGGGGGGGGGGGAGCTGCAGCCCTTGGGGGGGGTTCAAAGCTGAGCACTGCAGCTATGTCGACCTAACCTCTCAGAGTCCGCCAGCCCCTCCCTCCACCCATACACAACCCCCCCGCCCCCTCCCGCCCCTGCCCCATGCAGCAGGACAGTCGGAGCAGGGCCCGGGCTGGGGGGAGACTCTGGGGGCTCAGGGCACCAGTGTGACTGTGAGACACAGGCTGGAGCCGGCCTGACCCCCCCTCACTCCCAGCGCCTCATCCCAGAGCAGATTCCTGCAGGTCCCCACTACGCACATTCCCGAGCCCAATCCCTGCCTGAAACGACCCCCCCAGCCCAGCCCGAGGGCGCAGCCCAGGGCCAGGCAGAGTGCTAACCCCACCCCCACCCCAATCACCGGTCGATCGCCCCGGGACGCCCGTGCAGCCCCCACCCCGGCCGGGCTCCTGTCTCCCACACGCACGGCCAAAGGCCCGGGAGTTCTGGAGCCTGGGACGGGGCCAGGGCCCGTACAATCCTGGGTCCGTGGCAGGAGCGCTGGGGGCCCTGGGCGATGGAGGAGCCGCGGGCTCAGTCCTGGCCCCCACGTCCCGCTCTGCGGTCAGCAGGACCCGGTGTCGCTGCCTCCTTCTGTCTCAGAGCTGGGCTCCAGCGGGGTCCGGGCCCGGCCAAGGTCGGGGGAGGCAGAGCCGTTCCTGCCGATGCCACACGACTGCCCCGCGTTGTGGATCTGCCAGAGGTTGTCCAGAGCCTCCGCCTTGGCCTGCTTCAGGAGATCTGCCTGGCCCTGCAGCGGGGAAAGGCCAAAGGTCAGGGGTGGGGTGGGCATCCAATGGGCACCCCCCACCCTCAGGGCTGGCTCCTTCGAGGTCTCCGTGCTCTGGGGGAGCAGCCTGGACCTGGGGGCACATCGCTCCTGCAGCGGCTGGAGAACGAGGGGCAGGGGCCCCCCCGCCAGCGGGAACTGGCCCCTGGGCTGTGGGGACAGGGGCCCAGCTTGTGACACGCAGAGACCCTAACCCAGCCGAGCCGTCTCCCCTCCCCAGGCAGTCACTGCTCAGGGGCTGCCCCCTAACCCCATGAGACGAGCAGCATCCCCCCGCCCCCGCCCCGCCCGGGGGCCAGAAGGGAGCAGCGTGATCCTCTCGTCTGACCTGCTGCACAGACCCCCGCCCCCCCCCCACTCCTGCAAGAGACCCCCCGCCTCAGGCTCAGTCCCTACGGCCCCCGAGCGTTTACATGGCGCGTGGGCCGTGGGGGGGCTCTGCTATCAGGCGCTAAAGAGCCTGGGGGTCACCTGCCCAGCCGGCCCCCTTCGCTGCTCACTAGCCCCTATGGGCTACTGCTCTGGTGCCACCTGGAGTCCACTCTGGGTACTGCAGCTCTGTGCCCCCCCTCCAAGCCCAGCTGGTTCCCTGGGCAGGCAGCGTCCAGCAGGAGGCAGCGTTTTCACGCCCAGCGGGTGGGGTGTCGTGGGGTGTGGGGGGGAAGCGGTTCCAGGCAACGCCCCCCGAACAGCCTGGTGTGCTGCTGACTTCACAGAGCCCCGAGAACCAGCCAGAACACAGAGCCCGGCCAGCGGCACGGTGCTGGGAACCCCCCCCCCCCCGGGGCCGAACCCGCGACGCTCGGCACAGAGCCTGAGCTAGAGGAGCAGCTCCCTTCGCCGGCGGCAGCAGCAGGCTGTTCTCCCCTCTGCGGGCAGCCACGGGCACCACACTCGCCGCAGACCTGCCCCCTCCAGCATCCCCCCCGGGTACCGGGAACAATTCGTACCGGGGGGGGGGCTGGGAGCCATTGAACCAAACAGCCCTGTACATGATGGAAACCACGTCGAGCCAGGGGGCGCGGCAGCCCCCCCAGTTCCAGCCCCTACCCCCGTGGCACTGCCCCATCCGCTCCCCGGCTCAGCCCCACAAGGCCCCCTTAGCCATCGCCCAGCTCCGAGGGACGCTCGTGCCCCACACAGCCCCTAGATGGCAGCACGGGATCACCGCACCACGGGCCCAGCTCCTTGATCCAACCTGCCTCTGACGGGTCCCACGGGAGCAGGGCCTGGGTCTCCCCAGGGCCCACCCCACGCCCAGAACGGGGCCCCGGTCCAGACCCAGGCAGGGCAGAGCTGTACTCACCTGTGTGCCCCCCATGGCACCCCCCCCCCCACAGCCCGGCAGGGACGATGTGAACCAAGCTAGGGCAGCCAGGCCTGGGGGGTGGGGGGAGGCCAGGATGCCGGGGTTCACCCCATCCCCGCAGAACAGCTCATGGGGTCCTTGCTGGACAGTCTCTTGGCAGGGCGGGCTGGGAGCTCAGCACCCCCCAGAGCCGAAGCCAGCCTGCGCCCCAGGCACTCCCAGCCCAGGCAGGCAGGGCGAGCACATGGGCACCGCTCCCTCCCTGCAGCCCCCAGCTCCCCGGCCCCCCCACAGCTGTGGGCCCAGCTCTGAGCTCCTGCTGCCCAGACATTCAGCCCTGGTGCTGGCTGGGAAACCCAGGGGCTCGGCTTAAACCCTCGCAGGAGACGCAGGGACAAGCCCTGTCCTGGCCTCACCCCGAGGCGGGGGCGGGGAGGGGGCCTCGGGCCAGGCACAGTGCAGGGAGGGGGTCACTGGAGCAGCAGGGCCCTGCTGGGCATCATCCAGCCCCCACTCGCACCTCCCACTCCTCAGGGTGCCCCCCCCTTCCCCTTTCCAGCCCGACTCTATCCCCGGCCGGCTCAGCCCCAGGCCTGCTGGTGCCAGCCCCGTCCTTCGGCTTCGGCCGCTCTCCTCCTCCTGCCCCGAGGCGCTTCTCCAGAGCAGCCGCTTCCCGACCAAGCCAGCGTCCACCCGGCCCAGCCCCCGGAGACCGGGCAGCGCCCTGACCACTCGACACGCAGCCAGCGGGGCAAACCCTGGGGCGAGGGGCTGCGGAGCAGGGCATGCTGGGACCCCGGCACGGGAGCTGCAGCCGGCGTGCAAAGGGCCCAGAAACACCTGCCCAGACGTGTGCGTCCCATGCGCTCGCCCACACAGCCAGATACCCTCCTCCAAACGCGCTCACAGCCCTCCACGTGTGCACAGCCATACAATGCACACACAGGGCCAGTGCAGAGCCCTGCAGCTCGCCACACACACACACCTGTGCACGCTCGCTCCCTACAGCTCGCCACACACACGCCCACCCGCCACACACACACACCTGTGCACGCCCGCGCCCTACAGCTCGCCACACACCCGCCCACCCGCCACACACACACACCTGTGCACGCCCTCAGCCTACAGCTCACCACACACCCGCCCACCCGCCACACACACACACCTGTGCACGCCCTCGGCCTACAGCTCACCACACACACGCCCACCCGCCACACACACACACACCTGTGCACGCCCGCGCCCTACAGCTCGCCACACCCCCGCCCACCCGTCACACACACACACACCTGTGCACGCCCACGCCCTACAGCTCGCCACACACCCGCCCACCCGCCACACACACACACACCTGTGCACGCCCGCGCCCTACAGCTCACCACACACACGCCCACCCGCCACACACGCACACCTGTGCACACCCGCGCCCTACAGCTCGCCACACACACGCCCACCCGTCACACACACACACACCTGTGCACGCCCACGCCCTACAGCTCGCCACACACCCGCCCACCCGCCACACACACACACACCTGTGCACGCCCGCGCCCTACAGCTCGCCACACACACGCCCACCCGCCACATACACACACCTGTGCACGCTCGCGCCCTACAGCTCGCCACACACCCGCCCACCCGCCACACACACACACCTGTGCACGCCCAAGCCCTACAGCTCGCCACACACCCGCCCCCCCGCCACACACACACACCTGTGCACGCTCACGCCCTACAGCTCGCCACACACCCGCCCACCCGCCACACACACACACCTGTGCACGCCCGCAGCCCTCGTCTATTTAGCTCTGCCACAGCCGCCGGCGCTGCAGCCCCTGAGGACTCGCTGAAGCCGGCTCTGTCCTAGCAAAGGGCGAGGGAAGCTGGCCGGGGGGCCGGTGATGGCTGCAGGGGCCGCGGCTGGAGGCTGCTCTGGGGGATTTCTGCACAAGGCGAGCAGGCCAGTCCTTGCGGGCCCGTAGCCCCACTCCCCACAGGGGTTGGGATCCGCCCGACGTCCTCGGCCACCACCGGGTCCAGCTGTGCCTGCGGAACGGGTGACTCAGCCCGGCGGGCGCTGGAGTGGCTGGGCTCGCGGGGGCCGGGTGAGCCAGGCTCTGGGGTGGGCTGAGGGAACCAGCCCTGGCCACCAACAATGCCCCTTTGTCTGCAGTCTGGACGGCGCCCAGCCCCGCTGGCCCAGCTCCCCGGCAGTCTCAGCTCTGCCACGTGAGCCGGCACCAAGCAGGGCCCAGGGCAAGGCTGGGCTGGGAGCCAGGGGCCTGGAAGGTCGGGGCAAGCAGACAATCTGCCCCAGGTCCCAAGCTCAACAGGGACGGGGGGCACTGCAGGCAGCTGCCAGCGCTAGCACCGCAAGAGGGGAGCAGGACTCCTGGGTTCCATTCCTGGATCCGCCACTGACTCTCAGTGTGGCCTTAAGGAATTCCTTCCCCCGTGCCTCAGTTTCCCCCTTAGGAGCGCAGGGATAACGCCCTTCCCGCGGGCATGTGAATCTGGCCGGGTTTGCTACGTGCAGAGGCAACGCGAACGCTCAGCATGGGCATCGCTCTCCTGGGCGTCACGGCCCAGCACTCCGAGCGGCAGAGGAAATACCGTCGTGCGGCGTGGTCTGGCGTCCCCCTCCCCCCCCCCAGGAGTAGGACCTAGAGCGTCACCCGATGTGACCAAGTGGGGGATTTTCTTGTGTTTTCCTTGGTTTTCCAATGGTTTGCATGCAGAGGGGGTGGGACTCTGTGTCCCTGGGTGTTACTGGTTTAACGAGGGGAGGGGAGAGGGAGTTTGTTGTTACAGAGGATGGGAGAGGGAACTTGGGACCCCGGCCAATGGCCTGAAGGATGGACACCCCAGCTCAGGAGTTGCAGCTGGTTCTGGCCAGTGGGAGGACAATGGGCTGCGGAGAGAGGACCCCGGTGACCTGACCAGCCGGTTCCAGCCAGAGGACAGCAGAGAGGAGCGGAGGCCCAGGTTTACGACCCTGTTTCCCTGGAGAGAAGACAATGGACAGAGGGGGGGCTTGGGGCCCGGTGTATCAGATGCCCAGCGGGGAAGCAGGGGGGCTCTGGGCAGGAAAGGGGGGGCAGGCACAGCCCACCTGGATGCAGGGGAGACTGGGATGTGCTGGGCTGGGGGAGGCCAGGCCTGAGGGTCAGAGTTTCCTGTGCTGGGTTCAACGCTCAATAAACCCTCCTGTGTTACGCTGGCTGAGAATCGCTCCGGGCTAGAGAACAGGGGGCATCTACCCCTTCGGGGGGTGGAGGCCCCGGGGGGTCCAGAGCGAGGGGACTCCCCGAGGGGGCCCACAGCGAGAGACAGGTGTGCTAAGGCTCAGAGAGGTGCGGCTCCAGGAGGTGGAGTGTGAACCCCCGGGAAAAGGGCTGTCGCACTGAAAAGGGCACCCCCCACGGACCGCACGGGGCCACGAGTGGGCCCGATCTGTGAGTCTGACACAGCCCGTCAGGCCAGCCTCAGGTCCCATGTACAGGTGGGGAAACAGACCCAGGGAGGGGATGGGCCCAAGGGAGTCCGGTGGCAGAGCTGGGACCAGCGATCCTGGCTCTCGGTCCCACTGGTCCTCGGGCTCCAGTCTCCAGGGCTCCTTTAACACGAGGGAAACTGAGTCAAGAGAAAACCACTGCAGACGAAAAGCTAGAGGGAGGCCCCGGCCCCGGCGTTACCTTCAGCACCGTGATGTTCCAGGCGAAACTCTCCAGGACCTTCTGCAGCTTCCTGCCCTTCAGCCCCTCCTTGGCCTCGAGGCGGTGCAGCTCCTTGTGGAAATCCATCCCTGGGGAGCGGAGCAGAGGGGAGCCGTCACGCTGAGCTGGGTGGGGAGCGCGGCGAAGCCGGCGGCAGGGTGCCCAGGGCTGGCTCCATATGGTGATCGCCCTGCGCTGCTCGCTGGTGCCCCGGCTGCACAAGGAGCCCCCCTGAGGGGTCGCTGCCCCAGAACAGGGCCCCGTGCACAGCCCATGGGCAGGGGAGAGCAGAGGGGCCGGCGAGCTCTGCTGGCAGGGGGCTGGGGTCAGGAGAGATCCAGCCCTGCCCCCCACTCGGGCAGGAACAAGGGAATCCACGTCACAGAGGTGGGTCCTCAGTAATGCAGGACCCTCAGCTGCCCCTAGGGGACTGGTGCAGCCCCGGAGCCCAGGGGGCGCACGGGACGCCCGACGCCCAGCTCAGCGGGTCCGAAGGCCGGGACAGGTGTGATCCCGAAGGCCGGGACAGGCTGGCACCACCCCTGCGGGGAGCAGCGGCAGGTTCCCGTGGGCCCCGGGGCCGGCGTGGGGTGGGCAGCACCCTGCAGGCAGGGACGGGGGGTACGTGGGAGACCCGGGCTCTGAGTGCCTGGAGCTGCAATGGCAGCACCACGGGATGGTGCCCCTGGGAGCAGGCGGGCGGGCTCCAGGGCCGCGCCGCGTAGGGAGGAGTCGCCCCAGGGGGTGGCACCGGGCCCGATCTGAGCCCTTGGCTGGGCAGATGGTGACACTGGCCCAGTGGGGTCTGCCCAGGAGGTGCTGCCGGGGGCCCCACGTGGGAGGGGACAAGGTGCAGCGCCCCCAGCAGGAGCCTTTCCCGCAGACTCGCTGGCCTCCCGAGCCAGCAGCTTCCAGCTACGTCCTGGCGCCCGCCGCGCCGGGGACAAGGGAACGGCCCCGAGAGCCGGCGGGGGAGGGAGCCGCCAAGGCCGCCCCCCCCAAAACCTCTGCTGAGCGAGGAGCCTGGGAGTCGCCAGCAGAACAGCCCCCCCGCCCCCCCCAGGCACCGGCACAGCCGTGAAGCTGCCTGTGGGGGAGGGGATCCCTACACGGCTACACGCACCCACGGGCTGAGGGCATCGACCCCCCCCAGGGGAGCCCGGTGACCCCCCCAAAGAACCCCCCTCCCTGTGGGAGCTCACGCAGGGCCCTGCCTGCCCCCCGCACGGATCCCCCTTCATTAGCGCAGGGCTCCGGCTCGTTATCTCTGCTGACGCTGATGGGAAACGACCGCGCCAGCCTCCCGGGGGGGGGGGGGGCAGGGCTGGGAGCCCCAGCGATCGCCTGGTGCAACGGGCCCTGGGAGGGGGGGGCAGCCAGCACCATGGCCATGTAGTGCCCCCCCCCCCCCCGGGCAGCGGAGGGCGATTGCTCAGGGGCCGTGGGACATGGGGGGCCGTGGGGCACCTCTCCCTCGCTGCCTGCCGAGCCGCTCAGCGTCTGGAGCTGAGAGTACTATGGGGGCTACCCAGCACAGGCAGCTCCCCCCCCCCGACACCCCCCATCGATACCACCCCCCCGAGACCCCACACCATGGCCCCCATCCCCCCAGACACCCCCCACCGATACCACCCCCCCGAGACCCCACACCACGGCCCCCATCCCCCCAGACACGCCCCCCGATACCACCCCCCGAGACCCCATACCACGGCCCCCATCCCCCCAGACCCCCCCCACCGATACCACCACCCCCCCGAGACCCCACACCACGGCCCCCATCCCCCGCAGTAACACCCCCCCGGGCACTGTGCTGAGCCAGCCCCACTGGACTCGCCTGCTCCCGCTGGGGCCGGCGCGCAAGGGGTTAAGGGGCACCCTGCACCCCGCCCCGAGCGCGTCACCCCCCCGCGCTGCAGCTCGCCCACCTGCCGTCAATCATCCCCCCCCCGGGGGGATCTGGGCAGGGCCCAGCCCCCGCAGTGTGCGTCAGGGCCCACGCTGGGGGCAGGGCAGGTTGTGGGGCACTGGGTCTGGGGGGGGCGGGGATTGACCCCCAGGACCCGCACGTTGCCTCACCCGCATTAATCCCGGGCTATTTATAGCGCTCCAAGATCCCGGTGCTCCCCCAGGATCCAGCCAGCTGGGGCGCGGCGCACTCTGACCCCCGGCACTCCTGGGTGCCATGATCCACCCCAGCGCTGCACCAACTGAGGGGCACCGGCAGAGCTGGGGGAGCCCAGGCTAGCAGGGGCTGCGGGTCGGGAGTGAGGGGCACCGGCAGAGCTGGGGGGGAGGGGAAGCCCAGGGCTGCGGGTCGGGAGTGAGGGGCACCGGCAGAGCTGGGGGAGCCCAGGCTGCCAGGGGCGGCGGGTCGGGAGTGAGAGGCACCGGCAGAGCTGGGGGAGCCCAGGCTGCCAGGGGCGGCGGGTCGGGAGTGGGGGGCCCCGGCAGAGCTGGGGGGCCCCAGGCTAGCAGGGGCTGCGAGTCGGGAGTGAGGGGCGCCGGCAGGGCGGGGGGGGCCGCAGGGCGGGGGGGGCCGGGAGGGCGGGGGGGAGCCCAGGGCCAGGCGAGCGGGCGTGGGGGGCCGGAGGAAGGGGCCCTGGCACAGGTGGGGGGGGCCGGGGGGGGGGGAGCCCCGGGCCGGGCGAGCGGGGGGGAGCCCAGGGGTGCGGGGCGGGGGGGTGCGGGGCGCGGGCGGCCCGGGGGGGGGGGCGCGAGCCGGGGGGGGGGGGACCGGCCGGGCTGGGGGGGGAGGGGGAGCCCAGGGCGGGGGCGCAGGGGGCTGCGGGGCGTGAGTGGGGGGCGCTGGCAGAGGTGGGGGGGAGAGGGGGCTGCGGGGCGTGAGTGGGGGGCGCTGGCAGAGGTGGGGGGGGGGGCGGGCGGGGGGGGCCGCAGGGCGGGGGGGGAGGGGGGGCGGGGGGGGTGGGGGCTGGTGTGTGCTGCTCGCCCCTAATAACTTCGTATAGCATACATTATACGAAGTTATACGATGGGGTTCGCTCTTTATACCACCGCAGCTTTGACCCTGCTCTGCCCACACAGCGGGGGGAGGGGGGGGGAGAGGGACGGGCGGGGGGGGGGGGCGGCCGCCCGGGGCTCCCGCCCCCCCCCGCGGGCCCGGCCAGCCGGGCCCCCCCCAGGCTCTGCCAGGGCCCCTCCCTCCCGCCCCCCCGGGCGGCGGGCGGGGAGTGAGGGGCACAGGCAGAGCTGGGGGGGGAGGGGGAGCCCAGGGCTGGGTAGCAGGGGGCCGTGGGGCAGGAGTGAGGGGCGCGAGCAGAGCGGGGGGGAGCGGGGGGCGGGGGGGCGGGAGTGGGGGGCACGGGCAGGGGGGGGGGGAGCCCGGGGCGGCGGGTCGGGGCCGGGGGGAGGGGCCCGGGCAGAGGTGGGGGGAGGCAGGGGGCTGCGGGGCGTGAGTGGGGGGCGCTGGCAGGGCTGGGGGCGGCCCGGGGCCGGGCGCGCGGGGGTGGGGGGCCGGAGGGAGGGGCCCGGGCGGAGGGGGGGGGGGGCGGAGGCCCAGGGCGGCGGGGGGGGAGGGGGGGGCTGGGTAGGAGGGGGCTGCGGGTCGGGGGTGGGGGGGGCTGGCAGAGCTGGGGGGTGCCCAGGGCCGGGCGGGCGGGCGTGGGGGGGCGGAGGGAGGGGCCCGGGCGGAGGGGGGGGGGGGAGGGGAGGCCAGGGGCGGGGGGTCGGAACCGCGGGGCGCTGGCGGAGCAGGGGGGGGCCCCGGCGGGGCGGGGGGGGGCGGGGGGCGCTGGCAGAGCTGGGGGGAGCCCAGGGCCGGGCGAGCGGGCGTGGGGGGCCGGAGGGAGGGGCCCTGGCACAGCCTGACAGCAGCACCTGCCTGTGTGGGTTCAGCCACGTGTCTTTTATGCCACAACACTCGTCGCCACTTACGCTGTCAGCCCCAGTCTGTTATTTCTGATGCTAATTATATTCCGGGGTTTGGCAGTTAACGATTCCTCTCGTCAGCCTCCCCCATGCGGCTCCGCTCGCCCAGCCCGGCCCCTCTGCGGCCCTGCTGCCCACCTCAGTGCCGGGAAGCGGCGCCATCTCGTGCCCTGGCCCCCCATGGGGTTCGAGCAGGATGGGGCCCAGGCGCTCGCCCCACGGATCAGGTGTCTCAGCTGGGAGCAGCCAGGAGCGGGGGCAGAGCCGTATCCCAGACGCACACCCCGTGTGAGCCAAATACCCCTGCCCCCGACACGCCCGCAGCCCCATTCCCCGCCCAGCAACGCTGCCTGGGAACAGGAGACAGGTCCCTGCGGGCCGGTGGAGCAGCCCAGCAGACTCCCATGGGGCTGGGCGTGGAGAGGTCACTGCCCCAGCCGGCCGGCTGGGCCCCAGGGTCTTTCCCCTCCGGGGCACCGGCTCCCATCCAGCCCCGGGGGGGAGGGGACGGGCCAGGTAACCTCCAGCCAGGAGGGCGCCCAGAGGCCTCGTTAGCGCTGCGCCTCGTCCTGCCAGCAGGTGTCACTGGTGCCAGGCCGCCCCTGTGGCCCCAGGTGCCCACAGCCCCCCAGCACCCTGGGGGGAGCGGAGTCAGGGCCCCCAAACCCACCCGCTCTGCAGCCGGGCCCAGCGGCACCTGCCCCCCCCCCGTGGCACATACCCGCCCGCTGGGCTTGCATCAGCTTGCTGTGCACAGCGTCGGCCGATTCGATCAGGGTCCGGCTGCTCTGGATCGTCTGTGGGAGCAGAGACGGGGGGAGTGAGGGAGCAGGACGAGGGGCGGCCCAGCACCCGGTGACCCCTTCCCACACGGGCCCACGCAGGCTCCCCCCAGCTCCAGCCTCAAAAGAGGCAGCTCCAGGTTTGGGGGGCGGGGGGAAGGGAGGAGACGCTGCCCCGGCCAGGGCTCCCAGCTCCCAGCGATGCCCGGGCCAGGTGGCAGCTCCGGGGAGCTCCAGCTATTAACGGGACTCTTGCCGCCCGCTGGGATCGCATCCGACCCACGAGGCGCCGGGGGCTGCGCCGGCTAATGGGCCCCAAGGGGGCTGCAGGGGCTCAGCTGCGGGAGCGACTCGCGGCTGCCAGCGCGGCAGGTGGCAGGACCAGGCCATGCTGGGACCTCGCTCTCCCGTCCCAGGGAGGGGCTGGCACTTCCCTGCCGGCTGCCGGGGCCAGGCCAGGCGACGAGCGCCCGAGCAGGGAGCCGGCTCGGCCGGGGCAGGGCGGGGCGGGTGCTTACGGTCTCGTAGGCGGTGAGCACTTTGCGGAGCAGCTCCGGGACGGGCCCCTGGGCCTCCATGGGGGGGTACGGCTCGCCCAGGTTCAGCGTCACGCTGGGGGCGCTCTCGCTGCGCAGTAGCCATGCGGCAACCGTCAGGATGCTCTGCTTCATGGTGGCCGCCGGCGTCAGCCCACACAGCTCCTTGAAGGAGACCAGGGCGTTCTGGAGACGGAGAAACAGGTGAGCCGGACACCCCACGGCGCGCTGCGTGGGGGGGCAGGTGTGACCAAGTGGGGGGTTGTCTTGTTTTTCCTTGTTTTCCGGTGGGCTGCATGCCGAGGGGGTGGGACCCAGTGTCCCTGGGGGTTACTGGTTTAACGAGGGGAGGGGAGAGGGGGTTCGCTGGGACACAGGACCAGAGAGGGAACTTGGGACCCCAACCGATGGCCTGGAGGAGGGATACCCCAGCGACTGGTGACCTGGCGACCTGAGGATCCAGCTCAGGAGTCACAGCCGGTTCTGGCCGGTGGGGGGACAATGGGCTGCGGGGAGAGGACCCCGGTGACCTGACCAGCCGGTTCCAGCCAGAGCGGGGCAGAGGACAGAAGAGGGGAGAGGAGGCCCAGGCGATCTGGTTTACGACCCTCTTTCCCTGGAGAGAAGACAATGGACAGAGGAGGCCTGGGGCCGGGGGTATCAGAGCCCAGCGGGGAAGCAGGGGGGCTCTGGGCGGGAGAGGGGGAGCAGGCAGAGCCCACCTGGATGCAGGGGGGACGGGGATGTGTTGGGCTGAGGGAGGCCAGGCCTGAGGCCCGGAGAGTTTCCTGTGCTGGGTTCAACGTTCAATAAACCCTCCTGTGTGACGCTGGCTGAGAGTCGCTCCGGGCTAGAGAACGGGGGGGGGGGGGGCATCGTCCCCTTCGGGGGGTGGGGGCCCCGGGGGTCCCGAGCGAGGGGACTCCCCGAGGGGGCCCACGACAGAGACAGACGTGCTAAGGCTCAGAGAGGTGCGGCTCCAGGAGGTGGAGGGGCCTGACCCCGGGAGAGAGGGGACCCCCGGGAAGGGCTGTCGCACTGAAAGGGGCCCCCCCCACGGACCGCACGGGGCCAAGAGTGGGCACGACCGGTGAGTCCGTGACAGCCTGCACAGCCTGACACAAACACAGGCCTCATACTGGGGGCCCCCCGAATAGAACCCAGGTGTCCTGACCCCCGCCCCTCCCCCAGACACTCTAACCCACTAGACCCCCCTCCCCTCCCCGAGGGGGAGAGAACCCAGGCGTCCTGACCCCCGCCCCTCCCCCAGACACTCTAACCCACTAGACCCCCCCCTCCCCTCCCCGAGGGGGAGAGAACCCAGGTGTCCTGACCCCCGCCCCTCTCCCAGACACTCTAACCCACTAGACCCCCCTCCCCTCCCCGAGGGGGAGAGAACCCAGGCGTCCTGCCCCCAGCCCGGCGTGGTACCTGCATGTTCTCCCGTAGGTCGGTGGCCTCACGCAGCGGCTGGCCGGCCGTGCGGAACACCTCGTCGATGGCCTTGATGCCGGTGGTCTTGGCGGAGGCGTATTCCCGCAGGCGCCGGCCCCGGCGCCCGGCGCGCCCCCGCCGCTGCCCCTTGCCCCCGCCGGGCCGGTCGGCGATGGCCACGTGCAGGAAGAGGGTGGCGTGGGGCAGCAGGTCTCCGGCCAGGGACCGCAGGGGCACGTGGCGGTAACCACTCTGCAGGCACTCGACGGGGATGGTGTACTGGGCGATGAACTCGTCCCCGATGTAGTCGTCGTCCAGCACGACCAGGCGCAGCAGAGCCAGCTCGGGCAGGTTCACCTGGAACTCCAGGCTCTCCTCGAAGACCGGGTTGTCCCCGCTCTGCAGCGCCGTCTTGGTGCGCCGCTCGGCGCAGTCGGCCGGGATGCCGTGGATCTCGGCGCAGACGTAGGGCTCCACCACGTCGCCCTTGGCGCCCGAGCCCCGGGGCTTGGGCAGGTTCTGGCCGCTGATCACCCGGAGGTGCAGCAGCTGGGCCGGCACGCCGGGCAGCGAGTCCTTGGCGTTGGCGCTGAAGTAGGAGACCTCCTCCCGCATGACGGCGGGGCGCAGCACGTACCCGCAGGCCCCGTTCTGGCGGAACCAGCCGGCGTTCAGGTCCATCATGAGCCCCGGCGTCTGGAAGTTCATGGCCACCATCTGGCAGCCGCACTTCCAGAAGTCCTGCGGGTTCATGTTGCTGGCGTCGATGCGCAGGGGGCTGGGGTAGACGCGTGACAGGAACCGCTTGTTGTAGCTCACCAGCTCGGCGGGGCAATCGCTGGCGAAGCGCCCGGCCTCCACCTCGCTGAAGGAGCAGAGCTCCCAGTAGTGCTGCCCGCGCCGGGAGGCCTCGAAGTCCTGGAAGGGCATCGCCTGGCACAGGCTCACGAGCTCCGACAGCTCCCTGCTCAGCCGCAGCCTGCGCCGCCCGTCGGCCTCGCCCGGGCGCTGCCACGGCTCCGGGCCCTCCTCCTCGTCCGTCACCTCCCCCTCGCTCTCGTGGCAGCTGGGCGGCAGCTTCCTGCCCTTGATGAGGACCCTGCCCTTGAGTGTCTCCGGGGAGGGCAGGTAGGCCTCCTCGGGGGCGGGGGGGTCCAGGTACAGCTTGGCGCCCAGGGTTTTCCTCAGGCACTGCGCCATCAGCCGCTGCTGGGCGGGCGAGCAGCGCACGGCCAGGCACAGGATGAGGGGGTATTCGGAGGCCTCGAAGGCGTACCGGTCGATCACGCCCACCACGCTCC
Organism: Platysternon megacephalum; assembly: GCA_003942145.1. NCBI lineage: Eukaryota > Metazoa > Chordata > Testudines > Platysternidae > Platysternon > Platysternon megacephalum. The sequence continues at coordinate 11,077,654 of QXTE01000039.1, forward strand.
GACAGGCCATGCGGGAGGCGGCCGAGCGGCCCCCGGAGACCAGGGGCTCGCCGTCCGGGCCGTCCCACACCACCAGCTCCAGGCTGCGGCAGCCCATGCGCAGGGCCGTGACGTAGCCGCCGAGGCCCGCGCTGCCCCAGGAGCTGTCCTCCCGCAGGCAGGCGCTGTGGGCCGAGCTGATGTAGTAGTGGGACAGGGGCTGCGTCATGTCCTGGCACACCCGGCGGTGCTGCGGGTCGAAGATGGAGCAGTCGGGGGAGAGCAGGTAGCGGGTGAAGCCGTCGATGGCCAGGTAGCCCTTCTCCCGGCCCTCGCTGGAGGGCTCGTATTTGCCAATGATCTCCAGGCACGTCTCCTCGGTCACCCCCTCCATGCCCTGCTCCACCTCCAAGAACGTCAGTAGGTCCTTCAGCCCGAGCGACTCCTTGTCGCTGGAGAACTGGACCAGGAGGAAGAAGATCTCGGGCCTGGTGCAGAGGTCGCAATAGGCCTCCACAAACAAGTCGCAGGCCACGTCGCTCCCTGGCCGCTCGCCGGCCTTCTGCAGCTCCTTGAACTTCAGCTCGATGGTGGAGGCCTTCATGCCCGGGTTCAGCGCCGTGACGAGCTGCACGGCCCGGGCCACGGGGATCCGGCCCACTTTCTCCAGGTCCGCCACCTCAAAGGCCGAGGAGATCCAGGAGGTCCGGAGGCTGGGCTGGCCGGCCTCGGGCGCCGCCGGCGTGTGCTTCCCGTAGGACACCAGGTACCTCAGCCCCATCACCCAGGCGCTCACCACGTCGGCCGAGCTGGCCACCAGGTCCAGGGATTCGTAGTTGTCGCCGTGGATGATGGAGAAGGCGCACTCGTCTGGGAACTGGTCGGAGAGGCCGTTGCTGCGCAGCACAGGCGTTTTCTTCCCCACCCGCACCTCCTTGACCAGCTCGATCTCGATCTTGGCCTTCTCCGAGTCCTTCTTGGAGGGCTCCCAGCGCAGGCAGCGCATGTCAGGGGCCAGCAGGAAGAAGCGGCTGTACATGCGGGAGTTGGAGCGAACTTTCTTCATCTCGCAGCCCTGCAGCATGAAGGAGATGCAGGCCGCCGTGCTGTTGATCTTCCGGTCCTGGGGCATGGTGCTGAAGGACACGGTCTTCTTCTTCTGAACCGGCCTCTGGCGAGAGCCGTCCTGCGGGGGGAGAACACGGCGGTCAGGCCCGGCGCAGAGACCGACTGGAGGGGCAAGGGGCGACGCCCCGCACAGGGACTGGGGCGAGCGCCATCTGCTCACGGGACCCAGGCGCGGGGCTCCTGCCCCTGCTGACACGGAGCCGGAACGCAGCCAGGCCCCTCTGCCAGCCCAGCCCCGGCACCGACTGCCCAGGGCCAGAGCCCGGCACCGGGCAGGCTCCTTCGAAGCAGAGCACAGACCCACCTCCGGCCCAGCCCTGCTGGGTGACGCTGGGCACGTCCCCTCTTCTCCCTGCACCTGTGCTCCCGGCAGCTAACCGGCTGCGGGGCAAACTCAGGACCCTCGACGCCCCTCAGGGAGCCTGCCCAGCCGCGCCGGGGACAGCGCAGCCTTCATGGGGGCTGTTTCTTTCCTGCGTTACTGGCACGGCTGGTTTTGCTCCAGAGGGAAAACGCCGTTGGGAGCAGCGGGTCCATCACCTGTGTGGTGGCCAGACACCCCCGCCCACTGCAGGGCCCCGGCAGTGCCCCCAGCCAGCCGCCAGACGGGGGCTCAACAGTGGCCGCCTCAAAGCCTCTGTCCCTCCTTCCGCCCCGGCAAGGTGCAGGGGCCTGATAAGGCCGGAGCCAGCGTGGCCCTTTCGAGCTAAATATAGGGCACATCCTCCCCTGGCCGGCGGCCGCCACACAGGGACCCCCGCCCCCTTCCTCCCGCCACCAGCCGGCTGCTGAGCTCTTCCTGCTGGGACCCGGGGGCAGGAGGCACCTTCCCGAGGGCCCTTCCCGGTTCTCCATGGGCGGCGTGTGCTCCCCATGACACCGCACACGGACCCTGTGCCCCGGGATCTGCTTCTCCTCTGAGCTGCAGCCCCTGCGACCCCAGCCCAGGGCTCCCCAGTCCCCCCCAGCTCTGCCGGTGCCCCTCACTCCCGACCCGCAGCCCCTGCTATCCCAGCCCAGGGCTCCCCAGTCCCTCCCAGCTCTGCCGGTGCCCCTCACTCCCGACCCGCAGCCCCCTGCTAGCCCAGCCCTGCCCCCCCCCAGCTCAGCCGGTGCCCCTCACTCCCGACCCGCAGCCCCTGCTATCACAGCCCAGGGTTCCCCCCCACCCCCAGCTCTGCCGGTGCCCCTCACTCCCGACCCGCAGCCCAGAATGAATGCCCAAACGGGCACCAGGATCCAGATTCCAGCAAGTGAGAACTGGAGGTGAAGGAACCGACCATCCCATAGACGATCAGCCGCCCACGCTGAGCAGCTGGGGGGGAGGGGGGGATCCCGGCTCCAGCTCCCCTCCCCCACAGGGCTCTGTCTCAAGGTGATTCCCTGGCTCAGGCCTTGGAGAGACAAAATAGCCCCGTGGCCCTGAAACGCCCCCAGAGCAGCTGGGGAGCCCCCAGCATCCGCGGGCAGCCCCATGCCAACCCCTGCCCAGCCCCCCCAGCCTGCCCCTGCCCCCACCGAGCGGGTGTTTCCTGGGGGCAGAGAGCAGCTGGAGGAGGCCTGGGGCTGGGATGAGCAGATCCTGCCAGGGTTTCTTCAAAGGGAAGCCTCCGAGGGCTGCTCCTAGGAGATAAGGGGTCGGGGGAGTAGCCGGGCCTCAGCAAACCAGACCCCGCAGCCCACCGGGGGGGGGGGGGCCTGCTGGGGGCGCTTTGCGAGGCCCATCAAGGCCCAGGCTTGGGGCCTGCTGCCCATAAACGGTGAAGGGGGGGGGGGGAGCCCAAGGACACAGCAGCCTCGGCTGGATTCCACGGACAGGCACCATCCGCAGGGGCTGGTCCCTGCCTGGCCTTTGCCAACGAGCAGCAACGGGACAATGCAACGAAACAAAGGAGCGGACAGGAATCATCGGTGCCCCTCACTCCCGACCCGCAGCCCCCTGCTAGCCCAGCCCTGCCCCCGCCCCCCAGCTCTGCCGGTGCCCCTCACTCCTGACCCGCAGCCCCTGCTAGCCCAGCCCTGCACCCCCCGCAGCTCTGCCGGTGCCCCTCACTCCCGACCCGCAGCCCAGAATGAATGCCCAAACGGGCACCAGGATCCAGATTCCAGCAAGTGAGAACTGGAGGTGAAGGAACCGACCATCCCATAGACGATCAGCCGCCCACGCTGAGCAGCTGGGGGGGAGGGGGGGATCCCGGCTCCAGCTCCCCTCCCCCACANCCCCCCGCCCCATCCTAGCTTTGTCAAGCAGAAATGCGCTGAGCCAGTGTCTCCCCCACGTGGCTCCACTGCTGAGCCCCTCCCACCCCCCCAGTGCCCTTTTAATCCAGAGGATTTTCCAATCAAGAGCAGCTGGCGCAGCCTGATCCCCACTGAATTCCCCCGCCCCTGCCAGGTACCCAGGCGTCACTGTCGCCATCGGGCAAGGGGCCCCCGTGCGCACCCCCCCACACACACACACACCCACGCACACACTCACGCACACACGCACACCCTCTCACGCACACACACCCCCGCACACCCTCTCACACACACTCACCCCCCCACCCACACACACACTCTCACCCCCCCCCACCCACGCACACACACACCCNACTGAGCAGCCCCCCCCCCCCCAGTGGGGAGGTTCCTGCTCCGCGGAGCCAGCTTGTTTTAGCTCCGTTTTCCTTCCTTCCTTCCTCTCAAGGCCAGGAGCTGGGATCCTGCTGGCTGCTCCCCCACCCCGGCGGCCTGGGCACTCGGGGCTTCCTCCCTGCACAGGGAGGCCCAGCCCAGGCCCCAGCTCTGACATGGGCCCCTGCTGGGCTGAGTCGCTCCTGGTGTATCCAGGCCCCTGCCCCCCACCGTGAACCTGCCCCCGTCTCATAAGAACATAAGAACGGCCGTACTGGGTCAGACCAAAGGTCCATCTAGCCCAGTATCCTGTCATCCGACAGTGGCCAATGCCAGGTGCCCCAGAGGGAGTGAACCTAACAGGCAATGATCAAGTGATCTCTCTCCTGCCATCCATCTCCATCCTCTGACAAACAGAGGCTAGGGACACCATTCTTACCCATCCTGGCTAATAGCCATTAATGGACTTAACCTCCATGAATTTATCCAGTTCTCTTTTAAACCCTGTTATAGTCCTAGCCTTCACAACCTCCTCAGGCAAGGAGTTCCACAAGTTGACTGTGCGCTGCGTGAAGATGAACTTCCTTTTATTTGTTTTAAACCTGCTGCCCATTAATTTCATTTGATGACCCCTAGTTCTTGTATTATGGGAATAAGTAAATAACTTTTCCTTATTTACTTTCTCCACATCACTCATGATTTTATATACCTCTATCATGTCCCCCCTTAGTCTCCTCTTTTCCAAGCTGAAGAGTCCCAGCCTCTTTAATCTCTCCTCATATGGGACCCGTTCTAAACCCCTCATCATTTTAGTTGCCCTTCTCTGAACCTTTTCTAGTGCCAGTATATCTTTTTTGAGATGAGGAGACCACATCTGTACGCAGTATTCGAGATGTGGGCGTACCATGGATTTATATAAGGGCAATAATATATTCTCAGTCTTATTCTCTATCCCCTTTCTAATGATTCCTAACATCCTGTTTGCTTTTTTGACTGCCGCTGCACACTGCGTGGACGTCTTCAGAGAACTCTCCACGATGACTCCAAGATCTTTTTCCTGATTTGTCTCCCCCCAGGGATGGACGTCCCCACAGCCCCCTTAGCCCATCAGCGCTAACGACCCTGGCGCTACAATTCAGTCCTGCCCAGCGACGGCGCTGCCCCCCCAGCACCACGCCAGACCCCCAGGTACCCCGCGCCCGACAGGCACAGACACCCCCTGCCTGGCCAGCTTGCTACCCGGAGAGGCCCCTGCCCCTCCCCCCCCCCACGGGGCCCATTCACCACGGTATCCCCCAAAGCCAGCCCTGTGGCCCAGGCCCTGCTGAAGGCTGCATCTCAGCCTGGCCTGGCAGCACAGCCCAGCACCGAGGGGCAGACCTGGCCCCCCGCCCCAGGCAGGGCTGTGTCGGAGCAGGAGCGACCCCTTACGGGGCGACCCCCAGGCCAAGGCCCACAGGGAACACACACGGCTGCCCTCGGAGGGCCCTGCTTGTCCCCCACCCCAGAGGGCTGCTCTCCGGAGCCAGGCCTGGGGCAACCCAGAGTGGCAGTGACCAAAACCTCAGGCAAAGTAGCCGGCTGCTCTGTCCTTGCGGCTGGCACCTCCCAGACATGCTGCCCCTTCCCCGGCCCGGGTCAGTCCATCGGCCCCTCCCTTCCCTAAACTGCCTGGCCACACAGGCAGTCTCTATACTGTGTATTGGCCCTGGCGCTCAGGGCTGGAAGCCTCACGTGCTGCTCTCGCAGGGATAGAAACTCCCTGGGAAGGACGAAATCTCCAGGTTGGGGGGCCGAGTTCTGGGGGGAGGGTCGGGGCTTCCAGACGCATCCACCAGGCAGAGGTGCCTGCAGAGCCCCGGGACTCCACTCCCGCTGTTCCAATCACGGAGCCACTGTAGAGTTTGGGGGGCTCAGCGCCACCAGCCCAGGGCTGGGCTAGCAGGGGGCTGCAGGTCGGGAGTGAGGGGCACCGGCAGAGCTGGGGGGGGCGGGAGCCCGGGGCTGGGCTAGCAGGGGGCTGCAGGTCGGGAGTGAGGGGCACCGGCAGAGCTGGGGGAGGGGGGGGAGCCTGGGGCTGGGCTAGCAGGGGGCTGCAGGTCGGGAGTGAGGGGCACCAGCAGAGCTGCGGGGGGGGGGGGCTAGCAGGGGGCTGGGCTAGCAGGGGGCTGCAGGTCGGGAGGGAGGGGCTCAGGCAGATATTTTCTGTTAAAGGTACGAACACCCCAGGACACAAACCCCCCACTCCCAACGTCCCCAGCTCTGGCAGGAGACGGGCCCCTCCCTGTGCTGACGCTCGCAGCCCGGGGCAGCACGACACAGACGTGGCCAAAGCGCTGGCTGCACAGATGCCAGGCTGATTTCATTAGGATGCATCGTCCCTTTATTGATGGCAGAGCACCGGGGCCAGGCGTCCCCGGCTGGCGGCACAGCCCGCAGGGGGCCCATGAGGGGGCTGCACAGACCCCAGGGATACTCCAAACCGGAGCCCAGCAGCATACAGACCAGGGTAAGGCGGGACACGAAAACAGCCAGTGGAGCCCGGGGCCACCCTAGCTGGGGGCTGGCGCCCTCCTCTGCTCTCGGTCACCCGCTGATGGTGACGCGACGGGTCCTGGGCCCGCTGCACACCGTTCTGGTTGCACCTAGTGGCCCCAGCCAGGATCGGGGCCCTGTTGGGCTGGGCGCTGCAGCCCCCCCCCCCCCCCCCCCCCCCCGCCGCGGGAGTCTGGACTAGGCTGAGCAATAGGCCGTGTGGGGCAGACTGGCCGGCGTGGGTCCCGTCCACAGGGTGCCAGGAGGGCTCCCAGCAGGACATCGGTTCAGGGCTTCCCGGCACGTCCTGCCCAGGGATTCCCCGTGCCCAGGGGACGTGTGGGGGGCATAGGAGCTGGCACCGATCACACTGCACCCGACACCCCCCTGGCTCGCTGGCACCTTGCACCCAGCAGTGGGCAGAAACCCAGGCCAGGAGCAGGTTCCAAAGGCGACCAACAGGCAGAGACGTCCCAGGGACCGGCCGGCTCCCCCAACTCCAGCAGCCCTTCGCGGGGCGGGGGAACGAGTCACCGGGGCAGCGGGTGATCTCGGAGGGACGAGTCAGGTCAGGGAGGTACAGAACGTGGCACCACTTCGGTTACTATGCCCGGGTGCCATTCACCAGCCCCCTGGCCAGAGCCAGACACCGAGACAAACCCCTGGGAGACCTCCCTGCTCCCATGGGGCGAGAGGCGAGCCCAGCCGGGGGGGGGGGGGGGGGGGGGGGGGGGGNACCTGGCTCCCTCCGCAGCTCAGGGAAGGGCCAGGCAGCGCTTGGGGGGTTCCCCACTCTCATCCTGGCTCCAGTTTGGGGGTTCTGGCTGGCAATCAGAGGCTGCTTCCCCTTCTCCCTGAGCAGGTCCCATGCTCCAACCCCCTCCCAGCCGTCCTGCACCCACCGCTCCTGCGTGGAGCACCCAGGGGAGCCCCGTGCATGGGCGGGGGGAGAACGGGTCCTGTAGCGCAGAGACCAGCCCGGCCATCACTGCACCCCAAGCAGCCTGGAAGGGGCGCTCAGCACAGGGGCGAAGCTCTGCGGCTCTGCCCCTCCCACACCCCCCTGCCCCGGGGGGGTGGCTGTGTTCCCAGCAGGGTTGGATGCACACACAGGGTCACGGCCCAGCCTCCACCCGGTCCCAGAGGCACCGCCCTGCTCGCCCCACACCCTGCACAGCCCTGCCCTGGCCCAGAACAGAAAACAGGAAATCGACCCGGAAAGGAACCGCCGGGCGGGGAGCTGCTTTGAGCTAACGGCTTCCATGTGACCTCACAGGCCCGTCCTCGCCTGCCAGAGAGACACAGGCCTAGAGCCCTCACGACTGGGCCGAGACCCGGCCGCGGGGGGTCATGTCAGGCCAACACCCCACAATGCCTGGGCGCCCCCCAGGACAGTCAGCAGGAACCCCCCGCCCTAGCTGGGGCACAATCTGGGGTGGGGTGATGGTTTCACTTTGGGGGGCTGGTCGATGGCCCGCCTGTCCCTCGCGCTCCGGGGAACGTGGTCACTGGGCGCTGATGGGCAGTGGTGCCTGGGAGCGCGGCGGGCGCCAGCTGGGCGCACGGGGAGAGGCTCCCACTGCATCACACACTCTGGCCTCTCTGCGCTGCACTTGGGGGGTGACCCCAGCTGGCGGAGACGCCCCAGGCAGCTGGTCCGTGCTGCCAGAGCAGCCCTGCTCCTGGGACCTAGGATAGCCAGACTCGGCCTCCCCACGCCAGACACCCCTGCCCCGGCACCGCCAAGCGCTTTGCAGACGGTACAGAGACTCGCTTCCCGGTACAGGATGGAGCTAAACCGCACGCTGCCTGACTCCGGCCCAGCGAGGCAGCTCCTGCCGGCGGTTACACGAGCCTTGCTCGAGGGCAGGAAGAGGAAGCCTGACATCTCGGCAGCCAGCACCTGAGCGATGCACACCCCAGGGACGCTCTCGGAGGCGGCTCAGGGAATCCGGGCTCCTGCTGAGATGAGAAGGGGCCGGGCCTGGACACTGCAGCTGTCCATGCTGCAGAGGAAAGAGAATCCCTGGCAGCCAGGTGCAGTACGGGGCGCGTGACCCCATGCACCACTGAGGCACAGGTGCCCAGCGTGGCCCTCACCTTGTGCCCCCACGGCCGGGGGCAGTGAATGCACCACAACAGCACAGGGCGAGTGGCACGCCCGGTCACGGCTGCCAGGCCAGGCACAGCCGACACCACTCACCCTGGGACCGAGCTCAGCCAATCACATGGGCCAAAACCACCCGGGACGTCCCCTCTGGGTCGCCCTTGGGCACTAGGGGCCGTGCCAAACCCCAGCTCCCCGCTCTCCCCGGCACCACGTTGGGCTCCGATGCCGTACCTGCCACGGCTCCATGGCCAGTGACCTCCCGTGCGTAGGGCCCCGGCCGGGTTCGCTGCTTTGGCCTCTGAGCCCCCGTGAGCCCATTTGGCACCAAGCTCTGGGTCACTTGCTTAGGAATCTTGTGGGACGTTCCCTTAAGCAGCTGATCTGGCGGCTCCCCCTTCCCCCTCGCGTTCACACCCCGCTGGGTTTGGCTGCTGGGGACCATGAGAGACAGAGGAACTGAAAGCAGCAGAGTTTCGGCCATGGGAGGCTGGGGGCAGGTCTGGCTCTGCAGGCCGTGAGAGGCTCCTTCACCGTCACTGGGGCCCCTGGCTCACGGCAAGAGGTGCCCCCCCCCCCCGGCCCTCCAGACATCCCACGGCGCGGGAGAGTCCCTGAGGGACAGTCGCAAGACCCCCGCCTTGGGGGTAACGTTCTAACACAGCCACCGCAGCAGGGCCCCCCCAGCTACAGTAACCGAGCGCTCTGCCTGGTCCTGGCCCGGACCCCCACCGCGGCCCGGCGGCCAGTCGCCCCGGGGAGCTCGGCTAAGACGGTCACAGAGGAGGCAACGCAAGCGACGGGCAGAGCTGGGAACAGAAACCAGGTGTCCAGGCGTCGTCCCGTGCCCTCCCCACTGCCCCACGCTACCCCGCCCCACGGGACGCCAGAGAGACGCCAAGGCCCTGTGCTGAGTTCAGCTCCAGGGCAGCGGGGGCCACGAGGGGGGGGGCAATGCCACGTTACTCGAAAGCAGGTGGCTGCCCCTCGGCCCCAGCCAGGAGCCCCTCGTCCTCCCACGGCCACGGGAAGCCCAGGTGGGCAGCGCCCCCCTCCGGGAGGCTGGGCTCAGCCAGGGCTTTTCTAGAGGAGCTTGTTCCCTGCCAAGAAGCACCAGCTGCTGCCCGCAGCGAGGGGCTGGCTTGTGCCCAGCCTGTGGGATACCTGCCCCCACAGCCCCCGGGGAGGGGCAGCCAGGTCTAGGGGGTTCCTGCCCTGGGGGCACTCGAGCACTGTAGACGTTTCCTGTGCTGGGCGCTGGCCCAGGGCGAACCCGACGGGCCTGGTCGAGTGCTCGGCCTTTCTTCCAACCAGACGCCCACTCCTCCCAGCACTGCCCTTCCGGCCCTCACCGCCGGCCCCTGCTCCAGCCAAGGGCTCCCTCCCGCCAACGTGACCCCGCCGGTGCCAGGCCCCTGGAGCTACGCTCACCTCGGGAACCGCCACACACAGGGACCCCGCCCTGGCCTCAGCATTCAGCTCTTTGGGGCGCTGCGGGGGGTCTCTGTCCCAGCTAAGGAAGGCTCAGAACGGAGCCCCCGGGCCCAGACTGCGTCGGGGTCTTTGCCAAGGACCGAAGGTGCCACGTGGCTCCTGCTCCGCGCTGGGGGAAGCTCCCAAACCCACCCAGGAAAGAGGAAAGACCCGCTGTCCAGTTCCTGCCAGGCGCCCCCAGCGCAATGTGACAAACACTGCCACCCACAATCCAGGGCCCTGCAGGCCCAGCCGGCTCATCAGGCCTCGGACAAAGGCTGAGACCCTGCAGGAAGGTGCCCAGCCCGGCCCCCAAGCAGAGGTGAGATTAGCCGGCTGCGTGCGGGGAACCCAGCGAGGCAGGAGCCAGGATCCAATTAGGGTGAAGGACATTTGCTCTAGACCCATCTTGGCATCAGCTACGTGACGTGGCCGGGGGCAGGGGGGGGCTGCTTTGTCGTTCTACCCACAACTGCGCCTGCCAAACACCCCTTCTGCAGCCCGCCCGCCCCTGCCAGGAGCTCCAGTCCCCCAGGCCGGCTCCAGTCCCCCAGGCCGGCTCCAGAGCTAACCTTCGTGCGGGCTCACGGGCACAGAGACCCAGACCAGCGTTGGGGCAGGGCCGGGGCGGGAGTCCGGGCGTGGGATGCAGCCGTCCCTCATGCCAAGGCCTGGGCTGCAGTGGCTCTTGGGAGGAGGGCGAGGAATTCTGGGCAGCTGGGCACAGCAGCTGCCTCCGAACGGGCAGCAGCAGGAAAAGCATGAGCCAGACGAGGCAGGCGGATGTCTGGGGCAGGTGCATTGAGCAGAGCATCTGCCTCGTGACCCCAGCCCCCAAAGAGCAAGCGGCGACGAGCCGTGTCACATGGACTGGACTCCTCTTCGCCCCATCCCACCATCTGGAGGAGAGCGCACTTGGGATCAGGGCAGAGACAAACCCAGCATGGAACTAACCCGTGGAACTCACAGCTGCAGGAGATCGCCAAGGCAAGGGGACCAGGGTGCCCAGGCATTCAGTGGGACTCAGAGAAGGGATTCCATTCAAAGACGCCTACATGAAGGCCAGAGGGGACCAGTTACGATCCTCAGTGTGACCGTCAGGGTGCAGGCAGCAATTTCTGCCTCTTCTCCGTAAGACCCTCCTGTAGATCCAGCCAGTTCCTGCAGCGCCACTGGCTCAGAGGAGACGCAGTCTCTGCACGCCCAGCCGCAGAGATAATCGCTGGCTGCAGACGGCACCACCCCGTATAGATATGCCCCCCATTGCCCCTATGGCCAAGGGCCTCTCCAGGGGAGACTCTCGGGCCACCAGGAAGATACTCTGTGGGCATTTTTGCTCTCAAGTCTTTGGCTGCAGGCTAACAGGGGCGCTGGTCCCTGGTAGGTTTTCACTGGCATCAATGGTGGAATCTCTGCTCTGAGGACGTCAGTGACTCAGCCAGAGGTGAGGGGTCTATTGCGAGAGGGGTGGGCGAGGTTCTGTGGTCAGACAAGATGATCACATGTCCATGAGCTGGACCATGGGTCATTCCAGGCCCAGCAGAACCCTGCTATGTCTCCCAGACTCGGGAAAATCAGCTCAGCAAGCAGCTGGCAGGGCAGAAAACGAGGGCAGAGCTGCGAACGGTTCCGGCTGCGTTCGTGCTGCGGGCACCGCTGGGGAACCGCAGCCAGCGCAGCCTGAGCTGCGGCGTTCGGGGAGCCGGTCCCGGTCCATTTCACGCGCCCCGCCTTCCCACCCACAGCGCGCTCACAACCATCCCGGAAGGGCCCCGGGAACACAATGAGGCTGCTGAGTTGCCTGGAGAACGGGGAACAATCGTGCTGTAATTGCCCTGTACGCACATTAGGAAGATCGCGAACGCTCCCTTTGCCAAGACAACGCGGGGCTCGACAAGGGAGGCGTGGGCAGGGGCCAGCAGCATGGGGAGCAGCCCACATACCAGGTATTAATAGTACAGCAGCAATTTCATCTTAAAATAGGCTGTGAGAAGAGAGGAGGCGGGCTCTGGACAAAGGGGACCTATTGCACCGCCCAGCAATGGTGACGCAGGCACAACTGGGGGACCGATTTAGAAATACACGTGCGACTCACCACCCCCCAGCTCTGGCGCATCCCTGGGACCGTTCAGACCCTTCCAGCAAGAGACTTCCCCTGTGCGCCAGTGCCCAGAGGTCAGGCAGGGAGCCACTCGAAAGTTCCTCCTTCCACGGGGACGCCCCAACCCACCAAGAAAAAGGGGGTGAAGCCCCCAGAACGCAGAAGCAATGTCCCCTCCCCATGCACAGCCCTCAACTTCCCTGAACAGAGCCGCTCCTAAACCCGGCCCTGCGGCCTTGGGACGATTGGGGGCTGCCAGGGGGCCTGTGCAGGGCAAGCCGGGGGCCGGCAATGGTGCTGTGCGCACCTGGCTGAACGCCGAGCCCAACGGGTCGGCCCGGGCCAGGCCTCGTGCGCCCCACCAGACGGGTCGCTGCCAGCCCCAGCAGGCGCCGAAACAACCCCGTCTGCCAGCTGCCCCCCACCCCCGGGCACGAGATAAACACCGACACCCAGGGGGGCAGGGACCTCTGGGAGCTGGATGGAGACCCACAGTGCAAGGCCCCCTCCCCCGCTCGCAGGCACAGTGAGGTCAATCCAGAGCCAATCCGCATTGACACCCCATGGGGCCCAGCGCCGTCTAGACAGATACCGATGGGGGCCCCGGGCCCCGCCCCCCGCCCGGGAACCCCCCACAGCTCAGCATCACCTACAGACCCGGCTGCAAGACCCCCCAGCCCCTATCCGCTGAACAGCCCCCTCCGAACCAGGCCCCCCTGCCCCCCACCGCTCCCCCAGGCCCCCTCGCCCCGTCGGCCTCCCCCCGTTGCTTTCCGCCCCAGTCAGCCCCAATGGTGGAGCCGTTTGCCAAGGGGCGGGGGCTGGGGCAGGACCCCCCCGTTTGGTGGGGGGGGAGGATCTGTCAGTGAGCTCAGGGGAGGAGGGCTGGGGGGGGGGGCATGCAGCGAAGGACCAGAGGGAAACAAGAGCTGGGGCAGGGACTCTGGATGGGGGGATCCCCAGAGGAAGGGGGGTCCCTGGTCCCTTCCAGGCAGGGAGGACGGGGGGGCAGGACGGGGGAGATGCGGGGCGGGGGACCGGGGGGTGCGGGGGAGATGCGGGGAGGGACCGGGGGGTGCGGGGGGACCAGGGAGATGCGGGGGGGGGGAATGGGGGGCCCGGGGGCGCCGGGGGGGCGGGGGGGCAGGGGTCGGTGGGGGGGGGGGGGGGCGCCGGGGCGGGGGGCCCGGGGGGGGCGGGGGAGATGCGGGGCGGGGGACCGGGGGGTGCGGGGGACCAGGGAGATGCGGGGGGGAATGGGGGGACCGGGGGTGCGGGGGAGATGCGGGGGCCGGGGGGGTCCGGAGGGGGCGGGGGGGGCCGCGGTCCCGGTCTCACCTTCATGATGCTGGCGCGGGGTGCGGCGGGCACCGGGCTCCGCTCCGCCGAGTTCTCGCGGCTGCTGCCGGAGCCGGAGCTCGGGCTCCCCCCGCCCCGGGGCCCGTCCGCCATCCCCGGCTCGGGGCTCCGCGGCGGGGCCGCTCCCCAGCTCCGCCGCCCCGCGCCCCGCAGCCCCGCGCGGCTCTGCCGGGAGACGGGGCGGGGCGGGGGAGGGGCTCAGCCGAGCCCGCCCCCAGCTCCGAGCCTGACCCCCTGCCGCGCTGGGACTCGGGGTCCGACCCCGCCCCATCCACCCCCTCCCCTCTGCACCCCAAACACCCCCACCCCATCCACCCCCCATCCTCTGCACCCCAATCACCCCCACCCCCATCCTCTGCACCCCAAACACCCTCACCCCATCCACCCCATCCTCTGCACCCCATCCACCCCCATCCTCTGCACCCCAAACACCCTCCCCCCATCCACCCCATCCTCTGCACCCCAATCACCCCCACCCCACCCCCTCCCCATCCTCTGCACCCCAAACACCCTCCCCCCATCCACCCCATCCTCTGCACCCCATCCCCCCCCCTCCTCTGCACCCCAAACCCCCCCCCCCCCCCCCCCCCCGCCGCACCGCACGCCCCCCCCCCCCATCCGCCCCATCCTCTGCACCCCAATCACCCCCACCCCGTCCACCCCCATCCTCTGCACCCCAAACACCCTCACCCCCTCCCCCCCCTCCCCTGCACCCCAAACACCCCCCCCCCTGCCCCCCGCCCCCCCCACCCCCCCACCCCCCCCCCCCCCCATCCTCTGCCCCCCAAACACCCCTGCCCCTGCAGCCCAAACACCCTCACCCCATCCACCCCATCCTCTGCACCCCAATCACCCCCACCCCGTCCACCCCCATCCTCTGCACCCCAAACCCCCTCACCCCATCCACCCCATCCTCTGCACCCCATCCACCCCCATCCTCTGCACCCCAAACACCCTCACCCCCTCCCCCCCCTCCCCTGCACCCCAAACACCCCCCCCCCACCCACCCCCCATCCCCTCCACCCCAATCACCCCCCCCCCCCCCCCCCCCCTCTCCCCCCCCCCCCTCCCCCCCCCCCTCCCCCCCCCCCCCCCAAACCCCCCCCCCCCACCCCCCCCACCCTCTCCCCCCCCACCCCCCCCCCCCCCGCCCCCCCCAGCCACTGCACCCCAACCCCCCCCCCCCCTCCCCCCCCCACCCCCCCGCCCCCCCCCCCCCACCCCCCCCCCTCCACCCCCCCCCCCCCCCCCCCCCCGCACCCCCCCCCCCCCCCCCCCCCGGCCCCCCACCCCCCCCCCCCCCCCCCCTCTGCCCCCCAAACACCCCCACCCCATCCACCCCATCCTCTGCACCCCAAACGCCCCTGCCCCTGCAGCCCCCACACCCCCCCCCCCTCCCCCCCCACCCCCCCCCCCCCGCCCCCCCCAGCCACTGCACCCCAACCCCCCCCCCCCCTCCCCCCCCCATCCTCTGCACCCCAAACACCCCCACCCCATCCACCCCCCATCCTCTGCACCCCAAACACCCCTGCCCCTGCAGCCCAAACACCCTCACTCCATCCACCCCCCATCCTTTGCATCCCCTGCACCCTTCCCCTCTGTGCCCCAAACACCCCCGCCCTATCTGCCCAGCCCACACAGCCCCGCCCTCTGCACCCCCCAACTACCCCTACCCCCAAACACCCCCGCCCTCTGCACACCAAACACCCCACCCCATCTACACCCCCCCACTTTCTGCGTTCGCCACACCCTGACCCCCACACACCCTACCCAACTACCCACCCCACACCCACACCACATCTGCACACCCCAATACAGCCCCCAGCCCTCACCAGCACAAACTGCTCCCCCCGCTCCAGACACCCACCAACACAACTCTATCAACCCCCCCAAGCACCCCCCCTGCACACAGCACGCACCCCAGCCCCCCAACCTGCCCCCAGCAGGATCCCCCGCTCCTCACCTCGTCTGCCCCCCAAGCCTCCCATCTCAGCCCCCCCACTGGACCCCCCCTCCCCACACAGAGTCAGTCAGTCAGTCAACCGGGGGGGGGGGCAGGACAGGGAGGGGGGCAGGAGCGGGACGGGGAGGGGACGGGGAGGGGGCAGGAGCGGGACGGGGAGGGGGCAGGACGGGGAGGGGGGCAGGAGCGGGACGGGGGGGGCAGGAGCGGGACGGGGGGGGCTTGGCAGCACATAACTTCCCTCTCTAAACAGTGAGAATGGATCCTACTGCCCCTGCCCCACCTACGTCCTAACCCTTGACCTGGTCGTTGTTTGACGGATTGTGAGCTCTGCGCGGCTGGGCCCCTTCCAGCCCAAGGGGGCCCTGCGCTGTCAGGGCTGTGGGGCACCCGCACAATGGGGGCCCTGAGCGCATCAGAGCGGCCAGACGGGGTCAGACCAAAGGTCCATCTAGCCCAGTGTCCTGTCATCCAACCATGGCCGATCCGGGCCGCCCCAGAGGGAATGAACAGAACCGGGAATCGTCCAGTGACCCATCCCCTGTCGCCCATTCCCAGCTTCTGGAGAACAGAGGCTCGGGACAATCCCTGCCCAGCCTGGCTAATAGCCATTGATGGACCGATCCTCCAGGAACTTCTCTAGCTCTTATCTCAGTCGGGGTCTAGGCAGCCCGGCACGGGGCCCTGCTCTCAGCTGGGATCTCCAGGGGCGACCATAACACAAAGAACTCAACTCATTCGGGTTTGCACAACAGCCAGTGGTAATTTCAGGCCAGCAGGATGAGGTGTTCCTAGCAGCAGCCTCCGTGCCTGGCAGCAGCAGCTAATCACCCCATGTGAGCCCTGGGCCTGCTGCAATCCGCCATCCTCCATTGATTGCAGGGAGGGAGGGAGGCTCAGGGAGATCATAAGCTCCATGCAAAGCCCCACTGTACCCGGGAGCCCGCCGCCGGCTAGGCAGAGCACACGGGCTGGGCACAGAGGTGCGCTAAGGGGAGGACACGAATTCGTCCGCTGGTGTGGGCCCTTGTGAGGGACAGACCCCCTGCCGCTTCCCTGCAGTGCGGGGCGCCAGGGGCTCCCTGCAGAGCAACCGAGGAGGCCCCGAACTGCAGGCAGGAAAGGTCCCTGACCCTGTGTGTGCAATGCCCCGGGCTGCCCTGGCCACGTCCGCTCAGACACACACACGTTCCCATTCGATAGCCGGTGACTAACCCGGCTTCCACGCTGGCACTTGAGCAGGTGGCAGCTAGGGAAAGAAAATAAAGTGAGCAGCCTGCGGGGCGCTCACCAGCACAGGGCATCGGGACAAGACAAGACCGGGATGGGGACAGCTCAGGGCGCCTCTGGGAAGGCTGCGTCCATGTGTATATATATCGCCTGTCTCGGGCTTGCCCTGGTCTCCACGGTTGCTGCCCCCACAGCAGGAAACAATCCAGCGGAGGCAAGGCCCCGCAGCTCCCTCCTGGGCTCCCCGCAGGCGCGCCGAGGAGAGGAGCATACAGAATTCCTGCAAGCCAAGCCAGGGCTGAAATCACTCGGGCCGCCCGGGTTACTGTGCAGTCAGTGCCTGTCCCTGCGAGTTCATCTGAAACTGCCCTGAGCCTCCCAGGGAGCAGGCTGGGGCCCTGGGCCAGCGAGTGCTTCGGAGCGGGCCAGGCGTACTCTGACCGTGGCAAAGCATCGCTCAGCCCCGGGTACTGCAGGAGGGCGGCTGCCCCTAATGCAGCCCAGGGGGGGCGTGGTGCAGGTGGATTTGAACGCAGCCTGCAGGAGGGAACAGGCCCATTAACTCACGGGCTGATGGCTGGGGTTGGACGTGCTGCAGCTGCCCCCCCCGGCGAGCCTGT
The DNA here is from genome assembly GCA_003942145.1 of Platysternon megacephalum. Lineage (NCBI taxonomy): Eukaryota > Metazoa > Chordata > Testudines > Platysternidae > Platysternon > Platysternon megacephalum. Next base: position 11,094,762 of record QXTE01000039.1, read on the forward strand.
TCTCTGCACGCAGCAGGCCCTGATGGGGTGCTGGACGGAGCCTTCTGCCCCCCAGAATCCAGCCAGGGGGCTTGCACCGGCCGCATGCACCGTGCGCTTTGCAGAGCAGGAGCCGCGGGCACGAGGCTCCGAGCAGAGCTCCAGGCCCCTCCCCCTGCCCCAGCCCCCCAACATTTTTTCTCCACTTGCAGCCAGAATGTTGGTTGAAACTTTTTGCCCAGCATGGACGGGGCGGGGGGCAAGGGCCTTTTGCCAGCGTATTTTCTATGGCTGATGAGCAATTTCAGTCCCACGCTGGGGGCTGCGTTGTGTGTCTTCCGAAGGCAAGACATCCTGCCAGGGGCCTTTGTTTCCCCGACCCCAGGCCCAGCTGCCCACCCAGCAGGCTTCCTACGCAGCCCAGCTCAGTTGCCTTCAGAATCAAACCGTAACAAGCTGTCGGGAAGAGCCGGCTCCTGGGCCCGCCGTGCTTGGATCTCAAAGGCAGCCAGATGGTCCCAGGGTCCCGACAGATGCCAAATTGGTGAAAAATGCATGGGGCGGCTGCCTCCGTAACAAATACAAGGGGAACTTGTTAATCAAGCCCAGAGTCGGCCTTCGAGCTAGAAATCTCTTAATGGGGATTAAAGCCCCAATCACAGTGGCCCGGTGGTTATGTTCAGAGATAATCCGTCTTTATTTTGCTTTTTGAAACATTAAAAGCAGCCCCCCCCCAAGCTCATTGTTTCATAAACCGGAGGGCACGTGCTGCAGAGCAGCTTACGGGCTGCCGGCGATCTCGGCCTCGCAGGGCCGCACAAGCGCAGGAGCAGCTCCGACGCCCCGTGACCCAGGCTGCTGGCACAATGCAGGACACCATAGCTGGGAGCTTCAAGCCAGGGGGCAGGTTAATAAGCACCAGGTGCGAGATCCATACCTGCCCTGCAGCTCCCAGCAACCCCAGCTCAGCTCCACAGAGCAGAGCGGTTTGGTTCCCAGCCCTGCAAACCAAGGGCCTGTCAGCGCTGTGCGGGCCCCAGGATCCATGGGTGGTTCCCCCTAGAAGATCAGAGATTCCCCCATGTCTTTGGCCTCCCTTCTGCAGCCGCCACCTTCCACCCCAGAGGTGGCTGCATTCCAGGGGTGCCGCAGAGCCTGGGGCAAAAGGCACAAGCAGAACGCCTGGTGATAAATGTGTCAGGAAGGATCACAGTCACAAAGCCAAGGGAGAGGAGAAATTCCAGCCAGGGGGGGCAGCTCCCTCTGCAGCCAGCCAGCCCTCGTGCTGCCAGGGAGGAGGCGGCAGGAGCAAGCTCCGCTGACGGAGGAAGTAGGGTGCAATGGTCAGAGCATTAGCTGGGGTTCGATTCCTGGCTCTGCCCCAGAGGCTCTGGGCCTCTCTGAGCTGCAACCCCCAAGCTGTGCCATGGGGAGACCAGGCCTGCGCTGCCTCGCTGCCAGCGGCACAGACTATGGGGGAGCTGCTGCCCTTTAGCGATCAGCCCTGGTCTCACCAGCCGCCTCATCCTCTTCAACCCCCCGCCCCGGGCAAACCTCCTTCCCCCCCTGGGGGCCCGGGCCGCGCAGCCCCCTTCCCCCCCCCGCCCCGGGCAAACACCCTTCCCCCCTGGGGGCACGGGGTAGGCAGTCCTGCTTCTCCCCACGCCGTGGGCTGGGTCTCCAAACAGCCAGCACCGGGCGCCAAGCTGGGAGGGGAACTTGACGCTGGCGCCATCTGATGGACCAGCCGCTCCCCGACAGGGCCACGCTTGGCGCAGCATCGCCAGCCGGTCGGGCCCCGAACGCAGGGAGCTGGCAGGACTCGCAGGCAGAGCCTGCCTCAGGGGCGGGACCAGGCAGCTTCTCCACTCTGCCCCGTGCCCTTGGGCTGCTCCCCTCAGCACGCTCTGGGACGGGGAGGCCACGTAGGATGCAGCGCGCCCACAGGGCACCCCTGCTTGCGGTAGCACCATGAAACTCGGCGCATGCCTCCCACCAGCTCTGCGTGCAGCCTCTGCCAGACAGGGAGCCGCCCCCACCCTAGCCACGGGACCTCCCCAGCCTCCTGCCCCACAGCCCCCACACCCCGGCCCCTCCCTCCCCCCCCCCCCCCCCCACCACCCCCCCAACCCACCCCGCGCAAACCCCACCACACCGCCGGCCCCCCCCCCCCCCCCCCCACCACCCCCCCAACCCACCCCGCGCAAACCCCACCACACCGCCGGCCCCCCCCCCCCCCCCCCCGCGCCCCCCCCCTCCCCCCCCTGGGGGCACGGGGTAGGCAGTCCTGCTTCTCCCCACGCCGTGGGCTGGGTCTCCAAACAGCCAGCACCTGGCGCCCAGCCGGGAGGTGAACTTGACGCTGGCGCCATCTGGGGGACCAGCCGCTCCCCGACAGGGCCACGCTTGGCGCAGCATCGCCAGCCGGTCGGGCCCCGAACGCAGGGAGCTGGCAGGACTCGCAGGCAGAGCCTGCCTCAGGGGCGGGACCAGGCAGCTTGTCCACTCTGCCCCGTGCCCTTGGGCTGCTCCCCTCAGCACGCTCTGGGACGGGGAGGCCACGTAGGATGCAGCGCGCCCACAGGGCACCCCTGCTTGCGGTAGCACCATGAAACTCGGCGCATGCCTCCCACCAGCTCTGCGTGCAGCCTCTGCCAGACAGGGAGCCGCCCCCACCCTAGCCACGGGACCTCCCCAGCCTCCTGCCCCACAGCCCCCACACCCCGGCCCCTCCCTCCCCCCCCCCCCCCCCCACCACCCCCCCAACCCACCCCGCGCAAACCCCACCACACCGCCGGCCCCCCCCCCCCCCCCCCCCACCACCCCCCCAACCCACCCCGCGCAAACCCCACCACACCGCCGGCCCCCCCCCCCCCCCCCCCACCACCCCCCCAACCCACCCCGCGCAAACCCCACCACACCGCCGGCCCCCCCCCCCCCCCCCCCGCGCCCCCCCCCTCCCCCCCCTGGGCGCACCAGCCGCGCCGCCCTCCTCCTCCCCCCGCCCCGGGCAACCCCCCTTCCCCCCTGGGGGCACGGGGGAGGCAGCCCTGGTTCTCCCCCCGCCCCGGGCCGGCCCCCCCCCCCCCCCCCCGCGCCCCCCCCCTCCCCCCCCTGGGGGCCCGGGGCAGGCGGCCCCGCTGGTCCCCACGCCCCGGGCAGACCTCCTTCCCCCCGTGGGGCCACGGGGCCGGCAGCCCTTTTTCCCCCCCCGCCCCGGCAAACCCCCCTCCCCCCCTGGGGGCACGGGGCAGGCAGCCCTGCTTCTCCCCACGCCATGGGCTGGGTCTCCAAACAGCCAGCACCTGGCGCCAAGCTGGGAGGTGAACTTGACGCTGGCGCCATCTGGTGGACCAGCCACTCCCCGACAGGGCCACGCTTGGCGCAGCATCGCCAGCCGGTCGGGCCCCGAACGCAGGGAGCTGGCAGGACTCGCAGGCAGAGCCTGCCTCAGGGGCGGGACCAGGCAGCTTCTCCACTCTGCCCCGTGCCCTTGGGCTGCTCCCCTCAGCACGCTCTGGGACGGGGAGGCCACGTAGGATGCAGCGCGCCCACAGGGCACCCCTGCTTGCGGTAGCACCATGAAACGCGGCGCATGCCTCCCACCAGCTCTGCGTGCAGCCTCTGCCAGACAGGGAGCCGCCCCCACCCTAGCCACGGGACCTCCCCAGCCTCCTGCCCCACAGCCCCCACACCAGGGACCCTCCCTGCCCCCCTGCGAGCAGCAGCACAAGCAGAGCCCACGCTGGGCCAACGGCACCGCAGGGCTGGCCGGCCTCACGAGACGACTCTGCTCTGGATGAAGTGCAGCGGGCGCGTCTCCCTCAGGACTCTGGCCATGGGGCCCGGGGAGCCCGCAGCATCCCGCAGCTCCCTGAAGGCCCCGGCCGCCACCAGGTGCAGCCGCACCGGCCCAATGCTGCCCTTTAAGCGGAAGGTTTTGTAGACAGGAAAATCCTCCTGGAGACACTGATCCAGCTGCAGGAAGAGAAAGGGGTGGAGCCTCGACGTGGGCCACACACAGGCTGAGCTCAGGCCCCAGGAGCTGAGGTTCGCGTCAGACCCTCCACCTCACACGTGCCCCAAAGCTCCTTCTACCCCCACAGGTTGCCAGCCTGGCCCGGCTGGGCCCGGCAAGCCCAGGCGCCTCTGCCCACAGTGGCTGGTCCCAGCTGCGGCTGGGGGAAGGTGGCAGATGCCCTGCAGTGCCGGGACACTGTTAGCAGGAGGGGCTCTCCCCATCCATGTTTTCTCCTCTCATTTGCATCTGGAGGGTCTCGTTACCCCTGGCAACATCCAGGCCCCTTTGGAATCCTGCTCTGCTCCCAGCCTCGGTCAGACCTTGTGGCGAGGAGTTCCACTGGCCGAGCGTCTGGCTCTTCTGCTGTACCGAGTGCCCCCCTGCGCCGTGAGGGTGATGGTGCCCCTCTCTGCCCCAGACATTGCTGTGTGCCCCCTGTAACTGTGCACCCCCCCCCCCCCCCCCCCCCCCCCGAAGATGGGGCACCTGCAGGGCACAGCCCGGGAGCGCACAAGGAGCCGAGGCCCTGTCCCCGGGCTCAGCAGGAGCCGCTCCACGTCGGGCTCTGCAGCCAGCCAACCTGGGCACCTGCTCAGAGAGTGCTGCCACCTAGTGGCCAAACCCAGCCACGGCAGCACAGACCCCCCCCCGGGGGAAACCCCAGGCCAGGCGGGGGCTCCCTCCTGCAGGCTGGAAGGGGAAGGGCTCCACCCCCCCAAAGCCTTCCAGGGGCAGGAAGACACCCACCTGCCCATGGCACCAACTGCCCCTGCCCAGCCCTGCCCCCCGCGTGCCGCCGCTTTCCCAAACCGCTCACCTTATAGCGCTGCGCCTCCGACAGATCACGCACGCCCCGCAGCTCCACGAACACCTGGTAATGGGGGGCGCAGACCCCGGAGGAGGCACCTGGGGGGCAGCACAGACCCACGTTAACCCACCCAGCTGGAAGGGCAGGAGAGACATCCCACGCTGGGAGCTGAGGGATGGGGGTGGAAAACCCCTGTGGCGGGGCAGGGACCCAGACCACCCTGGGGCAGCTGGCCGGGGGCAGCACCTCGCTCCACACAGGCACAGAGCCGCTCCCAGGAGGTGTCATCTTGTCATCAAGCCGCTCCCTCCTCTCAGCGGAGCACCGGGATCTGGATGGCATGTGGGGATCCCATGGGCTTCACGCAGCCTAGCCGGGACACTCCACGACCCCTAGTGCCAGCCACAGCCCCGGGCAGCTTGGCCCCCTCCTGCCCAGCCGTCTCACCAGCCCCCGCAACCAGGCCCAGCTGAGCCAGGCTGGGGGCACGGCCAGGGTCAGGCAAACCCAGGGGTGCTGAAAGGAGCAGCAGCTCCAGAGGCAGAGCCAGTGGGGCAGAGAGGGGCCAGGCCGTCTCAGGCCAGGAGTCCTAGGACGCGCACAGGGCCCTTGGCCAGGACTGGCCCGGCCTTGCCAGCGTGGGGCTGGGTACTGGGAGTGACACTTACCCAGCAGGCTGCTCTCTGTGCAGACGTAATCGACCAGCCGGGCTCCCGGCCACATGGCCACGGCGCAGCGCAGGCTCCGGTAGAAGCGCTCCTCGGGGACGCCTTCCCCACGCACGCTCAGGGTCTGGCTCAGCCTGGGGAGCCAAGGGCAGGGGGTGACTCCACCTCTGCCAGCAGGGGGCAGTACCATGGCCTCAGACTCTCTGGCCACCCTCAAAGCACCAGGGAGGGGAGCCCCCACCCCACTTCAGCCTCCCCCCAAACCACCCTGCAAGGGCAGCTCCCATCCGGTCCCCAGTGTTCCCCAGGCAGCAGCCGAGTGAGCGGGGAGCCAGCAAGGGGGGTGTGGGGCTGACTCTCCCCACCTGCGCACGGGCCCCACCACGGGGCACTGGTTGTGGAATTCAGTCACCTTCAGCACCTCCCCGACGCGGCACCTAATGGACAAAGGGGGAGAGAGAACATGAGCCACGGCCGTATCCTCCCGCAAGCGGCCCCATTCCATCGCGGCCTCCCACGGACAGCAGGGGGCAGATGGCATGGGGCGTACCGGGGGGGTGGGGGGGGCAGATGCTGAGAGGTGTGGGTGTGACGAAGTGGGACTGTTCTTAATGTTTCCTCTGAATACTGTGTGGGTGCCTCAGTTTCCCCAATGCAGTTCTTAAGTCTCTAGGTGGGGGGGATAAAGGCCAGGGTGCATAAATCACTGACACTGTCTCCCTGGCAACAAATGGCCTGGGCCCTTCCCCCCTGCAAGGGAATAGCTAAAGGTGAACAAAGATCAGGTGACCTGCTGGCCCGGGAAAGAGACAAAGCCCAGAGGAGATGGGGCTGGAGGGGGTTTCAGTTTGGGCTGGCTGGGGACGGGGAGTGAGGGGCAGACGGGGGTGTCTGGCTCGCTGGGCCCCAGAATGGACCCGGCGGAGGGGTCCCGTTCGCTGGACCGACAAGCTCTGTTTTAGACCCTGTTCCTGTCATCTAATAAACCTCTGTTTTACTGGCTGGCTGAGAGTCACGTCTGACTGCGAAGTGGGGGGTGCAGGACCCTCTGGCTTCCCCAGGACCCCGCCTGGGCGGACTCGCTGTGGGAAGCACATGGAGGGGCATATGCTGAATGCTCCCAGGAGAGACCCAGGAGGTGAAGCCGTGTGAGCTTCTTACCCTGCAGACGGTCTGCTCCGAGGGAGAGGAGGCTCCCCAAAGTCCTGACTGGCTTTGTGGGGAGCAGTTCCAGAGCATCGCCCGGGGACTCCGTGACAGTGGGGCATACTGGGGTGGCAGGGGGCACGGGACTGGTGGGATGTGTGAGGCGCAGGGCGTATGGGGGGGTGGAGCATAGGGGACTGGTGGGGAGCGCCGGGCGTATGGGGGCGGTGGAGCATAGGGGACTGGTGGGGGGC
>QXTE01000039.1:11107098-11179403 GCA_003942145.1 Platysternon megacephalum
CACCTCAATGGCCCCCAGTGCCCCCCACAACCTCCCCAGGCCCCCCAGGAGCCGCGTCTCCTACCAGCGCCCCCGTATCGCTCCCCCGCCCCCCCGGATATCCCGCCTCCCGCTGAACTGACGGAGAATTAAAGGGACGGGAGCAGCCTCAGCTCTTAAAGGGCCAGATGCCGATTGACCCCCCCCCCGGAACAGGGGGTCCCGCCCTGCGGCCCCGGGGCAGGGGGCACCTAGGGCTGGCAGCGCTGGGGGGGGGGAACCGGCAGAGCTGGGGGGGCAGGGCCGGGAGGGAGGGAGCCAGGGCCGGGAGTGGGGGGGGCACCGGCAGAGCTGGGGGGGGGGGAGCCGGGGCCGGGAGTGGGGGGGGGGGGCACCGGCAGAGCTGGGGGGGCAGGGCCGGGAGTGAGGGGGCACCATCCCCGGGGAGCTGGGTGAGGCCAGAGACGCCACCAAACCTTCCCCCTGGAACCGGCCTTTCTGCCCCAGTGAGCGACTCGCCGCCCCCCCGGCTCCCCCGTCCCCGAGCCCCACAGCAGAGCTTTCCCCTCCCCCCGGGAGCAGAGCCGGGGCCCCAGAGCCCACCAGGGACTGGCTGCTGCTATCCATGTTAAGGGGCGGGGGCCCAGACCCCATGGTGATGGGCAGTGGGCTACGGCTCTGGACAGAAGCCCAACCCCAGCTGCCAGCCGGCAGGTCGATGAGCCCCTCGTCCCTGCTCCTCCATGACACCCCCAACGTCTCCAAGGCCCCCAGCACAGCGACACCGGCACTGCCCGCCTGGCACTGCCCAGGGCTCCCAGCCCTCAGCTCCTGGCTCCAACTTGAGGCCAAGCCCAGCTAGGTCAGTGGAAGGTGCAAGAAAATCTGCAGCCCAGGGAGAACCTGCCCCCCAAAGGAGTTTCTTCCTGCCCCTGCCAGCGGGAGGAGGGCTGGCATCCCTGCCGCCCCATCAGAGCCGTGCCGTAAAGATCCAGTTCTCTTCCTGCGGCCTGCTCGTGTGGCAGGGAGTCCCCCAGGCTCTTGTGCCCTGTGTTTGGAGGCTAAGAAATAGCACCGAAGGAGTTCCCGTCCCCGTCAGGTGGCGCGGGGCATACAGGACCAGTGGGGGCCAGACACAGTGGGGCACGGGGGTCAGACGCCTGGGGGCCCGGGGGGAGCGGTCAGGGCAGATGGGGCCTGTATTGTAACCACAAAAAAATACAATTTTGCAGCCCCCGGAAGAGTCGACAATACTTTATTAGTGCCCTATGCAAGTCAGGAGCAGACTGCGACACTAAAAATAGGCAGTTTAAATCATTCAGTTTCCACATACAAGGTTTTCTGGTGTTTTTGTGGGTTTTTTTTAAATAAAATTATCAAAAAGTTTCACCATGGCTGTTTTTAAAATTATATATTTTTTTCCCTTTCTATAAAAGTTGTGATCTAACCTCACACCAAAGCTTTTCCTGATTCTCTTTGAAATTCGCTTGTAATTCCAAAAAACGAGAACTCATCCCCACCTGGTCGGGGCTTTGGCAAGAGAATTTTTCTTTTTAAAAAAAGAATGGGATTTTGTTTGTTCTCAGGACGATCTCAGCACTATCTGCAGGGCCTGGGGCTAGCCCCCAGCCCTCGCCCTGCGGACGTGCAGCCTGGCAAAGCAGGTGGTTGTGGAGTTACTCACATGAAAGGCCACGTGCAGGTGAGCCAAGCTGAGCCAAGCACACACTCACACGCCAGCTGCCCCCGCTGACTGCAGCACTGAAACAGGTTAGGGACAGACCATTCAGACAATGCTCCCCTGCCTGTGTCCAGGGCTCTGGGATTTCAGTGACTAGTGCAATGCCCAGGGGCAGACACGCTGTGCACCGGGGCAGCTTGTCCCAGGTTCAAACCAGGACAGACAGCACTGGTATAAATGGTGTCCGTGCTGGGACCCACCCGGCCCTAGCGCTGCTTCGCCAGTGGCTCACGCTGCCACGGCCCAGAACGCACTGTGGAGTGTCCTTTGCAAAGCTGGAAGGACCAGAGATCTTCCTGCCAGGTGACGAGCACCGTGTCTCTGGGTCCCAGGTGCTGGGCACAGATGGGGTGCTGGGCACAGATGTGGATCAGGGTTGACCCAGCGGCACAGCTCCCCTCATGCAGCGAAGGGCACTCCGAACACAGGGAAGCAGCAGAGGGGCGAGGGCCTGGCTGGAGCCCCTACAAGCCCGTAGCCAGGTTCAGCGCCTGCTGCCTCCAGCCATGCAGGGCCAGCCCAGCCAGTCGATCCTCTGGGGGCTGCTGCAAGTCCTTTAGAAAGCAGGGGGAGGAATGTCACAACTTCCCCGTCCTCCCGCTTGGCTGCCCCCATGGAGTCTGACCACTGAACCCAGCTGGCAAATGCAGCGTTTTCCCCAGAGCAGCTCCTCCGCAAGACATCCGCACAGGGTGCGGCTCAGCCCTGGGCTCAAACACCTGCTGCCTTGCCCACCGACAGCCTCAGCCCCAGGGGCTCTGTCTGACCCTTCCCCAGGACGTCAGCGGGCTGCTGAGCCCAGAGCTGATGCTCCCACAGAGACACGCGGAATCCAGAGCTTTGTGTTAAAAAAATATTCTGTGCTTTATTTACTCAGCCGTAGAAAAATAATGTCGAAGGGGAGGGAGGGCGCCCGAGGGGGGGGACCAGCAGCCTCTCACCCCCCAGCCTGAAGCGCGCCTTGCCCTGACCCCAGCCGGGAGCCCCGTTCCTCCTGCACACAGAGCAGTTGTGTCCGTCTGCAACCCCCTCCTTCCTCTCAGGGTTTGTTACACCCCCCCCCACCGGCTGAGCAGACATGGGCCAGGCAGGAACCGGGAGGAGAAAAGGGCCCCGGTGGGACACCTTCCCACCTCCCAAGGCGCAGATGCTCCTGCCTGGGCTGAGAAGAAAGAGTCTATGCCCCCAGGTCTCTGTGCACACAAACAGGACCCAACGCACACGCACGAGGCCCCCCGGGACGGGGGAGCTGGTAACAAAAGGAAAGAATTTGAACACGAAAGTCCTAGATGTGACAATTACTGCAAACAAACTCCCAGGCCCGCCCCCCACGCTGAGAGACCCCTGGGCCCAAGGGCAGGGATCCGAGTCCAGTGGGCGCGGGGAACGCACGGGGCTCCAGGGATCTGCTGCACGGGGAGGAGCAGCGCTGCAGAAGCGGGAAGCTGAAGGCAGGCCTCAAAGTAACAGACAGGGAAACCATACAACAAGCCCACTGCCTTTAGTACACGGGGATAAACACCAAAGAGCCAAGCGCAGCCATGGACACTGCAGCTGGCGCAGAGCAGAGCCCCCGGACGAGCACCCCCCACACACGGGCCCACGCACAGAGACACGAACACAGGGCTGCTCTCCACGGGGCACGCTCCCCGGATCGGCTCCCAGGGACACGGCTGCCGGGCCGGGCCGTACCACGGCGCAGGGTCACGACTGGCTGTGGGGGATCCACTGAGTGTCCATGGGCCGCCGGAGAAGCTCCTCCACGTGTCGTGCGACGTCCATCGTGTCGTCCAGGTCGAACTCGCCCTCGGGATCCAGCACAGAGTCGGGGCTGAGAGAGAGAGACAGGGCGAGCCTGGGGGAGGCATCCCAGAATAGCCACACCGGGGGGCCAGGAGCAGCATGCTCCAGCTAAACGCCCCCCCCAGCACGGGGGAGCCCCTCGCCCCCGGAACGCGGCTCAGGGCCGGGGAAGGAGCAGCACCTACTTCTGTGGGTAGACGTTGTAATGCGGCTGGGAGCACACGGCCGGCGACGGCGCCTGATCCATGTAGGTGACTGTTCCGGCGGCAGGATCCCCGGAGGCGCTGGCAAACCTGGAACAGACGAGGGGCCGGCGCGTCAGCTGGGCCGTGGGGAGGGTGACGGGAGCGTGGGGGCGAGGAGGCATTGCACTGCAGGGCAGGCTGCAGCTCTGCCTCAGCCTGCCGGTTCCTCTCCCTGGCTGCAATGGCAGCTTCTGTCCTGCCAGCCCCGTCCACCAGCTCGGTGCCGTGGCCTCTGGCTACTGATTGTAACTCAGGGGGCCAAGGGATTTCACATGGGTCCAGTTCCTGGATCAGCTCCCCCAGGGCCGGGGGGAAGGAGGCCGTGCCCACAGCTGTGCCAATGGTGCTTTACACCCTCCCACGCGGTCCAGGGGAAGCAGTGCCAGTGGGGACGGTCACAATCAGAACCGGCCTCGTCTCTGCAGATCCTGCTCGGCCCACGCCAGCCCCTCCCAACTGCCCAGCAAACACCCCCTTGGCCAGTTCGCTTCTCAGGGGTGTTTTAAATCCTCTCAGTGTGGCACACACCCGGCGCCAGAGCCAGGCTCCAGCCCTGTCACAGGATCCTGACACCGATCACTTCCTCCTGCAGCCTGTGAGGCCGCCAGCCTGGAGCGCTCCTCCCCTGACCATCTGCTCTGCCCCCGTGGGAGCAACAGGGCGAGCAGCTCCTCCCCCACCCTGCCCCGGTACCCCATCCCCTGGTAAGGCACAAGGCTGCGGAACAGACTCGGGGCTGGGACACTGGTCAGAATCCGACATTTCCTCAGCATGGGGTGATAACGGAGGGGCAGAGGGAGACACGGGCCAAGGACAGCACACAGACAGACGCACGCCCAGACGGACAGACAGACGCATGCCCAGACGGACAGACAGATGCACGCCCAGATGGACAGACAGACAGACGCACGCCCAGACGGACTTACTCTGGCACCACTTGTTTGATCTGTGGCTTCACGTATCCATCCACGGCTTTAGCTACAGACAGGGCGAGAGAGAGGAGACAGCGCTAAGGCACGGAAAGGCTAGCAGCCGGTCGGCACGAGGGCTCCGACGAGCGAGAGAGACCGTCAGCGCCGTCGGGTTCGGGTCTCTGTGCCACGAGGCCAGACACCACCGAGAGGAACCGATCGCTGCTAACGGGCCAGGCCCTCAGGGGTACGAGCTGGTGCCAGCTCCCACGGCCACAGAGCCCGAGCGTGTGTGCGTGTCAGGGTGAGGGGAGCACAGGCCAGTGCAGAGCCCAGCGCCGAGAGCGACTCACAGAGAACCGGCGTGTAGTACTTAGAGAAGACCTCGTCCTTGGGCCGGTCGGGGAACACGTAGATGAGGTAATTGAGGTCGCCCAGGCGGTCGGCCAGCGAGCGGATGGAGAAGTCTCTGGTCGTGAAGGGCATGAGGTTCCAAAACATCCTCTCAGCTAGAAACGCAACAGCAGAGAGACGACAGTGAGACGCAGAGTCCGGAGCCGCGGGGCTCCTCGGTGCCGCAGAGGGGCCCAAGAACAACGCTGCTCAAGTCAGGCCCTTGTGCGGCACAGCTGGCCCCTAGGACTCAGGCCTCGAGGAATCGCGAGACTGGCTTCAAAATCATGAGACCTCCAATAAGAATCAACATCGGGTTCTTTTTCTCCACCTTCTGGCTTTGAGCTTTAGGATTCCCGCCCTGCTTCCCCCAGGGCTGGAAACATACTGTTTGTGTACACGAAAGGTGAGATTCTCATGGAATCGCCTGAGCCCGGGACCTGGGGCTTTAAGAAAAAACCCAAATATCACCAGACTTGCAATTCAAGTCCCGTGAGTTTCCCACCAGCTCGTGTGGAGCGCCAGGGCTGCCGCTGCATTCAGGGCGTACAAACTCCTCTGACACGTTTAACTAGCCCAGGGGTCGGCAACCTTTCAGGAGTGTTGTGCCGAGTCTTCATTTATTCACTCTAACTTAAGGTTTCGTGTGCCAGTGATACATGTTAATGTTTTTAGAAGGTCTCTTTCTATAAGTCTTTAATATATAACTAAACTATTGTTGTATGTAAAGTAAATAAGGTTTTTAAAATGTTTAAGAATCTTCATTTAAAATTAAATTAAAATGCAGAGCCCCCCAGACCGGTGGCCAGGACCCGGGCAGTGTGAGTGCCACTGAAAATCAGCTCGCGTGCCGCCTTCGGCACCCGTGCCATAGGTTGCCTACCCCTGAACTAGCCTATTTGTTTAAAATCTCAAGTTAATGGAAACAGCTTTTCTTCAAGCTCACCCGCACCCCTGCAACACGCCATCTGACACAACAGCTCCAGGGAGAGCCAGAAAGTGAAACTAACTAGAAACAAAAGTGAAACGAAAACTCCTCTGTGATGGGCCAAGCTGAGCTGAGAGCCAGAGCTGTGATGTTATTTCAGGTTTAACATGGAGTCTAATTTGTTGCGAGAGACACAGAGAAGGCCTCTGCTCTGGTTGTACTTTCACGTAGGTCTCTCTAAACACAGCTCTCGTGACAAAACGCCGGTTGGAAGATTTACCATACTGCTCAGCACAGACCCGCCGCACAATGGACTGCCCTGGATTTCATAAATGGGAAAAGAATCATTGTGACAGCCTGGAGCAACCTAGGTCACATGTTCTCAGCTAAAAAGAGAAAAGCCAAAGCTGCCCTTGCCAATGGCTTTCCAGAGCTCCCAGCCAGCCAGCGGAGGCCTGCGTCCCCTAGCCAGTTGGGCTGGTATAGTTAACGGTGGCCGAGGTGAGACAGCAGGACAGGGCTTGCACCAGCACAGAGGGGGCTAAGCTCTGCTGGCCTGAGGCACCTTTATCTGGTCTCCCGTCACCGGTAACAGATCAGCACAGCCGGCCTTCCAAGCAGGAGGAGCCGGAGGCAGGAACTGCCCCAGCACGGACTGGGTTTGCTCTGCACCACACACAGCTCACGGGCCATCAGCTGACTCACACGCCGGGGCTGAGCTAGCCCCGTTCCAGCCCCAGGCACGGATCTGGTTCCATGCTGCCCCGGGCCCACCCTGACTCACGTGAGTCGAACTTCCAGGCGATGGTGATGCCCCCGATCTCGGAGTCGCTGAACCGCAGCAGGAAGGTCCCGTCTGGCTTGCTGATCAGCAGGTCGTGCGCTTGCTGCTTGTTGACAAAGCCCAGGATGGCCCTGGAGCACAGAGAGGGGGGTGAGGGGCTGGCGGTTGGAGGGGGGGGCTGTGCCGTGCCGGCCGTTACGGGAAGGAGGTTCTCACCCGTCGTTCCAGTGAGGCTTAAGATGCTTCTTCAGCACCTCCATGACCCCGTCGAACCACTGCCAGAAGGTGTAATTCCGCCCCGGCAAGTTTTCCTGGGTAATTAAAAAAGACTCTGAGCGTCTCTGAGCCCAGCATGCCCTATGACAGCCGCTCCTGTCCCCCAGCCCCACTCTGGCCTGGCACCAGGGCATCACACACACCTTCCGTGCATGCGGGCATCACTCTGAACGCTGGCTGCGGGGCGGGCACTGGGTACCGAGTCCCCCCCTTCAGCGCCAGGCACCCCGTAAGCAGGCTCTGCTCCTGGGAGCAGCTGTGGGCACCGTCCTGCCAGGGCAGGCAAGCCGGGCATCTCTCCTGTGCTAGCCAGAGGGAGGGAGGCAGGCAGCAGAGTGGGACAGTGGGAGTGCCGGGCCCCTAACCCAGAGGGTTACGGATTGCCACCATCCCTGCCTGCTTCCTTGGGAGAGNCGATGGGCCAAGCTGAGCTGAGAGCCAGAGGCGAAGCAGAGCCGTGATGTTATTTCAGGTTTAACATGGAGTCTAATTCGTTGCAAGAGACACAGAGAAGGCCTCTGCTTTGGTTGTACTTTCACGTAGGTCTCTCTAAACACAGCTCTCGTGACAAAACGCCGGTTGGAAGATTTACCATACTGCTCAGCACAGACCCGCCGCACAATGGACTGCCCTGGATTTCATAAATGGGAAAAGAATCATTGTGACAGCCTGGAGCAACCTAGGTCACATGTTCTCAGCTAAAAAGAGAAAAGCCAAAGCTGCCCTTGCCAATGGCTTTCCAGAGCTCCCAGCCAGCCAGCGGAGGCCTGCGTCCCCTAGCCAGTTGGGCTGGTATAGTTAACGGTGGCCGAGGTGAGACAGCAGGACAGGGCTTGCACCAGCACAGAGGGGGCTAAGCTCTGCTGGCCTGAGGCACCTTTATCTGGTCTCCCGTCACCGGTAACAGATCAGCACAGCTGGCCTTCCAAGCAGGAGGAGCCGGAGGCAGGAACTGCCCCAGCACAGACTGGGTTTGCTCTGCACCACACACAGCTCACGGGCCATCAGCTGACTCACACGCCGGGGCTGAGCTAGCCCCGTTCCAGCCCCAGGCACGGATCTGGTTCCATGCTGCCCCGGGCCCACCCTGACTCACGTGAGTCGAACTTCCAGGCGATGGTGATGCCCCCGATCTCGGAGTCGCTGAACCGCAGCAGGAAGGTCCCGTCTGGCTTGCTGATCAGCAGGTCGTGCGCTTGCTGCTTGTTGACAAAGCCCAGGATGGCCCTGGAGCACAGAGAGGGGGGTGAGGGGCTGGCGGTTGGAGGGGGGGGCTGTGCCGTGCCGGCCGTTACGGGAAGGAGGTTCTCACCCGTCGTTCCAGTGAGGCTTAAGATGCTTCTTCAGCACCTCCATGACCCCGTCGAACCACTGCCAGAAGGTGTAATTCCGCCCCGGCAAGTTTTCCTGGGTAATTAAAAAAGACTCTGAGCGTCTCTGAGCCCAGCATGCCCTATGACAGCCGCTCCTGTCCCCCAGCCCCACTCTGGCCTGGCACCAGGGCATCACACACACCTTCCGTGCATGCGGGCATCACTCTGAACGCTGGCTGCGGGGCGGGCACTGGGTACCGAGTCCCCCCCTTCAGCGCCAGGCACCCCGTAAGCAGGCTCTGCTCCTGGGAGCAGCTGTGGGCACCGTCCTGCCAGGGCAGGCAAGCCGGGCATCTCTCCTGTGCTAGCCAGAGGGAGGGAGGCAGGCAGCAGAGTGGGACAGTGGGAGTGCCGGGCCCCTAACCCAGAGGGTTACGGATTGCCACCATCCCTGCCTGCTTCCTTGGGAGAGGAAGGCCGGTCCAGCGCCAGCGTGAGCTGAGACCAGTGCCTGGCAGGAGGGTCCCGGGGTCCCGTTCCTCACAGTCTCTCAGCACCATTTGCTTCTTGCTCCTTCCCACCTGCCGCACGCTGCTCTGCAGGGAGATGCGCCCGCCAGCCCGTGCCAAAGGGATTCCTGGCTGGCTGCCCTGATGGGACAGCAAGTGTCCACGCCAGGCTGCCCTGGCCAGGAGCCCGAGGGGACGCGCACCCACAAGTGATGCCACTCAGCTACTACGGATCCCTTCCCCCGCCCCCAGCCGGGCGCCCCCGCTGCCCTCCCGGCCCGGGCCCCGCTGGCGCGGCTCACCCTGTTGAACTGGGACCAGGAGACGGACATGGCGCTGTACTCCTCCAGCTGGGCACTGCTGCTGTTGAAGAGCTTCTGGGCCAGGAAGAGCAAGCTCTCCTTCGTCAGCCCCCGGCTGCTCTGCACCTCGGCCTTGAACTTCATGTTGCGCGCCTCGCACAGCTGGGGCCACAGCACCTTCTCGGGCACGGCGAACGGCACCCGGCCCTGCGGGAGGGGGCGGCGCCCGGCCTCAGGGGGCGCCAGCTGCACCTGGGCAGGGAACCCAGCGGGGAGGGCTCCGGCCCCAGGAGCATCCCCACCTCACCCCAGCGCCCCCCTCCCCCAGCGTCTCCCTCCCCTGGCCCTCACCTCCTAGCGCCCTCTCCAGTGTCCCCCTCCCCCTGCACCTCCTCCCCCAGCACCCCCCACTCCCAGAGCGCCCCTCCCCCAGCGCCCCCTCCAGCATCCCCCTCCCCCTGCACCCCCTGCCCCAGCGCTCCCCTCCTCCTCCCCAGAACTCCTGTCCCCCTCCCCCAGCGCTCCCGGCGCAGAGGCCGGCTGGGGGCAGGAATGGGAGACCGCCCAGGCGAGAACACAGAGGGCCGCAGGAGGGGCCAGGTGAGGGGGGCCCAGACCAAGGGACCTGCTGATGCGGGGGGGGAGGGGGGGGGTCAAGGGCACCGCAGATCTGGGCCCCAAGTGAAGGGGGGCAGCCCCCCGGGCGTGGGACTCTGCCCCCCGGCGGCGCTGGCTGCTCACCGGCTCGGCGAAGGCGTTATCCCAGAGCACGGTGGCCGTGGCGTTGTTGTCCTGGCTCCCGTGCACGATCACCACCACGGGCAGGGACAGCGTCTGTGGGAACCAGCAGGGCCGGGCTGAGTGTGGGGCGGGGGTGGGGCTGGACCCAGCTCCGGGTCCTGCCCTTCCCCCACTGCCGCTGGGCGAGTCTCAATCAGACCAAGCCCCCCTGTGCTCCCCACCCCCATGCCCACCCCACGGACCCCGCACCCCCCGGGGCTGCCTCAGCTAGTGACTGAGACTCGGGAATTCCTGGGTCCCTCCCTCAACCCAGAGACGCCATCCTGGGGACGGGCGACACGGCCAAGCCTGACACCAGCCCCAGAAGGGCTCCTAGGGCCCCAAGCCGGGTAGGGCCCGGGGCGGCGGTGCCGGCGCAGGGCCCCGAGCCGGGCAGGGCCCCGGGGCGGCGGTGCCGGCGCAGGGCCCCGAGCCGGGCAGGGCCCCGGGGCGGCGGTGCCGGCGCAGGGCCCCGAGCCGGGCAGGGCCCAGGGCGGCGGTGCCAGTCTGGCACCAGCTTTACCTTGACCTGGAAGACCAGCTCGTTGCCGCCGACGCTGAACTGCGACTCGAAGAGGATGGTGAACTTCTCCTCGGTCACCGACTCGGCGCCGCGCCGATCCGAGCGCTTGATGCGCTTCAGGGACTGTGGGAGGCAGGAGAGAGCGTGAGAGGCTGGGGGGGGGGCAGGGGGCGGGGGCGGTGCCTGCGGCCCGGCTCTCACCATGTTCCTGAAGTGGGCGCTCAGGGTGCCGGTGGCCTGGTGGTACTCCATCACGCAGCAGTTGTTCAGGATCTCCCCGCTGCTCTCGCTGCAATGGGAAAGGCAGGTCAGGGGGGCCAGGCACTGGGGTGGGGGTGGGGGCAGGGCGGTGCCGACAGTCACCATGGGGGGCAGCTCCCTCTGGGCTCAGGGGCCTGGAGTCTGGCTACGGGCTCAGAGAACGGCCCAGGGGGACATGGGGCCCCATGTGCCAACCAGGCCGGGCAGGGGGGTCTCCTGGGGATGGGACCCCACTGAGGGTGCTGGGAAAGGGGCCAGTCGCCAACCCCACAGGCGTGTGGCTGACCCTCCCTCCGCTCAGCGATACCCCGGGGGTGAGGGGGCAGCTCCAGCCACACGCTGTGCTGGACTCTCCGGGGGATCCAGGCTACGTGAGCACGGGACGCAGAGAGAACAAGGAACCAGCCCCCCAGTCCCCCCCCGGGACCCAACAGGAGCCGCGTGGCTCAGCAGGGCCAGCTCGGGCGTCCCCCAGGACCTGCCCCGGGCGCGTGGCGGGCGGGGGGGCATTACTTGCGGGTGCTTTCGTTCTTCAGCAGGGCCTTGGCTTGCTGCTCGCTGATGATGGTGGCCTTCACCTGGGGCGGGTTCATGTGCACGTTCAGCTTCCCCCCGACCAGCAGCCGCACCGTGGCCGCGAACTTGGTCTGCGTCTTCAGCACCTGGGGGGGCTGCTTCTCGATGATGAAGGTGCTGGGGGGAGGAGCCAGCGTCACGGGGCCTGCGGCTGTGAGATGGGGCCGGGGGCCGGAGCTACGACCGGCACATCCCCACCCCGCCTCACAGCCCCTGCGCCCAGATCCCCCTTCCCAGCCCCCAGGCCAGGTCCCCTCCTGCCCAAAGACTTGCCCCACGAGCCCCTTTCTCTTGCCACCCGTCCCGCAGTGCCAGCAGCATCCCCACCCCCCCGATCCAGCCGGCCCCTGGCCCCTCGCAGCCCAATTCCTACCTGCCCAGGTCACAGCCTGAGCCTCGTCCCAACCGTGCCCCGAGCTCAGCCTCGGCCCCCCAGCCCGTGGGGGGCAGATGGGCCCAGCCCAGCTCTGTCACCCCAGCTCACATGGGGCAGACAAGCCCAGACCCAATCGGGGCCCAGCCCGGCTCTGCCCCCAGCGGTACCTGGTCACCAGGGCGGAGATGATGTCTGTGATGGTGCCGTTGAGCTCGGCCAGCATCTCCTCCACGGGCCCCGGGATGGGCAGCTGCTGGCACAGGTGCTCGGCCCGACGGATCTGCTGCCGGTTCTGCCAGATGATCTCGGCCAGCTTCTCACACCTGGGGCGAGGGGCCCCCGGGCCAGGTCATTGCTCCGGCAAGGCCCAGGGACATCACGGAGCCCCAGGCCTGGGTGTCCCGTGTCTGCTGGTCACGGGGCTCCCTGTCTGCGCCCCCCCTCGGGGTCCCCCCAGGCCGGGGTGTCCAGGCCGAGCCAGGCCATCCCAGGCTGGCGCGGTCCGGCCTTAGCCTCGCCCTGTGGGGAGCTCAGCCGCCCCAGGAATCCAGTCCCACGTCCCTGGTGATGGGGGCAGGTGAGCCCTAGTGCCCTGGACTAACAACCCCAGTGGGGGCAGCGTCACCCGCCCGGGTCACCCCCCCGGGTCACCCCCCGGGGCTGCCTCTTGGGACCCAAGGCAGCTCCCCCGGATTCCCTGCTGCCAGCGGCACCGTTCCCTGGTTTCCCAGCCAACCGCCCAGGGGCCAAGCGGCAGCTCCCGGGTGCCCAGCCCCCGTTTCCCACGGGGCAGCGCTGGGAGGGGCGGACGCACCAGGACTGCAGCACGTCCAGGGTGCCCTCGGGGGGCCCGCCGTTCCCCGCCAGCTGCTGCCGCCGCTTCCACTGGATCAGCTCGTCGTCCAGGATGGTCGTCTGTTGCTTGCGCAGCAGCTGCAGGGTTTTCTGGTGCTTCTCCGCCAGCTCCTGCGAGGGGACGGGGTGTTAGCGTGGGACGGGGCGGGCGGCGTCACCGCCCCCTGCTGGCACCGGGGAGGGGAGTGGGGTCCCCCCGGGGCTGGCGCTCACCACTCGGTACTGCTGTAGTGTCTGGGCCTCCCGGTGCAGCCAGGCCTCCAGCGACGCCTTCTTCTGCTGCAGCGTCGTCTCGCGGGACATGCGCTCCTGGGGGCCCAGTTGGGAGAGCTGGGAGAACTGGGCTGGGGAGGAGGCCAAGAGCGTTAGGTCTGAGCGCCGCCTTCCCCGGGGGCTCCCCGACCCTCAGCGGCATCCCCAGCACCCCTGCACCAGGCCTCCCCTGGGGGGGACTCGCTCCCCAGGCCCCACGGAGCCGGTGGGACGGTGCTGAGCTGGGGACTCCCATGGGACTGCAGAGGGAGGGGAACCGTCCCGTGAGTGCTCAGATACCTGGGGCCTCCTCACAGGGGCGTGGAGGGTGGGTGAGATGACGCCCCAGCCCCCAGATGCTATGGCAGAGTCTCCCCTGTGCCGGTGGGGGGGGCTGAGACCCCCCCAGACACCCCTGGTCTCAGGGCGGAGTGGCCAGCAGGGGGCATGGGGCACGGAGCTGCACAGGCAGCATTCTGCACCAGCTGCAGCCCCCCGCTGGACCCAGCCGGAGCCCAGGGCCTGGCGTCCCCTTGGCAGCTGGGACGGGGCAAGTGCTTCGGGATGTTTGCTGGCACGGGCCGGTGTCTCCCCGAGGACGGGATCTCAGAGCGAAGCTGCCTCTGCCCTGCGGGTCCCTGCCCCCATCAGTCCATCCCCACGGCCCCTCCCTCTCCCCACGGCTAGAGTCCCCCCACCCCCCACCTTGCAGGCGCATGTTCTCCTGGTACTGGATGATGAAATACTCCTGCGTCTGCTGCAGCTTCTTCAGCTCGTTCTCCGTGTCCTGGGTGACGAGACGCAGCTCCTCGAAGGTCTGGTTGATCTGCAGGTGCTTCTGGGACATGGCGTCCGCCAGGCTGCTGGCCGGGGAGGGGCTCTGCAGAGGGGGGCGCCAGGTCAGTGCCGTGACCCCCACGCCTGGGGCAGGGAGAGGCGGGGCTGCCATGGGGGGCAGCGACGGGCCCCAGAGCACCGAGGCCGAGGCTCACGCCGTGGGGCAGTGGCTGGAGCCATGGGCACAGGGTGGGGTGAGGGGCCCCAGGGTGGTCCCAGAAGAGTCAGTGCCCGTGGCTGGGCTGGGGCAGTGTCCCCGGGGCCCCAGAGAGACGGGGGAGCGAGACAAGGCCCCCCTGCCTGGCTACTCACGTTAGTGGCCTCCCGAACCAGCCGCTGCTCGTGGTACAGGATGTGGCGGATGCAGCGCACCAGCTCCATGGGGCACCGGTCGTACGTGTTCTGCAGGGGGGAAAGCAAAGGCCCTGAGCCAGGCGCAGAGTGGGGCTAGTCAGGGGCTCTCACCGCCCCAGGCTAGGGGAAAAGGGGGTCCCAACAGCACTGGGCAGGGGGGGCTGCTCCTGCCCTAACCTACCCTGCTGGCATCCCCACTCCCAGGGCACGTGGGTGAAGATAGGGGTCACCCCAGCCAGCCCGTGCCAGGACGGCAGCTCCCCATGGCCAGACAAGGAGCCTGCGGGGGACGGCAGCGGCTGGGGGGGCTGCGACATGGCAGGGGACGGAGCTCGGGGCAGCAGCGGAGGGGGCTCAGAGAGGCGCTGGCCCCACGCGGTGAGGAGAGGGGAGAGACGGCACCTGCCATCACGCACTCTGCTGCTGTTCCAGCCCCTTGCTCCGTGGGGGGAGCGCCCAGTGGGAGTGGCCGGCCCCTGGCAGGGCACGAGGGGAAAGGCTGCCCCATTGTGGCTCCGGGCACCGACCTGCAGCTGAGTGGCATAGTGCCCCAGCTTGATCTTCAGCAAGAACCCGTCCTCGCCCACTTGGTGATCCGCCTTCTTCTGCAGCTCCTGGATCAGCCCCTCCAGCAGCTGGGTGGCTTTGAGGTTCTCCTGGGGGTTATCGAGGTCGATGGAGTCCCTGGCACAGAGAGAGACGGGGCGGGGGGGTGGGGGCTCAGCTGGGGCCCGGCCTGCCAGCCCCAGCCTGGCACAGGGACTGTATCTGCTGGGGGAACTCAACCCCCCGCCAGTGAGGCCCCCCCGTGTGTCCGTCCCTCAGCAAACTGGGACGATCCAGAGCGAATGGGAGCAAAGCCCTGTCCTGATCCCTGCACCTGCCCCCCTCCCCACCCACACCTGCCCCCCATGCCCTGAGCCTGCCCCCCAGCACGGTGCCAGCCCCCCATTGCAGCCATGCCCCCAGGCCAGACGTGTGGGTCGCAGACAGGGAAGGCCCTGCCTTTCGTTGGGGTGGGTAAGGGGAAAGTGAGGCCCGGAGCATAGTGGCCAAGGCCCCACAGAACAGGTGGCGGGACAGGGAGGAGGAGGAGGGCCGGACCCAAGAGTCCCCAGGCTCAGCTCTAACCGCTAGGCCAGGCTCCACTCAGCTGTGAGGCTGTCAGATCCCAGGACTGCCCAACAACCCAGGGGACCCCGCGAAGCCTTAACCTGCCGCCTCCTCCCAGCTCAGTCCCGTCCCGTGTCCCCCCTTGTGCCTCGGCCCTGCCTGGAGACAGGCCAGAGGTGGCTGTGCAGCTGGTCTATGTGCCGTGGCCTCTGGAGTGTAGCGCTCGGCGGGGATCCCCCACAGACACACTGACGGGAAGCCAGCGGGTCGGTGGGGCCAGGCCCACAGCCCCATTTCCAGCCCCTTAGACACGGGTTTGTTGGGGCACCTGGCAGACAAGGCCCGAAGGACCGGCTGGAGCGTGTCCGGCAGCCACGGGGCGGGCTCACGTACCATGCTTGGCTCTCGATCCACTGCGACAGGTAATGCCGCACCTCGATGGGGAAGTGCTGGCCGTACAGCGCCTGCATCTGGCGCAGGGCCTCTCCCTGCAGCTGCTGCGCCTGGATCCACACGGCCATTGTTCAGAACCTGGCGGGCAGGAGACATCATCAGGGGAAGGACCCTCCATGAACACTGAGGGGGAGAAGGGCCCTCTCTGCCCCCAGCCTAGAGCAGCGTCAGACAACGGCTGCCCGGGGCAGACTCTATTCTAACGCAGGAGAGAGACTTTCTGGCTCTGACATCACAGTGCACTGCTGGGACCCAGGGTCCGACTCCCCCTCCGTCTCCCAGGGAGAGTCCCTTGTACAGTCCCTTGGAATCGCATGCAACGCAATAACCATCTCCCTTAGCACGCACCCAGAGAGCTCAGCCTCGGTCTGGCCAAGCAAAGTCATCCACTGTGAAAAGGGGGAACTGACCAGCACAGAGGAAATGTCCGCCCCGGCGCCTGGCCACCTTCCCCGGCCCCTCGCCCACCTTCCCCGGCCGCCCTCCCTGGCCCCCACAGCGCCCAGCCACCTTCCCCAGCCCCTCGCCTGCCTTCCCCGGCCCCCCAGCCCCACACCACCTTCCCTGAGCAGCTGATGGGAGGAGCTGGCCGAGGGTGTGACGGAACGGGCCAGCACCCATTCAGGAATCACCCACATGCACATGGCACAGGATCTCGGGGGTTCGCCCAGCACAGCCCATGCAGGCCAGTTCCTCGGGGCAGAGAGACCCAGCTCTGCTACAGAACTGTCCCTGCCCTGGGACCGTGAAATGACCAAGCATTCAGGGCCCTTCATCGGGGACGGCCCATCTGCCACAGCGCAGCAGCCAGCCCAGAGATGGGGTCTTACGTGCCTCCCGCCTGGCCTCTCCCGCTTCTCTGTGACCACTGCACAGCCCGCGCCTGGCAGCACGCGGACCAGGGGCCCCGGGTTCGGGAGCACGCTCAGCGCCCGCCGCTCTCAACTGTACACAAACACTCTGGAGAAAACAAACGGGCGAGGTCGCGGTCGGTTCTGAAATCAGATTCTTGGAGCTATTTCAGGCCAGTCAGACTCTCCAAACACTAGGGGAGAGGTGCCAGCTTCTATACCGGGCCCAGCCCGCGCCACGCAGCCACGCTCCTGCCTTGCACTTTATTCTGGGGGTTTAGGCATTTAAACTGGCTCGTGGCGAGAGCACACACGGCAACACATGCAATCCCTGGAGGCAAATATAGAACGGCCGGACAGAGAGCCAGCGCCTATAAAAAGCAAGAGCTTCCCTCGTCAAGCTTGACAGGTCTTGGAAAAACAACTCGTCCATCAGAGAGTTTTTACAGGTGATGCAATGAGGCGCTATGGGCCAGGGCGAGTAGCACCAGCCTAGAGTGCTGGTATAAATACCACAAACAAACAACCTCACAGAACATGACTCAGGGTTCAAATCAAGCACTGAAAAGTTGGGAAATGCCACAATTAATGCCTGGGCAACCTCCCTTTGGCACTTCCTAGCTGCTGAGTGTTGGACTTCGCACCCTTATTAACGTTCGTTTAAAACGGTTTTCTCTGGGCAATTTCCTAGGTTTTTAGGAAACCAAATGAACTGGGGAAGAATCCACCAAACCCCCCAGACATGAACTCCATCACGTGACTTCAAATGCACCCCCAGGAGTCATCAGCAGGGTTGGACCTTCACATCCAGCACACAGACCTCGGCCACTTGAGCTGAGTGTTAACCAACAGCAGTAGTAGGTTGTCACTCTGTACATGGCCCAAAGATAGAGGGGGATGAGCCCCTTGGCCGGTGGTTTCACCTCATCCCCGACAGCAGAGGAACGCTGAGCCTAAGAAGCCATGGGTTCCAGGCTCTGGACCGGAGTGTGCTCTCGTGGTCCCAAACCCTTCTGCCCTGTCCCAGGCCTGGGTCTTCCACACCTCTGGCTCCCAGTCCCATCCTCCTCACCCAACCAGTCCCTGTCTCCACAGTTTCTCATCAGTCCCAGTCTCCTTACCCAGACAGTCCTAGCCGCCCATCTGGAGTTCCTCTCACGTCTCCACTCACTTCCAGTGCTCTCCTCCATGAGCCCCCGACTCCCTCCCACTCCCTGCGAGCTCCGAGTCCAGTCTGCCTCTCTCCTTCCACCCCAGCCTCCTCCTGCCTTCCCCCATGATCCCCAAGCCCACTGGTTCCCAGTCCCAGGCTCCCTCCCTGATCTCCTTGTTCAATATCGGTGCCTTCCCAGCCTCTTTGCCCAGCCAGTCCCAGTTCTCCCACCATACCCAGGTTCCTTAGACTCATAGACTTTAAGGTCAGAAGGGACCATTATGATCATCTAGTCCGACCTCCTGCACAACGCAGGCCACAGAATCTCACCCACCCACTCCCGTAACAAACACCTAACCTATGCCCGAGTTATTGAAGTCCTCAAATTGTGGTTTAAAGACCTCAAGGTGCAGAGAATCCTCCAGCAAGTGACCCGTGCCCCACGCTGCAGAGGAAGGCGAAAAACCTCCAGGGCCTCTGCCAATCTGCCCTGGAGAAAAATTCCTTCCCGACCCCAAATATGGCGATCAGTTAAACCCTGAGCATGTGGGCAAGACTCACCAGCCAGACACCCAGGACAGAATTCTCTGTAGTAACTCAGATCCCAGCCCATCTAACATCCCATCACAGGCCATTGGGCATAATCTGTCTCCCTTGTTTCCTTCCCCACTAGTTCTCAGTCCAGACTCCTTGTTGAACCAGTCACCCCATTATTTCTCTCCCTGGTTCCCAGTTCCCAACCCTCAGGCCCCGTCTCTCCTGGCCCCAATCTCCCACACCCCATTTACAGGTAAGCCGTACTTCCAGGAGGGGGACTCCGAAAAAAATGTGGGGGCTGTGTGGGATAATCCGCTGAACATGAGCGCCCAGCTTGACGCTGAGGCCAAAAGAGCTGATGTGATCCCGGGCTGCAGAAACAGGGAATCTTGAGCAGGAGCAGAGAGGTTATTTTACCTCCGTGTTTGGCCCGGCTGGAATCCTGTGCCCAGTTCTGTGCCAGAAAGGTCAGAGAAGAGGCCCGAGAATGATGAAAGGTTTAGAAACCTGCCTTACAGTGACAGACTCAGGGATCGCAGTCTATTTAGCTTAACACAGACACGGTTCAAGGGTGTAAGTACTACGAGGGGAACAAATATTTAATAACGTTGTGAACAGGGAGGGCTATGATCCCTTGGACCCCAGCTGAACCCCTATCTCAGCCCGAGCTGTTCTGGGGCCCCAGGGCACAGCACTTCCCCGCACACCCCAACGAGGCAGCTCTGAGCCTCACGCCACATATGGTGACTCCCGAGCTCCTGCTAAGCAGTGGGGGCTGCGAGCATGGAGGGGGGGGGGGAAGGCTCTGTGCAGAGCCGAGTGCCATACAGACCCAGAACCCTCCCATGCTGGCATCTCACCGATGCCCCAGGAAGCTTTTGCTGGAGAGCCTGGGGGCCGGCAGCAAACTCACTCCTTCCAGCACGGAGCGGTGGCCCTGGCGACAAATCTCTCTCTCGGCGCCAGGTCAGAAGCTGCTGGTCCCTTCCCCGAGTGCAGGGGATACTCACGGCAGGAACAGGTGTTCTCCTCGCTCTGCCCTGCCCCATGCACCGCCCTGGCAGCGCCTTGCCAGCCACCTGGGCACCCCGACCCCGGGCACCGAGGGGGATCCTGCCTCTTGGCAAAGGGTTCGCGCCCGCAGGGACAGCCCAGCGCTGCTGCTCCACAGGCTGCCCTGTTACAGGAAGGAGCAAACAGCAGCTATTTCCTTCCAAAATGTCAGCTGCCTCTCGCAGACCAAACAGCAAGCGCTGGGCTCCTGGCAGCTTCCTCCCTGCCGCTGCAGCGAGTGCGCGGCCGTGCGCAGATCCAGCCACGCTCGCTGGGAGCGCCAGCGCGAGGCCGCGTGGGGCCGGCAGCGGCACAAGTGTCTCACTCAGCTGAAGACAGGCCATAAAACCAGCAGGGCAGCTGCCCACTGCAGGGCCTCAGGTGGGTGTTTGCACCTGGGAGTCTCCATGCCTGGCTGCTCCTGCTCTTCAACAGGGCACAGAAGAAAGGGAAGGAGGCTGAGCTCAGGCCTGACAGATCACATGTACTCAGCAGGCCACTACACGAGCTGTGACCCCCCTGTGGGGGTGGGGGGGTAGGGAGACAGCAGGGGACAGGGGGAGGTATTTCACGAAAGGCACAGAACACACAGCACCCTTGGCTGTGCCCAGGAAGCGGCTCTGAGGAGGGGATGGGGGACGCCTACCCTGGAAGCATGTTTCCTGCCTTCAGGCCATGTGAAAATGTCCCTCTTCCAGCAGGGCCATCCTGTACTTCGCAGTGCTCCACAGCCCGCGCCTGGCACGCCTGGCCTCTCCCGCTTCTCAGTGACCACTGCACAGCCTGCGCCTGGCCTCACCCGCTTCTCAGTGACCACTGCACAGCCCGCGCCTGGCACGCCTGGCCTCTCCCGCTTCTCAGTGACCACTGCACAGCCTGCGCTGGCGCCTGGGCTCCCTCGCCCGAGGTCACTGCTCTTAGCACAGGGTCAGGAAAGGAAGCAGCCCCAGAGTTTACCCAGCAGCTGGCAGGCTGAGCCCGTGAGCAGGCGCTGGCTGCTGCACCTTTGCCTCCATTTGAATATCACTTGTGCACTCACTGCTTGGCACCATTCAGGCACTAGCCCGGTCCCAGCAGCCTTGGTGCCGCCCAGTGGGGCGGCTGGCGCCGACGGGCCAGGCATGCTTCGGAAGCAGCACCTGGAGCAAAGTTCTGGGAGGCTGGGCTCACCACTGGTGCCTTAGGAGCTCAGCAGGGGCCCCTCCAGCCCATAAAGGGGCAGGGCTCATGGGAGAGGAGGGATGAGAGCCCAGAGCCCACTGGCCAGGGGACTGCTCTCTAAGCAGCATGGCCAACCCAAGCATTCACAAATCTCGAGGCAGGCCCTGCACAGATCTTGGGTTCCTTTCTTTGCCTTCTGTGGATAAAGCCATCAGGCGCCATGTCCCGAGCTTTTCTCTGCAACCACCAGGCTACAAACTCCCTTTCCCTTCAGACAGATTCTCACACAATCTCAGGATTCCAGAGGCTGGAGCTTTAGGAAGCTCACCAGAAGAGCTGGCGAACCCCACCAGGGCCCAGGGACATCGCAGGCAGGGGAGATAGAGATGTGAACTCCTCGCCTCTCCTCCTTCACTTTGGAACCGACTGTGTGGTTGGGTCGCTTCACGTCTGCCTGTGGTTTCCAGTGCATTTGTTTCAGGCGGAGCTGGCACCAGCTGTGCTGGGGAGACAGGCTGCTCTAAAGGTTTGGTGCATCAACAGGTTTTTGTTCTTCTCTTGCAGAAGAGCACGGCGTTCGCCCTGCCAGTCTTCCGCTGCAGCTGGAGACAAAGAACCAGCTGCTCCGTGCAGGCCAGCCCGTGCTCCCCCTGACAGCCCGCACTGGAACAATCTGTGCCAGGCGAGCGAGGGAAGGGAACGTCAAGGCCTGCTCCGCACTCACAGAAGAGAGACAGTATCAGTTGTGGAAATAAAATATTTCCTCTTGAGAGCAAAGGCGAAGGGCCCAGCTACAGGCAAAGCCTTTGAAACCCAACGGTCGAGAGCCAGCAGCTCTGCACGTGCCCCCACGGGCTCGACACTTGGGCGGGGTCACCAGCGCAGCAGAGTGGCTGGATAGAGCCCAAGAGAAACCTGGTGCTGCCACATGAACGCTCCAGCAGGAGGCGCTCTCCTCTCAGTCACTCGCGACGCAAACGTGGCACCTGGAGGAGCGGAGGGGGAGAGACGCTGGAGGTGGGAAAGACGCGTTCTGAGCACTCACCATACTTTTCACTGTTAACTCGGGTGCCCTTCCAACTCCCATCATCCATGCTCTGCTTCCCGGAAGTCCCCCACTACCACTGCACCCAAGCTCCTCGCTTCCGGTCTCGACACTCTTGCATTGTGCTGCTAAAACGCTGCTGTGCTCTGCCCCTGAGCTGGCTGCATCTCAGAGGAGACCGGTCACTCCGTACACGCTGCGATGTGCTTNATCGGGGAGGACAAGTGTATCGGCCAGAAACACACAGGAGCAGAGACACGCCGGAGAGGGGACTGGCTCTCTGCCTGAAATTTCTGAAGAGCCACGTATGAATTGAAAGTTCAGAGGCGAGACCCTGACCCAACCTGGACCTTTACATTCTTTGCCGGCACATAACGACGCTGCCCAAACACCGACATCTCACTCAGGGCTGGTCTGTACATGAAAGTCCGTCTGGAGTCAGGCAGGGTGTGAAGTAAAAGTAGTTCAACTGTTCCTGATTAGCTCCATGTGTGGTGGCTGTTATTCCAAATTAGCGTAATCCACTAGTTTAAAGTGGAGTTAATCAGGACTAGCTCTTGTGGAATAACACCCCATGTAGACAAGCCTTCAGAAAAACCTATGGAGAGAATCCAAATGGCAGGAGAAACAAGAGGAGAATAAGCTGTGAATCCTCGCAAAGAGCTTCTGATGGGGCAATTCTTTATCCTCTGCAGGGCCAGTGTGACTGGTGTGGAGAAAGTAAATAAGGAAGTGTTATTTACTCCTTGTCATAACACAAGAGCTAGGGGTCACCCAATGAAATTAACAGGCAGCAGGTTCAAAACAAACAAAAGGAAGTATTTTTTCACACAATGCAGTCAGTCTGTGGAACTCCGTGCCAGAGGATGTTGTGAAAGCCAAGACTGTAAACAGGGTTCAAAAAAGAACTAGGTAAGTTCATGGAGGATAGGTCTATCAATGGCTATTAGCCAGGATGGGCAAGGTTGGTGTCCCTAGCCTCTGTTTGCCAGAAGCTGGGAATGGGTGACAGGGGATGGATCACTTGATGATTCCCGGTTCTGTTCATTCCCTCTGGACTGCAGGAGGCAGTGATCAGATTCGCCAGTGTCAAGTACTTGGAAAGCAGGAGTCAGGCCAAAATACTGAGATTAATTCAAAAATCCACAAATCAATGCTGGAGTCTTCGCTTTGCCGTCGGGTCCCACT
Organism: Platysternon megacephalum; assembly: GCA_003942145.1. Taxonomy (NCBI): domain Eukaryota; kingdom Metazoa; phylum Chordata; order Testudines; family Platysternidae; genus Platysternon; species Platysternon megacephalum. The sequence goes on from QXTE01000039.1 coordinate 11,129,651, forward strand.
CGGGGGTTTTCAGGCTTCTCTCTGCAACCATGAGGGCTAGAAACGTACAACCACAACAAAGGACGGAAAGTGGAGATTCTTGTGGAATCACGTGACTCCAGGAGCTGGGGCTTTGAGAAAAACACCAAGTATTGCAAAACGTGTGATACAATCGCAGGAGTTGGCCACCCTGAGAAACCTCCTCACAAACAAAACCTGAAGTTGAATGAAAACAGCCATTCAGCAAATGAGAGATTTCCCACAGATGGCATCTGGGCACTTTGCAGCCTCATCTGCACCAGCATTTCCCTCCAAACTGCCCGTCCCAGCAGCGCCACGAGGGCTAGTTCGCAGTGGCCCCATATGCCTTAACCACTGGGCTGTCTAAACTACTCCACGTGGGGAAATGGGGCACAAAGAGAGAGGGATGGAGACATGCCCAAGGGCACACAGGGAGCTTGGTAGTAGAGCTGAGAACAGAACCCAGGAGTCCTGGGTCCCAGCCTGGCACTCAGTCCATTAGAGCACATGCTTTTCCATGGCATAAGGACAAGGATGCATTCATCCCAGGGCAGGATTCGAACGGGCTACTCTGAGGCCCAGGCCATCCTCTGGTTGCTGCAGCAGTGACTGTGTGTATTTTCTAAACTCTCTGCAGAAACACGCCCAAGCTTTGCCAATCCATCCAGGCGTTCATTCCCCGGCAGGCAGCCCCCCCTGCTCAGCAGAGGCTGGGCCTGCCGAGGTGTCGCAGTACAAACACACTCACAGCGCAGCTTTCCTGCCGGTTCACTCCCTGGCTGGCTCTCAGAGTTTGAAAGTTATCCCAGAGCATCTTGAATGCAGAGCTGCAGGAACCCGCCGCAAAGCCCAGTGAGGCTGCCCCAAGCGGATGGCAGTTACGTTTTCACGGAGAGAAGATCAGTGAGTGTTTCAGAGTGAACACTGCAGAGCCCAACCCAGGGAGTGCCTGGGATCCGCGGCTCTTCCCAGCCCTCCGCGCCAATTCTCTTGGCAACCCGGGCTCAAGGAAGGAGGCTCCACGTGCACCATCGTTCCAGCCCCATGGGAACAACACACGCAGCTCAACACGCTGGCCACACCAGCTTCCCCCCAGAGCCGGGCGGTGTGCGTGGCTCCATCGCTGCTCCGCTGCAGAGAGGGACCTGGCGAGGGCTGTCTGCACCCAGAGCCCCCTTTACAGGTCGGAGCCAGGAGCTGTTCCCTTCACCTCCCCAGGCATCGCAGGCTGCCTGCTGGAACAGGGGACAGGAAATGCAGGAGATGAAGTTGAACTCGCCAGGTCCTAAGGGGAGCCAGATGTGCCTGAAAGAACAGCCAGCCCTCACTCTGGAGCAGGGCGTGTTTAGGAATTGCAGATGGGATGGGAAGGGAGGGCCTAGCCGGAGCCAGAGCAGACCTGAGCGCTGCACATCCAGGGCCCGATTTCCCTCCCTTGTTGAGTTTACTCTGGCGCCACTCTCGAGAATTGCCCCGCCCGGACGTACACCAGAGAGGCAGGGATTGGGCCCAAGCAGCCAGGATTCTCAGTCCCAGGCTGAGAGCCGCTCTGCAGGGTGGCTTTCACTGCTGCTTTGAGTTTGGCCACCCGCGCCAGTCCGCCCTGCGCAGCCCACACCCTGCCCTTGTGTAGAGGTGCCGCGCTGGCTGCACTGCCAGGGAGCCTGTGCACCCACACGGGCGGGCACTGGGTTCATCCCTTTGAGTGGCACTGAGCAGTGTCCTAGGGGGCTGCCCCAAACCCCTGGCACAGGCATTTCAGGGCAGCAGTTTGGGGAGGGGGCTGGGCTGTTGGCTGTGCTCTCCGCAGGCCATATGCAGGAAGGCCCGGCCCATGCCCCAGACCAGATGCAGAGCTGCTGCAGGATTATTCCCCTCTGAGCACAATGAACCGACTGCGCTGGGCTCCGAAAGCTCCACGGGGCTGGGACCCAGGGGCAGCTACAGACGACCCAGGCTCCCCCGGCCCCTCCCCTGCCTGCCAAGAGCACCGCCGCGGCAGCACTCAGCTCCCTTGGGCACTGGGTGCTAGGGCCCCCCCAGAGAGCCCCCCAGGAGCAATGCTGCCCATCACCCCAGCGCTAGGCTTTTCCAGGAGAAGGAACGCAGTGCGGAATCTCATTCCTGGCTGAGGATAACAACTCGCAGCCCCCCCAAGGGAGCAGAGCCGCAGGGGGCTCGGCCGTGGGGGTGGGGGCTATCATGGCCGTGCCTAGAGCCCCCGTGCCAGAGCAGCTCTACAGACAGTAATCCGACTGGGAGGACGAGACCGGGCGGCTTAGCAAGCCCTGGGGAAGCCTAATCTCTGCTATTAACGCCAGTGCCCCCCTCGTGGATAAACCCAGACACGGATTAGACAGGCCGTGGTGGCACTTTAATAACGGCCCCCGTGGCCACGCGGCCCAATTCCCCTCGCTCCGGGGGGCCACAGGGGCTTGACCAGCTGGAGCCAGTGAGACACAAAGCAGGGACCCACCAGTGTACAGGCTCTGCCGCAGCCCAGGGGCTTTCCCTGCTCAGACGGGATTCCCCAGGGCAGGACCTCCGAGCCGGCCGCCTCCTCGGCTCAGCCAGCTCCATCCCATCCAGCCACTTCCCGTCTCCTGAAGGGCCCAGCAAGCCCAGTGCCTCTCCCTGCAGCCAGGGAAGGGCTGAGGCATGCACTATTTCCCCCTCTTCCCTCCACTGCAGCAGAGCAAGCCAGCGGCTAGCACACTGGGACAATCACCGAAGCGTCCCCCTGCAGTAAGGGGCCCAGGAACCTGGGCTCTGCTGCCCTGAGTGCAGCCAGCCCAGCCCAGCCTCCCACGGGAGCCGCTCCTTCGCACTTCGTCTGGGTAGGACACGCAGCGGAATCGCCCCCTGGGTGCCCCCCAGTTCTGTGCTGCAACGCTCTGGCTGGGCCACCGGCGGAACTAACCCCGACCCACATCTAAACCCTGCCCGCGGGAAAGGCTCCAGCATCTATACCCAGAGGTACCAGACCTGAGCCCGCAGGCGACCAAGCCCGGGCGCCGATACAAGGGGCAGCCCCCGGGTGATTTGAGCTGCAGATCCAGTGGGTTCCCCAGCACAGCAGGCAGGTCTGTGCTCCGGGGCTGCAGATCCATTGAGTCCCCCGGAACCCCAGGCAGGTCTGCCTGTCACGGAGAGTGGGGGAGTGAGGGCTCTGCACCCCTCTTCCTGGGATTCACCGTGACTCTCAGCCAGCCAGTAAAACGGAAGGGTTATTAGATGACAGGAACACAGTCCCAAGCAGAGTGTGTAGGTACAACCAGAACCCCTCAATCAAGTCCTTCTGGGGGGTTTAGGGAACTTAGCCCCCAGCTTGGGGTTCCCTGCGTTTCACCACCCAGCCTAAAAATGAACCCAATAGCCCCTCCAGCCGCTCTCTCCCCCCCCCCCCTGCTCCCCCTTTCCTTTTTTCCGTCTCCCAGCCCCAGGTGTCACTTCTTCCACCCCCCCCCCCCGCCCCGGTTACAGCTCAGGGAGCTTCCTTCCCCTCCCCAATGTAACTCCCCTGCAACATTCCCAGGTCAAATCCGCCCCGCTCCCTGCTCCATCACACTCCCCCATCCGGGCTTCGCCCAGGCCCGTTTAGAATGACTAGAACAGCTGGGATAACACATCCCCGGCTTGGTGGAGGATTCAGCTGTGCAGGCAGCATGGAAAGCTCGTGACCTAATGTGCAGGCCCCGCCTTCTCCCCAAAGCACAGTCCCTTTCCAATTCTATTCCCAGAGCCCCATGCTGGTTCCTCGCTGCATGCTGTGCCCTCCTGCTAAAGCAAACAGGGCTTAGCAAGCCGTAACCTGGAGCCGGGGAGCAGACTCCAGAGCAGGGCTGCTGCCCATCCCAGCATGGGGGAGTGCAGATAAAGCGACTCATTTAGAAACAAGAGATTATTTCAAGCGTTTACAGTGGCCAGGATATAAAATAGGGTCTGGGTGCTCTGCAGCTGTCTCCCCACCTTTCCTGAGCGGGCAGGGAGCGCAGGGCAAGGGCTGCGCTGCAGACGCGCTGTGGGGCGTTTCAAAGAGATGCGCGAGGGGTGGCGGAGGCCAAGGCTGCTGGACAGCCGCTCTTCTCAGTCCCTAACCCGACACACTGGATCAAACAAGGTATTTTCCCTACACGATGAGCCATGTCACTGAGATCTCAATCTGGGGCAGAGATTCCCAGCCAGGCCTGCCCTCAATCTCCATAATGCAATCGCTGGCTGAACAAAACCCTCCCAGATACAGACAGCGGCTCGGCAGGGCCCCACTGCAAAGCGTAACCCTGTTGTACAAAACACACTGCCTGCCACTCCCCACTGGATGCACCGCAGAGCCACTCCGGGGACAGACTCCCAGCCTGCTACTGCCGGCGTCAGGGCAGCACGAACCCCGGCGGACACACCATGCGGTGCTGAGCAGAGGGCTCCCCAAAGAGGACCCCCAACCTCGCGCACAGCCAGAAGGATGTGGCTCACAATGCCAGGCCTGGACGGTGAAGGAAAGCATCCATGGCTCCAGAGACACCTTCTGGCCACTTCCAGCTAATCCTTCCGTTGCCCCAGTCAATCCCTCAAAAGGGGTCAGGACTCTACCCCAGACAGGAAGAGTCAGAACAGGGAATCCAGCAGAGAACGAGCTCTGCTGAGCACCCCACACTCCACAGAGGACTCCCAGCTCAACTCTGCCTTTGCCACGTCTGATTCAGTTCAAGGGGAGGCAGCTCCCAGGGCTTGGTAGCCTGTGTCCTGCCAGAGCAAGCTGGCTGTCAGCCCTTCACCATCCTCTGGCAGGCCCGCCATGAGCTGCTGCCTAGGCAGGGCTGCTAATCTGTCTCCAGACCCAGCGTGGGCACGGGCGGGCTGGGCTGGGCGAAGGATTAAGCATGGTTGAGTGGGGAATGGGCCTGGAGACACAATTTCATTGTATCTGTTACGCTCAGGCAAGCACATACAATAGGACAAATCCAATTAGCTGCCAGTCGCTTTCAGCATCTCAGGTCATTTTCTGTGCACACTCGTGGGGAGGAGGGGGGTTCTGGGAATGTGGTCCCTTGTGACTGGCACCAATGGCTCGGACACAGGTCAAGTCACGAGTCTGAGTCACAGGCCAGCCCGGAGCCCGGCTGGCTGAGGCTGCCTAGAACAAGGTGGGAAAAAGCTGAGTCGTTCAAGTCAGCTCCTTGCGCCATTTTCAGGGACATCAGGAAGAGCCTGCATCTTGGCCAGCCTCCCTCGCCTTGAGCAGGACGGACTCTGACATCCCAGGCTGCTGATCACAGCAGCTGGCGCGTTCACCTGCTTGCCAATGCCCTGCTGGTGCCACCCTGGCACTATGTAGGGTCCTCAGTGACTACGCTCAGAAGCTGCAATCCACACCAGCCAGGCAGGGCGGGGGCTGTATCTTGACATTTACAAACTCCTTCCTTTGGGTCCAGTCCACCCTCCCTCTTGTACATTCATCTCGCCCCTCCCGCCCTCCGAACAACGCCACGGCTGCTGGCACAGGCTGGGTGACGGTCCACACTGCTGTGGCCGGGGTCGGCAGCCCAGCCTATTCCCACAGGGAGGAGGCACAACAGGGTCAGGCTCCCAAAATCCTCGTCCGTCTTGCGACCCGCACAAGGGACATGGAGTCACTCGGGGCTGGATCTGGGGAGGTGCCGAGCGCCCTCGATGCCCACGGGCACCAACGGGAGTCGAGGGATTCTCAGCGCCTGGGCTTGGCTAAGGGGCGTTTGAGAGCTGCAGCACGGAGTGTAACCGCAGGGCCCAGCAAAGGGGCTGGGGAGACTGATGGCAAACGCCAGCTCATCTCGCTAGCAGCAGCATGCGCCCCCTGCTCCTGGGAACACTGCAGCCTGGTCACAGGCACCCCCAGGCTGCACAAGGCCAGGGAATCCTGGTGTCACGGACGAGGAAGGAGCCCGCAAGGGCTGCCTTCACCTTCCACAGCCAGTCCACACCTCTGCCACGGGAAGTGGGGTGAGTGGCCAGGACACTACATTCACACTGATCGGCAGGGGGCCGGGCTATACACCAATGGCCCTCGCTCTTCCCCTCTGGAGTCCTGGCCTGAAGGGGAAAACGGGGGCTCACCGTGGGAGCAGGAAAGCTCAATCGAAGTCATTTCAGGGACATTGTCCACATCCAGGAACAGCCGTGACTGGCAACCCACTCGAGAGTGGTCAGGCCTGGACCAGCGGGGGGGACAGGACCGAGGTCCATCGACAGACCCGCGACTGGGGCCCAGGCTAGAATAGCCGGGGTCCTGCCCGTCAGGAATGAGGGATAGGCAGGGTCAGAGCGGGAGGGGAGCGACCCAGGGCTAGAAGAGAATTGGGGGGCTGTGGGTCAGGATTGAGGGGCACCAGCAGATGCGCGGGGAGTTTTCAGGATTCCTGCCTACAGGACTGCCTAGCGCCAGCTGTCCTATCAGTCACTCATTTTAACCTGCAGTTACACACAGAAGGCAGGGCTCATCCGTGCCAGCAGGGGGCAGCAGAGCTGGACGGACGGACGGACACCCCCGATCCAGGCAGCAATCCGTCACTACTCATGCTTTATGGACACAGAGGAATGACTATTAAACACTTGTTTTAAAATGTCTGTTGTGACCAAAACCCCCTTGAGAAGTGCCAGCTCCTTATGGCATGTGTGCGCAGCACCCAGACAGCCGGCCTCAGGCTGCTCCTGCGATACAGATCAGGATCGATACGGCCGAGTGAAGCTAGAGCCTTAGCAATATTAGCCTTGCTAAAAGCAACCAGCCCTCCGTCTCGGGAGAGATTTCCCGATGCTCCAGCCTCCGTCAGAGAACAAACTGTATTCTTCCTTCACCCTCCAGGAAACACAATTCGTAAAGCCACATTTTAAAGCAAAGTTTCTACTCGTGATGGGATAAAGACGAAACCCTTGTCCTGTTGCACTATTTAACTGAATCGGTGTGGAAACTGGTGTGACCAACCCCCTTTTATGGACACTGAGTTAGCTTAAGCAGATGCTCTCTTAAACTGAATTAAAGAGAGTCAGAGCCAGAAAATTAAGAGCCAGAATTAGGGGGTTGCACCCATATCACTAAACCAGTTTGTAATCCATTTCAGTTAAATCAGTGCAAGCTGGGTGTCTAGACACGGCCTAAGTGACTTTTGCCAAAGGAAATCCGCTCCTGGAAGCCTAGGCTAATACATCTCCTGGACACTGCAGCCCGTTCCATCAGGAGCCTTATGAGGGCTGTCAATTAATCACAGTTAACGCACATGATTAACTCAAAAAAAAATTAACTGTGATTAAAAAAATTAACAGCGATTAATCACACTGTTAAACAACAGAATACCAATTGAAATGTATTAAATATTTTTAATGGTTTTTTTACATTTTTAAATATGTTGATTTCTATTACAACACAGAATACAAAGTGTACAGTGCTCACTTTCTATTATTTTTTATTACAAATATTTGCACTGTAAACATAATAAACAAAAGAAATAGTATTTTTCAATTCACCTCAGACAAGTACTGTAGTGTAATCTCTTTATCGTGAAAGTGCAATTTACAAATGTAGATTTTTTTTGTTACATAACTGCATTCAAAAACAAAACAATGTAAAACTTCAGAGCCTACAAGTCCACTCAGTCCTACTTCTTGTTCAGCCAATCGCTCAGACAAACAAGCTTGTTTACATTTACAGGAGATAATGCTGCCTGCTTCTTGTTTACAATGTCACCGGAAAGTGAGAACAGGCATTTGCATGGCACTTTTGTAGCCGGCATTGCAAGGTATTTACGTGCCAGATACGCTAAACATTCGTATTCCCCTTCATGCATCGACCACCATTCCAGAGGACATGCTTCCATGCTGATGATGCTGGTTAAAAAAATAGTGCGTTAATAAAATTTGTGACTGAATTCCTTGGGGGAGAATTGTATGTCCCCTGCTCTGTTTTACCTGCATTCTGCCATATATTCCATGTTATAACAGTATCAGATGATGACCCAGCACATGTTATTTGATTTAAGAACACTGTCACTGCAGATTTGACAAAGCACAAAGAAGGTACTGATGTGAGATTTCTAAAAATAGCTACAGCACTTGACCCAAGGTTTAAGAATCTGAAGTGCCTTCCAAAATCTGAGAGGGACAAGGCGTGGCGCATGCTTTCAGAGGTCTTAAAAGAGCAACATTTCAATGCGGAAACTACAGAACCCGAACCACCAAGAAAGAAAATCAACCTTCTGCTGGTGGCATCTGGCTCAGATGATGAAAATGAACATGCATCGGTCTGCTCTGCTTTGGATCGTTATCGAGCAGAACCTGTCATCAGCATGGACACATGTCCTCTGGAATGATGGTTGAAGCATGAAGGGACATATGAATCTTTAGCACATCTGGCAAGTAAATATCCTGCGACGCCAGCTACAACAGTGCCACGTGAATGCCTGTTCTCATTTTCAGGTGATGTTGTAAACAAGAAGCAGGCAGCATTATCTTATGCAAATGTAAACAAACTTGATTGGCTGAAGTAGGACCGAGTGGACTTGTAGGCTCCAAAGTTTTACATTGTTTTATTTTTGAATGCAGTTATTTTTTTGTACATAATTCTACATTTGTAAGTTCAACTTTCATGATAAAGAGATTGCACTACAGTACTTGTATTAGGTGAACTGAAATATGCTATTTCTATTGTTTTTTACAGTGCAAGTACTTGTAATCAAAAATAAACATAAAGTGAGCACTGTACACTTTGTATTCTGTGTTGTAACTGAAATCAATATATTTGAAAATGTAGAAAACTTCCAAAAATATTTAAATAAATGGTATTCTATTGTTTAACAGCGCGATTAATTTCTGTAATCACTTGCCAGCCCCTAGATCAAATATTTGTAGGGAAGAGCTGAGAAGTGGGATCAGCTACACAACACGTTTCCACACGTGTGCATCTGCCACACACTGGCTAACACACGGCAACGCAAGCCCGTCAGCTCATAACCCCAGCACTAACATTTCTCCAGATCACACTGCCGCACAACCCTGACCGCGCTCTGCACCCAGGGATCTCCAAGCACCTCACAGAGGAGGCTAGTGATTCCACCGATGGGGTAACTGGGGTGCAGAGACTCCCTCAGCATCACACAACGGGCTAGTAATCAATCCAGCCCTCCCGACTCCCAGGCCAGCTTGGCCCCGCTGTCCCTAAGACGTTACTGTTCCGCACCCATCCTTTCAGTAAAGGCCACACCAGAGATCTGATGCTCTATTCAGAGCCCATCCTTGCGCAGGATTCCCTGTTACAGACGTACTGACCACACAGCCAGGATCAAAGCCATCTTGGCATTCAGAAAACAAGAGGTCTGTGCTGCAGATCCACTTCCCAGAACGCCTCCTGCACAAGGCTACACTTCACAGGGACACAAGATGGGCAAGCAACGCAGAGGCTCAGACCACCAGCACCTAAGTTTGCCCGTTAATATGTTTTGCTGCAGTCAGCCAGTTGCTGGGCAGGGCAGCCCCCGTCCCCACTCTGAAGGTCTGGAGTGAAAATATCCTGCGTTCCATGCCCTCCGAAGAGCGACAGCTGCTATGGTGCCGATCAGCCAGCGAGGGGGGTGAACCAGCCCACATGCTGCTCTCTGAAACTTCATGGGTCCCAAACCAGGGCTTTTTGGCTCTCCTCCGCTGGCACGGCCACAGCAGCTCTGCCTCCCCAGCCAAGGAGCAAAGTAGCTGGGCTTTTCAGAGAGACTCCCGAAGGAGAAACACAGACCAACCAGGCTTCTTTCGCGTGCGGATTCGTGGCTGATGTGTATCCAGTTAAGAGAAAGGTACCTGACTCCCAGGGCCTCCGGGCAGCAACAGCCTCCGTTCTCCAGCACCAGGCACTAGGCTCCGCGCAGCTGCACGGGCAAGCCAGGCTCTGGCATGCAAGCGCCAAGCTCCGGAGAAGCAACAGAGCAGCCCAGTGAAATGAACCAAGGGATAGGAGCCTGGGGAAAGGCCGCATACAAACTGGCAGAGTCCAGCTGCACTGGGATTTCTTGACGTTCTCTGCTCTTCTGGGCCCTGAGTGCACTGCAGGAGACTTCGACCTCACCCCACTGGATCTCCCAACTGCGTGGGGAGAGAAGCGACCTGGAAACCCAGTGAAAGGGGTGGTCAGATCAGACAGGGGAGGGAAGGAAAACAGACTCTCCTCTGGGCTGAGATGGGGGGAGGGGGGTTGGATTTGACTAGAGTTCAGGAGCTGGGATTTCTATTCCAGGGGAAATTCTGACATTTTGGGATAAAACCATTCTGGATTGAAAAGAAAAAGGTGAAATCTCAAAATTTCCTGCAAAATGAAATGTAACAATTGTTTTGATTTGGGACCACTGAAATATTTTGTTTCCACTTTATCATTTTGACTTTTACATTGTATTAAAATATGAAATACAATGCAATATGTTCCTAATATTGAGTATTATATAAACGTTGTATTAACATTACTACTTTAATATAAAAATCACAATGTTTCATTTGGACTTTTTCCATCAACATTTTAATTGACATTGAAACAGTCCCACAAAACTTTTTGATTTTTATTTTGTTTTGATTTCGACAAACCTGCATTTTTCAATGGAAAACTGTTCTGTGCAAAGCTGTCCCCAGCTTTAGAGGTTACATTATGGAGAGGCCGCCCCCCAAAATAATGAAATAAAAACCCATTGGTCGTCTGAGTCTCTGGAGCAGCCGAGCCGTCCCCGCGTACCTGACATACTCCCAGCACCTCAGAGCAAGTGCGAAACCGGCGCTCGCCTTAGCGCAAGAACGTGACTTGCTCCTACAGTGGGACTGACCACACCCCGGGGAGGGGAATCGGGTACGTCAGTCTATCAGCAACTAACCCTAATGCAGCCCGATACCACTGCCAGTAACTGGGCCTTCGCAGGGCCGCTCTGCATGGCGCAGATGCACAGCCCGACAAACAGAGCTAGGTTTGCCTTCTGCTTCAACTAGAGACAAAAGGGGAGACGGGGAAGGGTCCGTGTCCGACCTGGGGAGGAACAAAGGGAGACGGGACCCGACTGGGGAAGGAACAAAGGGAGACGGGACCCGACTGGGGAAGGAACAAAGGGAGATGGGGAAGGGTCCATGTCTGACCTGGGGAGGAACAAAGGGAGACGGGACCCGACTGGGGAAGGAACAAAGGGAGATGGGGAAGGGAGACGGGACCCGACTGGGGAAGGAACAAAGGGAGACGGGACCCGACTGGGGAAGGAACAAAGGGAGACGGGGAAGGGTCCGTGTCTGACCTGGGAAGCCGCCACCTCACTTTTTTCCAGGTCTCAGCCAAGCCCGGGGCATTGCAAAGCCCCACCTACGTCTCAAACCAACCAGGCGTTGTCTGCAAGGAGTTTGGGGCACTCTCAATTAAACCCTTCATGGGGCAAGGGCAGGCACAGCCTCTTCCGGGAAGCCAATGCCAACAGCGACGAACCCTTTGCACTGAACGGACCAGCACCCCCAAGCCATGTGGGCACCCGCATGCCAACTCCAGACTAGTGACCAGCACATCTACACCTTGCCTGACCCTGCCCATCACAGCCCCACTGACCCTCCTTTGCCAATAAACCCCTGGAAACCAGCTCTGACCGCAGGCCCCTAGCCCACGAGGGGTTAAAGGCGAGCCGCAATTCACTCCTTTGTTGCTGACATACATTGCAACGAACACTGCCGGCTGCACTCCACTTCACGCCAGCTCTGGCACGTCCCTGGGGCCCTGCCAGGGGCTGGGAACTGGCATCACACTCACAGGCTTGCGCTTTGCTGAAGCTTTCTCTCATCCGATCAAAAATGTGACATGTTCATTCCTGTGTGTCTCCCCCATGAGTCCGGGCACCCCCAGCTTCTCGCACCCCAACAGCAACTGCACAACAGAAATCGCCCGGGCCAAGGTTCAGTGACCAGAACGTCCCGCAAGAATAGTTTGAACCCACCCGGGCCACCCTAGAGCCTGCAGCCCCCACCCCCAAACATCTCTGGCTTTCTGAAGCACTCCAGAAATCGACGCTCCATAGCCCTACTCTGTCCGTGTTTCTCCACCGGTGAGTGACTCCTAACCAAGCCGCATGGCAAACCAAGTGAGAGGAATGGTGCATAAGGCCCATTAAACGGGAGGAAGAAGAGTGGGCCAGTGTGAACCATGGACCGAGAACGAAGGAAGCTCAGTGGAAATGGAAAATCAACGGATCCTTGGAAACCTGCTGGGAAATAAACGGAGCATTTCTGAACACACCAAACAACTCTGCTGAACCGACGGCTGCTGACGGGGGTTAAAGGCAGACACATGTATAACGAAAGTCCCTGGAGAGCAGATTTGGAAAAGGGACTTTAAAAAAAATGGAGACTAAAATTAGAAATACGACTAACAGAGGAGCCCGGAAAAACAAGAGGCTCAAAGCAAGAACTGGTGTGATGAGCTGGCCGGGTGCTGCGGGCTGGAGGCAGGGGGAACTCATTCCTCGCTCCATACAGAAGGGAGATGGAGAGGTTGGGGGGAGTGGAGCTGGGACCACACCGCCCTTCGGGAGGCAGGCACAGCACAGACCCTGGGAAGAGGAGCTTGCTCCCATATGGTGACAATCCTAAGATTAAACTATCTGACAACCTCCCCATCCTCCCCACTGCCACCTGAGCTACCAGAGACATGTGCAGTTTCTGCTCTCTCTTCCCCTCGGGACTCCTGTGAAACAGGGAACCCGGGAACATCCTGGCATCGCAGCCCCTTGCCCTGGGAAAGCAGCACTCCCATTTTAGGCACTTATAAAAGGCACTGGTGACTAATGGGCCCGTTGGGCTGCAGAAGCCATGCCCAGCACACGCGTCGCACACCAGAAATGCCACGGCTGCATTGTAGAAAACAACAACAAATGGGAGAGACTCGCGAGCACTGGACACCCGTCCTCAGCCCGGGCAAGGGGTTATGACACACAACAGGCAAGAATCCTCTCCCCTTCCCCCCTGCAAAGCTGAACAGCCAGCGTTTGTGCATGGGGAGTAGGCAGACAGGAATGTGTACACCGCACTCGGTTTTCTCATCAACAATGGAGCACGGAGCACTCTGAGAGCAAGCAGCCCGCACAGTGTCTAACAAAACCCTAGCAATCCCCCCGATCACACACATAGCCATGTCGCAAACCACAATGTCCATGTCACAACAGCAAGGAGGTCAGAAGCCAGAGCGAAAGCAGAGATTTCAAAACTTACCAACCAACTGTTTAAATAAAGAACAAGCCGTGACCATGTTATGGCTGGACTATAACATTCCAGTGCAAGAAGCTGCACAGCCCTGGTGGGAATCCAGCCTGCTGTTAAAAGGTAAAACCTGGATCCCGGACTAAGCCGAACGTGAGCGTCTGCAGCAGGGGAAATGTGCACCAACGACCATATTTTGTTTTGCAAGGAACAAGCACTCCCGTCCCCTCTCTGGTGCAGCTAGATGGGCGGATTCCGCTTTATCAGCAGCTCAGCTCACCCCTATCATCCAGGAAGCTCTGTACACATACGCGCCTCCCCGTGACGTTTCCCAACGCTGCAGGGAGAAGCAGCTGATGGCAAAGCACCTTCTATCAAGGGGCAGAGGCTGCAAGGCTAAAACTATCCCTGTACCCAGCATGTCAATTTCAGGCAGGCAGAGCCAGCTCAGGCCCTTCCAACACACCTGCTGCTCCTGGGCGAACAGGCTGCAGGACCAAAGCCCCTGGGTTTGTAAATACACTCCCCACCTCGCGAAAGGCACATCAGAAAACAATACAGCTGCCGAGGCTGCTTTGTCTAGCCACGGAGGAGCCCGAGAGCCTGGCTCAGCCGAGCAAAGGGATCCTCAGGATCCAGCTACCTCCTCTGGCTCAACGGCAGCATTCAGGTTACAGCAGAGACGGAGCTCAGGGAAGCAGGAGGGTGATGAGCGAGGTATCAGGGAAGCCCCCCAGTAAGAGAATCGGGGGGGCCAGGCTTACGTTTAACCAGCAGCACCACCTCGAAGTGAGCCGCCTCTCGTCACCCTGGCAGTGACGGCCCCTCTCTCTCTCCGCACCCCTGAGGAGTTTTATAAACCGAACCCTCATGAGGTGATAGAAGCTGCTGGGCTCCCCTGGGGTCTGGCTCAGTGAGCATCCCGCATGAGCGAAGGTCTGAGCCGCGGGGACTGGGGAAAGGGGCTCAGGTCTCTGTCGACCTGGGGTTCCTTCCAGTGACTTTCCTCCATTCAAATAACGCTCTGGATGCTCAGGCTGCTTCCCAGATCCCCAGAGGACATCCGGTCTCAGCAATGACACCACCCAGGCCATGGCTTGTAGGGGAGGAAAGGCTGAAGCTGGGGGAAACCGGCCTGTGGCTGGGGCGAAGCGCTGCAGGCGGCTCTGGTTCAGCAAGGCCGCTGCATCGAGCTGGGACAGCGTTGCCCTTTGGAGGCAAGGAGCTGTATGCCGAGGGGCCCCCAATGCCCAGCCCCCACCCATCCGCTGAGCCTGCTGCACCAGAGCGCTGGGAAGGGGCAGGCTCCCCGGGTGGCCAAGAAGCAAAAAGCAGCAAAAACCGGTCAGGGACATGGGGCTGGACAGGCCTGAGCCCTTCCTGGACTGGAACAGGTGCCCCACCGGTTGGGACTTCCTGCTCCTGCCCCCTCTTGTGAACAGGTCCCACCCTCACCTGGCTGCCTGTGGCTTCAAGCCAAACCCATTGAGAAAGCGGCTTTTAAAACCAGCTGAGTGGATTCCCCCAAGTGTCTGACTCACATTTCCTGCCATGGGGCTCTGAGCACCACCTGGGCCTTTCTAGAGACCGGAGAGTAACACGCTGCACTTCTACAACCACCTTTTCACCTGGAGATCCTAAAGCATGCTGGGTCCCACAGCTCGCTCCCGGGGTCTTCTCGGAATCTAGGGCCACACGAAACGCTGTGATGTGCATGTACCCCAAGGCATCATACGGGGTGCATTCAAACCAAACACAGAAATACAGTGACACCAAGCAGAGTGGGCCTTTAAAATGTAAGGCCCTAAAGAATTTAATGGGAATGAAACCAATGGGGGTCCTACAGAAATCACTCTAAACCTCTACAGAATTTAATAGAGAATGAGCTCACTTCTATAGGGTTCTCTCAATGACGCTATAAATAGGTTTGGAAGGATTAGATTTTAATCAATAAATGTTGGTAAACCTTGATTTCACTGTACACACACAGCCCGATGAAAAAATACTCCCATCAGTAATAATCAAAATGTACAGATAGGCAAAGTAAGCAAAATGCTGGTTGAGAACTTACTAGAGACTGTCGTTAAATAATTATTGTCTGACACCCCCAAAATGTCCTGCAACTGTGAAAATTTCAAATTGATAAAAATTGAAGAAAAAAAAAATGCTTGAAAATAAGCATCAGTATTATCTGCTGAACTCATAAAAAAACCAGACTCCAATTCTGCCGCCCCCTAGCTGTAGAGTTCTATAGCGCAGAGAGAACGTACGCGCCAACGAACCTAGGAAAACCTGGCGGTCGGCTGAATTCATCAGGGACAATCCCCACCTGGATCACTCGGAGGTACGTCCAAGTGCAAGTCACCCCTACAGTAATTCCTGCCCAGCACGAAAGCCATTTCTGAGTCAAAGGTGCTTCTTCACGGTACTCTCTGGCGCACAGCCACCAACTGCTCCATCACACCTATGCAGTGGTGAGCGCAGGGAGCAGGGATTTTGCATCAGCTAGACAGAGCCGGGAAATCCCACGAGCAGAGACTTCACTGCTTATCTGGGGTCAAAGCTTCCCCGGCTCTCGGCAAGGCAGCTCCATTGAGATATGGCAGCGAATCAAGTGCTGAGAACTCTGGCGGCTGCTGGGCTCCATCCCCAGACCAGCAGAGCAAACATTCCCCACAGTGCCCCGGGCACCGCTACCATGGCCTTGTTGCCACCCTGTCCTCTCCTACGGGACTGTCACTTGCATTGGAAGGCGAGAGACTCTACCATCACTCTTCATGATCAAACCGTGGGTATCCGCTCTCCCGCAGGTGCAAACCTGCTCCCGAAGGGAACACGGTAACCCCCAGCTGACACTCAAGAGCTTCTGCTGATTTCTGACACTGGAGTCAGAGAGGTACAGATCCTGCATGCCACGGCTGGAGGTCTGATGCCAAACCCAGGGGTGGCACGCAAGGTGGTTTTAAGGAGGTGCCCCTAGGGGCTGGAGGAGAGGGCTGTCACAGTACAAGCACTGGCAGCAAACAGTCTTACTTGTCCATTATGGCAATACAGGCTCTCTCAGCGCCCCTTACACCTTCCACATCACCTCTGACTGCAGCCCATGCTGTTCCCTCGTCCATCCTGAGAGCATGACTCCAGTGCACATTCCTCCAGCCTCCAGGCAGCGTCCCAAAGCCACCCCGGAAATAGCCTAGAATGCTGCTGGCCTGGAGGCAGGCAAGTTACCCTGGGACACCAACCTGCACAGCGACGGGCTGCAATCAGAGCAGCACAGCACCATGTGGATAGAGAGTTTCAAAAGCGATGCGGCTTGCTTGCCACAGCATGAACACAGGCCAGCCAAGAGGTGTGAGCTATCCCGGTGCAGCTTCTCTGCATAGACAAGCCCTAGGACACCCGCCCTCTGCCTCACCAGCACTCAAGGAGTTAACCATATATGCTATGAACTCCGTGAAAGGTGCAGTGCCAGCGTCCCCATGCCCCACCACTTCCCTAGAGCAAACAGCCTCGGAGGGAAGAAATGTCTCTGGATGGCTCCAGCCACACCCACACCCATCCAGGGTCCGCTCCCTCACAGGTGGTGATGAAATTTGAAACAGGACCCGCATCACTGAGTCAGCCCAATATTGAGATACGGAAGGCCGAACAAGGGGTCCGCCCTCTTCTCAATATCACCATGAAAAGGGAACTGAAACCACACCAGGCGAATACCCTGCAGCCGAGTTACAGCAGGGGACTGAATCGGAGCAGCAGCCACCCTGCCAGACACTCATCATGGGTCCAGGCCTCGCTGGGGGATCCCGCAGGAGCGAGCACACAGACACAGGCCGAAACGCCAGGCCACGCAGGGTCTGCTTTCCCCAGGAGCTCAGCACCCACAGTCAGACATGCTCTGAACCAGCACGCTGAGTGCCAATGCAGTTCAACGGCCCTGTGCTTGGACAGCAGCTCAAAGTGCTGCCGGAAGCCAAGGTTCTTCTTACTCTTCCAGGGACAAATTGAACATCCCTGGGGCAAACGAGTGGGAAAAGCTTCGCTTCGTAAACGAATGTTAGAATCTAGCTGCCTCCCACCCAGCCAAGCTGCCTCCTGCTCCTCACATCTGTGCCTGGACATTAGACAGGCCAGTCTCCCGCTGTCACAGGGGGTTGAGACCTGCAGCTCCACCACTGCCTGTCTCCGCAGGGTTTTCCTTTTCCAAAGGGAAGGGTTTGTACGTTAGGCTTCAGCAAAACAAAAAACGGAAAAAAAAACCCCAAAAGTCTCTGAAACTTTGCTCCTAAGCTAGAGAGCAGCTTCTCTTTGCCAATGTACTCTGCTAAGGCAGCCAGCATTGTCACCAGATTCTCCCAGTCCTTACCCAGGCGGCCCCCCAGGCAACACTGATCTGCCCTGAGCTCCTCTGCTGGGCCCCAGCCTGTCCACATTTCAGTCCCTCTTAAAGACACCTCTGCCCTGCTGCAATAGTGAATCTCCTGGGTCTGTGTATGAGCTGTACGTAAGCTGCCTGTCTGTGCCCTGCTTCCACTGACCTTTGTCATTCAGCTGCGAGTCCCTGGGAGCAGGGGCCGTCCTTACATGTTTGGAAAGGTGCTGGCATGCAGCGAGTGCTACTGCAAAGAAACAACAACCTAACTTTGGGGTCTTCAGCTGGGCTGGGTAACTGACCCATGGGGCATTACCAGAACCTGAGCTCATAATACAGTAGGGGCAGTGCAGTCTGGCCAGTAGGCCCAACAGGCTGGAGATGAAGTGTATTGCTACCCACAAGCCCTCGAACAGCCCCCAGCTCGGCTCCCAGGGCAGTGTGGTGAATGAAATAAGATCCCGCAGATTCCTGCCTGCTCTAAACACGTTACACAACATGCAACATGGGGCAGAGCCCTGTAAGGGGCAGACAGTGCTGCACAGCTCTGCCCCACCCACAGCTTGGTACAGCGCTGGCGCTAAGCGAGACCCCGGCCTCGAAAGGGGCCAGAGTCTAGATTCAGCCTGCACAATCCTGAGAGCTACCAGACTGTGAACCAACCAGGTGAGTACAGTTCCTGCAGACTAGACCAAGGTAATCCATCCTGCCGCTCACGCCCCCTGGGTTCCAAGCAGTACGTCTAGTGGTCTGGGCAGAAACCCAGCACCCAAAAATTCCCAAATTGTACTCCCAGACTGCCAATAATTCCCTGGGTGACCCTGGGCAAGGCCTCCTCTTCCTCATCAGTAACACGGGGATAATCATGGAGCAGGGAGGTGGCTAGTGATGCTCTGCCTTTGTCTACACTGGGACATCCACCACTGGTGGATTTGCAGCACTGCCAACTCAATTTGCACCTTGCTGCCTATCCTAGTCTGAAACTGGAGTAAGCTGCCCTGGTGCAAGTCACATTGCACCAGTGTAAATCATGTCTGCACGGGGGGGTGGAGCTGCACTGCTGCAACAAGGAGTGTCTACTAGGCCTTGTTTGTGATTGCCCCACATTGGGAGGGTGTGAAGTGCTAGGCGAGTATCAGATCTCCCTTCCACAGCCAGAAGCTGTTTACAAACAGTCCCTGTCCCTAAGCCCTGCAGCTTTTTCTGCAGTGTCACTCTATCAACCATTACTGAATCTGAAACAAAATGGTAATGTTAAAAACCGAATAGAGAAGAAGACAAAAGCTACCAAAAGTCCCTTTGCCTCATTAAAAAAAATGAAAATTACCCTTTCTTCGGTTGTTTGGATTTCAGCTTTTCAACTGCCCTCAGCCCAGTTCCCGGGATGACACACAAGGCTAGGAAACGAAACACCTACGTACAAAGAGACACATATGGGGAAGTGCCAAGTAGTGTCATGCTACCATCTGGTTTGTACTGTTTGTACAGCGCCTGGCACAGTGAGGTGCTGGTCCATGAGTAGGTCTCCTGGGTGCTGTGATAATACAAATAATATAGACTATGGCAATGTGCCCTGGAGGTTTAAGCTGCGGGGGGGAAATCCACTTTCTCCCACCATATAACACGGAATGCAAACGGTACCTGGAGCAAGGCAGCAGGCTGAACGCTCACCTCCATCCTGACAGTCACCTCCAGGACAGGGACTCTACTATGCCAGCCAATCCTAACTAGCCTATCATTCCCAGGCCAAGGCACCTTGTCTGCACTGAAGTAGGTTGGGGGAGGGGATAGCATTGGGGGGAAGAGCGAGAAGTCCAACATTTCAGACTAATGCCCTATAGCCCAAGCATGGTATGGAGGTCACGCTAGAAAGGACACTGGGTGATGGCCACACCAGACCTGTCTTTCACACCCCATAGGCCTTACCTAGGATAAGAAGAAAGGTTATGCCGGCTCTGTGAGACAGGATGTGAATTTCACTGAGAGAGACAGAGATTCCATGCAACCAGCTTGAGAACTGAATTAAATAGTTTGTCTCTGCTCTCACCACACAAACACACTGCCGGCAGTGAGGCCCTGGGACTGACACTGCAAAAACTACCTATGGGGTTTTTTACGTCGGGTTTAGTGACATTGAGTTTCACAATGACCAAAATATTTACAAAGCCGTTACCTCTCTTGGTCGACTTTAACACTTCCTCCCCACCCCATCCTGGCTCATGTGAAGCAGGTGTTTGAAGAAATCCCCTCTTCAAAGGGCAGGTACAAAACAACTCTAAAACCAAGATGTTGGTTTCACTTTGGTTTCTGGGCAATGCAATCTGGGGGCTGTGCATTTCAGAAGCGTACAATTAGGCCCCGATCCTACAACTGGACCTCAGCAGACAGACCCGTGCAGCCGCACGTAGTCCTGGTGAAGTCTATGGGGCGCTGTACAGGTCCGATTACAGGATCAGGGCTTTGACCACACAAAACATTCCATTTCTTTTTACTTGTTCAAATTGTCCTCCGCGGCTGGCATCTCCTCTGCCCTGTCACTGACTCACCCATCCTGCAAGATCTCCTGCCCTCCTTGTCTTCCTACGCTAGGGTTCTTCAGGTGGTCTCCTACCACGGCATTAGCGCTGGTGCAGAGAAAGCACAAGCCTTTTTACCATCATGTTGCATAATTTTGCTTCAAGCAGGTTGAAAGTATTATTATCTATGCATATTGCAGTCGGGCCTAGAGGCCCTGACCAGGTCAGTGCCCCATTGTACAACGCTGCAGTCACACACACTCTTGCCCTCCCTTACGTCTGGCCAACCACAGGTTTTGTACCAGCATACCTATGTGGTCTGGCGGGTGATTTGTTACCGACATAGGTGTACCAGTACAATCCCTGCTGTGGATGCAGTTATACCAGTATAAAGGTGCCTTGTACCAATATAGCGTATTGTCCGTCCCATATGGGAATAAGCTATACGGGTAAAAGCACAGTCATACTGGCAAAACCTCAGCCACACGGGGGGAGGAGGGGTGGCAGGTACATGGCTTTAGCTGTATTGGGGTAGTTAAAACAGTGCACTGTCTGCATGGAAGCAAGGCCTTACCCTAGCACCATTGCGACCACCATCGCTGGAGCTAGCAAAACAATGGAAGCTGGTTTGTTCCCAAACTGCTCAATTAGACACAGCTGGTGGGAGTGGCTTTCCTGCACTAGACGCCCCCGGCTCTAGCCAAATCAGCTACTATCCCGAGTGCAATCACCAGGACCAGACTTTCATGCAGCGCTTTGAACTACAGCACGAGATAAAAACAGCTGAACCCAAAGTCTGTAGCAACTTCACTGAGCAACAGAGAGGCAGAACAAGGGAGCCAGGCTGAGGGCAGGACAGCGCCAGTTAAGAGCAGGGACACCCCCAGTGACGAGAGGGATCTCGCACTAACCCTGGCCTCTATATAAATCCATGGTACGCCCACATCTGGAATATTGCGTGCAGATGTGGTCGCCCCATCTCAAAAAAGATATCTTGGAATTTGAAAAGGTTCAGAAAAGGGCAACAAAAATTATTAGGAGTATGGAACGGCTGCCATATGAGGAGAAATTAATAAGACTGGGACTTCTTGGCTTGGAAAAAAGACGACTAAGGGGGATATGATAGCAGTCTATAAAATCATGAATGTTGTGGAGAAAGTAAATCAGGAAGTGTTATTTACTCCTTGTCATAACACAAGAGCTAGGGGTCATCAAATGAAATTAATAGGCAGCAGGTTTAAAACAAACAAAAGGAAGTATATTTTCACAAATGCACAGTCAACCTGTGGAACTCCATGTCAGAGGATGTTGTGAGGGCCAAGGCTATAACAGGGTTCAAAAAACAAAACAAAAACTAGATAAGTTCATGGAGGATCGGTCGATCAATGGCTATTAGCCAGGCTGGGCAGGGATGGTGGCCCTAGCCTCTGTTTGCCAGAGGCTGGGAATGGGCGACAGGGGATGGATCACTTGATGATTCCCTGTTCTGTTCATTCCCTCTGGGGCACCTGGCATTGGTGGCTATCGGCAGACAGGACACTGGGCTAGATGGACCTTTGGTCTGACCCAGTCTGGCTGTTCTGATGGCTCTGGGAACACCATTCTCTTCCGGAAGGAGGGAGTGTGAGGTTCCTTCAAGGACTTAGGAGGGGAGAGGGCAGCACATGGGAATGTCCTCACCCTGCATCTGGGAGGTAAATGCCCCGCTCCTCTCGCCGGGTTCACAACCCCACCCCAAGAACGGGGGAGCCAAAGCAACCTGCCCCCTGCGTTCACGGCTCAAGGTGCAGGCGGGGAAGCACCAGCCACGGGTGAGAGGGGAATGGGGGTCCCGCCACCTCCTGGCACAGGGACCTGCGCCCCACGGGACTCCTCCTGCCTCGCTTTCCCCAAGCCACCCGGGATGACCCAGACCGGTGACGGGTCTGTCTGTCTGGGCCTCTGTCTCACACGACAGCCCAGCAGCATCAGCCTGTCAATGGCAGTCTGTTTGTGTCAGTCTGTGTCTGTGTGTCTGTCAATGGCAGTCTGTCAGTCAGTCTGTATCTGTCTGTCTGTGTGTGTCAGTCTGTGTCTGTCTGTCTGTGTGTGTCTGTCAATGACAGTCTGTTTGTGTCAGTCTGTGTCTGTGTGTCTGTCAATGGCAGTCTGTCAGTCAGTCTGTATCTGTCAGTCAGTGTGTGTCAGTCAGTGTCTGTCTGTGTGTGTCAGCCTGTCAATGGCAGTCTGTCTGTGTCTGTGTGTCTGTCAATGGCAGTCTGTCAGTCAGTCAGTGTCTGTGTGTGTGTGTCAGTGTCTGGCTGTCTCTGTCAATGGCTGTCAGTCAGTCAGTGTCTGTCTGTGTGTGTCAGTGTCAGTGTCTGGCTGTCTCTGTCAATGGCTGTCAGTCAGTCAGTGTCTGTCTGTGTGTGTCAGTGTCAGTGTCTGGCTGTCTCTGTCAATGGCTGTCAGTCAGTCAGTGTCTGTGTCTGTGTCGCAGCCCCCGCGGGCCCGGCCAGGCCGCGCGCTGCCGCCTTCCCTTGTTTCCCGCCCCGCTGCCCGCAGGCCCCGCTCCCCGGGCCCGGCCCGCAGGCGGCGGTGGGGGCGGCGTCCCCGGAGCTAAACCCGGCCCGGCCCGGCCCGCTCCTACCTCCTGCCGCGCCGGCGGCTCCGGCTCCGGCTTCGCTCCGCGGCGGCGGCTCCCGACTCGGCTCCGGGGCCGGTTCTGCCCCCTCCGGCCGCCGCCTGCACCGCCCCCGCCGGTCCCTCCCCCCGGCCCCGCCCCCGCCCCGGAGCCGAGCCCGGCACCGCCCCCCCCCCAGAGCCCNGACTCTATCGCACCCTAGGTCCCTGCCCTCCTGTGCAGCTCGCTTTTCTTTCTTCCCTGCACCCCGCTGATCTTCATCATACTGCAGTCCCCATCCCTTCCCCACGTGAACTCCCCTGATCACCTGCCCCCACAGCCCCATTCACCCTCCTATCCCCAGTGCAGCCCCACATTCCTCCCTGCCCTCTTTACCCCCCGCCCCCCAGCAGAACAGTAGAGGTGACTTGCACAGTGAATAGCAATGGGATTTGTGCCACCTTTTGCCCCACAGAGGGATCAATCCCCCCCACAAAACAGGGCAGCTGCCTTTCCCTCTGGAGTTGGGGGTTCCAGCTCTCGCAGGCTTGGCTTGGCTTCCCCTCTGTGGGTGGCAGGAGAAGGGGTTAGCTTGTGGCACCAGTGGGGCCGAGGCTGAACATAAAATCGTATGCTCCTGCTGCAGGATACCGCTGCAGATCAAATAGATTAGACACACATGAAGGGAGGTTTAGGTTGGACATTAGGAAAAAGTTCCTAACTGTCAGGGTGGTTAAACACTGGAATAAATTGCCTAGGGAGGTTGTGGAATCTCCATCTCTGGAGATATTTAAGAGCAGGTTAGATAAATGTCTATCCGGGATGGTCTAGACAGTATTTGGTCCTGCCATGAGGGCAGGGGACTGGACTCGCTGACCTCTCAAGGTCTCTTCCAGCCCTAGAGTCTATGAATAAGGGGAGCGTCCCCAATTGCAATCATTAGGGTGTTGATTGGGAGTGTAGGAATTGCCAGACTGGATCAGACCAAAGGTCCAGTATCCCACCCCCAACAGCGCATACTTCCCAGGGAGGTGAAAGGGCTCCCTAGGAAGCAGTTGTGGGATAATCTGCCCCTATGGAGTCTCATCTCTGGTAGTTAGAGATTGGTGTGAGCCCTGATGCACAAGGTTTAATACCCCTGTAATGGTACCTGTTCCTTACCACTGCAGGGCAGCTGCCTGTAGGAGACCCAAGGCAAAACAGTACTGCGGGATGGCCTCACAGCAGCCTGTGTTACTAAGTGCACGGGCTGCTGGATTCTGACCCAGTTGTAGCACTGAGGTTGGTGGTTTCATGCCTAAGTGCAGAGAGTTACGATAATAAAGCCTGGATGTCCCGAAGGCAGGTCACTGTAACTCCGGTAAGTCTGAGTCACTGTCAGTGGCTTGGTTTCCCTGCAATGGGGTCAGAACTTCCTGTTGTGTGAAGTGGGCCGTGGGTGTCATTGGGGGCCCAGGCAAGTTGGTTTGTCGCTCCTGAAGACGGAAGGGAAAGAAGCCAGCAATATTTCTGGCTCTTCTAGCTCCCCGGGGCTTCCAATTCCTCCCTGGGCCACACTGAGTCACAACATGCTTGGTGGGGGCACTGCTGCCCCCTCCCTCCCATGTATGTATGGTGCTTCTCCGTAACACGGACCCCACACAGCTGGGGGTGAGGGATGGAGAGCAGCTACCAACCCATGGCCACAGGCACCACTGAGATATCAAATGTGCAGGGTCCCCTTGCAGTGCTGGCAAGGGCAGCTTCTAAGATGCAGCTGTCTGTGCCCAGTGCTGCCTGTGGACATCCTGAGGCTGGGGTTTTTGCCTTCGTGCGTAGGTCGCTGAGGGAGACAGGATAATGGCCCAGAGGCAACATCTGCTGGGCAGTTCCTGGACTCCTGTAGCCAGGGTTCTGCCGCAGGAAGCAATACAGTATTGTTTGCTTCTGCTTCAGCACTCTTGCTGGCCACATGGGATTTGCTGGGCTTTCAGTTTCACTACCAGCACCAGCCTGTGAACTCTGCTGAACAGAACTTTCCAAGGGCCACAGACACCCACGCTTACAGGGAACAGATCTTTCCTTCCCAAACGGCCCCACTGAAGCCAGGAATACCACTTGGCCCTAACTGAGACAGAAAAGCTGCACTCAAGAAGCCATCTGGCCCCAGGGGTGCTGGGGTTCCGATTCAAATCCTCCAGACATATCTCCACAGCTACGATGATCAACACCCCCCACAACACACCTTTCCAGATCCATGGGTCCTACACACGCCTGTCACAACATGTGGTGCACATCAGGAAGTGGATCTAATGCAAGAACTATGTGGGTGAAATCAGACCATCGCTATGCTCTGGAATGAACTCACCAAGAAAATGATACAAGTCAAAACACCCCATCACCTGTGGGCGAACGCGGTTCACAAAGCGATCACTCCAGATCTGACCTATCAGCCCCTGTGGTCAAAGGAAACCCGCACAGCACCTTCAAAAGACAAGCCTGGGAACTCAGATAACTGCTAGATACTACTAACAGCATGGTCTCTTCTTGAGATGCTGGTTTTATGGCTCATTACAGCAATTGGTAACCTACTAACCCTCCTTTGTCCCAGGATTGCAGAAGTGTTAATTGCCCACTTCACTTGAAGTGGTTTCTTGCAACATGTTAATAACCCCTTATGCTTAACAATCTGTGCCACCTTATATAGCTGGGACACTCAAAGAGCCCAGTGAAGCTTGAAAGCTTGTCTCTTCCACCAACAGAAGTTGGTCCAGTAAAAGATATGACGCCCCCAACCCTGCCTCTCCTTGGGAAACGGGATCAGACTTCAGCAACTGTAACAGCTGCAGCTCATCTCCACTGGTTCTGTTTCCCCAACAAAGGACAGTTATTACCTTCTAAAAGACGGCAGGCATGGCAACCACCACGTTCTCAGCTTTCAGCAGAGCCGCCCCCCACAGCCCCTTTGGTGAAATACCGTGAAGGTGGCGGCCACTGGGGAAACAGGCCTGTCTGGGTGTGTGTAGGCAACCCCCCTCTGTTGCCCACGTGGGGCGACTGGGTCACACATGGCGGCCCAGAAGCGCCTCTCCCCCCAGCACTGGATCTGGTGTCCCGCAGAGCTATTAACCACAGCCTGACCTTCTGCAAACATCTCTTCCCATGCCGCAGAGCCCAGCCCAGCGGCTTTAGGAATGTCTCAGAGAGGTGCCGCAGGCTCCCCTTCTGGCCCTCTCCCCGTAGCAGGTCAACAGGCAGGGCCAGCTCTTGCGGGGGCCTCCGCAGACAGGATAATTGCCGGGTGGGCCGAGTGGAGTTTCCCATCCGGATGCCCTCCCTCTGCCCCAAAGCTCTGGGAACACAAGGCGGGGCTGCAGCCTGCCCCTTCTCACCACCTTTGTCCAGAAGCCGTAGCCACCAACCTGCCCCTGGGCATTGGACTTTGTCCTGCCTTCTGCAAGAGGCTAACCCGGGCCAGGGGCGCTCACGAATCAGCCACCTGGCGCCCAGCCCCCTCTGAACTCTCGGCCCGCTCCGTGCTGCTGGCACCAAGCGGCAGAGTCACTGGCCTGCAGGCAACGTCCTCTGTCACTGCACAGAGCAAGGCGTGCTGCCCCACCCCCTGCCCCTTATGAAGGAGAATGGAGCTGCCCAGCTGCACAGCCCCCAGGGGTTTGGTTTCTAGGACCGTGGTGCCACCTGGACTCCTGTGCACTAAGAACCAGACCGGCAGCTCCAGACTGACACACCAGACTTGATTAATGATTTTCACTGGCTGCCTGGGTTCAAAGCAGCGCCGGAGAGCCAGAGCTGCGTATCACACAGCCAGCGCCCTCGAGGGAGCCACTCCCTGTGCAGCATACCAGCTCTCAGGTGCTGCCACCAGCCACTGCTTTGCCTCCCAGCCCTTCTGCCCACCTAACACGTGTTACATCCTCGGAGCAGCCTACAGATAATTAACACCAAGGTCTGGCGAACTCGTGACGCCCGCCTTTCCAGCTCCCAGCCAGCACCAGAAGCCTTTCGGTGCCTAGGAGTATGTCTACACTGCAAAACCAGGCGTCCTCTTAACTGGGGTTAGCTAACCCAGGTTAAAACAGCAGTGAGGACACAGCAGCTCTGCTTTTACCTGGGGTCCGCAGCTCAAGTCAATGGCTACAGGACCCCTGGGGCGGAACTGGAGCTGCTGACCGAGTTGAAGCCGAGGTGCTGTGCCTCCCCTGCTGTGTTAACCTGGGTTAGCTCACCCCAGTTAAGAACACACCTGGTTTTGCAGAGTAAACATACCAGGTCACACCCTCGCTCACAAGACTCTCCAATGCCAGCCAGGCTGACAGATCAGACGGAGCTGGTGCCACAGGGCAGACCTGGCTTTGATTCCCAGCCCTGATGCCTTGCAGACCAGGGCGATGGCACTTCAGAGAAAAGCTTCTTGTTGTGACCCAGTCCGGAATGAAATGGTGCTGGTGGGCCTGGTGAGATCTCTGTCCAGTCCTCAGTGGAAGCAAGGATCTCTCAAGTGCCTCCCACGGCACCCCTCACTGCGGTGTCTAGGCGCCGTGGGCAGGTTGAGACGTGAGTATAGGGGTGAACGGAGCCCCACTTGGAGTATCTAGACAAGCAGCAGTCAAAACCTGTTCCTGTCCCCCCATAACAATGCCTTGACCCATGTGTTATCGACCCCTATTAACATCAACATCTTTCTATTGACTCTCCACATCCTAAACAAGACGCCAAGGGCAGCCAGTAATGAGGGGAGAGCAGCCCAGGGTCGGCCAGTTACAGCAAGAACAGGCCGGCTGGCCCAGGAAGCCTGCCCAGCTCTTCCGCTGTCCAATTTCCATCCCCGCTTGTGGTGGCTCCGGCCAACGTGCCAAACATTCTCTTCCCCTTTGGAGGGGTTATTTGGATTTATTTTCCTTTTCCAAGAGCAAGCAGCAGCAGCAGCAAGGCGGGCTGCTGAGCATCACGTGGTAGGTGGCACCGAGGGCAGGGTCAGCCCATAAACTCCCACAGAAAAGCCACGCACAACCTTGAGAAATGAGGATTTTATACACGTATTGGAGTCACCAAGGAGTCTCAGGCCAGTTGTGATTACACAGCCCAGCAAGCTGCATTGCAGAGTCCCGGATGCCACAGTCTATTCCTTGGGCCTTTCCGCCTCTTCTCCTCTGGTTTTGGGGTTATTCTCAGCTCACGATAATTGCTAGAAACTCCAATTCCATCCGTTTCCACCACAAAAAAGGGACTAGAACAGGGAAGTCAACAGAAAATTCAACTCACCGCTCTCTCCAGATGTGTGAAGGAAACACACACACCAGCAAGTTGCACCAAGCAAACAAACCTCTTTCACAATAGAAAATCCACATGACCCGTCAGCAGTGCCGTTTGGTCAGCGACTGATCTAGCTGAGAAAACCAAGGTCACTTTAAACATCTACAAATCAGGGGCTTTTCCTGCAGCAAAACATGTCCAGACTCCTCTGGCTGAGAAATCTTTTGATGGATGCCAGTTCTCTTATAGCAGCCAGATACACACAAGCCCCGGGGAAAGTTGGAAGATGGTAAATAAGGGTGAAAAGTGGGTTTTCCATCTTTGTTTCCAGTGGGAAAAATGGGGGGAAGTAAAAAAGGGGAGAAAAAACCCAAATCCAGAAAATGCAAATGGAAACTGAAATTTTTCCGTTACCAACACTGGCAACAAAACATGACCATGTCGTGGAGGGTTTTGGGGTGGAAGGAAATGAAGCAGAGAGAATAGCATTTCTTTGAGATTCGATACCCTGGGCCAGCCCCTCATCGGGCAAATATCGGCACAGCTCTCGTGAAGTCAGCGAAGTGACACTGATTTACCCCAGCTCAGGGTCTGTTGCGCCACATGCATTTCCCATCCTCCAGCCTAAAAGGTCTTGCCTGTCAAAGGGTGTGTGGCTGGGCTTAACCCCTTTGCATTTGAGCTGAGCAAACTGTATATTCACTCGGACACGCACTCACTGTCTCTTTGCACCTGC
Organism: Platysternon megacephalum; assembly: GCA_003942145.1. NCBI lineage: Eukaryota > Metazoa > Chordata > Testudines > Platysternidae > Platysternon > Platysternon megacephalum. The sequence goes on from QXTE01000039.1 coordinate 11,158,351, forward strand.
CAGCTTCTCTGAATATTTTCCCAAGCAGGAGTCTGAGCATCTCCTGTCTGTATCCTGCCTTGGATTGCCAGATGCCACTGCAGCATTCTTCCTAGCTTCTCTGGAGGAGACTCTTGTTACTAACGTCTTCTATCTAGACCAGTGCTCCCCAAACTTTTTTGGCCCCAGGCCCCCCCCCCCGGTACCTGGTCTGTGCCTCCCGCCCCCACCCACCCACCCAAACGGGAGCCGCGGTCGGGGCCAGGAGCTGGGGGCTGCAGCCGGAAATGGGCCCATTGTCAGGGCTGGGAGTTGGGGGCCATGTGCAGGAACGGAGCTGCAACCAGGAGCGGGGCTGGGCGCCAGTGGCCGAGGCCAGGGGGGCTGGACCTGGGGTTGGGGGCAGGGCTGGAGTGGAGCTGGGGGCAGAGTGGGGCTGGGTGGCGCTCCCTCCCTGCCCCCCATGGGGGCTGCCTGGGCCCTGCCATGCCCCCCCCCCGTGTTCCTCTGCGCCCCCCTACAGGGGCAGTCCCCACAGTTTGGGGATAACTGGTCTACCCTTAGTACATTGTGTCCTGGGATTGCAGTTTGGCTCATCCCAAGACACACACCCTTCCCTGTCAAAGGTGCAGCATGATTTCCTCTGAGGAGCTCCTATGATAACACCACAAGGACATGCACATCTGGACCGGGGCCACGTGCGTGTGGGTGGCATGCCGCAGGGGGCCGTGCCTACGGAGCACCCTGCCCTGCCACGTTGAGTTAGGGAAGATCCGTCATCTTGTTACGCTCCGCAGCGTCCCCCAGCATGCCCCACAGAACTCCAGGCCAGCTGCAGATGGGAGAGGTGCCGGCCGGCACGTCACGCTCTCTCTGGGGCAGGGAGAATGAGGGGTAATAGAAGAAATCTGTGGAATGTGCCTTGATTTCTTGATTGACTACTGCCCATCACTCTGCCTGCGAGCCCCTGTAACACAGCACCAGGCGAATGAACGCCCCTTAGAAGCGGTTGGGATTACAGTGCTGTCAGACTTCGCTACTGAGAGTTTTTAATTACACTTTGCATTCTGCCGTTTTTAATGGAACGCAGGTTTGTCCCTAGCAGCAGGACACTCTAGGTCTGGGGTCCAGAGAGCTAATTGCTGGGGAACAGGTTGGCATGAAAAGATTTCTTAAACAGCAAAGGCACCGCATGGCAGCTTCGAAAAGGTGGATTTTTCCAAGTGACCTTTGCAGAATCCTGCCTAGAACTGCAAATCGATTGGATCCTCCCGTGGCCATGGCTAAGGCAGGGCCAGCAGCCTTGCTGCTCTGCAGAGAAGCTTTGCTTTTGCTGAATTCTCAAAAAGAGCCCACGAGGGTAACCGATGGCCAGCTGGAGCAGTGTCCAGACCCAGGCACGCTCTGTGTTGTCTCAGCTGAGCTCCCCAGGACCTGCCATGGCGCAGCTTGTCTGAGCTGCGAAAGGAGCGCAGGCTTTGTAATTGATTTCCTAGAAAATTGTCTCTCTAGCTCCTGCATGTGGAGCGCGAGCTTGAGGCTTTCACAGCAACCTTCCCCTCTAATTACGGGGCATTTGGGGAGTCTTAATTATCCTCCAGGGCTGGAAGCACCTATTTAGCCAGGAGATGAGAGACAGCTGTTTCAGAGGAAACAAGGGGGTGTGAATGCTGTCCCTCCTCGCTCATCCCCCTATGCTGTGCACGCAGCCAGTCATACCTCCGCTGCCAGCGCTGGCTCCAGGGTTTTTGCCGCCCCAGGCAGCCAAAAACCAAAAAAAAAAAAAAGCCGCGATCGCGATCTGCGGCGGCAATTCGGCGGGAGGTCCTTCGCTCCGAGCGGGAGTGAGGGACCCTCCGCCGAATTGCCGCCGAATACCTGGACGTGCCGCCCCTCTCCCGAGTGGCCACCCCAAGCACCTGCTTGTTAAGCTGGTGCCTGGAGTCGGCCCTGTCCGCTGCTATCCCTTGCACCACTCATGCCCCTTCTCTCCCGAGAGCTCCCATGGCTCCTGCCGTGGCGGGCTATCTGGTGTGGTCACAGCACCAATCACGCGCACCGTCTCCAGAGCCGGAGCAAGACTGGGTTCTTTGGCTCAGAACCGTTTGGGTTGAAGAAGGAGATGGGAGGTTCTGCTTGGAACCCTGCCAATCCAGACCCATGTCTCTGGTTTTGGCTCCTTAGGCTAGAAGAGACCATAGTGCTCTGATCTTCTGCAGAACACAGGCCACAACTCTTCCTTTCATTCAGCAGTTCCCAACCAGGGGTCCGGGCCCTCTGGGGGGCCATGAGCAGGTTTCAGGCCGCCAAGCAGGGCTGGCATTAGACTCGCTGGGGCCCAGGGCAGAAAGCCAAAGCAGGGCTGAAGCCCAGGCCCCGAGCCCCGCGGCCACCACCCAGGGCTGAAGCCCGAGAAACTAAGCTTTGCAGGGCCCCCTGTGGCATGGGGCCCCAGCCAATTGCCCTGCGTGCTACCCCCTAGCACCAGCCCTGGCTTTTCTATGCAGAAAAAACAGTTGTTGTGGCACAGGTGGGCTGTGGAGTTTTTATAGCATGTTGGGGGGAGGGGGGTGGCTCAGTAACAGTTTGTGACCCTCTGTTGTAACTAATTCCCGCATCTCGTTTAGAAAAAATCCACTCTTGGCTTCCCAGAGAGCGCAGAGCTGTGAGCCATCTGGCTACCACCTGCCCTTAGCACGAGGGAGCCTGGTCTGTGCCTGCCAGGGGTCAGCTCCCTGACAGCCCAGCCACACACAGCACAAACCCTCTGCTGTCCCTCATGCAGGCGAGTGATAGACACGCTCCAGCCCAGCATCCTCCCTGCGCCTGCTGCCGTGTCCATCCACCCTTCGTCCGCTGGACGCTCACACAATGACCAGGCCCGCTGCTCCCCAAGGAACAGTTACACCCTAGGTTCCTAGTTCCACCTAGACCCCAGCTCCGCAGAGCACGCAGCATTTAGCTTTGTTTCTAGAGAAAGCCAGGATAAGATTATTTCACAGAGGACAGAGACTCAGTACTAGTGAACCGAAGCACTGGAAACCAAGGGTTACAGATCAATCAACATCACAGCATGCGTCCTAGAGCCTCATCTTAACTAACACCCTAAGGTCCTGCTCCCCCAAAGGCCTTCTCACAGCGGTTTTCAGCCAGGCTGGCGAGCCCCTCCTTTCATGAGCCCCAGCCCGCTGACAACTCATCTCCCCTGAGGGTTCATTTGCATCCCAGGTATTGTTCCCATAGTTCAGTCTTTGCTCCTAACCAGGATTTCTGTTTCTGTTTTTAACTGCAAGCCCCTGCAATCTGTTGATTAGCATTTTGCTCAGACTGTAAATGGCCGCCCATTGTGAACCATCCAACTCTCCAATTTGCACATAGCAGCCAGAGTGAGCTGAGCTAAAGCCTCTCTTCCCCGTGCCTGACCACCGGAACATGGGGATCACTGCTTGGTGACGTGCCTTAACTCACAGACGTTTAGTATCTATCCCTAACTCCACACGTACCTCTCCAGCGATTCTGATGACTGGTCTGACACAAGCTTTCATTGGAGACCTGCCATGGCACTCTTTGGTACTCAGTGTCTCAGGCCTACACGGATGGATCCTCATTTCCTGCAGCCACTTAGTAATGCCATAAGATTTTTCCCAGCACCGTATGCATCTCATTCAACATGTCAGCAATTTTCTCCATAGTCACGCACTCCCTCTTCTGGAGCCTCACGAGCCCAGACATGGGAAGTTCTGGGAAGAACGTTGTGAGTTAGGATCCAAAGTGCCCCAAGTGCTCTTGGCCATCCATAGGCAGGGACAGGGGGTCACTATCCGTGGCTGTAGTGCTGTGTTTGCGAGGTGGCCAATTCAGCCGGGACTCTCAAACTCATTTCACACAGGCCCTCAGTCCTGCTGCGGGCTGGCTTCGGAGCAGCTGTGCAGAAGTGAACGCTTCTCTTTCCTGGGCCCATTGCCATACCACGGATTAGCATTGGAACAGATTCTGCACCTTGTTGTGTTCTTCCCTTTGAACAAAGTTCACGAAGACCCAGTGCAGATCGTGCCTTGTGTGCACAAGCAGGATGCTGCCCGAAGTATCGGGGACTCTCATGCATGACTAGGGGCAGACATCGGAGTGTCATTAGCACTGACAGGCTCCCTGCACAAACTGCAATAGCACAGCTATGTGGCACGCAACAGCAGTCCCAGCGGTGTGCACTACCAGGCTGTTGTGCACAAGGGCAGAGGGGTGCTCTGTGCATCAGTGGAGACTCTGGGAGCACTACTGGGGTGCTAGGGCACTTGGAGTCTCTCTGCCTGCACCAGTGGGGAGTCTGCGTGCCTGGCTCCTATCCACTCCAAGGAGAGGAGATGCCCAGGCGTGTGGGGTGAAGAACATGCCAGGTCAGGTTGGGGAGCTATGAGCTGGTGCTTCCAGATTCCATGTATTTGGTGGCAAAATATTCCTTCAGGGGAAACTGAAATCTGCCTGTATTGCTCCCAAAGCTGTGTCGAAAGCTGAAGATACCAAGGCCATGGGCAGCTGGTGAATACAGAAACCAGACTGACAGCTGAGGGAGAAAGGGGCACGCGCAGGGGTGAATTCTAACCGAAAATAGGTCCTTGTTTTACTAGAGCGGGGGGGGGGGATGATGCAGAGAGGGCAGGTTCATCGGCCGGTCAAACCAAACTGGTCCTGCAGGCCTCACCCCCGTCTCCCTGGCGGGCTGTGTGCCCGGGGGGGAGGGTCAGACCTGCCCTGCTACATTGCTGGCGCTCCAGCCAGTCTGATCCGTATCTGTCGCCCTCTCTGCTGCCTTTCTCATTTCCCCCTCAGATGCTTCACTCTGCAAAGCACAGAGTCGCTCAGCCTCAGGAGGGGAGATAAATCTCACACTGAGCTGAACCAACCAGAAGGAGGCTTCGTCTGGGAATGGACTGGGGCCAGTTTGGGGATCAGAGCTGTGCCCCCAGCCTGATATTGTGACCCCCACCCGTCTGTTACCACCCCAGGGAGGGATCTTTAGCCCAAGCTGTAGCCCTCATGCTTTTAGCTTTGGAGATCCCAATTCAACCCCCGAGGGCTGCAGCAGCAAGCTGCATAATTACATTCTCGAAGGAGAACAGCAAAGAGCCATTTACGAACTAGCCAGACCTCCGGTTCAGAGGCCCCGCCAAGTGGGTGAGGGGGCTCCCATGGTCCGTGCGAGGAGCTGCATGTTCCCTGACAGTTCCTGTTCGCAGAGCGGTAGCGTCCTGCCAGCTACAAACCAAAGAGCAAACTCCCGAGTGGGTGGCACACTGCGCACCAACATCAGGGCACTCACACCCTTCGCGAGACCCAGGCCACGCCATCCAGCCTGGGAGACCATGGGTCCTGAGCACATACAGTCTGGATACACCCCGCGAGACAAGGAAGAGAGAAATGAGTGATGTCTCCAACAGCCTGTTTGTCTTCCCTGGTGGCAGCTTCCTTCCCAGACTGAAAACAAGGAGTGCAAGTACTTCAGACAGGACAAAGGCGCCTGTCTATTCAGGGATCACAAGCCCAGGCCCTGAACTCCTCGGCTCCTGCACCCTGCCGGTCCCCTCTCCCTGCGTTGCCTTCAGAGCCTTGAGCACAAGGAGTGCCATGGCCCTGCAGGAATTAACTTGTCTGGCTGGATTCATCACATTCTCAAGCCGTTTCACCAAGGGCAGGTGCCCCCACATCCCATCACACTGCGCATTCCTCACCCCACACACAGTCTCAAGACCAGCCCCAGGCCCCGTGGCAGATCAGAGTGGGCGCAGCTGGATGGGAGATGGGCAGCAGTGGTACCCCGGGGGTGAAGAAAAGAGTTGACCCATGTGCTGATGTGAGGAATAGAGCTGGCCAGAAAAATGTAGATGGAAAGTGGCTAATTTGTTGAAAAGGGAATTTGCACGCGGGGGTGGGGGTGGGTTACTGAAAAACTGAAAACTAGAACATTTTAAATGTTTGGCAATCAATAAACCAGAAACATTTCAGCTGGCTGGGTAACACTGCTGGGTTTTACTGAAAACGTTCAGCTGTTTGGCTGAAAGTGTTTTCGATTTTGGTTGCTGAAAACAGAAGACAAAAATGGGGGTTTGGTTTTGCAATGAAAACCTGAACATTGTGTTGAAAAAGGCTTTCCCCAAGTGGAAAAAAAAAAAAAAAAAAAGGAAGACGAGTGGCGGCACTTCGGCGGCAGCTAAATCACGCCGCTTCTTCGGCGGCGGGTCCTCCCTCTTCCTCTTCGGCGGCAATTCGGCAGCAGCTCAAAGAGGAAGAGAGGGAATGAGGGACCCGCTGCCGAATTGCCGCCGAAGACCTGGACGTGCTGCCCCGATACTGGACGGAGTGCTGCCCCTTTGAATTGGCCGCCCCAAGCACCTGCTTCCTACGCTGGTGCCTGGAGCCGGCACTGGAAAAAGGTCAATGAAAATGGAAACGTTTGGACATTTTTGCAGGACAAAAGAAAACAACCCCCCAAGCCCAAACAAAACACTCGAACGTTTCCCCTCCGGCTCTAGGAAGCAGCCAGACGGAAACTCCCTGACACAGCTGCAGAAAGGGACCAATGGCAGGTAGCAACTACACACACTGATGCGTAAAGGAAGCCACCTGGAGCCATATTTCGGCTCCTAAAAAACTGGCCTCATTTCTGGTCTCACCCAAATCAGTGGGAGCGGCAGGTGCTCAGCGCTTCTGGGGCTTCAATCTGGATTCAGGTGCCAGCTGTAGGCCCCTGGGGGTGTAAAAGTGCCCCCTCCCCCCATAGCGGGGGGGTCAGGAGGGATAAGTAATGAACGTGGGCTCCCGTTCCCCAGGCTGGGTCACCCTGAACCCTGGGCAGGGAACGTACAACCCTAGGTGTTGCCATGGAGCACCACATTGGATGTATTTGTTCCCTCTTTGACTGGAGCCAGCGGTTGCCACGGTAACCCCTCCGCTGCCTTTCTCCCCTCGGAGGCCTGCTCTTGCGCAAGCCGGGCTGGTAAACACGGCAGAAGAGGGGTCACCCTGGTTCACTGGCGCAGGCCGGAGGTGCCAGCAGCCACCTGCGCGGGGCCAGAGCGCCGGCTAGCCTGCTATGGGACAGGAAGCTCCCTGGGGGCTCAAAGGGGCTTAGCCCAAGATCAGAAGTCTAGAGCTTGCTGTGCGTTTGCCCAATCTCTCCCTGGCCAGCCCGGCTGGTCAAAGGGGCTGCCAGGGGCCAGGATCTGTGCCTTGCTGGCTTCAGTGGGGGGCATTAAGAGAGAGCCAGGCAGGTTAGACAGCACCATAGAAATTCTGCTCCATCTACTCACAGCTTCGCCAGCCCGGAGGGTTCCCAGGAGACAGGCCTAAAAATCAAGAGATTTACAAAAAAGAATCAAAGGGAGGTTCTCTGTCTTTGCCTTCCGGTGTCTGAGCCTTCACCGCTCGGGCAGCTTTCCCTCTGCACCCACGAGGGGGAGAAACTCACTTAGGTCATCGCTCCCTTCCAGGAGCTGGGCCTTTGCGACTCTCCTCCCCACACTGCCCGTGTCAGTCACTGACAACAGAAAAGCAGCAGGGAAGGTGACAAGCGGGGGGCAGTATAAAAGGAGGACTGACAAACCCGAGAACGGGGCACCGCATCCCAGGCCAGGAGGAACCAGGGGAGTTGCTGTCGGGGTGCTTGTGCATAGCTTCACAAGGCCTTTCAGCACCAAGCAATTGAGCAAGAGCCAGGCCTTGTCTACACTGGGACTGCCAACACCAGCATAGCTGAAATCTGACTGTGGACGAGACACTACATGCAGTCCCTTTGATTTAGATGGATGAGGAGAATATCCAGGGCTAGAATAGTTAAGGTAACAAACATTTTGGAAGGGATATTAAACCTTACGTGTGATGCTCCCCAGGCGTTCCCAGGGCCGTGAGGCACCTGGCTACCACCTGCCCTCAATGTGAGACAGTCTCGTCTGCGCCTGCCAGGGGTCAGCTCCCTGAACCCGCCAGCCCCTGGCAGCACCAGCACTGCCTGGCAGGCCCCGCAGGCCTCACTCTCCAGGCACAGATTAGCGGTCGGCACACACCAGCCTCTGAGCGTCCCTCTGGAGCGCCCAGCCCATTCCACTCACAGAGCTCTCCCAAAGGACCAGAACACCCCCATGTGCAGGACTCAATCAGGATCACCACTCCACTTACCACATACACAGCACTTAGAGAACCTATTGTCAGTACAGTCATAACTCTTCACCTACTATCCGTATGTACCTCTCTCAGTGATCCTGATGGCCAGTGTGACACAGGCTTTCATTAGAGACCTTACATGACACTCTCTGGTGAACTAGTTTGCAGATACCAGACCCAGGGGATCCCTATCGCCTTTATGTACCCCTGTTCTCTCAGCCAGGTGGTACCAAGGGATCCCTGGGTCAGATCAGACTTCAAAGTTTAAATCAACCTCTATCAGAGATCAAGACTAGACCGAATGTGGAGGTCAGATTACCCCACACCTGCTGTTGCAGGATCTGACACCTTCCTCTGAAATATCTGGCGATGGCCATTGTCAGAGATGGAAAGTTGAACTCATTGGGCCTGGCAGATCCTAAGTCCCATGCTTTCTCAGGTATCTCTCTGCAGCATAAGTCTGGCAGCATGAGCCCCAGGTGCGGTGTGCTGCAGGGGGGTAGTCAGCCAGCAGCTGTTTGCTACTGGTAAGAGAGGAAGGATTCAGAGAAAAGGCTCCAGATCAAACTAAGTGGAACAAAAATAACACGGGTGTATGAGGAGTAATTGAAAATGAATTTCCTAGCCTGGGTGATACCTCAGCCCAGCATCAGCTTGGATCATTCAAAAAAGGACCCGTCCAAAATAAACACCTTGTGTCAACAGCACTGAGTTTTCCAACACAACCAGTGTATTTGGATTAAGGAAGGAGGGAGGGCAAAGCACGGGGCTTCAGCAGACAGACAGCAAACAAGCGCATTGTGCTGATTCCCAGGCCGTGTGCACAGAGAAATACACAACACACCTCTTGTGAGGAATGGGCATGGCAGACTCGCAATAGAGTGACCTAGCTGGCGGAGCAGGGAGGACTGGACTCCTGGGTTCCATTCCCAACTCCTTTGCTGTGGGACCCTGAAGAAGTAATTTCAACTCTGTCTATCTCCGTTCTCCTGTCTGCCAAATAATCGCCATACTGACTTATTTCCCTGGGTGATCATAGGAAAAGTTCTTTGAGCAAAGCATCACCTGAAGTAGGTGATAACGCTGGGGGTTAGAATCAAGCTGACAGAGAGATCTTTGTCCTTTCTCAACCAACCTGTTCCCCTGCCTCTCCCTCCAATCCCACCACAGACACACACAAGGCCTGATTTGCAAAGGCTCAGTTCACCCATTAATGTCAGTGCAGTCCTGGGTGCTCAGCCCAGCCCCTGTGGAAACCCAACCCACCCACCCTCACGCGTTTGCTGTGGGAGGGCAATTCTTTCTGGGGTCACATTTAAAAGCAAAGCCACATGGGTTTGCAGCCGTGGACTTGTCCCTCTGGGGTGAAGAACCTGCTTGCAGCATGCAGCAGCCTGGTTGCACTTTGTGTTGTCACCCCACACACACACACACAATAAGTGTGAAATTACACCAAATTATCCACCTACACACCAAGCGTGGTTGTGCCAGTGTAAACAATCCCCACAAGCTGCAGGGCGGGAAAAACCCAGCTTGGAGTCTCAGGGTTGCACCAGTTGAACGAAAGGTGTGATTTTTAAACCAAGCTGGCTATATCGGTGCCAGATCCCTGTGTGGACACTGCTAATTCAACTTCAGCCAGATGTATGTCAATTTATCTTGTGACGGTACATCTTAGCTTGTGTCAATAACTTTACTGGCCCAAGCTAAATGCAATATAACCAGTTCTAAGCTGATACAAGTGTGTCTACACATGGTTTGCACCAGTTGCACTAAACTGGTTATTAAATGGGTGAATTGGTACAACTGATGTGCAGACAAGACCTAGCCCAGTGAGTGGGACTCCCCCTCTTCCCCGTCTTGCGGCCCAGACAACAGACAGAAGTTCACTCCTCCAGGCCGCAACCATGTTTGAACTCTGGGATAGGGCAAGCGAATGAACTCTGGGATAGGGCAGAGGATTCCGGGCTTTTGACCCACAGCTCCTACAATTCCCTATGACACCAGCAGGTGTTCCACGATGCAGGGCGAAGATTTCCCCCAAGGCAGCAAGCCTGCAGCTGCAGATGGGGCGAGGACCCAGGGACTCCTCCCCACACGGCCCCCGCGGGGACAGAATGGCGGCTGCGCTGGTCCCACTGGCACTCCACTGATCAATCCTGCACCAGCGCAATGTGTGTGTGTAGACGGGTCCTTATATGCATTGGGGTGTCACAGGCTCTGATGATTGTTCAGGGCCAGGTGCCTCTGTCTCTGTGTTTGTGAAACATTCCCAGGGATGAGACCAGCCCGTCCTGACCTCACGTTAGGTGTGTCTGTCCAGGGGGCAGGCGGACGTGCTTTAGGGGCGCCGTGAGCATGAGGCTTGGGGGACACTGTGTTCCCCCTGCCAGGCTGGGCACACTCTGCAGTCTTGGGTCTGTCTGCGTAGTGCCAGTCCCCCTCCACTCCCCAGTGCCCCCGGCCCCCAGGGCAGCAGTTTGGAGGCCCCACCAGTGAAACAAATGTGGTGGGGTCCCAGCCGAGCTCCTGTCCTGTAACCCCCAGCACGACTGACCCTACAGGGCCCCCTTGTTTGCAGTGAGGGGGGCAGGTGACGGGAGGCTGTGGGGGAGCAGGAAGAGTGGAGGAGACATGGGGGGTCACCGGGGCAGAGGAAGGGCAGTGGGGGAGATGGGGGAGCGGGGAATGTGGGGAGATAGCAGGGGAAGCTAATGGGGGCCCGGGGCAGGGCCAATGGGGAGGCTCCGAGGGGGGCGGTCCCCGCACCGGGCGCTGCGCTGGGCCGTGGGGCGGGGCCGGGGGGAGGGACCGGCGGGGGCGGTGCAGGCGGCGGCCGGAGGGGGCAGAGCCGGCCCCGGAGCCGAGTCGGGAGCAGCCGCCGCGGCCGGAGGTAGGAGGGGGCCGGGCCGGGGTCCCTGCTGCGGGGCTCGTGGGGGGCCCCCGCAAGGGCCCGGCCCTCGGGCCCCATCTCCCAGCAGCTGCTGCCGGGGATCCGCGGGCGGAGCGCGGGCAGTTTGAAAAGCCGGGACCTGCCCCAGCGCCAGCGGGCCCGGTTCGGCCGGGAGGGGAGCCGGGCCGAGCCGAGCCCACACGTGCAGAATGATCCCTCGGGGCGCTGCCTGCTCCCCCCTCCCTGAGCCTCTGGCCCGGGCGCCGCTGCCAGCCCCGGGGACGGGACCCTCTGGGTGTGAACTAAGGGGGGCCCAGGAGGGACACGACCCGGCGGCAGGGCCCTGAGACGTGCTGGGGCAGCAGAAGCTGCGGCTGGTTCAGGATCGGGCGGAGGCGGATCTATGGCAGGGACATGTCGCTGCCCCTGGCTCTGGCCATGCCAGGTACACGGAGGGAGGGGGCCCTGGACAGGACACGGCCTTAGGTCCTGTGTTAACTAGGATGAAGCCCTGAGTGCGGACAGGGGAACTACAGCCAGCCCCCGTGTGGTGGAACACTTCCACCCTGGCCCTGTTTACACGGGGAGAGAAGGGGTGGGGTTACCTGTTAGCTAACAGCCCTGGGGTTAACTTCTGCTAGCTGACATGTGTCAACACAAACTGCCCTTGGACAGGAGGGGTTTTTCAACCTGTTAAAGATGTGTCAGCTAACACAGGTTAAGAAAACCAGGGCTGGTTTCCTGGTGAAGACAGGGTCACGGCAGGGTTCCCATGAGTTCTAACAGGATGTCGTTTGCCAGTGTAGACAAGCTCTGGAAGTGGCAATAGAAGCGCAGGGCAGGAGCACATGCTGTCCAAGCCCTGTGCAGACTGATTGCCGGTTTGCAGCTGCAAGAACTGCTTTGCCGTGGTGGTTCTGGGGGGTGGCTTGGTTCACATTGCAACAGCTGTTCATACTGGGCAGCAGTCTGCCGGGTGACGCGGGGAATTGCTTCGGACTTTTCGCGTGTCAGAGCCGCTGTCATATGCAGTTTTGCCTTTGTAAGGCAGGGCTCTCGCTTCGACTCCGTGCCAGCCCTGGGCGGTGTAGCACAATCGCGCAGCCCTGGGCTGGCTGCCCCTTACAGGGCTGTGACCCGCATTGCTTGTTGTGTAACCTGTCACTGTTTGTTTACAGCATGCAGGAATCTGCTGCATCTTATTTAACTCCCAGCGCTGCCCGGGGAACACAGCCAAAGCAGCTTGGGGACTCAGGGGCCACGATACACAAACTCCATCCGGTTGGGTATTTGCGTCTCTCCCTCCTGTTTTATAAACTCCCTTGGCTTGTGCTGACTGTGACATCTTAGGCGGTTCTGGTGACACCCCCTGCTCAGACACTGAGAGCCACACGCAGTCACAGGTGCTCAGAGTTGGAACCCCACGGATGTTTTTCCATGGGGAACGTGGTGCCAGATTCAGAATCAATCCTGACACTCAAGGCACGTATTTATAATCGAGGTAAATTAACTCGGGGGCTCAGAGTGGATCAGATGCTAAATGTGAGTCAACAGCGTAACACTGTTGCAAAAAATGCAAACAACATTCTGGGATATATTAGCAGGAAGGATGTGGACAAATTGGAGAGAATCCAGAGAAGAGCAACAAAAATGATGAAAGGTCTAGAAAACATGAGCTATGAGGGAAGATTGAAAAAAAATGGGGTTTGTTTAGTCTGGAGAAGAGAAGACCGAGAAGGACACAGTAACAGTTTTCAAGTACATAAAAGGTTGTTACAAGGAGGAGGGAGAATAATTGTTCTTCTTAACCCCTGAGTTCAGGACAAGCAGCAAGGGCGGTTGAGGTTGGACATTAGGAAAAACTTCCTAACGGTCAGGCTGGTAAAGCACTAGAATAAATTGCCCAGGGAGTTGCCATCATTGGAGATTTTTAAGAGCAGGTTAGACAAACACTAGCCAGGGATGATCTCGATCAGGGGTGGCCAAACTTACTGAGCCTCTGAGCCGCATACGACAATCTTCAGACGTTCAAAAGCCGGTGCACACCTGCCAGCCCTCAGGGCTTCAGCCCTATGGGAGGCACCTGCCAGTGCTGAAGCCCCTACCCCACCCCCCGCTGGGCAGAAGCCCCTACCCCACCCCCCGCTGCAAGGCAGAGGTCCCGAGCTCCCCCTCCCCCCAAGTCTGGTAGGTGGAGAATGGGGAGGGGGAACGTGGGGGGTTCTGTGAGCTGCACTTTAACTGTAAAAGAGCCACGGTTTTCCCACCCCTGGTCTAGCTCATACTCAGTCCTGCCAGGAGTGCAGGGGACTGGACTAGCCGACCTCTCGAGGTCCCTTCCAGTCCTTTGATTCTTCCCAGCTTGGAAATAACATTGGCTCTGGTCACAGAGGGGGCGGGCAGAGAGTCCTAGGTCGCGAGTGTTTAGTCCCAGTCCGTGTACAGCAGGCTCGGGACACGGCTAAGCTGTCAGGGGCCTGATAGAAGGAACTGAAGCTTTTTGGTGGAGGGACCATCTGCACTGTACCTTTCGCTCCCCACATTTTGACCCTGATCCTGCAACCAGACTCGTCTGCCTGTGGGGATTCGAGGCTTGTCTACACACAAGCTGTGACTTTAAACTGGTTTAGATCTATGCCAAAAGACTGAGTGGAGACTCTTGGGGCTTGTGTTCAGAACCTCTGTTACCAGTGCCTTGGGAGCTCTCTCCCTGCACCCCCAGACTGACCATAACAGCCAGAAGGGGGTTTAAAACCAAACTATGCAGAAACATTCTGGAGCACAAAACACAGCAGAGCCATTCAGAAATTTGCGACTATGTTTCCAGCTGGAAAAGCCAAATCCCACAATCTCCCTCCTTCTGTAATAACCACAGGGAATTAGGGCAACAATATTAATGCTAAATAACCCCGCTCATTCCTCCCGTGGGCTTCCCAGTTCCTCCCACCTACTCCGTGTCCATCTGGCTTACTTTCAAGCTCCTTTGGGCAGGCGCTCCGTCTGTATTGTGCGTCTTGTGCAACACTGAGCACAGTGACATGCTGATTACAACTTAAAACTGTAGTGCAGATACCAGCCAAAGGGGGTAAGGGGCCCCTGTATCAGGAAGGGGCCCCTGTATCAGGAAGCTGCCCCTAGCTGTAACAGGGTGATCTCCTCGAAGATCTTTGGGGTATGGCCTGGGTCACCTCAGAGGAGGAGAACGGTCTGAGACAGATTGGGTCTGTCTGTCAACACTCCAGTGCTTCTGATGAGGCCTGGGCAGCAGGGGGATTTTGTGCAAGGCAGGGGCAGGCGGACTGAGCGGGCCTTGTTCTGAGCGTCTCCATTCCTGACCTCTGTCAGGTCAGGCCAGCTGCGGTGCTGCTGGGCCCCGCTTGGCTAGCATACTAAGGGGGGGGGGGGGGGGGAAAGNTCTGAATGTTGCTTTAGAAGCTTTAGCACTTTGGGTCCAGGGATGACGTTGTGGTGAGGGCAGCAGTCGCTTGTGCTGTCCAGCCGAGCACAAAGCCTCTGTTCTTTGTACAGGGAGGGGGATGAGATTAGAGTGTCGTTCTAACAGCACTCAGACGGCCTCCTCTAAACATTGGTCATTGAAGGGCTTGTCTTAGTGGTTCGGAGCTTTACAAAACAGACTTGAGCAGCAAACTGCAAAGCTACCGTTCTCTTTAGGTAGAACGGACATAGACGAGTATTTTGTTTACAAAAAATCCCAAACGTGCCGGAGTTACAGAAGGGTTGGGAGCGAGGGGCTTTGGCAAAGACCTGGTGGGGTGGGAGGGGAAGAGAGGGAAGAGCCCAGGGACGGGCGAGCAGGGGGCTCTCGGCACTGAGGGCAGCAGCAGAGTTTTCCTACATCAGCTGTGTAGGGGCATGGGGTAGGGCAGTAAAGGGAAGTGTGCCAGGCTGCCGTGCCTGTTCCGGGGACAGAGAGAGGGCTCTGGCTCCCGCATGGAGCTGAACAACCCTAGTTAATGTGAGGCTGGGCTGGTGCTGCTGCTGCTTTAGTTTTCCACCAGTCTCTTGGTCTCATTTCAATGCAACAAGCGGCTCAGGCGGTGAATGCTCCGCGGTGGTGTTGGTTTGTCTGTGCAGTACCTGGGGTATCCCTGGTAACATGAGAGTGCACGGTGCATGCAGACAGGGGACGTCACGCTGTAATGGAGATTCTGGCACTCCCATCTCTATGAAGCAGGCAGATTGTAGATTTTAGGCACAGTTCATTTAACACCTTCCCCCCAGTGCCGATGGTTTGTCAGGTTACAAGTCATGGTGGGGGTGAGTTACCCCATGACTGCCCGGCCCGGGAGCAGCTGCTGGGGGTGGGTTTTGTGCGCGTAGGTTCATAGCTTCCCAGGCCAGAAGGGCCCCCCTGCATAGCACAGCCCAGAGACCTGCCCCACAAGAGTTCCTAGAAAAACTTGTGCCCGCAGCCCTCCCTCGCGGTGGCAAACAAAACTGGAGGATGCAGGTGGCTGCCGCGGGCTGTTGCTGGGGAAGGCTGTGTGCACACACCAGTGGGGAGCCTGCGTTACCTGCCGTTTCACGGGGGCTGAGCCGCGCACGGGCTGAGGGCTTCTCTCAGAGGAGAGTTCTCCTCACCACACCTCACTTCTGGGCAGCCAGGCTCGGTGGGAATCCCCGGTCACAAACCCTGCTCCTCAGGGGAACTCCAGGCTGACTCAGAGGGGGAGGGGGTAAGTGGTGTCTCTGTTAGGCGGTACCGTAACTCCCTTGTGCTAGGCCCTGTAGACACAAGGCTCAGCTGCTGCCCTGGAGTCTCTTCTCTTCTTCATCCCTCTGTTCCCTTCTTCGCTTCTCACTGCCAGGTGTCAACAGCTGCACAGCTGGCCTGGGCACTTCAGTGTGGCCCAGGCCCATTCCGAGAGCCTTGGTTGTTTCATTACCCACCTCGAGTGGATTCTGTGCCCAGCTGGTGCCCTCGCTCAGGGACTTTGCTACCCAAGCAGCACCGTCCTGTACTCTGGGGGTGGTTCTTAGCTGCTGGGCTGCCCAGGCCGACACAGATTCTGTAGGATGATCCCTTCACCACAGGGCACTTCAGAAGTAACATCAATGCACCCCTGAAAATGCAGCCACCTCTGCGGAGGGGACAGCAGACTGCTGAAGAGATGTGGGGAAAAAGGCTCTTTGGTCCAGGCAGCTGTAACCGACCCCTCCATTCTCCCAAGGAGGGTGGTGGAGTCCAGTGCCCATTTGGAGATTTGAGTGGTGTGCTTTTTTTAATCTTTCAGCTGGAAAGGCAGTCTGGTCCCTGATACTCTCTCCCGCGGCTGTTGAGAGGTGAGGGGCTGGGTCCATCCGATCACGCTTCAAACCTCTCGTCTGAAAGGTAGAGAACTCAGGTTCCAGTGCAGGAATTTCAAACCTGGTGCTCATCCCCTTCTGCTGGGATATGTGTCTTTTCACTCGGCTGCCAGCTGAGCTACTGTGAGCGGAGAGCAGCCCTTTCTTATGACTCAAACAGTTTTGTAGCACGGCCAGCCAGCTGAGCAGAAATGCCAGGCATCCGAGAACTAACTGCCCAGCCTTGAGCTGACTCATGCTGCAATAACCACACGATGCTGTAACCAAGGTAGCAGTGATGCAGGGACACCCCCGAGTGCCCGTCTCCTAAGGGTGGTTTGAACGCGCTCGCTGGAGCTGACCCGATCCCCCAACCCGCCAGTGCAGCCCAGGCGTCATAGGTGAAGTGCTGCTCATGAGGAAGGGGGAGCTCAGGAGCCAGCCTGTCTCCATTATCTGTGCACTCCTTGACGGGAGCAGAGCCAGAAATCACAGCTTGTAAAATAAACCGACGCCTGCGTCCAAGCTGATGTGCTCAGAGCGTGGGAATAATCTGGAGAAGGAATTTGCATCCCGAGTCCCAAACTGGGATTCATTTGTGAGTCCAGGATCTCGTGCCCAGGATCTGACCCTAGTGCCGTGCTCCGGGGCACACGCAGGATCTGCGGTGAGGTGAGCAGCCCTGGTTAAGGGAGACGTCCTGGCTATGCCAGGGACAGCCTGAGCCGAACGCGAAGTCTTGGCAGGACGTGGCCAAATTGCTCCTGGTTCTAGTTGACAGGTAAGTCCAGCAACATGGTGCTGCTCCCTACCAGTGTGTAAGATGCCAAGGCAGAGCGCAGCCAAGGAGTCCAGTGGGCAGAAGCCCCGACTAAGATGTGAATTGCTGGGCTAGGCTGCTGCTGGTCCCTACCCTGCCAGGGGCTGAGTACCTAACCCTGTTTGGTTTTGGAAAGGTGCAGGAGATTTGTGCCGAGGAGCAGGACCTGGGTTCTCTGCTCCAGGACTGGGTGATGCGCTAGAGAATCCAGACCTGCCAACTCCCCTGCTCGCCCCATGAGGTGATTGCTCCTCAAGGCCGTTGAGAGAAGGGAAGTGGCTGGATGGGATGGAGCTGGCTGAGCCGAGGAGGCGGCCGGCTCGGAGTTCCTGCCCTGGGGAATCCCGTCTGAGCAGGGAAAGCCCCTGGGCTGCGGCAGAGCCTGTACACTGGTGGGTCCCTGCTTTGTGCCTCACTGGCTCCAGCTGGTCAAGCCCCTGTGGCCCCCCGGAGCGAGGGGAATTGGGCCGCGTGGCCACGGGGGCCGTTATTAAAGTGCCACCAAGGCCTGTCTAATCCGTGTCTGGGTTTATCCACGAGGGGGGCGCTGGCGTTAATAGCAGAGATTAGGCTTCCCCAGGGCTTGCTAAGCCGCCCAGTCGCGTCCTCCCAGTCGGATTATTGTCTGCAGAGCTGCTCTGGCACAGGGGCTCTAGGCACGGCCATGATAGCCCCCGGCGGCTCTGCTTCCTCGGATGACTCTGTGCATCCTCTTCCCACAGCTCCTGCCCTGGGAGAGAGAGGAACCACTGGAGCAGCACATCCTTCTCCCAAGAGTCTAAGGAGACGTGCTGCTCCCGTGCAGAGAGGGGCATGGATCAAGAGTCTAGAAACCTGCCCACCCTTCCCCTTTCCTTAGGGAGCTGGGGGGGCCCCAGAGCAGAATGAGCCTGTAGCAGCAGTGCACATTGCATAGTGCAGGGCTCAGCACAGACTTGACGCGGAGTGTTCCTGACCGTGGTGGCCTCCCAGCTTGGGAACTTGGCCCCAATCTTATGTTTGTTGCTCTGCAGCAGTGGTGGGCAACCTGCAGCCCGCGCCACTTCCCGCAGCTCCCATTGGCCAGGAACAGCGAACCGCGGCCCCTGGGAGCTGCGGGCGGCCGTGCCTGCGGACGGTCAATGTAAATAAACTGTCTGGCGGCCCCCCCAGCAGATTACCCTGATGGGCTGCGGGCCACAGGTTCCCCCCCACTGCTCTGTGGGATGGCAGAGCTTTCCGGCTTCCTCACATGAGAGATCAGCAAGTGAAGGGAGCCTTCTGTAACTGGAAGGGAAGATAATCGAATGTTGCAGAGAAGCCAAGATTGTGCCTTTCCCAGAGTAGATTGCAGCAGCTCGTGCTGTGTTTAGAAGAGGCTTGTGTGAGGAAAAGAGGCTTTCTTGGAATTCTTCCTGAGAGTTTTATAACCCTCTGCAGTATCATAGAATCATAGGTGTCCGAGGCAGAGCCAGGAAGAAAACCCAGGTGTCCTGACTCCTTTTCCTCCATATGTGAACTGACCTAGCCCGCTGCTTGCCTGCGCCCTGTGTAACAGCCTTCTGCTGTGGGCTCCGAGCTCTTTAAAAAGGGAAGGAAAGTCAGTAATTGAAGTAAACAGAAGCTGAAGCCGCCCCCTCCCTCTGCCCATAGCTCAGCATTGCTTTCCTTCGCAGGGGCAGCTGCTTGGGTCCTGCAGACGCAATTGCTGAGACAGCCCATGGTTAAAGTGAAGGCTGCTCCTCAGGCCTGGCCCTGTAGCTGCTTCATCTAGTTGTGGTGGCCAGTGGCCGCCCTGCATATTTCTGGGAGGCGTCGGCCGCCAGGTGCTAGCTGTGCAGCGCTTGGTTTGATCTTGTGGCTTTTCCTTTTGTCCCCAGGGGCTGCTGTGCCAGGGGGCTGCCCTCCTCTCCGGGAGTGTCTGAGCAGCTTCTCTGTATTTGGAAATCCCTAATCCACGGGGGGGGGTTTGATTCACGCTCTGACCAGCCCCTTTCTTGCTGGGCAGCTGGTGCCATGTCTCTCCCCGCTGCCGGGGGCCTGCTGCAGAGGGGTGCCCACGGGCAGCTCCCGCCCTTCGGGAAGGAGGAAGCCTGCTCTAGTGACCTACTTTTTTAGCTGCAACAAACTGCTGCGCAGCAGAGACCCAGCCCAAGGCTGGCTGCTCCTTGCTCTGGGCTGGCCGGCTGGCTCCGGGGCA
The DNA here is from genome assembly GCA_003942145.1 of Platysternon megacephalum. Classification (NCBI taxonomy): domain Eukaryota; kingdom Metazoa; phylum Chordata; order Testudines; family Platysternidae; genus Platysternon; species Platysternon megacephalum. The sequence continues at coordinate 11,177,683 of QXTE01000039.1, forward strand.
CTGGTCCACAGGACAGCGTGCACTGTGTGGCCTGGCCCACACTGGGGGGAGCTATCGAAATAAGATACGCGACTTCAGCTACAGGAATAGCGTAGCTGAAGTCGAAGTATCTTATTTCGAATTACCTGAAGTAACTTCGCGTCCTCGCAGCGCGGGATCGACGGCCGCGGCTCCCCCGTCGACTCCGCTACCTCCGCTCGCCCTGCTGGAGTGCCGGAGTCGATGGGAGCGCGTTCAGGGATCGATCTATCGCGTCCAGACGAGACGCGATAGATCGATCCCCGATAATTCGATTGCTACCCGCCGATCCAGGCGGGTAGTCTGGACGTACCCTGTGTGTCGGGGGAAACAGAGATCCCTGCAACTCCCTCCTTCGGACAGGCCCCTGGCTGGGTGGGTGCCTTAGAGACCAAGCTGCTCCTAAAGGTGGGGAGAACCCACCCCACTTGGGGCAATGCCAATGACTGTGCCACCCTCATGAGACAGGCAGCAACTGGGGTCGGAAGGGGCATGTGGTCTCTACCCTGCCTCGCTTCACGGGCGTTACGGCTCGTTCCCACACCCCCAAGAGCTCCCAGGTCTGAGCCCCTCCCTCCAGCCCCATGGACATCTGCACATCCATGCTGGAACTGTGATTTCCAGCTCGGGTGGACATAGCCCCACTCGCGTGGATTGAGCCAGCGTGCTGCGAACAGCAGGGTAGCCTCAGCGGGATGGGCACGCTACCCGCCCGAAGCACAATCCCTTGCCGCCTGGCATGTGCGCGGCAGTTCTTACCGTGCTAGTTCTCACCAGACCTAGTGTAGGTGTGTCTCCCTGAGCTCGAAGTCTCCCCTCCAGCTGCAGTGTAGATGTACCCATCGTCGCGGGCAAAGGGCTGGGAGCCCAGAGCTTGTGGGTGCCAATCCTGCCTCCGACACAGATTTGTTCCACAGCCTTGGGCAAGTCACTTAGTGCCTGCCTCTGTCTCCCCAGCTGTCAGAGGGGGCAAACTGACCCTGCCGGCAGGGGGACTGCAGATCCTCAGCCTGCGGTTGTGAGGCACTGGCCGACCGAGAGGACGCGGGGGATCTCTGCCACACACGGCCTAGCCCGTGTCACGTCCCATTCACATTAAAGCCAGAACTGTAAATCAGGATTAGCCGAAAGCGCCAGTTTCCAGCTGGTTTCCTTTTGTTCCATCCTCCCAGATCATAAAACTATAAATACCTCTTGGGCAAGGAGCACGGCTGTAATGTGACCCTCTGACACTTGTGCCGCTGCCGGCCCCACGCGGCCTCGCGCTGGCGCTCCCAGCGAGCGTGGCTGGATCTGCGCACGGCCACGCACTCGCTGCAGCGGCAGGGAGGAAGCTGCCAGGAGCCCAGCGCTTGCTGTTTGGTCTGCGAGAGGCAGCTGACATTTTGGAAGGAAATAGCTGCTGTTTGCTCCTTCCTGTAACAGGGCAGCCTGTGGAGCAGCAGCGCTGGGCTGTCCCTGCGGGCGCGAACCCTTTGCCAAGAGGCAGGATCCCCCTCGGTGCCCAGGGTCGGGGTGCCCAGGTGGCTGGCAAGGCGCTGCCAGGGCGGTGCATGGGGCAGGGCAGAGCGAGGAGAACACCTGTTCCTGCCGTGAGTATCCCCTGCACTCGGGGAAGGGACCAGCAGCTTCTGACCCGGCGCCGAGAGAGAGATTTGTCGCCAGGGCCACCGCTCCGTGCTGGAAGGAGTGAGTTTGCTGCC
>QXTE01000039.1:11194986-11338769 GCA_003942145.1 Platysternon megacephalum
CCCCCCCCGCATCAGCAGGTCCCTTGGTCTGGGCCCCCCTCACCTGGCCCCTCCTGCGGCCCTCTGTGTTCTCGCCTGGGCGGTCTCCCATTCCTGCCCCCAGCCGGCCTCTGCGCCGGGAGCGCTGGGGGAGGGGGACAGGAGTTCTGGGGAGGAGGAGGGGAGCGCTGGGGCAGGGGGTGCAGGGGGAGGGGGATGCTGGAGGGGGCGCTGGGGGAGGGGCGCTCTGGGAGTGGGGGGTGCTGGGGGAGGAGGTGCAGGGGGAGGGGGACACTGGAGAGGGCGCTAGGAGGTGAGGGCCAGGGGAGGGAGACGCTGGGGGAGGGGGGCGCTGGGGTGAGGTGGGGATGCTCCTGGGGCCGGAGCCCTCCCCGCTGGGTTCCCTGCCCGGGTGCAGCTGGCGCCCCCTGAGCCCAGGCGCCGCCCCCTCCCGCAGGGCCGGGTGCCGTTCGCCGTGCCCGAGAAGGTGCTGTGGCCCCAGCTGTGCGAGGCGCTCAACATGAAGTTCAAGGCCGAGGTGCAGAGCAGCCGGGGGCTGACGAAGGAGAACTTGCTCTTCCTGGCCCAGAAGCTCTTCAACAGCAGCAGTGCCCAGCTGGAGGAGTACAGCGCCATGTCCGTCTCCTGGTCCCAGTTCAACAGGGTGAGCTGCGCCAGCGGGGCCCGGGCCGGGAGGGCAGCGGGGGCGCCCGGCTGGGGGGGCTACTTGGTGACAACAGCGTGGGGAGGGTTGTAGGGCAGCAGGAGACCCAGGGTGGCCTGACCCATTAACGTCCTTCCAGTGGCAAAATTCTTACCTTGCCGTCCCCCCCGCCCCCCTCGAGCGCCATCCCCCCCCCATCCCCCTCGAGCGCCGTCCCCCCCGCCCCCCTCGAGCACCATCCCCCCCCATTCCCCTCGAGTGCCGACCCTCCCGCAGCCCTGGCCCGCCATCCCTCCCGTGTGGTGTGTTCTCTGCCCCGCCCCAGGGGAGACTTGCCCGTGCGGGGGCGGGGGTTTGTGCCGTACATGTCCAGGCTGCTCCGGCGCTGCCGTGGATTGCTTTTACCCCCGCGGGCCGGGAGAGAGCCTCATGGCGCAGCCTGCAGGCCTGGCCGTAACTGCTTCGCATTGTTCTTCACCCAGGAGAATTTACCCGGCTGGAATTACACCTTCTGGCAGTGGTTCGACGGGGTCATGGAGGTGCTGAAGAAGCATCAGAAGCCTCACTGGAACGACGGGTGAGACCCTCCTTCCCGTAACGGCCGGCACGGCACAGCCCCCCCCCCTCCAACCGCCAGCCCCTCACCCCCCTCTCTGTGCTCCAGGGCCATCCTGGGCTTCGTCAACAAGCAGCAAGCGCACGACCTGCTGATCAACAAGCCGGACGGGACCTTCCTGCTGCGGTTCAGCGACTCCGAGATCGGGGGCATCACCATCGCCTGGAAGTTCGACTCGCGTGAGTCAGGCTGGGCCCGGGGCAGCGCTGGGCCGGCTTTGCCGCTCTTCTGGCGCATCTCGCCACTGGCTGCGGGGGGGCACCCCACGGTTCCATTGGGGGGCTGGTGGGGAAGAGCTGAAGGAACAGGGGCATCTCACTCTGCCCTGTCGGCCGGCACGAGGGGACGGAGACACGGCCGTGATCTCCATCCAGCGTGGCTGGCGGGGGAGGACGGCCCACAGAGGGTTGGGGCACCTGAGTGCACGGCCGGGTTTGCTCTCGGCTCCTTTCCCTGCCACGTCTGGCCCTTCGCAGCCCGGCTCACGCCGCCACCTTTCTCCTGTAGCCGACCGCAACCTGTGGAACCTGAAACCCTTCACGACCAGAGACTTCTCCATCCGCTCGCTGGCCGACCGCCTGGGTGACCTCAGTTACCTCAACTACGTGTTCCCCGACCGGCCCAAGGACGAGGTCTTCTCCAAGTACTACACGCCGGTTCTCTGTGAGTCGCTCTCGGCTGGGCAGAGCCGCTGCAGCAGGTCCGCCCGACGCGGCGTGTGCTGGCCGAGGGGCTCTGCCGAGACGTGGCCCCGGCTGACCTGGCCTGACCGGGGTGTTCTGTGGCGTGGGTGTGGGGAAGGCAGGCCCCTGCAGCCTGGCAGGACGTGAGGGGCAGTAGCCTGGGGGTGACGGGGCAGCGCCGGATTGCAGGGGCAGGGTTCTCGCCAGCAGCCGGCCTGTGGCTCTGGGAGGAGCCCAGCGTTCGGACTGCTGGGCTCACGGCTCTTTCCTCCAACTGCAGGCAGAGCCGTGGATGGCTACGTGAAGCCGCAGATCAAACAGGTGGTGCCAGAGTAAGTACTTCCCGCCAAGGCGGCTCGTGCCTGGGCTTCCCCCCCCTCCAGCAAGCCAGGCTGTGCCCTGGGCGAGTCCTGCTAGCCCCCCGCAGGCACCTGGCCTGGCCTTTTGGGTGAAGTGCCAGCAAGGAGCTCCCAGTGGGACTCCCCGGGGGAGGCTCGCTGCCTTTCCAGCCCGCTCTGCGCTGGGTTAAAGTCTGTCCCCGGCTCCCTGCCGATGGCTGCGAGCGACTGACACCCAACGCGGTTCGGCTGCCAAACTGGGTCTGCTGGCCCCACGGCCGCAGGCGCCCCCTGTGCGAACGCGGGCCGGGGCGGGGGGCGTAAGGCGCCATTGGCACCCTCCCACAGGGAGCCTGGCCCGAACAGAGCCCCTGGCAGCAGCACCATGGTCCCACCCTGGAGCCAGCCCTGCAGCGTGACACCAAGGCCCCCAGCATCTCTGACCCCCACTGCTCAAATTACAGCGGGGGGCAGGCCCCCTTACTCCTGTTAACAGCTCCCTCAGTTCTGCCTTGTGTCCCCTCCTCCTCACTCTGTGCATTATGCAGCCCCTCGGTGTTCAGGGCCCCCTGCTTTTTTCCCATCATCGGGGCGCTGCTCCCTTGCCAGCGCCCCCAGCCCAGCTGACGCGCCGGCCCCTCGTCTGTTCCAGGTTTGCCAGCGCCTCCGGGGATCCTGCCGCCGGAACAGTCACCTACATGGATCAGGCGCCGTCGCCGGCCGTGTGCTCCCAGCCGCATTACAACGTCTACCCACAGAAGTAGGTGCTGCTCCTTCCCCGGCCCTGAGCCGCGTTCCGGGGGCGAGGGGCTCCCCCGTGCTGGGGGGGGCGTTTAGCTGGAGCACGCTGCTCCCGGCCCCCCGGCGTGGCTATTCTGGGATGCCTCCCCCAGGCTCGCCCTGTCTCTCTCTCTCAGCCCCGACTCTGTGCTGGATCCCGAGGGCGAGTTCGACCTGGACGACACGATGGACGTCGCACGACACGTGGAGGAGCTTCTCCGGCGGCCCATGGACACTCAGTGGATCCCCCACAGCCAGTCGTGACCCTGCGCCGTGGTACGGCCCGGCCCGGCAGCCGTGTCCCTGGGAGCCGATCCGGGGAGCGTGCCCCGTGGAGAGCAGCCCTGTGTTCGTGTCTCTGTGCGTGGGCCCGTGTGTGGGGGGTGCTCGTCCGGGGGCTCTGCTCTGTGCCAGCTGCAGCGTTGTTGTCGTCGGCTGCGTCTGTGGGGTCCCCAGCAGCTCCTGGCTCTGGCAGGGCCCCTCCCCAAATCCTTCCCTGCACTGGCAGTGCCACCTCGTGCCAGGCCTGAGCCAGGTGGGTGCTGGTGTTGGGGGGCGGCTGGGGGCATGGCAGGGTCCCGGTCTAGCTAGTGTCCCCTGGCAGAGCTGCCTCTCTCCGGGCGTGGGGGGACACGGCCCGGCCCAGCCTCACCCCTTAGCAGCCATGTTCATTTCTTTATCAATATCGTCCCCTGGCCTCGTTCCTGGCCCCCCACCCCCGCCACGTTTGCTCACAGCCCCCCTGCCCATCCTCCCCTGACCCGCGCTGTATTATCCCAGCGTGCCCCAGCCCCAAAAGCCAGGCCGGGGGTTGAAAAGCAAGAGGCAACCCTTGTTCTGGGAGGGGAATACTGGGCAGCAGGCTGGGGAGGGACAAGCAGGGGTCTCCTGCCCCCCATAGGCTCATCCCTCCCCCATGTTGGCCCTTGGGTGACACCCCCCGTCCTTGTGGCAGCCATTGCCTTTGGCTCTCAACCACATTTTTCTCGTGACCGAGCAGGTAATAAAATGGATGTTTTCTAAAGCCAGCGGGTGAAGTGAGGCTCTGCATCCAGCCCGGTGCTCAGGGGTGTCCCTCTGTCCCCAGGAGCACAGGGCTGCGGGCCTGGTCCTGTGCACGGGGAGCTGCTGTTCTTAGCCAGCCCCACGCCAGCAGCTGGGCCCAGACAACATGCGGCTGTGCTGGGGGGGGGGCGCGCTCTGGTGCGGGAGCTCAAGGGGCCGTGCTGGGGGGGCGCCGTGCTCTGGTGCAGGAGCTCAAGGGGCCGTGCTGGGGGNTGCCAGCTGCAGCGTTGTTGTCGTCGGCTGCGTCTGTGGGGTCCCCAGCAGCTCCTGGCTCTGGCAGGGCCCCTCCCCAAATCCTTCCCTGCACTGGCAGTGCCACCTCGTGCCAGGCCTGAGCCAGGTGGGTGCTGGTGTTGGGGGGCGGCTGGGGGCATGGCAGGGTCCCGGTCTAGCTAGTGTCCCCTGGCAGAGCTGCCTCTCTCCGGGCGTGGGGGGACACGGCCCGGCCCAGCCTCACCCCTTAGCAGCCATGTTCATTTCTTTATCAATATCGTCCCCTGGCCTCGTTCCTGGCCCCCCACCCCCGCCACGTTTGCTCACAGCCCCCCTGCCCATCCTCCCCTGACCCGCGCTGTATTATCCCAGCGTGCCCCAGCCCCAAAAGCCAGGCCGGGGGTTGAAAAGCAAGAGGCAACCCTTGTTCTGGGAGGGGAATACTGGGCAGCAGGCTGGGGAGGGACAAGCAGGGGTCTCCTGCCCCCCATAGGCTCATCCCTCCCCCATGTTGGCCCTTGGGTGACACCCCCCGTCCTTGTGGCAGCCATTGCCTTTGGCTCTCAACCACATTTTTCTCGTGACCGAGCAGGTAATAAAATGGATGTTTTCTAAAGCCAGCGGGTGAAGTGAGGCTCTGCATCCAGCCCGGTGCTCAGGGGTGTCCCTCTGTCCCCAGGAGCACAGGGCTGCGGGCCTGGTCCTGTGCACGGGGAGCTGCTGTTCTTAGCCAGCCCCACGCCAGCAGCTGGGCCCAGACAACATGCGGCTGTGCTGGGGGGGGGGCGCGCTCTGGTGCGGGAGCTCAAGGGGCCGTGCTGGGGGGGCGCCGTGCTCTGGTGCAGGAGCTCAAGGGGCCGTGCTGGGGGGGGGCGGGCTCTGGTGCGGGAGCTCAAGGGGCCGTGCTGGGGGGGCGCCGTGCTCTGGTGCAGGCGCTCAAGGGGCCGTGCTGGGGGGGGGGGGGCGCGGGGGGGGGGGGGGGGGGCGGGGGGGGGGGTGGGGGGGGGGGGGGCGGGCTCGGGGGGGGGAGCTGCGGGGGCCGGGCTGGGGGGGCGCGGCGCTCTGGTGCAGGAGCTCAGGGGGCGGGGCGGGGGGGGGGCGTGCTCTGGTGCGGGAGTTCAAGGGGGGGCGTGCTCTGGTGCAGGAGCTCAAGGGGCCGTGCGGGGGGGGGGGGCGCGCTCTGGTGCGGGAGCTCAAGGGGCCGTGCTGGGCGGGGGGGGCGCTCTGGTGCGGGAGCTCAAGGGGGGCGTTGAGTACCTTGAGGGACTGGCCCAAGATGATGCAGGGAGGCCATGGCAGAGCTGTGTGCTGCGGTCACTAGGCCCCCCCACCCTGGCCAGCGGGGAGGGAGTGAAATTGGGGCCTGCAGGGGCTGGGGAAAGGAGAAGCCCCCTCCCTCCTCCCCAGCTCCAGGCCACGTTCCAAAGTGAAGCAGCCTCAACTCAGCCCCCCTCTGCCAGCAGAACAGCTGGGCCCCCGTTAGCTCGGCTGCAGCTTTCTGGCTCGCCACGAGGTGGCAGCACAACACAGCTCTAGGGCCCTGCTCCTGCCCCAGCCCTGCAGGCGGGCACCCAGGGGTGCAGCAGGGACCTGCCCTGTCTGAACACAGACCTGGCTGCGCCGTGTGCGGCACAAGGCGTGGGGCTGAGCCCTGACTCCCCCTGAGCTGGGCCCATAGGCCCTGTGCTGCTGTGGCTGGACACCGAAAGGGCCTTCGGGAGCTGGGGCACCCGCTCCTCCTGCGGCTCCTTTGCCAAGGGGCCATGGAGCACCTCCCTGCTGCCATAGCAGCTAAGCCCCCCCACCCCCGTCAAGCCTGCAGGGCGCCCTCTCGGAGCACAGGTAACCCATGCTGTGAATAGCCCCTTGCCCACGCTGCTGGCCTGCCAGTAACAGGAGTCTGGGCTCTGGCCCTCTACCCCCCACTGCGCTCTCCCTCGCACCCAGCACCCCCTTTTATACATGGGGCCTTCAGCCATCCCCCTCCCCCACCAGCAAATCCAAGAGGTTCCCACCCCTCCTCAGTGCAAGAAAAGCACCCGGCCTCCAGCCCTGTGCTCAGGTCAGGTGACTGCTGCGGGCATGAGCGAGTGGCGGCTATAAACCGTAATACATCCCTGGGGCAGGAGGTGGTGCTAGGGAGCCGCTGCGCCCACCCCCAGCCCATGGCCCCTGCCCAGCAAAGCAGGGGAGGTTCCCTGGTGGACCATGGAGCCGGAACAAGCAGCTGTGGCAGGGCAGCAGCAAGGCGCCCGCTCGGCTCGAGCCCTGAGTTTAGAAGCTAAATGCTCTGGCCCCGGCCCTGCTCTGCCTTGGCCCAGCCCTGGGCAGGGAGGCCCATAGTGCCTGCAGAAGGGGACGTGCCCAGGGCGATAAAAACCGATCCAAACAGCTTGTGCACCGCCCCGGGCACTCCCCTCTTCCTTGGGGAAGGGGCACGGGGGCTCCCACGCTGGCATGTCAATAGCCTTGCCTAGCCCACAGCTTCTGGGCTGGAGGGGTTAGTCACGGGACAGCTGGGCTCTGGTTCTGGCCCTGCTCAGCCTGGGGCTCCAACTGCAATGTTCAGTGCCCAAGGCCGGGTTCCTCCCAGGGCTGTTAGTGGCTGGCAGAGCACCCTGCCTGCGGAGCATGGCACCCGCAGAAGGTTCAACAGGAACGGGTGGGACCTGCAGTAGCTCAGGCTGGGCTCTGGTTCCCTGAGGGCAGAGAGTTAGGAACAGCCAGGGGCAGGTTGGAAACACACAGGTTTTGCTGGCTGCCAGGCAGACCCGCCAGGCAGCAGCCTCCACTCCTCTTTCATTAGTGAAGGAGCCAGGCCTGCCCAGGACCCACCGCTTCGGCTGCAGGGGCCAGTTCTGCTATTTCTAGATGTGGAGAAGCAGCCGGGGTGGGGACAGAGGCTTCATTTGTCTTGGTGTTTACCATGCAGCTCACCCCCCTCGCTGTAAAGCTGAGATGATCTAAGCCCGGGCCGCACCTTGGAGAAACAATCCCAACTCTACATACAAAATCATGGGATCTAAATGAGCTGTTACCACTTCAAGCTCTTGGAGTCACTGTGGATAGTTCTCTGAAAACAGCCACTCCATGTGCAACAGCCGTCAAAAAAGCTAATAATCTTAGGAACCATGAGGAAAGGGATAGATAAGACGACAGACGATATCATAATGCCACTATATAAATCCGTGGTACGCCCACACCTTGCCTACCGCGTGCAGATCTGGTCACCCCCTCTCTGTACCTTTTACATTTCTAAGGTAACAAAAATGCTGACGAGTACAGAACAGCTATCTGAGGAGAGACTGAAGAGATGGGGACTGTTCAGCTTGGAAAAGCAACAGCTACAGGGGGATATGAGAGAGGTCTCGAAAATGACTGGTGTGGAGAAAGTATTATTTACCCCTTCACATACCACAAGAACCAGGGGTCAGGCAGTGAAATTAATAGCAGCAGGTTTAAAACAGACAAAAGCAAGTACGTCAGGCAATGCACCATCACCTGGGGAACTCTGCCAGGGCATGTTGTGAAGGCCACAATGATAACAGGAGTTCAAAAAAAGAACTAGATACATTCATGGAGGACAGGTCCACGAATGGCTATTAGCCAAGATGGTCAGGGACACAACCCCATGCTCTAGGTGTCCCCTACGCCTGTTTACCAGAAGCTGGGACTGGCTGACGGGAAGGATTACTCGGTAAAGTTACCCTGTTCTGGTAATTCCCTTTGAAGCTCTGGGCACTGGGCTTTGCTAGCAGACAGGATACTGGGGTAGATGGACCACTGGGCTGACTGTCTGGCTGTTCTTATTGCCCCTGGTTTTTGCATTGAACCCCACAGCGTCTGAGTGACTGCGTAGAGATGAATCCAGCTGGAGCACATGGTCGCTTTAGCACCTTTATTTAGGAGAAAGTTAAAGCCTGTAAATACAGCAATAAAATATACAAAAAATAAAATCTTTACAGTATTGAGCGTCACTAGGGGACGTACAGGCCGGAGGCGGCTGGATGACGGAGAAGCAGAGAGGCAGGCGGGGAGGTGGTGGTGGAAGGAGGCGGCTATTGTGTTAAGAAATAAACCTGGGTCGGCAAACAGTATTCACCTCATCTGAGCACCTAGGTCTGCACCAAAGGGCCAGTTCGGTGAGCGTGAGCCCACGCAGTGCACTAGTGCTAGCCCCGTGCGAAGGCTGCCCGTGGTGTAGGGCCTGGAGCAGCAGCTCAGAACGGGCGCTTGCTGCCGCCCTGGCCTGGGGCTTCTCCAGGCTTCTGGGTTAAGAAAAGGAAACACCCACAAGTGTCTAGAAGCCTGGGTTCAGACCACACTGTAAAATGCAGACAGCTCTTGCTCCGCACCCCTCCTCCCCTCGCCCACCAGCAGCTTGTGCTGATTCAATACTGTGATCCATTAAGCCTGAGAAATTCAAAGCATGGCGCTTGGTTACTCGATTTGGTTGCGTACAGCGTAGAACTGTCTGTGTGTAATGGCTTCATACAGCCACCCTGACTAGCTGCAGGGCGACCCAGGCTCCACGGAGGAGATCCACCTTCTCTGACCCACAACGCTTTGCTGGCCATTTGGCACGTTTCTGGCGGAGGCTAGGAGAGTCGTTAGCTTTCCTCCTGCAGCCCTCACCCCGCACAGCTGGCTGCTGACTCTCCTAGGCCATCCAGCCTGCTAGCTTATCGCTGAAAAAACCACCTTAGACTGAAACGAAGGGCAAAGCCCCCCAGGTTTGTCTAGCGCCTGCTCGTGCGTGGTAGGCCGCGGAGCAGTGAGAACTGGCGCCAGCAGGCCCTGCAAGTCTGTGGGATTTACACTCTGGCTGGAGAGCGCCAAGGACACTGCGTTTGATTCAGGGCCCTGAGGGGCCCGGCCGTCAGGTTACACCAGAGAGCGGCTCGGTAACCGAGGGCACCCCACTGTGACTGCAGTGACTACCTGGAGGAAGGACCCAGCTGCGTGGAATCAGAGAGCATGGGGACGGCAGCCAGTGCGTGGATCTGGTGTGCCAGGGAGAGAACTACTGTCTTGCTCGCTGGAGATTCCCCCGCAGCCCAAGTGTCTCTGCAGGCTGATTTCCAGGGGGCTTGCCTGGAGCAGGAGGCGGGCGCCTGGCCTGCTCGTTGCCCATGCTGGGTCTAGCCTGAGCCCTGGCAGACAGGCAGGGAGCTGAACTGCGCCATTCGCATCGGACTCCAGGTCAGGGGCCAGGACAGCCACTCCCCACGTTGGAGACAGATCCGTCAGGCCACCTGTTAGCCCAGGACCTGGGCTGACGGCCCGTCCAGCCCAGCCTCCGGCCTTTCCTGGAGGCCAGAACCAAGTGCCTCCCGGGAGGCACAACCACTCTGGAATAACCTGCCTGTAGGGGGAAGTCGCTTGGCAGCCCCCTTCGTTCGACGCGGGCTGGTGCCCGAGGCAGATCAGCCCGGCGCGTTCTCCGCACTCCTCACCCCTACGCTGACTAGCTAAAGCTCTTGGTGTTAGGACTGCTGGGTTCCAAGGCTCCTTTCCCGGCTGCCTCAAAGAAACGGCCTGTTCGTTGAAATCCTCGGGGGGATTTGGATGTTAGCGCAGGGACGAGCTGGGAAAGGGGCGTCTGGCAGCGCCGCAGGAGGTCTGGAAAGCGCTTCGCACGGATGGAGGCGGCAATCAGATGCTAACAGGCACTTGATCGAGCAGAAAACGTTTGTTATGGAAGGAAATAGAAAAAAGGTTCCCTGCCCCCAGCCCCCCGACACCACCTCCGAGCGCCGGCTGGGTGCTCCAGTTAAACGGCCACGAGCCGATCGGGACCCCCCAGGCCGACGTCTCTCCCCAGGGAGCAGCCCGGGGACGCTCTGGGGCACGGAGCGAACGCATGACCTAGCAGGACGAGGGAATGACTTGGAGCCGGGAAGCGAGAGTTGTCGAGACGCGGAGCCGGGCACATGGCCCTCACATGGGCGAGGCAGCACACTCCGGAGTCAGCTCCATGTCGAAGGTCAGAGACTCTGCAGGGAAAGAGGGACAGGGGGCCAGTCAGATGGGGGGGAGCCCCTAGAGCCAGCTGGACACAACACGCCTCTCCCAGCTGGGGAGGGTCTAAGGTGAGCCTGGGCTCTCGGAGGGGGCTGGCGCCAGACCCGGAGTCCCCTGCCCGGGGGCACTGAGGGCCCCGGGTTTCTGTGTCCAGGGGCCAGGCATTGCCCACTTACCAAACTGGCCTCCTGCGTTGGCCTCCGCTCCCTCGGTGTTATTGCCAAACTGCATGAGCGAGTCCAGCGTGCGCGGGGACATGGGCAGGTCGATGGTGTTGCTGCAGGTCGTTCTGTAGTGGGAGGGGACAGCACGAGAGAAGCCGTGAGAGGCCGAGAGCCGTGTCCAGCAGCGGGGCTGCCTAGTGTCGGACGGAGCTGGGCCTGCGTGGGAGGGGGGCTCTCACACGGGAAGGATGGTGCCTGGGATCAATGCCCAGCTCTGCGCCCACTTCCTGGGTGACCCTGTGCCTTTGGGTCCCACTTCTCCAAAATGGGGAGAACCCCCCTTTCCCCCCCCCACCGCGGGGCTGAGCCGGCGAGTCTCTGAGCGCCTTGGGACGGGGCGTCTGCGCAGCACCCAACAGGGCCGGATCTTGGGCTCGCTGCACCAGAGTCTGGCTCTCGCAGTCGAGGCACGTCCGTCGTGGCCCCTACGGAGCAGCGCGACCTGTGCTCAGACACCCCCAGGCAGCAGCCTCCTCAGAGAACACTTACGGGGTGACACAGATGAACTTGGTCTTCAGGTACGGCGCAGTGCCTGTGGGGAGAAGAGCAGGTTAGTTGAACGCCGTCTGTCCCAGCCTGGTCGGCCCCGTACCCGGCCAGCCGCAGACGGGCCGGCTTCTCTACCCACGAGCACAGGAAGCATCGATCCAGGCAGGGAGGCAGCTCCCTGCCATCGTGACGCTGGTCGTTAGCGGCTGCCGGATCTGCCCGACGCTCCCTCTCCGCAGAGCTCCCGCCAGCCACTGGACAGAGACAGCAGGGGCGGAATGTCAACGACTACCTGAGTCCGTAGCTTCGGGGTGCTCCTGGCTCTCCGGGCGACAGTATTTGCCAAAGGCTTCCTCCTTGGGGATGTCGGGGTACAGGTAGACCAGGGGCGAGACCAGGATGTTGGTGGCATCCATGATTTTGTAGCCCATGATGATTTCCGCGAACGACATGCTGTTGAGCTGCTGCTTGGTGTACGGCTCCACGGACTGGATCTGGGTTTTCCCTGGAGGAGGAGGCAGCGTTTCACGCGGGCCCGTTCCTGGCTCACTCGGGAAACACCCCACAGAATGACCAGGAACAGAGACAGCCCACCCAGCCGTGGCTAGCCGCAGCGGAGCAGCTGCGGAAGAACAGAGGCAGGTTCTGGGCATGGCAGCATGGAGCCCGGGGATCCAGGTTCCGGGGAGGTGCAGAACACCCCCCGTTCCTGGCAGCACCAGGCACTCAGCATCCTGGGGCTGGTTACTACGGTTACACGGCTCACGTGACCGGGCGGGGGGAAGGAGGGGCAGTGGTTAGAGCGCTGGCTGGGGACTCGGAGAGCGGGGTTCAAGCCCCGTGACCCTGGCCGACTCTGCTGGGTGGCAGAGTTGATCGCAGGGCAGGGCAAAGACACGCTAAGATCACGGGACCACGCGACTCCCCCCCGGCTCGGCGACCGGCCCTGTCCGGACACACGAGCTCTGCCCGCGGGGCGCGTACCACTGATGTCCTTCTCCACCCAGGTGAAGGTGATGCCCCCCTCCTTGCTGCTCTCGCTGAACCGCAGCAGGAAGGTGCCCGGCGGCTTGGTGCTCAGGATGGCGCGCTCCCGCTCCTTGCTGATGAACCCCATGATGTACCTGGCAGAGGGGAGACAGCGCTGAGCAACACGGCGATCGGCTCTATCGCCGCCTCCCTCCCCCACCCCCAGAGCCCTGCGGCCGCAGGACCCGACCCGCCGGCCGGGGCTGCTGCGGACGGTTGCTAGGCGCGGTCCCAGTGGGCCTGCGGACGATTTGAAGCCACGGGGAGAGGAACTTTCTCCAGGGGCTGATTTGCCCCTGGGTGTTGGCCGAGACAGATCCATTGACCACAGGACGGTTCTTCCTGCTAGTTGTCACCATGCAGCCAATGCCGCGGCCGGGAGGGAAGGAGGGAGCTGTGGTCCAGCCCCCACGTGCATCCTCAGAATGGGCTGCCAGTTTGATACACCTGGGCCACGCCCCCAGGGCTAACGGGCCGGCTCGCATGTCCTGAGGGCCTGACGTCGGCTGCAGGGCTTCCCAGAGCTCAGTCCAGAAAGGACCAGCCGAGCCCCCAGGCTGACCGGCGACACGCAGGCCAGAGATCCCACCCGGCTCCAGCATCCAGCCCACAGCGTGGAGCGGAGCTAGGGCACGTTCCAGGAAGAGACCCCAGTCCTGGTTCAAAGCCTGCACCGCAGCCCTGGCTGAGCTGTTCCCAGGGCTAATGCCCCCCGCCCCCCCCAGTAAAGCGTGCACCCCCCATTTCTAATCTGCATCAGCTCCTGAAACAAAGTTCAGTAACTGCAAAGGGGGAGCTCACAGGGGCTGGCATTAGGGAAAACGCCCCAGGCTTCGGGAGTCATGGACCCCCCCCCCCCCCCCCCCCCCCCCCCCCCCCCCCCCCCCCCCCCCCCCCCCCCCNCCTGGGCCCAGGCCCCTCCCTAGCTGCAGGGTCCCAGGGCTTGTGGCCACAGCTCACCCTTCATTCCACAGCGCCAGGATGTATTTCTTCACAAGGTCGATGATGTTGTCCAGCCAGACCCAGAAGGAAAACCCTTTGCTGGCCATGTTTTCCTGCGGAGGAGAGAGAGATGCCAGGTCAGCGCAGGCCCGGGGAGGGGAACGTGGAGCGGGGCGCGCCGCGGGGCAGTTCTCACCTTGCAGAATTTGGCCCACGTGATCTGGCAGCCGGAGTAGTTGACGCCTGGCCCTAGGGTGGGGGCAGAGCAGGTCGTTAGCACTGGAGAGATTTCCTTAACGAACGGCATTTCCACGGGTCCATGAACCGAGCCTGACCGCAGAGCCCCACACACCACAGGGGATCCCGCAGCTGCTGCTGCCCATGCTCCCGGCTAGCGAGTCAGGCCAGGAACAAACTCAGCCTCTGCCTTCGGCCTGCGTCACTTGGCACGGACCCTGCCATGTCTCAAGAGCGGGCAGGGCTCACCGGGGCCTCGGCCTCCTGCCGAGTTTCACCCCCACACACCAACACCCAGCTCTCCCCGGCTGGAAGGACGCCAGCCACAAGCCCCTCTCTCGCACTCGCTGCCTGGGTCCCGAAGCATCGGGACCAGCCTCTGCTGGGATGCTGGGCAGGCTCCCCCTGGCCCAGGGACAGAGCCCACCCGCCTGCCTAAGGGGTTTAGAATCCATGGGCACAGCCGGGGGGCAGGGCAGGTTACCTAGGAGTTTCTCTGCCAGCGTGGTCAGCTGTTCGATGCTGAGACCCCGCTTGGTGGTGGAGGAGAATTGCCAGCTGAGGACTTCGGCCACCTGGTCCCACGTGCCGATCGGGGGCTTGGTGAAGAAGTTCACGTTCTGCGGGAGGAAATGAAACCTCCCTGTGGGTGACGCTGACAGAGGCCAGGAAACACACCAGCTTGCAGCGGTCAGCCCGAAGGGGGACGCTGCCCAGCCCGACCCCCCAGCCCCCTTTGACAGGGTACCGTGGGCGAAGGAACTGCCGTCCCGTGGGCAGTGCTTCTACCACCTCGGGCCAGCAACTGCCTCTTGCCTTGACTCAGTTTCCCCTCTTCTCCTCTCTGCCTCGTCTGGGTGACTGGGAAGCTCCGAGGCAGGGACTGTCTACGTGCAGCACCAGGGCCCCGGATCTCAGCCGTGCCGTCTAGATCCTGGCACAGTCCCCATTACAGGGGTGGCTGCGGCTCCGGCCTCCGACCACGCGACCGCCCAGCGCAGACTCAGCCCCCAGGCCCGGCCCGGCCACGCGACCGCCCCCAGGCCCGGCCCGGCCCGGCGCGCCCACGCAAAGCGCTGCCGACACGCGGCGCACAGACTCGGGTTCGGAGGATGTTTCACACGAGTCTGACCTGGAGCCGTCAGGCCCAGGCAGCTCAGCTGGGCAGAGCCAGACGCTCTCGGGGGAGCCCCTCAGGGGGCCCTGCCGAGTCTCTCCCACCCAGGGGCCACGCGGCGGGCGGGGCACTGCTGGGCAGGCCACACACGTACCTTGGGGTTGTTTGTCAGCATGTTGTACCACAGGATGGACGCCCAGGCGTTGGGCATCTGGCAGATGTTGGAAATGACCACGACGGGCAGCGAGTGGGTCTAGGGAGACGAGACACGGTTGTTTCTTTAGGCCCCTCCGGACGGACACACACACCCGCCACCTGCCCCGGCCCCATCTCCCGGCCCAGGCCCGGCAGCGCTCTGCAAGCCGAGCCGTCTGGCTGCGCCCTGCCATGGGTCCCCGATGCCAGCGCAGCCTCGTCTCTAGCGCGCTCTCCCTGCTCAAGCCGGCCGCCCCCTCTGCCATGAGCGGTTTCACCCAGTGCTAGGGCCACAGCAGCTCCCTTTGCCCATCTCCTCCTGGGAGCCTCGCGAAGGCAGCGATCGAGGAGAGCGACGGCGCTCTGCCTAATGCTCTGCAGGCCCGGACAAGCCATCGGAGAAGCGGGCCCTTCATCTGAGGGGGAAGCCGGCAGCACCTTCCCAGCTGGGCTGGACGACCCCCTATTGCTCCCGCCGGGGGGCGGAGGAGAGAGAAGCTCCGCCCGGCAACGATTCCCACAGGACTCACCTCCAGGTCGATCTTCAGGCCCTGGTGATAGACCTCGGTCTCGAAGGTGATGAGGTGCAGCTCCTCCGTGACAATCAGGGAGGCCTGGGAGGGCGACAGGGCGTTCAGAGGACGCCAGCTTCCCCCGCACCCCTGCGGGCCTGGCGACCGACAGACCAGGCACTGCTCTGGGTCACAGAGCCGCATGGGCGCCAGTGGGCTGGCACCCGGGCACAGCGGGGCCAGCAGCGGCCTGTTCACCCCAGACGCCCTGCGGGTACTCGGGCTTGACCCCTTTTGCAGGGGCCCATTGGGGTGCGGCTCTGCCTCCCTGCAGAACGCGGCGCCCAAAACCTTCCCTACAGACGGTCTGGAGAAGAGAACTCCACAGTGAGCTCTGGAGGGGCCGCCCGGGGGGAGGGACTGGTGGGAGCTCTCCCAGCCCAGAGGGAGGGGACCAGAGGGGTCTCCATCAGGGCCCCCCAGGCCGCCTCTCCGGCCACGCGCGCAGGCTCGGACACTCACGTCGCAGTTGGCTCTGCCCCCGTTGCCGCACCTCTGCTCCCGCAGCGTCTGCAAAGAGAAGGGACAAGCTAAAGCCCAGGCCAGCTACGGGGGCCGGGCCCCAGGCCAGCTACGGGGGCCGGGCCCCAGGCCAGCTACGGGGGCCGGGCCCCAGGCCAGCTACGGGGGCCGGGCCCCAGGCCAGCTACCCACCAGGTGCTTGAACTCCGCCGACAAGCTGCCATTGTTTGACTCCTCCATGTTCATGACCTTTGTGTTCGTCCCCAGGATGTTAAACTTCCGGGACCTGGAGGGGGGAGAAGGACGGTTAGGACCCCCCGGAGCCCAGCAACAGCGCAGGGGGCAGGACGACGCGCGCATCGGGGGACAGAGAGAAAAAGACAAGAAGCGTTGGCTCCACTTACCCCCGGAGTGCGGCAACGTCACCAGAGTCCCTGCGGAGGAGAGAGAGGCAGTGTTGGTTCGCTCCAGAGCGGAGGGCACGTCCCATTTATACCCCCCGACCCCGGTGGGCACCGCAGCTCCCAAGGGGCCCTGACTTGGTGCGGACGGCTCACGTGCACTCTGACCCCAGCACCCCAAGGGCACCCGAACGAGGGCCACTCCAATGGGCGTGAAAGCCTCCCCCGTGCCCACGGAGCCCTCGCTCGTGCTGGGTCTCAGCACAGGAGCGGATTCCCCCAGGAGAGGCTGGTGCCCGGGCAGAGCCCATGGCCTCGGCTTGCCCCTTTGTTCAGCGACTCCACCCCAGCCCAGAGCGCGATACTCACTTGTCAATGCAGACTTTAATCTTCAGCTGGTAGTTCAGCTCAGGAAACTTGACGAGTAACCTGTCGGGAGGTAGCAGGCGTTTCAGCACGAGCCGTTCGGACGCCAGAGCAGCCTTTGCTGGTGGCGACGAGCTGAGAATCGCAGGAGGTTTAAGCACCACTTAAACCAGCAGAGCCGCGTGCACTTCCCTGGCCACAACGCGCAGAGCCGCTGGGGCGGCGCCGTGCCCACGAAGGCTCCCCAGCAAAGGCCCAGGGATGTCTTCGCTTCCGGAAGATCAGAACCCCATTCCCAGGGCACCAGCCCTCGCAGCTGCTGTGGAGTGTGCTGGGAGCTGCGGGTGCGCCGAGGCTCCGGCCGTTAGCACCCACTGCCCCCTGGCTCCCCCATGCACTCCGGGGACAGCTCCCAGCTGGGGATCTGACCAGGGAAGGGACTGGTCCCAGGCCACGCGGCGGAACTGGGATCAGTACTCGGGAGCCCCCGGCTCTCGATCTCACGCCCGTCCCTCCCCACTCCAGGAGCTCCAACGCCAGCTGCTGGATGACCCCACCACACCGGGGCCTTTGCCTCCAAACCCAGGGGCTGGGGTCATGCTGCTCTTGTTGCAAGCGTTCCAACGTGACGGAGCAGAAAGGTGCCGTGCGGGAGAGGCTGGGCCAGGGGAACGCGGGCGACAGGAGCCAGGCACAGCAGCTGGGCCAGGCACCGCTTCCCAAGAGATCGGTCGAGGCAGAACCGTGACCAGCAGCGGATGCAGGAGCGCTCGCCACGTCCTCCCGCCAGGCCCGGCTGCAGGGGCAGAGGAACAAGAACCCGCAGGGTCTCCGGGAACTGGCCTGCTCCTGCAGCACCGCCGGGCATTCGGGCCCGATTCCCCCACCCTGGCAGCACGGACGTTCTCCAACCAAACTAAGGCGCAAAAGGACCCTCCGGATGCACACTAACAGTGGCCGCGTTTGGCCTCCCCACCTCGACAGCGTCCCTTGAGCTCCCCCAGCACAAACCAAGCCTCACCTGACTTTGGTGGTGAACTGCACGCCGGTTTTGATGACCAGGGGGCGATCTGGGTGCATGGGCATGCAGGGCTGCCTCTCCACCACGAAGGCGCTGCGGGACGAGAGCACATGGAGCGTCATGCTCAAACACGCCCGCACTGCCAGCCTCATCCCTGCGATAGCTGCTCCCAGACGCGCACAGGGTCAGCGGGAGCAGCTCTTTGTCCTCGTGACGCGCCCACGGTACCTTTTCATTAGATTCCTGAACAGCTCCACGATCCTCTCCTCCAACATGGGCCGGTGCTGGACGATCGGGTCTCCTTTGTAAGAGACTTTCTGCTGCAGCTCCTCTAGCTTCTTGATCTGCTGCCGTGTCTGAAGCTGGGACTCTGCGAGGGACGTGATCCTAGAGGAGGGGGGGAAGCTGAGTTAGCGCCTCGTTAGCCAGCTGAGAGCACCTCACTAGTTCAGCCTATTACTGTCCTGAGCACCAGCAATCTGCCGCCAGCAGAGGGGAGACTCCTGGCTCCCCGCTCGGTACCTTTCCCCCCCAGGCTGCAGGAGAACGCTTGAGGCGCACAAGTTTTGCGAAGGAGAACTCTGTAAATTGCTCAGTAGTGGCCTGGGCAGGGCCGTGAGTCTTCACAGCCACCTTGCAAGATCACACCGGCCGGGGCAAAGGATTTGATTTGACAGGCAAATCAAAAACCATTAATTCTTCCGGCAGCCAGGCGGGCTGGTACAGGGCACCTTTGGGCTGGGGAAAGACTGGGGACTATTCGACCAGGCGGGAGGAGGGTCCCGGGACAGAAATCCGTTCCTGGGGGTTTGAATTAAAGCCCTGTTTGGGATCCGAGCAGCACCCAGCCAGCTCTCAGTGGGGAGCACTAATGGGAACAGGCCGTGGGGGGGCTCACAGGTTCTCACCAATTTTCCAGGCGATCCAGGCAGATGTTGGGAGGGCCCCCGATACAGGCGATTTGCTGCCTTCTCTTCCAGTCAGCCAGCTCCTCGTCTGCCAGCGTCTTCTGCACGTACTCCATGGCCGACAGCAGCCCGGCCAGTTCACTCACAATCCCCTAATCAAGGGAACAAGACGGTCAGGTGTCGCCGGATCCCTCCGGTCCCTGCAAGTTCCAGATCCCTTAGACGGGAGGGGCCCCGCAAGGCACCTGCAGCTCTGCCAGCACCAGTGGCTTCTCCAGCGGCTCTGTGCACGTGTTCTGTTCTAGCCAGTCCTTATATCAAGCCCCTCACCGTGGTATCCGAGCACCCGGACACTGAATTTAGGGACAGATGTTCAAGTGCTCAGTGCCCAGAGGTGGGGCCAGATTTCCCAGCTCAGCTCCCAACCTGCCAAGCTCTGTTCTGGCCATGTGTCATGGTGCCTACATGGGAGCAGAGCCCTTCGGGGGGGGAGTCTGGCCCCGGGCTGCTCTCCGCACACGGGATGCACCACGAACACAGCAGCTGGGAAGTGGATTTAGTTCAGCCACTGCACACCCTTGGGTGGGGGCTTTTCGCTTTCAAACAGAATCAGCAGAAGTCAGGGTTGGGTAGGTCTGAAAGCGCCTGCACTGGGTTAGCGAGATCACACAAAACACGTCTAACGTGTGCGCACGGACAGGACGGGAGCGTCCCACTACACAGCTCAGCTGCTCTTCGGCACGAGGCCACTTGCTGACAGATGCAGGAGCTGCCTCCGGTCTTTTCATTTGGTATTTTCTACCCGGGCCTAAGACGGGACAAAGCCGGTTTGGCGCCCGAGAGGGACCCAGCCGGGCGCTTTGACAAGCAAGGGCATGCGGGGCGGGGGAGGAGAGAGAAGAGAGCACTGTACTCTGCGCATTTGGTCCAGCGCGGTCAGCATCTGTTCCAGCTGCTGCATCTTTTGCCGCGTCACGGACTGATTGTTTCCGTTCAGATCCTGCATATCTGGGTGGGAGAAGAGCGAGTTACTCACCAAACGCACACGCCCCAGCCCTCTCCCAGCGTCCCCCCAGCTCCCTGCTCAAACAGTCCCCTGCCCAGCAGAAGGTGCTGGGCTTTTGGTTTTAACTCTCCATCTCTCCAGCCCCATAGGGGCTGGAACTCGGGGGGCTGCCGCACCCCCGGCTTGAAGTGGTTTCCATCATGTACAGGGTTTACAGTTTGGTTCAATCGCTCTCAGCACCCCCCCCAAATTGTTCCCACACCCCCGCCCGGCCCCCTGTATTTATCCTCACACCCCCAGTCAGCACCGGGATCCCCACTGCCTGGGCCAGACAGCGACCGTCACGCCCGGCCGAGGCGCACAGACTGAGCGACTGCACAAGTCACAGGGGGTCTGTGGCTGAGCCAGGAATAGAACTGGGGTCTCCTGTCCTTGCCCTCGCTGGGAGGAATGCCGGGCTGGGCCCCCACCCTGGGCAGCAATGGCTCAGACAGGCCTCACCAGGTCTCACCTCCCAGCACGTTCCCCTCCAGACAGGCGCTTCCCCCTTTACCTCCTTGGCTTTTCAACGTCTTGTAGTTGAAGTCGAAGTCGTCCTGGAGATTCTCCACCACCTTCATCTTTTGCTCCAGATCCTGCAAGGCCAGGGGTCGGGGGTCATTTCAGGGGCAGAGGTTCAAACGCACTCAGCAGGGCCAGGGGTCGGGGGTCATTTCAGGGGCAGAGGTTCAAACGCACTCAGCAGGGCCGGGGGTCGGGGGTCATTTCAGGGGCAGAGGTTCAAACGCACTCAGCAGGGCCAGGGGATTCCCAGGGCCGGTCCTGGGGCAGCTGGGCTGACCTACCTGCACCCGCTTCCTCACGTCCTGTAGATGCTGCTCCAGCATCTGCTGCTTCTCCGTCACCACGGCGGCCGTGGGGTGAGACGCCTGCCCGCCTTGCTGCGCAGGGGAAACAAGATGGCGTTTGGGGGAGCTGGATCACAGACCCTGCAGAAATACGTCTGCCCGCGGGGGAGCTGCTTGCGCTGCTAGGGAGCTCCTGGAACGGCCGGGCAGCTCCTGGAATGGCCGGGCAGCTCCTGGAACGGCCGGGCAGCTCTTGGCTCAGGGCTTTGCAAGCAGATTTGCCTCCCCCCCCCCACGAATCAAACCAGCAGCGTTGAGTCCTGGGATTGTGGCTCAGGGGCCTCGGAGCTTAGCAGATGCCCCCACCCCCACCCCACCCTGCCGCTCTCTCTGTCCCCCAGCGAGACCAGCTGAACACAGACGAGGAGAGAAGACAGGTGGATGCACAGACCGGGNCTGGAATGGCCGGGCAGCTCCTGGAACGGCCGGGCAGCTCTTGGCTCAGGGCTTTGCAAGCAGATTTGCCTCCCCCCCCCCACGAATCAAACCAGCAGCGTTGAGTCCTGGGATTGTGGCTCGGGGGCCTCGGAGCTTAGCAGATGCCCCCACCCCCACCCCACCCTGCCGCTCTCTCTGCCCCCCAGCGAGACCAGCTGAACACAGACGAGGAGAGAAGACAGGTGGATGCACAGACCGGGGGGGCAGTGACACAGGGCCCTACCTAGCACACAAGCAACAGCAGCCAAAGGCCGTTCGTTGGCGTCCTGCACTGCTGGAAACTCGCCGCTTTCCACGCACGCTGAACTAACATGGCCCCCATCCTGACGGATCCCGCGAATGGCCCCTCAAATCCCACAAGGCCTTTGGTACCGTCGACGCCCCACTTCCGCCCAAAGGGCGCGTAGGCCTGTACTACATCAGGGCGGGGGGGGAGCGCCCGGCAGGGAACCGCCGCAGCGAAGAGCTGGAGCCCGCCCCGCTCTCACCTGGGCCGCGGTTGCAGCTGTCTGGAGCAAGCGAGATTCTTCCCAGAGACACCGAGCCACAATCCGGGCGATTTCCATTGGCTTTTCCAGGTACCTGCTCTATATGCGTTTTCGGAGAGGGGGACAGGAGAAAAACAAAACATCCAACCAACATTGAGCAGGTGACGACAACGACAGAGATGGTCAAGCCTAGGGCAAAGGCCGAGCGTTTCACAGCCGTTCAGGGAACCGCTGAGGGGTTTAACAGGAACTGGGAATCACGCCCTGCTAGGCTGAGGTTTTCTCCCTCAAAAAAAACCCTGCCTAAAATGTAGAGTGGATTCGTCTCAGTTTTGCAGAGTCCAGCATGAGCTGCTGGTGCCTCCCTGGACACAGACGATCCACAAGTGCATTTTACAAGCAGTTAGTAGAACCTGCCACTCCCTCCCCCCCCTCAGTTTCCCCGGGAAGTGACCTGGTCACAGAGGGAATCATTATCAGCGTTGGGACTAGAACCCAGGAGTCCTGGTCCCCAGTCTCAGTAAGGCCTGGGGCATGCCCCCAGCTCTGCTGGCCCCCTGGCCGGCTCGAACAGCAGCACGGAGGGGCCCGAGTACAAGGGCTGTCAAAGGTCTCGGACCAGCAGAGCCATGTCACCGGGAGGCAGGAGGGTGACCAGTATAGCTGCACTGGTGCAAACCCTCGTGTGGACAATTCTACTGCGATACAGGGGCCACGACGGGGCATCTGAACCCCGCAACAGCCAGGAAAGGGTTAACGAGCTGCTGGGGGCTCCGTCAGTCCTACCCGGACTGGGAGGGAGGTGTAAAGGGGGGAAGCTGGGGGCTGGCTGGGAGGAGATGCCGAGCTCTGACTCGGAGACAGGCCTGGCTGGGGTCAGGCGCTGACCCGAGACGGCTGCTGACAGAGCCCTGAGGGAAGGCGATGCTGAAGTGGGGCTGCTGCTTCGGCATTGCTACCTGTGACCTGCCCGTTGCTGCCGAGCGAGACGCCGGCCGGGGACGCCCTGCCTGAAGGGGCGACAGCCCCGGGCAAAGGGCCCAGCAGTGGTTTGTTGCGTGGCTACGTGGTGCAGCTAGACAGGGCCTAAGGGTGAGTCGAGCCCGTAAGTTTCATGGGTCCCGAGGTCAGGGAAGCAATCGGAGCTTCCTTCGCTAGCCGGCCGGGCCGAGAACCCTGCTGCGTCTGAGCACGAGAGACGCCGCCGCGTAGGAGAGCAGTGCTTCTCCCCCATGCGCCCCACCCTGCCACCCGTGCTACTGACTCCAGAGGCTCTTTGTGGGACCCCCAGATCTGTAGCCCCCCCCCCCGGTTGCACGGGACCCACCTGCAGGAACTGTTTGATCCTGCGCAGGTTGTGCTGGTAGAGGACGTTGGATTCCTGCAGGAAGCGGCTGTACTGCTGATCGATCTCCCCCAGCAGGTTGTGGAAGACCAGCGTGGCGTGGGACTCCTTGCTGGCAGCATACGCCCTGCCAGGGAGGGACGGGAGAGAGGCGGGATTGAAATAAACCCGTAGCACAGATGCAAGGAGGGGGGTAGGAACAGTCGGTGCACCAGCACCGGCCCCACTCTGCTCACCCCAGCCTTAGCCCAGGACGACTCCATCAGCTGCAGGGGAGCGACTCCCATGAGCACAGCGAGGGCAGGACCAGGCTCCCCGCTGGGACATGACCCCTCGGCACCTAGTTGCCCAGCAAGGGCCCCCTAAGAAAGTCCCGGTGAGAGCAAGAGGCGCCGTCTGCACACTTGAGTCGAGCGCTGCAGAAACCGGCTCATCCGTGCGTGCAGGCCCGACTCACTCATGCAGGCAGCCGTGCATGCAAATTCTACGGGGCCATTTTTAGGCTGCCACTGACAGCTTGGCCCGAGCTAGTTTTTGCAAGCTCAGTACATGCTCTGCATCGGTACCCTCCACCTCCCGCCGCGGGGAGAGTCTTCACGAGCCAGCGCCCAATCCTGGACCCGCTTGCAATGTGTAATGTCAAATCCCCCATTAAAAGTGCTCCAGCACCATGCACCTGGGCTGCCCTACCTGCCTGCAGGTGTGACGCACACCAACGTTCCCCGCCGTGGCAGCGTCAGGCCAGCCAGTGACGCAGGCGAGAGAGGGGAGGGGAAGTGCTAGTCTTTGCAGATCCCTCCCCCGGCTCCAGTGCTAGGAGAGACGCTCAGCAAGGGCCAGATTCACCCTGTGCAAAGGGCTAAGCACCAGGGCCAGGCGGCCTGAAACCCACCAGGCGCCACTTCATTGGCACCTAGCCCTGGTATCGGCCCCGGGCACGGGGAGAGCGTCAGCCAGACAGCCCCAGCAGGCCAGAGCGCGGACGCGCCGTTTGGCAACAGCAGGCCAAGGGCAGGAGGTTTGGAACAGAGGAATTGCCGGACCAGGTGCCCACCTAGTGCAGTCTCCTGCCCCCAGCTGCTGCAGTTACGGGATAGCCGCCCCAGTCCCTGCCTGACCCCCACGCGCTGGAGGCTGGCTCATGCCCTGCAGCAGGCAGACAACCCAACTGCCGCCTGCCGCCGGCACTGCACGAGGACTTACCAGTCCTGGCTTTCGATCCAGGGGGCCAGGAACTGCCTGAGCTCCATGGGGAAGCTGTCGCTATAGAGCTGATGCAGCTGCTCCAGGTACCGCGTGTCCAGCTGCTGCAGCTGATTCCATTGCGCCATCTCGGCTGACTCTGGAAACCTGGCAACACACAGAGAACCGCGTCAGAGCCGCAGGGGCACGTCTTCGTTCACCGGGGAACGACTCCCGCCGGGCGTCTGCCACACGCTCCGACCCGCACGGTGGAGGATGCTCCACTGGAGCGACTAGTGATTGTCATCACAGCCTGTGGGGAGGGTTCCAGTCAGATTTAACCCCACCCCCCACCCCCCGTTTTGCCAGGCTCCTCGCCCATCGGGTGGGCCGCCTGGAAGGGTGGCATCTCCCGTGCTTGATCTGAGCCCAAAGCTCAGTTTTCTTTAAGGCTGATGGAAATCCCCTCGGCCATTTCTGAATTCAGCAGAAAGAGAACGGACCCAGTCTTCCCCATTTTCAGAGACGTTCCTGTCTTTGTTATCGCCCCTCCCCCCACAGGAGACAAAAATAACTCCCCCGACACGCCGCAGAGCGGCCTGCACGGAGCGCCTCCCCCGGGCATGGGGCATGAAGTGGGAATTGCCAGAAGTGTTTCTATGAATCCCGTGCGTGCCTCAGTTTCCCCTCTTTGCATTGCTGTTGGGAGGGAAGGATTATGTTTGCTCTCAGGGCAGACTAACAGACTTTGCTGTCTGCCCAGAATGAGTCATTTTGAAACGGGCTGAAACTGACCCAGATCAACAAGGGGCCCAGAGAAACAAGGGCTCATGGCTCCCACTCTCAGCAGGGAAGCTGAGCAGAGACCACAGGTGGAGAACAAAGGACGGAGAGGGGTGAGGAAGGGGGATACGCCTGGGCTCAGGAAGAAGCAGGAGCCCTCGCACCTGGCAGCTGACAGGGAGCCTGAAGATGCTTCACGACAGCTTGGCGGGTGAATTGCTCTGGGCGGAGCAGAACTGACTCTGCTTTAATCCTTCATTTCTCTGAGCTAACCGAAGCCAACCGGACCGCAGCACGGCAAGTCCCCAGATAGCATTTGCAAACCAGGATTCCTGAGGTGTCGCTGCAAATACCTGCGGAGGCACCTGCAGGGCGGGCATGTCCGTCCCACGAGTCTGCCTCAGGGGGCTTGCTGAGCGGCGCTCACAGGGCGAAGCAGCCCAGCGTGGCCTGTCCTGAAGGTAGAGGGGCCCCCCCAGAGGTCTGGCACACTGAGGGGGTTCTCCAAGAGCCCGATCAAAGGCTGGGGTGTAGCTCCAATCCTGTGGATCCGGGGCCCCAGGACGAGCCGCTATGGGCCGGATAACAACAGGCTAGTGGGACCAGGCTGCTGGATGCTCACAGAAAGGCTCCGTGTACCACTCAGCAGGACAAGTTGAAGGAATGAAAGCTGGCCAGGACACACTGAACAGAGGTAGGACCAAGTGCTCTGACTAGGGGATTTAGAGACGCCTCAGGAATAACAGACAAACCCGATGACCCGAATCTCAGGCCTATCTTCTGATCCATCTGCCCTAGGGTACATCTGCAACTGGAAAGAAACTTGGTCTAGAACGAGCTGCCAGAGTGAACAGCGCAATAGGGCAGCTAGACTCTGAAGGTTAAAATTCACCCTGGTGCAGTCAGCCCACGCTCCCCTCTCACCCCTTCCTGCATAGGCCCGGGCCGGCCCCCTGCGCAGGAGCAAAATTCACCCTGTGACACGGGGACCCCGCACGCGCTGGTTTTCAGGAGCGCGATGCCACGGCACAAGCCCGGCTTCGCTCTCCGGTCCCTGGTGGCAGACACACACCCGGCTAGTGTTCTCTCACCGAGAGCCTGGCTCCGGTCAGTGCTGAGGTTAGAAGGTTAACGAGGGCAAAGTGATGAGAAAAATCAAACAAGAGGTTAGAGCATCCTCTTAGGGCACGTCTGCTGCCCCCCTCCTTTCTGCTGCCAGGACACAACTGCACCTATTTGTCCACCCGTCCACCAGCAGCAGGGAAGTGCATGGAGAGAGGCAGCTCCCAGGCCTTTGCTCAGGGTTAGTTTGATACCATTGAGCGCAAGACCCCAGGACATCGATTTTCCAGTGAGGTCCCTAAGACACACTACACAGCCCATCCACAGGGGTCTTTGGGGCTCCGTTCGAGAGCCCCTGGCCTTTCACTCTGCCCGCCTGCCCCTTTTGCTGGTCTTCTCCTTAGCACAACAGCTATTTCTCTGGGCAGCTGGAGCGTCGTCGTCCCCCCCCCCCCTAGTACGCTGGGCTGGCCAGAGATCGACACCATTTCAGTTCATCAACACAGAAAGCAAAAGTACAAGTCTCCCGGGTGAGCCATTTCCTACACGCAATAAAACTGTTCTGCCTTGGGCCAGAGCCAAGCACCTTTTGAGAAATAGCTGGTTTCAGTAACAAAATCATCAAGTTGTATCCCCAGCCACTCTCACAGCCCAGGATCCTGAAGGCAGCCCCGTTCCATACAGCTCACGCTCGCCCTTAGAATTGGAAAGGTCACCGACTATTTCATATCTTCTACTTACCTGGGGGTGGGGGTGGAAGGAAGATCTTTTCTTTGGCGAGTGGCTAGGCACGGCCGTGGTAGAGGTCTGTTTATTAAAGCACGAACAAGCCACAGGAAGCAGCATAACCGCGACTACTGCTGCTAAACAGCAGCCAGCTATCAGTGCTGATAACACAACAGAAGAGTGGGCCCGCTCCCTTCGTAACACGACCCACAGCGTCTCCCGTACAGCTAAGGGCCCCAGCGGGGAAGGTCACGCCCCGGCTGCCACCAGACACAGGATCTGCCCAGACACCAACCCTGGCACAACGGGAGTCTAGACAACAGAGTCAAATATGCTCCTCGGGGAGAGGACCAGGAGGCTGCAGGCAGACACGGGAGTTGACGTTTCCAGGACGTGGAACAGAACGGCCGCAGTTTTCAGTTAGGAGCCTAGATAGGTAGTGGATGCCTAACTGACTTCCATGGGCACGCAACACTTCTGGGGAAAACCATCCACGTGTTAGGTGCCTCACTTTCAGCTCCTGATTCAGCAGAGTCCTTAAGCACGCGCTTGGCCCCCCCGTTTCAAGGCGGTGGCTCGGTCCAGGACGACGCACTTGGCCCCCCCCCCCATTTCAAGGCGGTGGCTTGGTCCAGGACGACGCATTTGGCCCCCCCCCCCATTTCAAGGCGGTGGCTCGGTCCAGGACGACGCGCTTGGCCCCCCCGTTTCAAGGCGGTGGCTCGGTCCAGGACGACGCGCTTGGCCCCCCCCCCCGTTTCAAGGCGGTGGCTCGGTCCAGGACAACGCGCTTGCCCCCCCCCCCGTTTCAAGGCGGTGGCTCGGTCCAGGACGACGCGCTTGGCTGAGCGGGGGAGGGGGGGGACTGCTTGCCTTTCTGGGCGAGGCACGTGCCTCAGGGACCCCTCGGGCTCCCGCTCAGCAAAGCTGCTCTTGGGTTCCTACCTGCAGCTGACGGTCAGGATGGCTCCAGTGCATCGGCCCAAGACCTGCATGGATTTGCACCCCATGCAGCCCCTCTATGTTCAGCACCAGAGGACAGTACCCGGTGGCTTGGGCTTGGGAACTCCCAGGACAAACTCTGCTCATGCCACAGCCTTGGTCTATGCAAAGGAAGAGGGAACCCTGAACCACAGACCAAAACCACGTCACTGGGGGATTAGAGAGACACGCTGGGGGGACAGTGGGTGTGTGTTGTCCTCAGGAAGATTCTCCTCCTCCCCATATAAACCCACCAGCGCCCCTCATGACATTACATGGCTTGTCGGCTTTCCCAGGACGTACGTTAACACCAGGGTGAACGACTCCTGGTGAGCCGAGCACCACCGTCTCCTCTTGCAACCCGAGGTGGCCACCGAGCACAAAGATGAGTAATAAAGAAACGCAGCTCAGAGCACCGATAACCCAGCTCCGTCTGTCGCAAGTGTTGAAGAATTTCAGGTTCTAATCCTCCCCCATCCCCTGCCTGCAAAGGTTTAATTCCCCCACCTGCCTCAGCGCTGGTGTTAGCCAAACTAGCAAGATTCGGACTCCTATTAAAGCCTCCGGGCGACGGCTGACCATGGAGAGGCTGAGAAGACACAGATCGACGTGCAACACAATATCCAGGCGAGCTGGACCCAACAAGGGGCAGCTCCAGGGCCACACGCCAGGGGAGTGGGATTTCTGTGGTGCACAGGCCTGGTGCTAGCTCTGTGCACAGGGTGAGCGTCACCCCAGCGGGGGACACAGGACACCCCAGACATGCAGCCTAGCTTGTGTG
This sequence comes from Platysternon megacephalum, assembly GCA_003942145.1. Lineage (NCBI taxonomy): Eukaryota > Metazoa > Chordata > Testudines > Platysternidae > Platysternon > Platysternon megacephalum. Next base: position 11,223,012 of record QXTE01000039.1, read on the forward strand.
CTGCCCAGCGCCCCTCAGAGCCAAACCCTGAGGAGAGATACCGACAGTTAAATGGCTACGGCCCCGATTCAGCAAAGTACTTAAGCACGTGCCTAGCTATAAGCACACAAGCTGCTTAAAGTATTTGCTGAATCGGGACCCAAGCTCCTAGCGTCTGAGCCTGTAGACTTCACACAGCTTCAGCAGGAGTCTTGCCTGCCTGAGGCTGCGGGGGTCACGGAGCCGTAGGAATCCTTGGTTCAGAAGGCAGAGATCTGCAGCTGAGCCCTTTGCACACCTTACCCCCCACCCCACCCACGCCCTGAGCGCAGTGCACGAGACTGCCCAGCACTTTGAGGCGAGGAGTGAACCCATCAGGCAGAAGAGTCTGGAAGTGGAGCGCTCGTCCATTCAGCTCCCACAGCCATGCAAATCTCCCTAGAGCAAAGCCACCCCCCAACGATCCCCTGTGGGGGGGATGTTTTTGGCAAGACCCGGCTCTCTCCATGCAACACAGAACATTTTCGGGAGGCTCCCTACCTTCACCTGGAGCCGCCAGTTACGGGACTTCACAGGATGCCAATGCACACCCTGTCCCCAAAGCAGACTCTACCTTGAGTCTCGTCTCTGGTTTCCCTTCAGAACCAGTGCAAGGAATGAGCTACCCTCCACTTACAGTAAGTGCGGGAGGCGGGGACTGCCAGGAACCACCACAGAAACGAGGAGGAAATAACTCTTGGGTTTATTCCATGTGTGTCAATGGGAATCAAATGAAAACTAGCAGGGGAACCCGGGGCTTGTTCACCGGACAATCTGCAACTCTGAAGGTGTGAGCAAAATCAGTCACCGCTAAAGTTCAGCTGAGCGCAACCAGCCACCGCTAAAGTTCAGCTGAGTGAACCTCGTCAAGGGTAATTCTGCTTTTAAACCAACCTTGCAGCCTGTGAAGTGTCGGGGTGAGATCTGAAAATGGCATGCTGTGTCGGCTCAGTATCTCAGGCCAAAAATGGGGGAAGAGAGAGAGCGGCAGATGGGTTGGCATTGCAGTAACTGGAGTTCAGCCGCCCTGTGACAGGCCAGGGGCAGAGCGAGGAGCAATGCGGGAGAAACAGGGGACCATTCCCTCGATCGCTGGGCTTACACTGTGGTAACCCCACTGACTCCACAGGGGTCACTTCCACCCTGTGGCAGAGGGCAGCCGGGACCTACGGCTCAGTGACCGTAAATAACCGCGGGGAAAGTCCAGCACAAGTAACCCCACATGAAAGCAATCTGAGCAAATAGTACGGGAGAAGCTGACAGCCGGGAAAGCCTGATTTTGGGGGTGGGTGAGAGGTTCCAGGAAGCATCTGAGATCCCATCACATGCCCCGAGTCACTCCCTGCACTTGCCACCCTCCAAAAGTCATTGGAGTTGGAGATGGGGAAACCCCATCCAGCCACCCCCAGCAGTACAGGGTGGATTTCTGCAAGCCCTGAAGCCGGCTCTGAGTTTAGATGCCTGCAGGCGAAGGAGCAGCTCAGTGGGATGAGGAAGCACAAATCACACACATCAGACCAGAGTGAGAACAGCTGCTTTTCTGCTTCTGTTTAAGCAGCAGCCAAAGGCCTCAAATCTGAAGAAAGAGAAACATACCAAAGCTGCAGTTTCACAGTAATCCGACGGTTTCCCCTCCTCTGCCTACTAGGGCACCGGACCCTGCAGACAGTCGTGTGCTGATTAGCAAAACTGCTGCACACTTGCAGTGCTCAGCACCTCAGAGCCTAATGTGGGTCAAACGGAGGCATCCAGAAATGAAGCTACTTGGGGAAAGTTTACCCCTAGGTGACCTGCCCACAACCAGTCTGTGGCCAAGTCCTGATCCTTAAACAAGTAAAACAAAACAGCTAAATATTGTGCATTGTAATAAAACCAAAACCGAGTTCTTACACAAAACAGGGCGTCTAGAGAGCACCCCACAGCAGCGCCGTTCCATGTCTCTTACGCTCCTCTGCAGCCCAAGCTGGGGAAAGGCGTAACGGTTTGGCAATGATCGCGCTCCAAACTAGTCTGTCCTCAGACTGCAGGTGGGGGCGCCCTGGAGCCGACGTCGCCAGTTTCAGAAAGCCCCAAGATCATCTCCTGTGAGCCCTAAAATGCTTCCAAACTAAAACGGCTCAAAACCTGATGGAGCAGCTGCTTTTTTCAGCTCACCACGGATGAAGTTAGCAACAGCATGAAGCCTAGCAAGCCAGTTTCACCCCCAGATCTCAGAGTACTTCCCAACGGAGAGCTCAAGTTAAAGCTGGGGAGAGAGAGGGTTCACCCCAACCTCACAGAGGATGCTGACTTAACGCCAAAACCTGCTACGCTCTGGCTCCCCCGACCCCATCCAGCCAAACCCAGGATGCCAGCAGGATCTTCCCTCTGAAAAGACCAGCAGTGCTCGGACGGACTGATCTGGTGCTCGCTGGAGTCAATGGACTGTCTCCTCTTAGCATCGATGGACTTTGCACTGGCTCTTCTATGCCCACGGCCTGTGCCCCAAGTCTGCCATGCTTCCCCCCAGACGGGCTGCTGCTCCCCCAGAGCCTCGGCCCAGACCGTAACCTCTCCCGCCGGTGCTGGGTCCTCCAGGTGCTCAGGGACCCGAAGCTTTTGCTGTTGTATAAACAGGCCGAGACTTCCCTTGGCACACAGCCATAGCAACTTCCACAGGGCCTCCCTATGCCCCAAGCCTTCCTCCCAGGGCTCTCAGGCCAGCAGCCTGGCCCATCTCCACCAAGACAACCTGCAGCTCAATCCGGGCTTCCCTGGGGTGGGCTGGCTCCTTGCAGGCAAAAGCCACCCCTCCCCCCCTCTCGAACCCAGCCCAGCCCCACTGTCTTCTTCAGTGCCTGGGCTCCTGACCCTTTCTCCCCACCTCTGCCCACACTCCCCCCGGATGCTGCCCCGTGCACACGCCTGCCTCCGAACCCCTCTGGAGCACGGCAACTCCTTCCGTGCAGATGCCAGAACTCCCCCACCCCCACACACACACTCAGACGTACAAGCTGCAGCAAAGCCCATAGCAGACTGATACGACTGGGCTGACTCGTGGCTCTGAACACCCTGATGCTGTCAGCCCTCTGGTAGAATCCCTCAGGGGAGACACAGCCAGAGGATCCTGCTGCTGGGAACCCTGGGCCAGGTCAGACTGCAGTGGCTTGCAGCATTTTTATTAGCCGCACTTAAACTTGAAATGCAACGGAGTGCGGGCATGACTTTCCTCGGCTTGCACGCTGCTTCCAGAGCCTCAGGCAGGTGCAGGGATGCGACGGAGTGGGACTGTTCTTAATGTTTCCTCTGAATACTGTGTGGGTGCCTCAGTTTCCCCTATGCAGTTCTTAAGTCTCTAGGGGGTGAGATTGTTGCAGAGCAAAGGGCCAGTGTGCATAAATGGCCCACACGGTGTCTCCTGGCAACTAATGGCCGGGGCCCTTCCCCCTGCAAGGTGAGAGCTAAAGGTGTTGGAGAACAAAGAGATCAGGTGACCTCCTGGCCCGGGAAAGGGACAAAGCCCAGAGGAGGAGGGGCTGGAGGGTGAGTCAGTTTGGAGGTGGCTGGGAACGTGGAGTGAGGGGCAGACGTGGGTGTCTGGCTCACTACCCCACAAAATGGACCTGGCTGAGGGGTCCCTGTTCTCTGTAGCTACAAGCTCTGTTTTAGACCCTGTTCCTGTCGTCTAATTGTGACGAAGTGGGAATGTTCTTAATGTGGTCTTTGAATACTGAGTGGGGAGTGTTGACCTGGGAAGGTTGCAGGGGAGTTTGGCTGGGACTGTCTGCATGGGGGATGGGAGACTTTCCCTGAGGGAGGAGACCTGAGCAGGTAACATGAGAACCCAGGAAGGGGGTTGGAGGCCAGGTAACACCTCTGCCCGGGAAACTGGACAAAGGCTGGGGGAGGAGCCGGGGGGGTGCTGAGGGAGACGACTGGAGGGAGTTTCAGTTTGGAGCTGGCTGGGAAAATGGAGGGGAGCCAGATGGGCTCTGGTCTCCCAACGGGGCTCTGGCCTCCCTACCCCCCCCCCCCGATGGACCTAACTGAGGGGTCCTGTTGTCTGTACCTGCAAGCCCTGTCTTGGACTGTGTTCCTGTCGTCTAAATAACCCTTCTGTTTTACTGGCTGGCTGAGAGTCACGTCTGACTGCGAACTGGGGGGTGCAGGACCCGGTGGCTTCCCCAGGACGCCGCCTGGGCGGACTCGCTGTGGGAAGCGCCCGGTGGGGCAGAGGATGCTGAATGCTCCAAGGTCAGACCCAGGAAGGTGAAGCCGTGTGAGCTTCTTGCCCTGAAGACAGTCTGCTCCAAGGGAGGAGACTTCACCAGCGTCCTGACTGGCTTCGTAGGGAGCAGTTCCAGAGCATCGCCCGGGGACCCCGTGACAGGGTCCCGGAAAGAGCTCAGCCTCCTGGATTTACAGTTGCACCCACCAGTGTCCCCTAGTAGCTGCTGCCAGCTCGGAGAGGTGTTTTCACGGCCTCCCCACCCATTCACACTCCTGCAGAACATCCCCGGCCCTGGGACGCTCACTGCCATTGGATGGGGTGGGAAACAACACTGGAGAAATACAGAGCAGCCAGCCCTCTGTAGCCTCGCTGGTCCAGGGACTACAGCCTGTCCGAATGGAGATTTCAGCCACTTGGGGCTGGTCCACACTAGGGGCGAGATCGAACTAAGATACTTCGACTTCAGCTACGCTATTCGCGTAGCTGAAGTCGAAGTATCTTAGTTCGAATTTGGTGCGCTTACCTCGCGTCCGCGCGGCGCCGCGATCGACGTTCGCGGCTCCCACGTCGACTCCGGTAACTCCGCTCGCCCTGCAGGAGTACCGGAGTTCGAAGTAGCGCGTTCGGGGATCGATTTATCGCGTCCAGACAAGACGCGATAATTCGATCCCCGATAGTTCGATGGCTACCCGCCGATTTCGGCGGGTAGTGTAGACGGGGCCTTAGAGTCTCTGAAGTGTCTTTATAGCATTACAGAACAACCCTCCTCTCTCCACCATGAATGGCTCCCAGGCACGCATGGGGGGAATCCGGAGCACTCCTCACGCCCTCTAGACATTGCCCAGCTTGTTTTGGTTCTAAGTGGCAGGTCCTGAGATCACGTGAATTCCGATCTCGACCACGGCACAGGTTGCAATGTTACTCAGCATAGAATTGGGGGGATGTCTAGATACAGCCACATGGGTCAGGCCAAAAGTGCATTAAGTAATCAGGCAACTCCAGTCACCGTCCTGCACAGCCCCCTCCTCCACAAGGCCTTCTCGTCAGCCTCTCGGTGGAGAGCAAAGCAAACCCCTGGACTGAACGTGCTCACAGGCCGTGTCCTCTCCAGCAGTCTGGCTGCCCTGTTACTCCAAATGCCAGGAGAGCCGAACACCCGCTTCCTGGAAGTGCTGCCCATGGGGCAGTGCCAACGTGCACCCTGAACACCTTCCAGGAGACCGCAGAGCACAGCAGGAGCCTTGCCGCAGGGAAACACAAACCCAGCCTCCAGCACAGCTGAACCTGTGCCCCGCCACGTCTTTCATAAACATCATTTGAAACTACTCAGATGACGCCTGGAGAGCGGTTGTGTGCACGGCTCGGGGGTGTTGGCAGCCTGAAACCAAGATCCCCGGCCTGCAGTGTGGCAGAGACGTTCTGACCAAGTCAGCCACAGCTCACTTCCGGGAACAGTTCCTGTACCGGGCACCAAACCAATCTGGGCTTCTGTTCAGCTGCGAAATGCTTCCGAGTTCCCACGGCAAGCCCAAGGCAGGCCCAGCTGCAGAGAACACGGCTTCCAGGAGCAGGCCCCGCACGCGCACTCTCTAAATCAACCCCTTGGACGCAGGACCCTCAGGCGCCAACTGGAGCCAGGAATAGTCGGCCACGTTAATCACCCCGGAGAGCTAGGGACTGAGCTTGCCTCAGCTCCAAGCGGGGCGAGTGGGGAATCCTGGACAGGATGCAGCGGGTCACCAGGCCCCTCCCCACACACCCGCCTGTCTGTCCCATCTACCGCTCACATCTTGCCTCTTGTCAACCTGTCGGGGCAGAAACTGACAGCACAGCGGGGGCCCTCGCGGCCAGAGCCTCTGGGGCTGCCACCATCCAAACGGTCAGTCACAAGAACGTCTCCAGGTGAATTTGTGGAGTTAAAATCCTCTGCCCACGCTGCGCCGGGCTCGGCTCCTGCGGCCAGGCACTGATCCCACCCCGAGCGGCAGCCATTAGCTGAGAAGCAGGAAGTCACAACCTCCCATTCCATCTAAATGACATTAAAACAATGTAATATCAGGCTGTTAAGAAGGAGACCCTGTCCTAATGGCCCCCACTATCACCAGATAAAGAAACAGATCTTAAGATGGCAAAAGAAAACTTAGTTTGACAGCATCTGTCTGTCAAGAAATCACTTATCAATAGTTGGGGTTGTGAAATCCTCATTTCTTTATTGTTTTGTCATTATGGTCCCCACTTCCCTATTGTTTATCCGTAGGGTCTCTGTCTTGTTCTTTAATTGTTTCTGTCTGTTACATAATTAATGTTGCTAGGTGTAAATTAATTAAGGTGGTGGGATAGGATTGGTTAGAGAATTTTGTTACACTGAGTCCTTGTGGCACCTTAGAGACTAACATTTATTTGGGCACAAGCTTTTGGGGGCTAGAACCCACTTCATCGGATGCATGGAGTGGAAAATACAGTAGGAAGATATAGATACACAGAGAACTGTATTTTCCACTCCATGCATCCGATGAAGTGGGTTCTAGCCCCCGAAAGCTTATGCCCAAATAAATGTGTTAGTCTCTAAGGTGCCACAAGGACTCCCCGTTCTTTTTGCTGATACAGACTAACACGGCTCCACTCTGAAACCTGTGTTAGGATTGGTTAGTAAAATTTTAGTACAAGGACTGGTTAAAGGTACAGCTAAAAAGAATGCAAATGTCACTATATAAACTGGGATCCAAAAAGAAGTTCTTTGGGAACCAACTCCAGGACACGGCCCCACGATCAGAGCTGCCGGACCTCAACACTCTGCCAATGACACTGTGCAGAAACTGGAGTCCCCCAGGTAGACCTGACTGGCCATCAAGAAAAGTTCATCTGTCTTCTTGGGAGTGGTGAGCACTGTATGCGCAGTGTGTGCAGTCCGTTTGTGGTGATTGTTAATAGAGAGGTTATGTAGTATATTACCGTGTAAGGCTCTTTCACTGGTAAAAGACCCTGTAAACCCGCAAAAGATTAAGCCCTGAGTCCACAGGGAAAGGGTGTTTGCTCTGAGCCCACGGAGGAGCAGAGTTAGGTGCTTTTCGCCTGGAGCCCTGGGAACTGGGTAAAGGTGGGTGCCCTTGAGTGTGTAACAGAACATTTTGTGCTGGTAACAACCCGGGGGGAGGGAAGGATTCAGGATGTGCTAAGCTGACTGGCCCATCACCAAGCTAGGAGCCGACGGGAAAGCACAGATGGAACTGCTGGAAGCTTTCACCTGGCCAGGGGGCAGCTTTGCCATCTCCTCTTTCCTGCCGCTCCACCCAGAGGCGGGTACAGAATTGAATGCAAGGGGCTCCTCTCCGGGGGGGAGGGGGGGGGGTTTGGCCACCAGCGTGGCTGCATCTGTGCCAATGGCTACCAGTAGGGTGACCAGACAGCAAATGTGAGAAATCGGGACAGGGGGTGGGGGGGGTAATAGGAGCCTATAAGAACAAGACCCCAAAATTGGGACTGTCCCTATAAAATCGGGACATCTGGTCACCCTAGCTACCAGAGTGTCCTGGACTACTACACCAGAAGGGACGACTGTGATCATCTGGTCTGAACCTCCCACATTACACAGGCCACAGCCCAGCCCTGAATTAACGCCTGTTGGAACTAAGGCAGCCCTCGTTAGAAAAACGTCCTCTCTTGATTTAAAAATTGCCAGGGATGGAGAATCCAGCCCAGCCCTTGGTAACTTGTTCCGAGGGTTAATTCCCCTCCCTGTTAAAAATGTGACTCATCTCCAGTCCGACTTTGTCCAGCTTCCACTTCCGGCTGTGGGATTGTTACATATCTTTGTCTGCTAGATGGAAGAGCCTCGTCAAAACTCTGCCCCCCACCCAGGTTCTAACAGACCGATCCAGTCGGCCTTTCATCTTCTCTTTGCTGGGCTAAATGGCTTGAACTGCCCGGGTCTGCCACTAAAAGCACGTTCTCCAAGCCTGTATCATTCTCGCGGCTCCTCACTGTAATTTATTAACATCCTTCTTGAACTGCTGGCATGAGAACAGGACACCGGATTCCCGGCAGCAGTCAGATCACTGCAAAATACAAAGGCAATACAGGCCCTCCGCCCCACTCGAAATCCCCTGTTTATGCACCCAAGGATGATATTGGCCCTTCTGGCCGCGGTGTTGCACTGGGAGCTCATATTCAGCTCATTATCCAGCATGAGCCCCAAGTCTTCTGAGCCCCTGCTTCCCAGGGCAGAGTCCCCCATCCTGTAGGCATGGCTGATGCTCTTTGTTCCTAGATGCGTCATTTGCCTGTAGCCATATTAAATGGCTATTGCTGGCCTGCACCAAGCGATCCAGACGGCTCTGTATCAATGACATGTCCCCTTCAGTATTTGCCACTCCCCCAGTCTTTCGGTCATGTATTCTTCCAGGTCATTGATACAAACGTTAACTAGCTAGGGCCAAAATTGATCCCTGCAGGCCCCTACTAGAAACACACCTGCTCAAGGATTTCCTGTTTGCAGTTACATTGAGACCTACCAGTCAGTCACTTTAATCCATTTAGCATGTGCTATGTGGATTTTATATTGTTCTAGTTTTTAAAATCAAAATGTTGTGCAGTACAAAGTCTTACCGAAGTCTATGCTATCAATGCTAATCCCTTTATCATCCAAACTTGTAATCGCATCAAAAATATATATAGATCTATATCAATTTAGTCAGACAGGGTCTATTTTCCATAAACTCATGTTGATTGGTATTAATTACATTACCCTCCCTTAATTCTATATTAATTTAGTCCTGCATCAGCCATTCCCATTACTTTGCCTGAGGTCGACATCAGGCTGACAGGCCTGTAATTACCTGGGTTGGCCCATTTACCCTTTCCAGATACTGACACATGAACTTTCTTCCAGTCCTCTGGAACTTCCTCAGTGCACCAAGAGTTATTGAAAAATCAACATGAATGGTCCATTGAGCTCCTCAGCCAGCTCTTTTAAAACCCCTGCATGCAAATTATTGGGACCTGCCGATTTAAAAACAGCTAACTTTAGTAGCTGATGTTGAACGCACGTCTGAGCTACTACTGGAAGTGAAAGTGTTGCATCATATGACGACTACATCATATCTAGTGTTTCCCCCCCAAATACCAAACAAATATTTACTGAACACCTCTCCCTTTGCTGCATTACCATTGACAATTGTAGGCTGCTCCAGTGCGAGTAGTGACTGGCACCAGTGTGGGTTTGTGCTGGTGGCTAACGCCCCACAATAGACAAGCCCCAAGAGAAAGGAGGAAGAGCTACTCCATCTCTCACCAGCTGTCAGGTCACTTGCATTATTAAAGCGTTAATCTGACTAACCTTTAATGGGGTCCCTCACCCACCTAACCCAGCCTTGCTACTGCTCAGTCTCCCCAGCCTAGGTTTAAAGACCTGAGGGATGAACCTTTCTGATTCTGCCTGGCTTATGTCTCTCTGTGGTTAGCCTTTCCTTTCATCTCTGGAGCAGAGCCAGCATGTAACCATGCTACCAGTATCTAGTCTGACATCACACCGGCACTAGGTGAAATAAACAGAGACCGTGCAAAGGTACGAAACAGATACTAGAACGTTAGCCTCAGGTTTCCTTGGTTACACTATAGCAGCATTGGAGGTGTGCAGGGGGGGGGGAACCACAGGTACCCTGGTAACTCGGATCACTGCTAGCAGGGGACAGGCCTGCATGGCAAAATTTCCTCCTCAAGAGGCACAAGAAATATACGCTGGAACATTACTGCAGCTTTAACGGAGGACTGGCTTCCTCCCAAACAGCTCCCAGACGCCGTTCTTTTCCTAGCATGCTTCATTTGGGACCCAACTTCCTGAGCTGTTACTGCACCGTGCCAGCAATTATGGGAGGCCATTTTAAGCTGATGCATTAAATGAGCCAAGTCACAGAGCACACACACACTTCTGAGTACAATTCTCTCCCCCAACCTAACATAAGAACGGCCAGACTGGGTCAGACCAAAGGTCCATCTAGCCCAGTGTCCTGTCTGCCGACAGTGGCCAATACCAGGTGTCCCAGAGGGAGTGAACCTAACAGGTAATGATCAAGTGATCTCTCTCCTGCCATCCATCTCCACCCTCTGACAAACAGAGGCTAGGAACACCATTCCTTACCCATCCTGGCTAATAGCCATTAACTGACTTAACCTCCATGAATTTATCCAGTTCTCTTTTAAACCCTGTTATAGTCCTAGCCTTCACAACCTCCTCAGGCAAGGAGTTCCACAGGTTGACTGTGCACTGTGTGAAGAAGAACTTCCTTTTATTTGTTTTAAACCTGCTGCCCATTAATTTTATTTGGTGGCCCCTAGTTCTTGTATTATGGGAACAAGTAAATAACTTTTCCTTATTTACTTTCTCTACATCACTCATGATTTTATATACCTCTATCATATCCCCCCCCAGTCTCCTCTTTTCCAAGATGAAAAGTCCTAGCCTCTTTAATCTCTCCTCATATGGGACCCGTTCCAAACCCCTAATCATTTTAGTTGCCCTTCTCTGAACCTTTTCTAGTGCCAGTATATCTTTTTTGAGATGAGGAGACCACATCTGTATGTAGTATTCAAGATGTGGGCGTACCATGGATTTATATAAGGGCAATAAGATATTCTCCGTCTTATTCTCTATCCCTTTTTTAATGATTCCTAACATCCTGTTTGCTTCTTTGACTGCCGCTGCACACTGCATGGATGTCTTCAGAGAACTATCCACGATGACTCCAAGATCTCTTTCCTGATTANTCTTTTAACCAGTTCTCAATCCATGCAAGGACCTTCCCTTTCATCCCATGACAACTTAATTTATGTAAGAGCCTTTGGTGAGGGACCTTGTCAAAGGCTTTCTGGAAATCTAAGTACACTATGTCCACTGGATCCCCCTTGTCCACATGTTTGTTGACCCCTTCAAATAACTCTAATAGATTAGTAAGACACGATTTCCCTTTACAGAAACCATGTTGACTTTTGCCCAACAATTTATGTTCTTCTATGTGTCTGACAATTTTATTCTTTACTATTGTTTCAACTAATTTGCCCGGTACTGACGTTAGACTGTAATTGCCGGGATCACCTCTAGAGCCTTTTTTAAATATTGGCGTTACATTCGCTATCTTCCAGTCATTTTTAAAGCAGCTGAATAGGTTTGGAAAACTGCAAGGATCATTAAACTCCAGTGTGTCTTGCCGTGGTGGAGGGCAGGGGTGGGTAATGAATGGTTAAAAATAGCTTCCGTCAGTCCTTGCACTTTGAATGCTTGATAACCTGCCTTGGCAGGCATTCTGTAGTGAGTGAGAGGTGCTGTTTAACTGACAGACGCCACCAATCGCTCTCCTGCGAACAACCTTTGCTCTGGGGACTGAAATGCAGTGCAATCTGTGCTCCAGATCTCCTTGGGTGGGGGGGCGTTGTAATGAACCCAAAATGCAGCAGCGAATGCTGAAGTCAGCATGCCGAGTGGGGAGCTGCATGGCAAGCTGCAGGGGACAGCCAGACCCCACCTTAAGAGCCCCCGTTTTCTCAGAATGCTCCGGGGCTATTCTCACTCCTCCACCGCGCCAAGCCAGGAGAATGATGCCCTGCAGCTTTCTTTACGATCATACTGTGGGTAAGGCAGGCTGGAAAACAGGAATTCTCCTTCATGAAAAATGCTTCATTCCACATTGGAACAAAACAGAGAGCAAGAGAAACGTGCACGCACCAAAAGAACCAAAAGCCTGGTTCTCCCGGCACTCACCTGGGATGCGGGAGACCCAACTTGGAGTCCCTGCTCCAAATCAGGCAGAGAAGGGATGCCTGGATCTCCCACGTGCCTTAATCACCAAGCTAGGAGGGGGTGGGTCTGTGTCTCCCTCCCTCCCATCCTGGACCAGAGAAATCTCAAACTTTCATCAGGACATTTTGGTGTTGATAAATTGTTATTTTCCAACAAAGAAACAGTGAGTGAAACAATTCCCGACCAGCTCTCAGCGGAGGTCCTGACTGTCTGTGGGAGTCATTCCCGCCACCCACCAAAACTTTCAAATGAACTTCTCTTCCTTGTCCCCCCAGACAGGTTTGTGAGGCTGCAGCAGTAGATGAATAGAACTTCACCAGCTCAGGTGAAGTTCTGCCTGGCTGTCTGTAGCATGACAAAACATATGGACTTCTTCTGTAAAAGAGAAAGTCCATTGCCCCAGGCAAATGAGCAAATATGGCTCTCAGGGTTCAGATGGAAAAGAAAAGTAACCCTGGAAGTGGAGAAAGTAAAATAAAGTAATCAATACAGAGATTTAGGAAAGGGTGAAGGATGGTGCAGCTGTTCGGCGCTAGCCTGGAACCTGGGGAATAGTCCATGCTCCACCACAGAGTCCCTGAGTAACCTTGGGAAAGTCACTTAGTCTCTCTGCCCCTCATTTCCTCATCTGTAAAATGGGGAGAATACACCCACCGGGGGACTGAGAGGCGCTCGGATGCTACGGTCATGGGGGCCAGGTAAGGACCGAAGAGATTCCCTGACACAGTGCTGCAAAATCATCTACCATCATGAACCCCAGACCTTGTGTTTCACCCCAGGTGCCAGTTTTCTTCATAAAACTACTACTAAAGACAAAGGTCTGGTCCAGCTGAGATCTGAGCTAGCACAAAAAACACTCGCAATTGCTCTCAAAAAAAATCACAGTGAAAACAAGCAAAGGAGAATAAAATGCAACCCAGAGTTCCCATCTGTCGGAAACATGAATCAGCTCACTGAGCCCTGGGTTGACCAAATACACAATCAAAATTTCTGGTTTTCAGTCTTGATTACCAATAATCTCAGTAACCCAGCAGTTTTGATCGATATTAATGCAATGCCTCTAACAAAAGATTCCGCAAGCTCTGCTAGAAATCCGTATTCTTAAGCATTGTGAAATTCCCGACATAAGGATCCTTTTGTGATCAAAACCCGAGAGCAGTCTGTGGGGGCGCTCAAGGCCAGAACCCAATAAAAAAAAAACTAGATTTTTGAATGTCCATAGTTTGGCTTCTTAAATCAGTCCATAGATTCCCCAGTCCATCTCCTCCAAAAAGGCAGTTTACAATCAAAGCTTTCTGAAATGTCATTTTAAAGTGCATTGAACTCTACAATCGCATTCACTGAATTAACAAGGCCATCGCTACACTCCGATCGCGTTTGCAGAGCAGTTGTAGTACTTTGATAATCAAGGCTCTGAGTAAGATGTACAGCAAACTCTGTCACCCCAAGGTTCCCCAATGCTACTGCAGAGGCTGGCAAGAGGGAGGAATGCTCAGGGTCAGAGCCTGGATGTTTTACAGATAGTTGGTCAATACCAACCAGTTCCTTCCTTGTAATAAGCCAACCGGGATTTGTGGGAGGGCCCATGGGTGGCTAGGGCTGCCAGGTGTCTGGTTTACAACCGGAACACCCGTCAAAAAGGGACCCGGGCGGCTCCGGTCAGCACTGCTGACAGGGCCACTCAAAGTCTGGTTGGTGGGGTTGGCAGGCTCCCTACCTAGCTCCCCGGAAGCAGCGACATGTTCCTCAGCTCCTAGGCGGAGGCGCAGCCAGGCGGACTCTGCGCACTGCCCCCGCCCTGAATGCCAGTTCCGCAGCTCCCATTGGCTGGGAACCGCAGCCAATGGGAGATGCGGGGGCGGCGCCTGCGGGTGGGGGCAGCACACAGAACCACCTGGCCGCACCTCCGCCTAAGAGTTGAGGGACATGTCACTGCTTCTGGGAGCCCCCCTCCCCCCCGAGGTAAGCACCACCAGGAGCCCACACTCCCCTCCACACCCCACCCCTGCACCCAAACTCCTTCCCAGAGCCTGCACCCCACACCCCCTCCTGAGCCCCCTCCTGCACCCAAACTCCCTCCCGGAGCCTGCACCCCACACACACACCCCAACCCTCTGCCCCAGCCCAGAGCCCCCTCCCACACTCCCTACCCTCAGCTCCACCCCCCAGCCTGGAGCCCCCTCCTGCACCCCAAATCCCTCATCCCCGGCCCCACCCCAGAGTCCACCCCACTGCCCCAGCCCGGAGCCTCATCCCACACCCTGAACCCCTCATTTCTGGCCCAACCCCAGAGCTCTCCTCCCTTTCCCCACCTGACCCCCCCTGCCCCAGTGAGTGAGAGTGTGGGACAGCGAGCGACAGAGGGAGGGGGGATGGAGTGAGCGGGGGTGTTTGGTTTTGTGCGATTAGAAAGTTGGCAACCCGATGGGCGGTGGGTATCGAGGGCCAGGGAAGGCCAAGCCTCCCCTAACCCAGGCCGTGGCCCCACCCTCGCTCCCCCTCTCCCCTGAAGCTGGTGGGAGCTCAGCTCCAGCTAGCAGCCTGGAGCTCGGGCTGGCGGCCAGAGGCTGGAGCGGCCAGGAGTGGCTTGGGCCAGTGCTCGGGCCAGCTGGTGGCCCAGGGTGGCTCTGGCTGGCCAGGGCTCCTCCGGCCACGGGCAGGGGCGGAGCTAGCCTCCCCGAAGGACACAACGCCTCCTTGTAAAAGCGCCAGGTGGTGGCATTCACATGCGCTCTTAGTAATGTGGATTCCATCCCTTTCGGGACAATGCTCTTACCTATTTCTCTAAGGTGCCTAGCTCATTTCTGGGTGCCAGAGAAATGGCCCCCGCGTCCCCCAGTGGCTGCAGACCTAGCGCCCCAGGACAGAAAGTGGACAACGACCAACAACAAAAGTGAAATTGTGGCGTCTTCTGGCTGAGGTTATGAGACCCACCCAGCATCACCACCCTTGGCAAACGAAAGGAGATTGCGACAATCCCCGACACTGGATAAAAGGCCTTTTTCCAGTGTGCTTCGACTTGATGCATCTCCGCTGCTAGACAGAAGAGGCGCAGGGAGCTTACAAGCGCTAGCCATGAAGTTTCTCAAACAAGAGACACCTTTTCCTCCTGGCAGCGCGGTGCAAAGAGACGCCCCCCTCCTGCCACTGGCTGGGGCCTTGTGCCCAATTCACCCGCAAGTCCAATTCCAGGGAGCAACCCCGGAGTGTGGGAACGGGAGGAGTCAGTGGCCCTTGGCGGAACAGCAAAGCAAAGTCGCTCGGCAGCCGGGCCAAGCCCTGGGTTGATCCTGAGCGACAGTGACAGCAGTGCCTGGCTGGGTCAGGCTCCCCCCCAGGCACAGCTGCTCTTCCTCAATCACCATCAGCTCCCAAGGGAGCCCTGAGCAGGCACCCCAGGGCACCTCGCATTCACTAGCCCAGGCGTGTGGCTGCAGCAGGGCCAGGGGGGAGCCAGCAGCCGAGCCAGGCTGATGCAAGACAAGATGGAAGTGCGAGAGGGGCCGGGTTCCGGCTGCCACGGGCATCGCCACTTCCCGGTTCCTGACTCCTGTGCATTTAAATCTCGCTCTCAGAACAGCCACTGCCTGGCTCGCCGAGAGAGAGAGAGAGAGAGACAGGCGCCAGGGGCACCCAGCACCCATGGGTGCAACTGCTGCCCCCCCCCGGTCTGACCCCAGCACCCATGGGAGCAACTGCTGCCCCCCGGTCTGGCCCCAGCACCCATGGGAGCAACTGCTGACCCCCCCAACTGACCCAGCACCCATAGGTGCAACTGCTGCCTCCCCCCAGTCTGACCCCAGCACCCATGGGTGCAACTGCGCCTCCCCCCCGCGCCTCCTAGCNACGAGAGAGAGAGAGACAGGTGCCAGGGGCACCCAGCACCCATGGGTGCAACTGCTGCCCCCCCCCGGTCTGACCCCAGCACCCATGGGAGCAACTGCTGCCCCCCCCCCCGGTCTGACCCCAGCACCCATGGGAGCAACTGCCGCCCCCCCAACCCTGAGCTACTCCTAGCAGCCTGGCCCCAGCACCCATGGGTGCAACTGCTGACCCCCCCAACTGACCCAGCACCCATAGGTGCAACTGCTGCCTCCCCCCCAGTCTGACCCCAGCACCCATGGGTGCAACTGCGCCTCCCCCCCGCGCCTCCTAGCGGTCTGCCCCCGGCACCCGGGGGGGCACCACACTCACGCTTATGCCTTGAGCACCCATGGGAGCAGCACCCCAGGGGACCCCCACCCCTTTGCACCCATCCCCGCAGGGACCCCCCGCCCGGCTCCCCAGCTCACCTGCGGGGACGCGCCCCCCAGGCCCGGCGGGGCGGGGGGGGGTGGCGGCTCCGGCTGCCTGGCGCGCTCGCCCTCCTCCTCCCTCCGCGGCACACCAGAAACCTGCTGCCCATCAGCCCCGCCCTTCCACGGGACACGTCACAGCGCCGCTGGCCAATGGCGCTCCGCATTTACGCATTATTCACGAGGGGACGTGACCTCTTGGCCAATCAGAGCCTCTTATCCACGAGGTTCGTTTATTATTCATGAATTTCCGGGGGGTACCCCCGGTGGCTCTTCCGGCATGAATCTTCCCCTCCCGCCGCGTGGCCGGGCCAGGGGAGAGGGGAGCCTGGAGGCTCCGGGGCGGAGCGGCAAGTGCCGGGAATGTCCATGCGGGAAACTCAGCTGAGTTCCGGGCAGCTCCTGACATCAGCGCGGCGGGGCTGCCGCTGTCACCGCCCCTTAAAGGGCCAGGGGCACCTGGGGGGTCCATGGGGACTGGGCCTGATGGGATACAGGGGGGGCTGAGCCTGGGGGGGCACATGGGGGACTGGGCCTGGAAAGAGGGGCAAAGTGGGGGTGGGGGGGTACATGGCGGCGGGGGCACCTGGGGAGGGTGAGACTGGGGGGCAGGGACAGGGGGATGGGGGGGCTGAGCAGGACTCAGTTTCTTTCCCCTGGGAGGCTGGAAGGCTGAGGCCTCCCCGGTGGGATTTGAACCTGTGCCCCCTGGGAATCCGGGAGCATTACCCCAACCCCCCCCCCCCCCCTTACTATCCCCACTGTGAAATCGGGGCAGCCCTGTGCTGGGCAGCAGACGTCCCTGTACATCCAAAGCGGAGATGCAGCTGCCTCTGGGGCTGGGTGCGTAGAGTTGCCAACAGTCCCTTATTCCCGCATCTCAGTACAACAAGACCAGGAGTTGCTGAGTGCTGCAAAAAGCAGCAAGAAACACCCCTGGCGAAGGGAGGTGACAGGTGAGTGCTGCTTAGTATTATTATTAAAAATAATTATGATGATAATACTGGAGGGGGCGTGGGGCAGGGGTGCTAAGAAAACAGTCCCTTATTTCAGAAATACAACGTTAGCAACCCCAGATGAACAGCGGCACAGCAGTTTAGGACAGGAAGTGAAGGGAGTGGGAATTTTAGGCAGAAATTGGCCAAATAATCCCTGCAATTTATTTCAGCTCCTTGTGTCTGTGCCTTGGACTGGGGGTGGGGGGCATCTGTGCCATGCCCTGGGGGGCTGCACGAGGCACGTCTGTGGCACATCCTGCTGCCTCTTCTCCCCTTCTGGATGCTAGTGGGGGGGGTGTGTGTGTGGAAGAGGTGCGCCACCTGAAACCTGACTAGTCTTGTGCTGATCCCATCTGAGCTCCACTACTGCGTACCAGAGTGGGGCCAGGGCCCCGGTATCTCCTGCATCAGAGCTGGCTCTCAGGCTGGTGGCTGTGTTTAGTGCCTCCAGGGGATTTCCTTCCTGCCCCTGCTGCACCAGCCTGGTCAGGGACACACACAGGACGTCCCAGTATTGGAATCCCTGCCCCTTGCACCGGAGCGTGGGGGATGGGCCAGGAGGAGGCTCTCACCTCCCGGACTGTTCAGTACAAGGCCAGAGATTTCTCTCTGATCATCCTCTAGGAGCCATGCCAGGCCCTCACCAGCGTCCCTCCCACTTCAGAAGAGCCAGAGATGTTAAGTCCAGAAGGGACCATTATGTCCTAACCTGACCTCCTGCACAACTTAGACCAGGTAACCTCCGCCACTGCCTCCTGCATCCAGCCCATATCTTGTGATTGAGCTAGAGAGCATGTTTTAGGAGACCCCAATCTTGATCACGATGGAGCAATTTCTGATGAGGATGTGACCAGCTTCCCTCATGGCACATCCTCTGTTTGAAACCCAGGTCCAGCGATGGTTGTTAAGGTGCCTAAAGAAGGAGCCCATAACAGACAAGCTCTTAGCGGCACTACAATGTCAAAACCTGGATGGGGGTGTCGTTTGGGGAACCCACCCCAAAGGAACCGATCGAGATTTCATACTCCGTTCGATCGGAGCTCTGAGTGCTAGTAGTGTGTCAGGTGGCGGAGCGGACTGGATCTTTGCTGCTCGCTGGGGGTGCAATGTGTCCTTTTCTGCAGATGATGCGTCTTCTGTTGGCGCGTAGGCCCCAACGACAGATAAGTGTCCTCGACAATGTTGGACAGAGAATTTCAGCCCCACGCTCCCAAGGGCTCCAAGATGCTGCCCACCCTATGGGTAGAACAGCTCATGGCAGAAGACCAAGGTCCAGAACCTTGGAGCTGGGCCCCCAGACCCGCTTGGGCAAGTGGGGTCAAGGACTCGAGAGCACCAAAGAGTTCACCTTCATAGGCTGCAAGCAGAGTTCAAACAGTCACAGCAAAGTGGACGTTCTTCTATGAACAGGTTTCGCTGCCTCCTGTACAAAGTGTATGTCTCGCCAACCATAGAATCATAGAACTGGAAGGGCCCTCGAGAGGCCATCTCCAGTCCCCTGCACTCACGGCAGGACTAAGTATTATCTAGACCATCCCCGAGAGGTGTTTGTCTAACCTGCTCTTAAAAACCTCCAGTGATGGAGATTCCACAACCTTCCTAGAGATGCAAAACCGTCTTTGCACTGAGCCAGAGTTTGTGACCTATCCCACCTGTGTCATGCCTGCAATGCTGCACCAGTCAGAAACCAGGACCCTCTCACCGGCTGACTCGTCAGTGCCAAATCCTCAGCATACAGTGGTTTGACGCCTGGGCCTGGGCTGCCTCCCTGGGGTCTGTCCCTTTTGTCCAGGCTCATCACAGGAACTGGTCCTGCCCTGGGGCTTCCCAGCATCTCTCCTGGCCCTTTGCTAGAGCTCCCTTCCCAGGACAGCATCCCCAGGAGCTCCAGGCCAAGCTCCCTGCCATGGCCCTGACTCCTTCTGGTACGTGTCATCCTGCCCCTCTCAGCTGGGCTGGCTGCCCTCCAGGTGCAACCCAGGGCACTCATTGCCCTCTGCTAGGTCCTTTCTCTGCCAGCATGAGGCACACGCCCCGCACAGCCTGGGACCCTTGGAAACAACTGAGGACCCAGCTTCACTCAGCTGCCATTGGGGAGAGCTGGCCGTGAGCATTCCCAGGGCATCTCAGAGCCCTGCACAGATGCTAACTGCTGCATCCTCATGACCGCACAGCATGGCTGGACGTGCCGTTATCCCTGGTAACCAATGCTTAGCCACTGGGAGCCAGACGCAGGGCTAGCATGTGAACCCAGAAGTCCCGGGCTCTTAGCCCCAAGACTTCGCTGTAACTTCATCTCCAAGCCCTGGGGCCTCGGGCAGAGCCGGCGGCAGCTCTGGGAGCTCAGCCATGCCTGGAAATGTGTAGCAGAGACAGCAAGGGATATGCATGTGTTACGTTGTGCACGGCGTAGTGCCCCTCAGGCCAAGGGAGCTGGAAAAGAGCCGATGGTCTCTGAGGGGAAGTGATCCATGTGGGTCCAATCTCCTGTGTTCCTGGAAGCTACCTGACGCCTGTCTAGCCTCCTGGCTAGGACACACAGGCGGCGATTGCATCATGCCTGGGCTCAAGGGAACAGGTCATGCTGTCCCCTTCCTGGCTGGAGCTGTGTTTTTAAACAATTCCCTGGGTCGCTCCTGCTTTTGCAAGCCTGATAACACCCCCCTTTCCCCTCCTGACCCACCCGTCTGCTGCTGTTGCAGAAACCCACTGGCTGCTTTGGTTCCTCCGGGGGTTTTCAGTGGAGCTAAAAATCAGCCAGTTGGTTTATTTCCCAATAACAGCTCCAGCTGCGCTGCTCCCAAAGGCCTGTTCCCCAGGATTCAGAACAGACATTCATGGCTCAGTGTCGTCCCCCCGCCCTATTGCTGGACTGATTACATTGCAGAGGGACCCCATTTCCCTGGGGGAGAGCCCCGTGCAGCACCGAACCCCCCAGGTCATGGCGTGAAAACCCGAGTCACGTTTCGGTAGCAGTGCTAGTAACTCAGGCACCCTCTTGGCCGGACACGCTGCATTCCCACCTGCTGCTCTGTTCTGGCTCCAACTCTGTGCAAAGGAGCCAGGGACAATTTCCTCCTGCGGTGTTGGGGAAACGGCCCCTCAGACGCTATGTCTGTGTCTGTGCAGCCCCACGAGCCCCAGCTGAGTGCAGAGGGCAGGGCAGGTCCAGCCGTGCTACTTCAGTCAATTCATCCCTTCTCCAACTGTGAGGCCCCTCAACCCCCTGCTACGGCACCCCAGTCCTTGGCACCACCCCCCAGCTCTGCCGATGCCCCTTGATCCTTAGGGGCAGGTCCCCCGCTGACCCGGCCCTTCGGACGCATGTACCCACTAACCTCAGGCAACCCAGCAGCTGCTGCTGCTCTGCAGTGAGGTCGTGGGGTGCACCCGGGGAGCAGAGCTGGGATTGTTCGTGTGGCTCATAGTGTGAGTCGTGTGGGCAGCGTGCTGTGCCCGGGACCCAGCTCAGACGGGCTCTGCAGGGGTGGGGATGTATTTTCCCAGCTAAACATTAGGCCTTGGGGGGCCAGCCGGCTGGGTGCCCTTCGCTCTGCTGTGCCCTGGGCTTTCCTAGCACACTCTGAGGAGAATCTCCGTGGGCTGCCGCATGCTGGCTGGTGATGTCACAGGAAAACCCACCCAGCCAGGGCTTGCTGTGAGCTGAGTCCCAGGCTGTCCCTGCCCTGGCCCCTTGCAGACTCTCACTAGGGTTGAACAAGACCCAGAAAAGGCTGCGAGGTTCCTGAAAACACCTGCCCCTGGCACAGCCAGGAGATGGGGCTGGAGTCTGGCACAGGGCATGTAGGGGATTGCTCCTCACACCTAGCCGAGCTCCACTGCGGCTCGACAGCCCGGCCCAGCCCATGCCAGCCAGAGCCCGAGGAAGGGACAGACGCCATGAGCCAGTCCCTGACAGACGGGGCAGAGCTTCCTAGGGCAGCTGCGTCCAGACCCAGGGTTTCCAGCTCCCCTCTGGCAGCAGCTGGCGCTGGGCGCTGCCAGACAGGCAGAGAGGCCCCGGGCTGGCAGCTCCTCTCTGCCCCATGTGGCTCCCCCCACCCCGGTTCTCTGGCAGCATCCCCAGCTGGTGACCTTTTCCCCAGCCCCCTGCTCGCGTCAGTGTCACCCCCACCTGGGACTGCAGCGGCTTCGTCTCTTGCCCCCGTCCGTTCGTGTGCAGGGTGCTGAGGCTGCGCTGTCAGCGCTGGGAGGAAACCTCGAGGCAGAGCCCCCCCCCCAGGGGAACCCCTTGCCCGCACCAGAGTTCAGCGCCGGGCCAGGGAGCACTGGGTGGTTCCCCTGAGGCCCTCCCCACAGCCCAGCCTGCTCCCCCAAGGTGCCCCCGCTGTGAGCGCATGTGCGGCACTGGCAGGGTAGAGAGGCCTGGCCGGGATGGGGCAGTTCCTGCTAGTGGCCAAGGCCTCTCCTGTTCCAGGGTTTGGGGCTATGGGCTCCCCAGGGGGTCTCACAGACCCACAGGGACTGGGAGCCCATCTCAGCATGGCAGTGAGAGCCCCCGGTTCTGGGCTGGCGCTGGTTCCTTCTCCCCCTTCCGCGGGCTCTAGGGTGTTTGCCTGTCGGGGACCGTGGGGGGGAAGTGGTGCTGGGAGGAGCTGGGCCAGGCCAGGCCTGTGTGCTGGACGGGGGATGTGTTGGGTAAACAGGGAGAGGGCAGGGAGGGGATGCCAAGCCACGATTCCGTCAGCTGGGGCCAGGACTGAACCTGCTGGCCCAGCGCAGCCTGAGAGGCCACCCCCGTCCCAGCATTCCCAGCCCCGAATCCCCCACCCCCGGCGGAGGGGCGCTGGGCACTCACTGTGCTGGTAGCTGTGATTCCCCAGGGGCCAGGCTGGAGAGGGACATGTGATTGCTGCGTGCCTCGGTTTCCCCCGTAACAGGGGAGCGATGGAGCTTACCTGCCCCACTAGGGGGGAGGGTAAATCCACAAAAGTGTGTGAGGCTCAGGGCCTGCGGGGACGGGGTGGGGGGGCATGGAGAAGGGTGTCCAGCCAGCCTGGGGTGGGTCACTGCTGGGGTCTGGGTACAGGAATGGGGGAGCTGGGCACCCAGACGTGGGGGGAGTGACAAAGGGAGTCAGGATTTGCAGCGAGCTGCCTTCCCCCAGAGGGGTTGTCCAGCTTCTGCCATGTTCTAAATATCCAGCCCTCTTCCTAAGAAAGCAAAACAAAACCTACATTATTGGGATGAAATCACAAGGAGCAGGTGCCTTTTGTTGCCTGGTCCCAGGGGCCCCCTGATGCTCTCTGGAAAACTTTGATTCAAACTTTTTTAAACTGCAGCCCCTACCATGGAACTGGCACATGGGGAGCGTGCTCGGCTCCCACCTCCCTGCCTGGCCGCATCCATCTCCCAAGAGCCGGAGCCAGAATATGGGTCGGGTCCTGCCTCTGCCACTGACTCACTTCGGGGCTTCTGGCGGTCGCTGGCCCTCCCTGGGCCTCTTTCCCTGCAGCTGGAGCCTGGGGGCAGTCGCTCGTGGGGTGCAGCACGGCCTGGCAGAACGTGGGAGTCGCACAGCGTGATGTCCCAGGCCCCCTTGGGAGCAGGAACCCTGTCCCCGAGTGGGGAGGAGCCAGGTGTGTGTGGGGGGGTCTCACTGGGGCAGGGGGACGGCTATTTGGACACCAGCAGACTCATAGTCCTGCTGCCAAGGTCACAGACACTTGCTCATCGTTGGTGAGTCACTGCCCAGCACGGCCTCGTTCCCTGATGCCACGTGGGGGCTGGGCGCATGGTGCTTACTGTTCCCCCTCTCTGAGTGTCTCCTTGCTCAGCCCAGCGTTGGGGGTGACTGCTGCCCAGGGCTCCTGTGTTCCCCTCGCACCGAGCTTTGGCAGAGCTGTGCCTGCTGCACGGGGCATCGCCCCTCCTGGCTCCCGAAATCCTGGGCCCTCCAGCACGGTGCCCCCGTTCTGTGGGGTGGCCAGAACCCATCTCTGGGATGGCCGCGGCCAGCCTATGTGTACAGTGGGGGGCTGAGAGCCATTGAACCAAACTGTAAACCCTGGATATGAAGGAAACTACTTCAAGCCCGGGGGTGCCGCAGCCCCCCCCAGTTCCAGCACCTCTGCCCCCCTCCCCCCCTGCCCGGCCTGTTTGTCCCTCCAACAAGAAGACGGTTTTCCCCATTGTGCTGGGGCACCAGTTTAACGTGGGTGAGGGAGCAAACGGTGTTGCCCCCTGGCAGCTGGACCCCCCTGCCCTGCTTGTGGGGCAGAGCCCTGGCTCCCTTCCACCCAGCAGCGGCCGGTGCCCCCGGGCCGGTGCCCTTCGCCCCCGTCCGTGGGAAACACGCTCCACGCTCGGCCTTTTAGAAAAGAAATTTTATTGGTCGGGCTGCTCACCAGGATGCAGTCATAGAAAATGGATGAAGCTCCACCCAGCTCCCATGGCCCCCAGCTCATCACCGTGGGCACGGGAGGGCCCAGGACTCGCTCTCTGCCCCGTGGACACGCTCTGCTCCCTCTCTCCGAGGTCAGAGATGCTTAGTACAGCACCAAACCCTGGTGGCCCTGGGCTGCTTGAGCCAAGCGCCCGCCCGTGCCCTGGGAGTCGCTTCCTCTGAGCTACTGCTTCTGTGTAAGAAAAATAGATCTGTAAAAAACAATAGATGGGCCCCAGGAACCAGACAGCGTGTGAACAGCCCCCTGCCCTGCCTGCTCCTCCGCCAGCCGGCACCTCCCCTGCCACGGGCTGGGCTGCACGGGGGGGCAGTGCCTAGTCACTAGGTCCCCCCGCACATGCTGAAGGAATGCCCTAGGCAGAGGGGCGAGGGCTCGGCCTGCCCTGGGCTGGGGGGCTGCAGAACATCTGGTTTCTCCGCCTGCTGCGGGGGGTGCCCGGGGAGAACAGATCCCAACCGAGGGCAAGCAAGGCTCCCCTGCCCCCTGGGGCCTGGCATCCCCCCACAGCGGTGGTGCCATCATGGGGTTGGCAGGGAAGGGCAGAGCATGGCAAAGGCCCATCCAACCCCATCTCTTCCTGCCCATCCCTGGGGGCAGCACAGCCGTCCAGAGACGCCTCCGCGCTGCTTAGAGAGAACCCACCAGGGAGCCTGGCACAGAGCCCAGCTGCTGGGGCCGTGGGCACGACTGGGCAGGCCGGGAGCTCCGCTGCAGGGGAAGGACCCTGGGGGTGGGAGTGGGACGGGCAATAAGAAAGAAAATGCTCTTAACAAAGAAGCAAGTTTATATATTGTGGCTACGTTAACAACAAACCTCTGCTCTCCTGTGTGTCACGGGGCAGTCAGGACGGCGGCCGCACGTGCCAGGGGCTGGGCTGTGCCCAGCGGGTATGAACTACGGGAAGGATGGGCACGAACACAAGCCGAACCTCCCCGTGTCCCCTGCCACCTGGGGGGCTGCAAAGGCGGGGGTTGGGAATTGCCAGCCCCAAAGCCGACCTCAGCTGGCCAGGAGACACACCGTGTCCCAGCACACGCGGCCCTCGCTCTGTTCTGCCGGGAGCCTGCTAAGCAGCTGCGGTGCGTGCGGATAGGAAAGCTGGCGCTCAAGCGGCAGTGCCCCATCCTAGAACCGCGCCGGGCATCTGGCAGCAAGCGGGGAGGCTGGGGGGATATGCAGGGCCCTGAGCCTGAGCCGTGCTGGGACTCCCTGCAGAGACACAGCTGCTCAGGATCGGGCCCACAGACCCGTGTCAAGACTGCTCTCTGGCTGGCCAAGAGCCCTCCTTGCTCTGTCCCCTTTCTGTGGCATCAGCACATCCTCTAGCCCTCCTGGAAATGAGTCACAGCCGCACCCTGGGCCCTCCAGCACCCCCCACCTGCACCCTCCCCCGGCCCGTGAGCGTGCATCTCACAGCCGCACCCTGGGCCCTCCAGCACCCCCCACCTGCACCCTCCCCCGGCCCGTGAGCGTGCATCTCACAGCCGCACCCTGGGCCCTCCAGCACCCCCCACCTGCACCCTCCCCCGGCCTGTGAGCGTGCATCTCACAGCCGCACCCTGGGCCCTCCAGCACCCCCTGCCTGCACCCTCCCTCGGCCCATGAGCGTGCATCTCACAGCCGCACCCTGGGCCCTCCAGCACCCCCTGCCTGCACCCTCCCTCGGCCCATGAGCGTGCATCTCACAGCCGCACCCTGGGCCCTCCAGCACCCCCTGCCTGCACCCTCCCTCGGCCCATGAGCGTGCATCTCACAGCCGCACCCTGGGCCCTCCAGCACCCCCTGCCTGCACCCTCCCTCGGCCCATGAGCGTGCATCTCACAGCCGCACCCTGGGCCCTCCAGCACCCCCTGCCTGCACCCTCCCTCGGCCCATGAGCGTGCATCTCACAGCCGCACCCTGGGCCCTCCAGCACCCCCTGCCTGCACCCTCCCTCGGCCCGTGAGCATGCACCTCACAGCCGCACCCTGGGCCCTCCAGCGCCCCGCATTTGCACCCTCCCCCGGCCCGTGAGCGTGCACCTCCCGGCCTGCTGATGCCACATGGTACGGGGCTCGCTCTCCGGTGACGGGGTGGGACACCCGACTCCACGCAGCTCCCTGCAGGTGACCGTGAGCCCGCTGGAGCACAGCGGTTCTGGGCCCAGCAGGCAGACGGTCACCGCGCTGTGTCCCGGGCACTGCAGACACACACACAGGAGCGTGCGGCACATGCTGAGCTCTCCATTACTCTGGGGCAGTCCCAGTAAGGCCTGGAGTGGCCCCGGTGTAACTGGCAGCAGTGGCGGGGTCCTGTGTGTGTGTAGGGTACCCGCATTGCCAGGGGATCTCGCTGCCACCCAGGCAATGTGGTGCCCATGGTAGCCGAGTGGTGCACAGTGCTGGCTTCTCCTGAACTGGCCCGTTAGCTCTTTGAGCCCTCTGGGGTCAGGAAGTGTCAGGGAGCCCCTCCCAGCCCGATGTGGCATTGCCCATCCTCACACATGCTCTGCCCACCAGTGGGATCAGCTTAACCCTTCCCTCGCCACATGCTAAGACATGTCAGAGATCCACCTTCCACTGGAGATCTTCCAGACCGCCCGGCCCCAGGAGCTGGCGTACGGGCAGGGGTGGGAAATGTCTCTCTGCTGCTACTAGCCAGCTGGGCTCCTGCATTCCCCTCCGTCTGCCTGTGGGGATGTCTGCTCGGGCTGACAAACGGACTGGGGTATCTCCAGCGCTGGGCAGTTGGCCAGGCAGAAAGCATTCTAGACATCAGGTCTCAGAGAGCTGCAAAGAGGGATCTTCCCAGGTGTACAGCAGTTATCTTGGTTTTAGCACGCTCCCAGCCGGGTCCCTGGCGGCTAGCAAGCTCTCACAGGGCCACTAGCAGGAATGGTCTCCACAACGAGTGTAAGAAAAACTGCCCTGTATTCCTAACTCCTCTGTGTGCTAAAACTAAAATATAAACGACACCTCGTCCGGGACGGCGGGGGATCGGCTTGGACGTCCAGAGGAATAATGATACATCGGGTACACGTTTCCCGGGACGCGTGGGGCAAAGAGAGATCTTGCAGTGTGAAAGGTTACATGTTCAGCCGTCCATCCCGTGCCACCGCCCGTCCTACTCACTGTCGCTTTTGTCCACCAGCACTGCGTCCGACTCCTCTGTGATCTCCAGCAGCGTGTGCATCTCCGGGCTCTCCTCTCTCAGCAGCTCCGTGTTCTCGGCCTCTTCTCCTCCCACCTCCACCATCTCCGTGGCTTTCACCTCTACCTCGCCCTCTCTGATCTTCTTGACGTAGAAGGTGAAGGGTGGCACCTTGTAGACTGCTGTCTTGGACCTGGCGTAGACGGGGTGGTCGGGAGTGAAGGATTTCTTCAGCTTGTCCCGAGATGTTTTCATCTTCTCCCTCCTCTCAGTGGGTACGATCTTGGTGCCCAGCTTGTTCATCCTCTTCTCCAGGTTGTGCCGGGTCTTCTCCAAGTTGTGTTTGGTCTTCTCCAAATTCTCCTTGGTCTTTAGCTTGGTCTTCTCCATCTTCTCCTTGGAGAAAGCCTTCTTGAAGTCATCCACCCTCTTCATGCCACTTCTCTTGATCCGCTCTGCCCGGGACTCCTCGATGATCTCTTCAACCTCCACCTCCTCATCTGAGGAGAACTGGATGTGGTCCTCGTCCGCATGGTCCTCATCCACGGGCACCTCCGCGCCCTCCTCTTCCTTCTCTTCCTCCTTCAAAGACTTGCTGATGCTCAGCTTGGCTGGGAGCTTCACTTCATCCTGAAAACGAAGAGATGGAATCGGTAAGACACGTGCACTGTAAGGACCCAGCCCTGCAGAGCTACTGTGCCAGGCGACCACCCAGGAGCAGCTGTAAGCAGCTTGCGCCCCACTTCCCACGCCCCTCTGTGGACACAGTCCATGGGACGTTCTGCCTCAGGGGCTTGTCAGGCAGCAGCCCCATGGCTCCTGATTGGCTCTCTGCCCTATATAAACCCAAGGGGCAGTCCAGGAACTGTCTGGGCCACAGCGTGGTGAATCTGCTGGTGCTGCCGGGGCTGTTTCTGTCTCATGCTCTTGAACTCCTGGCTGGACCTCGGCTTGTTTTGGGCTTCGCCTCCTGACTTGGACTCTGACCCTTGGTATTGACCCCAGCCTGGAACTGGCCACAAACTCCTCGGCCACCCCCAGCCTCAGGCTTGCCCCTGCTCTGACCCTGGGCCCACACTGCCCCCGCGGCTCCCAGACATCGAACCTGGGCTGAGCAGCTCTCCGAGTCGCTGCCCAGCTCATCGCACTTACGAGGTCTGAGATTCACGGCTAGTCTGACCTTGGGGACAAATCCGACCTTCAGTGGCCGGCACCCGGCTTGGACTCCTCCCCCCCTTTCCCCCCCCCCCCGGTAAATTACCCCTGGTAGGACTCCGCTCTCGTCCACAGCAGCTCGGGACCCTTGCTAAATTCAAGCTCAGCCTTATCTGCCCTGCACACTCCTTTAATGGCTCCCCCCTCCCCAATCTTCCAAGCCCTTCACTAGCATCCTCTTCATCCCAGGACTGCTTGTACCACTCACCCTCCTGCTAGTCAAAGCTCCCAGAGGACTCTCCCCTCCAGACCTCGGCTCATCTCCCCTGGCTGGCTCCCTCCCTCCGCGCAGCCCTGAGCTCCCTGCTGAGCAGTCTGGGGATTCTCCCCTGGGGCATCCTGTGCGCTGCTGGCATCTGCGTTCGGCACCGATCCCAGCTTTTCACAGCACGGGGTTCACTGCAGTCACACGACTCAAGGCACAAGCCCTCCCCTCTCACTCACAGACAGCCACTCCCGATTTACACCGGCCTCAGAGACGAACCAGGGATCTGACTGATTCCAGCCCGTGCAAACAGTAATGTATGGGAATTGGGTCGTATCCCTTTCAATAGCTTGTGAGCCCTCTTGTGGCGCTCACCATGTCATATGTTTTACAACCCAGCCAGGACAGCAGTGCCGGGTCTGCACGGTTATTTGCACTCGGCCACGCCCTGGTGGTTTCTTGTTGTGCAAAGAGCAAAAGACACAGCACAAAGTTCCCATGTTTGCCTCTCACCCTGGCTACAAGGCTGGTGTCTAATCTCCGCAGCCCAGACTGTCTTGTCCCCTCTGCTGGAGCCGCCCGGGTTTCTGGCTCGTTCTGCAGAGCGAGAGGGGCTCGATGCAGGAGAAACAAGATAAAACACCAGGTGCGACAGTTTAAGCTCATGGCCTTGTTGCCTTGGGGTGTGGGAGCTGCCCTGGAGGAAAGGATGCTGCTAGTTATTTGTCCCCTGCCTGCCTTTGGCCCTGTCCCATTCCATCCCCATGGCAGGACCACACCCAGCAGCTTGCTTGTTCCCTTGTACTGCTGGGGAAACTACCTCCCAGGCAGATTCCTCCCGAGGCTGCTGGTGAAGTCACATCCCTGCCCCACAGCACTCGGGGCGGTGTCTGTGCATTCCCCAGAGCCATGCTGAACAGAGCGTCCCAGCACCAGCCCCCTCCCTGGGAAGGGGCAGAGACCTCGTCTGATTTCCCAGCGCTCACACAGCAGCGAGTCACTGGCTGACCACTGGGAGCACAGGAATTCAGGTCCCCCTAGAAATCACCCATGATCTGTCATCGAGGGCACCTGCTGGGCTTTCCCCTGGGGCGAGGCCTCTACTCTGAGCGTGGGAAAGCCCCGTGTACGGCCTCATGCCTGTGGCAGCTGGGCTGGGAGCAGAGGGGCTCCTGCCCCCCAAGGCTTGCATTCTGCCCCATTCTCACAACGCCGACACACGGGAGCCCTTCCCCTTGGACCTGGGCACTGGCCCCTTGGCTTGTGCGGGAAGGGGAAGTTAGCCAGGGAGATTTCCAGCACAGCCAGAGACAGCTGCCTTCGGTGGGGCTTGTTTCGAGTTACAGAGAAAGATTCCAAGCGCCCCCTGGTGCACGGCGAGGGGCATCCCAACAGCACAGAGCAGCAGCAGGGTGCTGAGGGGGGTGCCCCTTGGCACGGGCTTCAGCGTGTTTTCCCGTCCCCGGCAGCCGATGCCCCAGCATGAGCAGGTGAGCGTGCTGCCCGGGCAGTAAATCCGCCGCTGTAACAGCAAAGGCCCACGAGCAGTGTGTTGTCCAGGGAGGTTAGAAAGGAGATTGGGGGCTAGGACTCCTGGGTTCTATTCCCAGCTCCAGGAGGGGAGTGGGGTTTAGAGCGGGGGGAGGGACTGGGAGCCATGACTCCTGGGTTCTATCCTCAGCCCTGCCACTGGCTTCCTGCATGACCTTGGGCAAATCACTTCCCCCTCTGTGCCTCGGTTTCTTCATCTGTTAAGTGGGGCCTGTGCTTAGCTGATTGGCCAAGGGGAAGGCGGCTGGAGTCGATCTATCCCTAATTAGTCCCCTTTTTATTGAGGAGCCCTCTGCTCTGCCTTCCCTGGCCAGAATTAACTCCTGCTTCCCCCAGACATGGTTATCGTTACACCCAGCAGCGAGCGGACAGGCGGCGGGAGGCCGTGACCGATTTGTAACCCCAAAATGTGCTTAAGGACAAACTAGGCCTACGATCTCCCCATCCTCTGGGAAAGGGCCATGCATACTGATGACCTAATACACCTGTGAAGTGGGTCAGCTTCCTCATCCCCCTGGGGAAACTGAGGCATGGAATCCCAGCGTGACTTATCTAAGGTCCCTCAGCAAGCAAGCGGCAGTGCCAGGAATAGGACCCAGGAGTTCGGGGTTCGGGTCCCCCCTGCCTTTTTCTCTTTTGGGCTGCCCAACCAACCTGGCCCATGTCTGTTCTCAGCCTGAATACGCCCAAAATTCATGACAAAAATAACCCGTCCTATCCTGTTTTCAAGCAGGGAACTGGTCAAGCGCGGGTTGCTTCAAAGAGCTTTTTGGTCGATTCCTCCATCGCCAGCCTAGGATGCGAGTTCACAGTCCCCAGTGACTCCAGCCAGGGAGCAGGACCAGACAATGCTCAGGCCAGCGGGGAACCGGAGGCGGATGGAGTAGCTGCAGGTTCTTTGGGGGCCATCGACGGGCCCTGGCCGAAATGAAGATGGGATGGCTCCCCCGCACCCTCCCCGCAGCTGGGTCCGAGCACCGTGCCCAGGACAGACAGGCACTCTGGTCTCTGCAGGAGCGTGTATTAAGCTCCCTGCAGGGGCCAGGCAGCCAGCGTGTGGGGTGTAGCTTCTTACCCTGCAGATGGACCTTCGCATCCAGCACCATGCGTGGGGCATGGGGGCAGAGAAGGGGCAAGCGGCACCTGACCATCTCCCCTGGTTTACCAGAGCCTGCCCGGCCTGATAGGCCCCTGCCTCACATGCTCCCCCAGGCCCTGTTCTGCCTGGCTGGTTCCCCTCCAGGGCTGTGGGCCTGGCCGGGGGCCCAGGGCCGTCCCCTGGCCTCCTGGGCCGGCCAGGGGCATTACCTCATTTTCACCGTGTACCCTGGAGCGTGGCCATCCTGCCTTTGTTTGCCAGAGGCCGGAATGGCTCCCCTGGCTCCTGCCCCGCCATAGGCTCTGTCAACATCTTTTTAGACAATCAGAACTTTCCTATTGTTGTTCTCCCGGCCAAGCACAATTAGCCGCGGGCCCTGGTTTCACATTCTTTCCCCCTGCTCGAATGGCCCTGCACAACAAGCCACCAGGGTTAGAGCATGGGTGGGGCCAGGACGGAGGAGAGAGAAGGAGAAGCCCTCCCTCTGTGGCATTTAGCGTGGGCTTTCCCCTCCCCACAGGGCTGACTCTGCCCACCCTGGCGCCTTCCCCCAGTGCAAAGCAGGTGTGAAATGTGCCCAAATCAGAGTTCTCGGCCCCCTGTACTCTGCCCAGGGCAGCACGAGGCACCGGCAGGGGGCAGCCTCACAACCTTGCCATGAGTCTTGTGACATTTGATGTTTCCAGCCCCAGCTCCTGGAGTCAGGTGATTAGGAGACTCTCCGCTTTTCACGTAAAAGAAAATGGACGTTTTTAACCCTCACGGCTGGCGTGGGGAGTTGGGAGAAGTGACCCATGGAGGGTCAGAAACCAGGGGCCCTGCTCTTCCCCATCTGATGCTCCATATTCCCCCCAATCGCTGCTCCCCATGGGGCCAGAATGCAGCCCGGCCGGAAACCCAGCCTGTGCTGCTACGCCCAGCCAGCCCTGCTCCCGCTGAGCACATGTTGGTATCGGCTCCTGCCGCCAGACAGAGCCAGTCTCGGGGCAGCAGCTGCCTTGCTGAGCAACAGGCTCTGCAATCACCTTCTCCCGGGGCGCAGAGAGCTGCAGCCGGATCTGCGCCTCCCGGCAGGAGGAGGAGCTCTGAGCTGGAGTGGCCTTGTGATCCCTGCCACTCCTGGCATCCCTCCCGCTAGCCCAGGTCCTGTGGCTGGGCTCCCAGGTCCAGTCAGTTGCTGCATTGCCCTGGGCACTTTCCCCTCCAATTCAATGCCAACCCCCAGCATTTAAACTCTTTCCCCTTTAGGAATGTTTTATCATGGTGGCTTTTTCCCCTCTGCCCCACAGATTCTCCCTCTGCCTCGACCCTCCCCCCGGGGATTCAGAGCCCGGGACAGAACCCTGGAGTCCTGACCTGTGCTCAGTGCCGCAGGGAGCAGAGAGAGACTCATTCAGGACAGCCAGCCCTGCAGTCCCCCCGCAGAGGGAAACACGTGGGCGGGAGGGAGAACAGGCTGGCATGAGATTGGTTTTCAGCTGAGCAGCACATCGCGTGCGATGAATCCTCTCCGTGTTCCCGGCCCAGGCTGGAAATAGCCCTGCACTGAACAAAACGTCACAGCTGCCGGGCCCCAGCCTGCAGCTCGGGGATTTATTACTCGAGGGGTTTTAATCTCAGGAGCTGGGAGGGGGAGGCATGGAGCTTCTGGGATGAGCCAACCGCCAGGAAGCCAGCAAGAGCGGTGAATGGGTTTGATACGCGAGCTAGGCAGGGCCAGCAGGGCTCCGTCGGCCCCTGGGCATGCCTCAGGATCTGCCTCTCCCGCAGCGCCATGGCCCAGCCAGCCACACCAAGCCAACTGCCGCTACGCCCAGGAAAACAGGCGCTGACCCTGCATGCACCTCCCTGGAAACAAGCAACATCCCAGCTAAGCTAGGCCTGATCCCGCAGCACTTGCCTGGCCAAGGATCTGCCCATTTGACCTCCCATCAAAAGCCTGTGAAAGTCCATAAAGCAGGAAGTGGGAGCTCTCCGAGAGACCCAAGCCATGGGCAGCTGGGCAGCAGCAGGTGGAGACGGCTCAGCTTTTGTCTTTCATGAACCAGGCGGTGAAGAGACCTGGAAAAGCCTCAGTTTCACAAGTTCATTTTGAAAGCAGTTCTGCGTACTGGGTTAAAGCAGGGAGGGGCTGGGCTGGGCACCAGGACTCCTGGGTTCTGTCCCCAGCTCTGGGAGTGAGTGGGGCCTAGTGAAGTCAGGATGCCCGTTCCCAGGGTGCCGGTCCAGGCTTACGTTCAATTGGAAAAGGTCTGAAATGAATAACAAAGCCTGCCTGCTCCTCCTGGCAGCCGGGTTCCCGCAGTCTCACGTGGACCGCAGGAGGGCTCAGGGACTTGATTTGACCAGCAACAAGCCCAGTGTTCTGGGAAGCTGAAGGCCACATGTCCAGGCCACCAGCTCACTTGTGATGTCTGGGTGCTGCCTGTTACCCTGGAGACACGTGCCCAGAGCTGGTGAACCAGCCCAGCCCCAAGCTAATGAGCGAAGCAGGCGGCAAGGCCCAGGCCCCTCTTGCCTCTTCGGCCCGGGACCCCCATCGGCTCCAAAACTGCCCTGGTGTCCAGGCAGCCAGTAGGAGCAGGTCTGACAAAAATTCCCCTGGGCCCAGGACGTTCCCGTCCCTCCAGTGCAGCGGGGGAGGGAGTCCCTGTTACGTGCTCACGACAGCCCCCGGTACAGCTGGTGGCACGATCGTCCCGGCAACAGTGACCTGACTGTCCCCACCAGTGCACGGCCCTTCCCCAGCACAGCCGCACGCCGAGGAAGGGCAGGACACGGCCACGCAGCCACAGAGCTGCTGAGCCCAACGCCAGCGCGGTTTCCCCTCCATTTCTCTCCGCTTGCCCCCAAGGGAGAAGGGGCTGATTCAGTTGATCCGGCTTCCCGCCAGGTCAGTACAGTTTCAGCCAGGGCCAATGCAGGACGTCCTGCCCACTCCTCCCTGTGTTTTCAACCCAAGAAAACTCTCGCTCTTGAGGGAAGTGAGGGCATCTGCCCCAAATCCCCTCCCATCTCACAGCTACTAACAATGCAACTGTGTGTGCTTCCATCCAGCACCTGGCGCTGGAATCGGGAAATGCCCGGCACAAAGGAAAGCTTTGCAGCTTGCACGAGGGGCTGACAGGCTTGGTTCCTGGGGCTCTTTGGAGCAGAGAGCCGTGCACTAGGAATCTTTGCTGTGCTGCGTTCCGGAGAAGCCAACATCTGCTTTGCTACTATGATTAGCAACCGTAGAACAAAACCACCGACGCCGTCCCGGGGGATCACAACAGCCCAGCGCAAGTCCACAGCCCCCGTGAAGACTGCTCATCCTCTCCACAACAGCACCTGCCCAAGCAATCCCTCATCTCCCGGGGACCCTGAGCTGCAGGAACTCCAGCTACTTCCTTCCCTCTGAGTCAACACCATCAGCCAGAACAAAGGCATTCCCCATCTCGGCCTGGCCTGGCTGTGCTGGAAAGGGGCCATATCCTGCGGGCTCAGATACTTATCAGCCCTTGTTGACTCCAGACGGTTTGTGCACAAAGCAGAGGCCTGTTCAAAGCCTCCAGCTCCGTCACATGAGCTGTCCCCTACCCCCTTCCATCGCGGGAGCGGAGGGGCTGCTGCTCTCCATGACTCTCTCTTGGCATAAAATGCAGGGGCTTGCACCCACCCTCCTCTGTGCAGCTCCCAGCACACAAAGCAGCCTGGCTGTTTGCAGCATTGCAAGGTGGGACCCGGTCTCTCTGGGAAAGGAACCCCAGGAGCTGCATTTGCCCAGCCTGGGCTGTATGTGGGGGTGTGACAGAGTGGGAATGTTCTTCCCACTCCGTCACAAATGTTTCCTCTGAATACTGTGTGGGTGTCTCAGTTTCCCCTATGCAGTTCTTAAGTAACTAGGTGGTGGGATAAGGGTGGATGGTTGTTGCAGAGCCAAGGGCCAGTGTACATAAATGCCTGACACTTTGTCTCCTGGCAACTGATGGCCTGGACGGGGCTGATTCCCCCTCCTCTGCAGAGGTGCCAACTGAAGGTGTTGGAGACAAAGAGGTCAGGTGACCTCCTAGCGGGCGGGGGGGGGGGGGGGGGGGGGGNAGGTGAAGCCGGGTGAGCTTCTTGCCCTGCAGACAGTCTGCTCCGAGGGAGAGGAGGCTCCCCAAAGTCCTGACTGGCTTTGTGGGGAGCAGTTCCAGAGCATCGCCCGGGGACTCCGTGACAGGGGGTTTTACTCATTTGAACAGCTAATCCCCAGGGATCACTCGTGTGACCTTTCGGCCTAGCACAATCTACCCCCAGAGCGGGCCCCTGCCCCCTGGCTCTCCCCCAGCCTTTCGCCCTAGGACCGTGGAACTGCAGCATCTGCCCCTCTGTCTGTAGTGCCTGGCTACAGCCGCTGGAACGGGGCCGTGGGAGCCTGAGTCCGCCCCCACAGGCAAGGGGAGTGTAACAGGCTGGTCTGTGCCTTTAAAGCCCCAGCTGCCCTGTTGGATGATCAGCCCCAGCTGGGACGGGGCTGACCCCCTTTTCTGTGGAGGGCTGAGAGCGCTCAGCTGGAGGAGGCCCCGAAGTGGGGGGCTGCAGGGCGGATCCTCGGCTCAGCACGGAGCAAGGCAAGGGGCAGAGCCTCCCGGAGCTGCAGCCTGGGGTAGGCAGAGGAGCTGTTTGTGGTTGAGTGAATATGCTGTGCCCTGAGGGAAGGGCCTGCCAGAGACCGGAGCATGGCCGCACGTCCCGTGGGGGCTCTGAGGGAGCCCACCAGACGAGAGGAGCCTTCCCCCAGCTTCGCTGGCTGCAGCAGGCCCTGCGTAGGCAAGGCAAGAACAAAACCGCTCTGTTCCACACGGGGTCAGGAGGGTAGTGCCTGAGCAGCCTTGGCAGGGAGGAGGACTCAGCTCCCTGGCTGGTCTCCACACCTGTGTGCTGCCTGCGGGACATCAAGGATCTCCTCCCTCCTCCACAAGAGCTCTTGGCCCGGGGGCGGATGGGGGGAGCTGCCCAGCGGAAGGTTTGCCTCCTGCGACGGGCGCGTGTAGGACGGGCAGTCTGCTGCTGCAGGGCCCTTGAGGGAGGGAATGTGGCTGCAAATGCAGCCATCGTTTGGGTGCAGTGAAAAGACAATGGGAGCGCGCAGGAACAGCCAGGAATCAGCGAGGAGCAGGCTGGCTGGCGGTTACACAAATCCCCCTTCACGCGCAGAGCATGAGCCCCGGGAGGGCCGTGGCTCGCTCCCAGCTCTCACAGGAACCACCGTTTTTAGCCCCAGGCATTTCAAGCACACTATTTTTTACTGGGAAACGCACCAAGTCTGGTGACGGGTGAGTCCAGCTGCCCAAATGGGCCTGTCCCGAAAACCCTGGCTCTCCGCGTCCCTGAACTTGGGGGTCTTCAAACTGTGATTCCCAAATTGTGGCTGTGTGCTCCAGCACTGCCTCAATCCAGCTGGCTCAAAGACTGCAGGGGGACAGGCATTCCCACTGGATTTCTGTCCCAGCCCCTGCCGTGTGCAGGAAGCACAGAGGATGGGTACCAGGAAAAGTGAGGGGGGGGGGGGAGTTCTCTGCTAAGCTTCACAGGAGGGTTCCGTGAATGATCTGGTTTTCCTGTCCCGGAGCCCACATACTGGATGGGGTGACCTGACTGGACAGTGTCCGTCCTTGTTCTGTAGATCCGCATTGCCCCCTGTTGCACAAAGCCCCCAGGAGGAGCAAACTGAGCTGCAAACAGGCCTTTGTCCAGCAGATCTCGGGGAGCCACCAGGAGACCTGGGTCATTTTCGTGGAGCTGTGAAACCCGGAGCTCACAGACTGATTGAGGGGGTTTGACGCCTCTGTTTTTTCTATTTCAAATGACCCAGTGCTGGTAGGTCCGTTGGATTGACTTGCCCCGGCTCTCCTCCACTAGGTGTGTTTTTTATCTGATTACATTTTGGAGCCTGAGTTCCCTTCCAGTGAGTCACTGGATCCGTGCCCTTTATGGTCATGTACATACTGCCTGGTTGCTACAACACATGTAAACACTTCCCTCATTGTATAAAAGGCCCGTGAACTGCACAGCTGAGCTGCCTTCCCACCCTGGCCAGAATCACTGCCAAAGCGGGGAACGTTCCCCAAGGTCTAGGAGCAAAATGCCCCGGAACTCCAAAGAGCTCCTGCATTGTTGTTGTTTAGGGGGATTTTTTGTAATTTTCAGTTTGTTTAAGAAAGCAAAACTCCCAGGCGATCTGCTCTCCGGTTTGAAGATTTAATGAAGCCTGGATCACACATGCTGACCACATCTGCAGTTCATTTGGTACAGTTGCTTTTACACCATTGCAACACCCCCAGTCTCTGCCTGGGGGAGAAAGCAGGGGCTTGTTTCACATGCGATTGCAAGACACAGAACACGACCAACTCCCCACTACCAACAAGGGCCCAATCCTGACAGGTGCTGAGTGCCCACTGCTGTGGCTTGAGCTTTCAGCACCTCAGGGGCTGCAGCCCCCCTACAGCCGCCCGTTCCCTTTCATTCCAGTCCCTCCTCCGCCGGCCAGGTGCAGCTCAGCTAAGCCTCTGCCGGGGGAAAGGCTGAGGCAGGAATTAGAAGCTGCTGGGCAGGAGGGAGCATTTCTGAGTCCTGTTTTGCCCAGCCAGGAAAGTAAAGACCCCGAGCTCCAGCTTGCACCAGAACAACACGATCGCGGCTTTCCTTTGCCAGGGCCCAAGAGCGCCACGTGCCTCTGGTAACCGTAAGTCAAGGCTGGGGTGAGACGCATTCTGCTATTCCACAGACTGAGCGCAGAAAACCTGATAAGCAACCGCGGAAAGAGCAAACTCCTGGATTTCAGGTGATCTGCATAGAGAAAACGGGGGTTGTGCTTTTTACCTGCTCCATGTTGGAGAAGGCTTAAGCAGGTTTCCCTCTTCACATCAGAAATACAGGTCTGGCCTCCCCAGCCCCTGCTGATCTGAAAGGCGCCTGTGACCCTTGGCAGACCAAATGTCTGTGTTACAGATTCAGCTCCCCTTGTTCAAACTGAGACAACTTCCACTCCAAATGTAAGGCCTGCAAAGAGTCTTCCAGCAAACCTTGGCCCCTGATCCTGGACCTGGGTCCGGGCTGGGCCCCAGTGGAGATCCACACATGCAGTGCCCTGTCTGCACTGATCCAGATGCAAGGCTCAGGTCTTTGGAAAAACCAAGCTTGACGTTCCTAAAACTTCTAGGGCAAAAGGAAGAGGAAATAATCGTAACCCAACCCCCCTTTCCGCCTCTCACCCATCGCAAAAGCCACAGGGGCAATTTTCCCAAGTGCTGAACTGTCTGGATCCAATTGACCAATGTCCTGCTCCTTGTGGAACCCTTTAACCAATGCAAAGCGCCTGGAGCGCTGCCATTTTGATTTGCCTGCATTTTATACCCATGTTGCACTGGGGTGGGCGATTCCTTGAGCGTCAGGACAATGGTCCCTCGGGCCCTTTGCAGGGAATTTAAGATATTTTCCCCAGTAGCCACCCCGTTAACAAGTTAACTGAGTTTGTGTCTGTTCCAGCTTCCTGGCCTGTTCCGTGCTTGGTTCACGGCATCCCCCAGGATTCCTTGTGCCAAGAACGGTGACACAAAGAGACGAAGTCATTAGCACAATCGTTTAGCGTATCAGAAATTATGTGGCTGTGCACCAGGCCCAGCAACAGCAATTCCGGGCCCCAGGGCAGAGCAGTGAATGGGCCCCCACGCACGCACGAGCTGCACCCACACGGCCGCTGGCCGCCTGACATTTGGGTGGTGCTGCGCCCACCCTGGCTGGTGCCCAGCGAGCTGCTGGCTACACTGCTGTGTGCACTGTTCCGTGAGTTCCACATGCCCGCCCGGTAGGGCTGCCCACTGTCTAATCCAGGGGTCGGCAACCTTTCAGAAGTGGTGTGCCGAGTCTTCATTTATTCACTNCGGCTGTGCACCAGGCCCACCAGCAGCAATTCCGGGCCCCAGGGCAGAACAGTGAATGGGCCCCCACGCACGCACGAGCTGCACCCACACGGCCGCTGGCCGCCTGACATTTGGGTGGTGCTGCGCCCACCCTGGCTGGTGCCCAGCGAGCTGCTGGCTACACTGCTGTGTGTGCTGTTCCGGCATGAGTTCCACATGCCCGCCCGGTAGGGCTGCCGACTGTCTAATCCAGGGGTCGGCAACCTTTCAGGAGTGCTGTGCCGAGTCTTCATTTATTCACTCTAACTTAAGGTTTCGCGTGCCAGTGATACATGTTAACGTTTTTAGAAGGTCTCTTTCTATAAGTCTTTAATATATAACTAAACTATTGTTGTATGTAAAGTAAATAAGGTTTTTAAAATGTTTAAGAAGCTTCATTTAAAATTAAATTAAAATGCAGAGCCCCCCGGACCGGTGGCCAGGACCCGGGCAGTGTGAGTGCCACTGAAAATCAGCTCGCGTGCCGCCTTCGGCACCCATGCCATAGGTTGCCTACCCCTGGTCTAATTGCACAACCCCCTGCTCCGCCCCTTCCCCGAGACCACGCCCCTGCCCTGCCCCTTCTCCAAGGGGGATCCTTACCTGGTCTGCACCAGGTGATTTCATTACCGCCAAGGACTAGTGCAGTGACAGCGGCAATGCTGTGGAGCTGTGGTTGCTCTCTCTAGTTTGGCTGGGACGCCGAGCGTAACAAGCCAGGGCTAGTGACCCAGCTCTTGTGTCTCCGGTTTAAAAGTACGTGTCACCACGAGCTCAGTGTAAGTGCAAACAGAGGGGACGGCTCTCGCCAAGCCTGGCAGGCTGGACTCGCCCCTCAGGCTTCTGGGTAACATTCAGCGAGCCCCAGGCAGTGCACAGTGTGGGGCTCTTCACCAAAACCTCCGAAACCAGGCTTGGGCTGGCTAGTAAAGATCCTGTGGGTACTTTTCATAAGAGTCAGGGTTTGCCCCCCAGGTCCATGGCGAAAGTTCTCCCCCCCCCCGCATCTCCAGGTGCCACCTTGCCCCAGGGTGGCTGCATTTCAGCCGTGCTC
Source organism: Platysternon megacephalum (assembly GCA_003942145.1). Lineage (NCBI taxonomy): Eukaryota > Metazoa > Chordata > Testudines > Platysternidae > Platysternon > Platysternon megacephalum. The sequence goes on from QXTE01000039.1 coordinate 11,262,931, forward strand.
TGTGTCCATCCCTGTAAAGTGCTTGGGATGACAGGGGCTGTATGTACATAGCATGTGCTTTCTGATGCCCGTGTGGCAGCATCACTCGGCTAACGCTGGGCCACGCTGGGACCCGCTGGGTGCTGCGGGGGGCTCCCTGTTGGGTACATGCTCGGTGAGGTTCAGGGCAGCTCAGGGGGTCGCAGTAGCACCGTCTCTGCTGTAGGGTTGCGGGGAGCCATTCTGGATGAAATAAGGACCAGTCTGAACCCTCGTTCTGAACCTCCCTGCACCTTCTGAGGGTTGCCCTGCTGCGCAGGGGGTTTCCGGGACTTAGCACTGCTGGAGCCTAGGGGACAAACTCCCCACCCCCCAACACCTCCCTCCACACCTCTAGGTTTACACACATACATTAGCAGGATCTGCACATGCAGGACAAGCCCCTGGCTGCTGCTGTCAGGGAGGTGGGCTCCAGAGCACAATCCCGAGGGGCCTGGCTCCGATCTCACACTGGTGAGGCCAGAGTCGGGCCCGCTTTGGTGATGCTGGACCAGTGCAGAGACATTCCTCTGCAAAGCAGGCGGGCTGGGATGTGGCTGCATCCTAGCCAGGGGATGGCAGCTTGTTGCCAGCATCTCCTAGGCGACTGTGGCTGGGCGTCGCAAGGGCCAGGGGTGGGCATTGTGCATACAGAAGCCAGATGCGCCATCCTCTGCAGCGTAGAGGCAGAAATGTAACCTGCTGACCTGAACCTGATCTGCCTTTTCTAACCAAGCCACTTGCGTTTCTTCCTTCCCCGTTATGCTGTCTGAGATGAGCCTCCGCCATGCTCCGTTGGAGGCACTCGCACCACTTTATGTACAGACGTGACTTAAACCTCACAACAACTCCCAGGACATCAGCAGCAGCATCCCCATTTTACAGATGGAGAAACTGAGGCATGGAGAAGGCAAGTGACTTGCCCAAGGTCACACAATGAATCTCTAGGAATAGACCCCCGGCGCCCCTGTGCTTTAGCCATCTGACCACCCTTCCCTCCCCATTTAAAACCGTCTCCAAGGAGGAACAAGGCATCTCCCGGCAGGCTGGAGAGGAGATCACGGTTTCTTGCACAGCCCCAAAACAATAGCATCATTATCAGACAGCAAACAGACTATTCAATCCGCTGAGGCATTTATGCCAACTATAAATATCTGCCTTACTAGCCGTACTGCCGAGTGCAGCCACCAAGAAATGGGCAGCAGCGGCGCCTGGCACTGCCCGTGGCAGCTTTTAGAGTTTCAGGAGAAGAGGCTCAACACAGTCTTCAGGTGATGCTTCTGATGCCCTAAATCTGCCGCCTCCCTTCACGTCCGCTGCTGGTTGGGGCCAGGGCAGATTCTCGGGCGCAGGATCAGAGGGCGGATTCTCGGGCGCCGGGTCAGAGGGCGGATTCTCGGGCGCAGGGTCAGAGGGCGGATTCTCGGGCGCAGGGTCAGAGGGCGGATTCTCGGGCGCAGGGTCAGAGGGCACACTCAGGGTCTTCTCAGGCTGAGATGAGGAAAAGGAATTTCAATGGCCAGCAGAAAGGAATCCGAGTGGAAGAATTTCCTCTCCCCCACTAACTGCTGAAAACAAGGACATGGCCCAGATATAGAGCGGGTTAGCGTGATAACGGGCGGGGGAATGCTATCGGAATGGTTTAGTGAGTGGAGATATCGAGTACAGAGACAGACAAGAAGGACGGGAGTCTAGCTTCTCTAACTCCCTGCAAGGCTTGCAGGATACAATGTCCCTGCTCTGGAATAACGTATGTTTGTGTTGTATTTAGTCACAGGGCTAGATTCAGGTCTCATTTTCTCTGATGTAAATCTGCAGTGACACCACTTCACTCAGTGGAGTTGTTCCCAGTTTACATCAGTGTAAGTGGCTCTCAATAAGAGTTTCAGGGCGTGTGCGCAGAAAAATAATAGCTACATTTATTGAGAGCTAAACTCAACTACGTGAGCAAGATGGATCAGGAATGTTGTGGCTCATTCCAGACCTCCATCCATACAACTTTCCCAGGAGGATCCAGACAACACCCTCAGCCAAACAAACACTACTGAGCACACCCCCAAATTAACCCCTTCATGAGTGCCACATAAACCAGTTTTCATGCCTAAATTTTCAGAAAGTTCAGTATAAGTCTCCACCTCCAGGGTTAGCAGCTAAAACGAGGAGGCTCAGAATAAGAGAAGCAGCAACTCATTGTAGAACATGGTAAAAAACTGTAGCAAGAGGTTATTGGTCCTGTCTCCGTGAGATGGAAAGAAAGGGTCTTGAAGACCCTAGTGCAAAAGCAGGGAGGGAGATGTAGATAAACGTTAAAGGGCTTGTTGGACCCCATGTGACCTTTCCCCATCCAGCAAAATTCCTTCCATCCTCAAATAACTTCCCGTAATGTACAACCTCATTGAGACTGGGAGTCTGCCAAACATTTCTAGCTTCTCCCTGTCCTGGGAACTGTGCCCTTAAAGGCTGTTTCCCTCTTTAATAGGCTGATGGGAACAAGGAGATTGGTGCTTTAAACCCCCTGTGAAATGTACTGGTGCCCACCAGTTCGGACCTGATGAAGAAGAGCACAGGAACCTAGCAAAGGGTGGGGCTGGCGGGGGAGTGAATATAAGCTGTGAGGCCATGTTTGGAACGCTGCCTTTGCCCAGAAATGAATCAGATGAAAGGCAGGTCCCTAGGAAATGGGTAAGTAAACTGATTGCAAGGGGGAAAATCACCTTTTTTTTTCTCTGGCAGAAAGAATGTTTTAATCCCATTATCAGCCTGTTTGTGTAGCTAGTTCGACTCTCAGAACTGCCCTCCCGGCTACCCGGCCATGTCTGATTAATAACCCCCAGCAGACCTAGGAAGACAGAGCTTGCGCTGCAGCTGCTATGCAGGGAGATCAGTGAGTGGCATTAATTGACATTAGCAGCAGCCTCCGGAAGGTGCAGACTAAACATCCGGGGGCGTTTTATTCTAAATGTTTAGCTGGATTGTCTTTCTCCAATCAACAGCTCTCCCCTCTGGCTCTGGGCTTCATCCTAGAACGCAGCCGGGTGGGGGCTCAGGAATCTTTGTAACCTGTGGAATTGACTGGATAGTCAAGAAGACAATAGCCAGGTGCTGGGCAGTTCACCAGGACTCAGCATGCTGAGCGCGTGCACAGGGCTGCTTGATGCTCTGGGTTGGCCATGGTCATATTTATACCGCAGAGCTGCATTTCCACGGTTTTTTGTTCCTTATTTAAATAAAGACCATGGGGCCAAACTCAAACCTGGGGCAAGCCAGCAGGGAGTTTGGCCTGTGATCTTGCTCTAGAATTTCCTTTCAATCCACTTCAAACCCCCATTAACATCAGCGGAAACGAGAACTAAACCGGCTGCCTGGCCTGGCGAGTCACAGGGGCCAAATTCTGCCTTCAGTTACACCCACATGGTGCAGTGACTTCACTGGCATTGCCCAGGGCAGACATTTGCTGCTTAGATACTATGGGTTGGGCACATGAGAGATGCCTGAGAGATCCAGAGGGATGAGATGAAAGTGACTCAACCCTTTGGCTTGAAGTTCACCAGCCATTCAGCAGCAATCTCACATTTCTTTTTATTCGGGGCCTTTTGTTTTCCTCTTTGCACGGGGGGGAGTTTGTTGCTGCGCAGCTCAGCATGTCCGTATAATACAAAAGCACTTCAGCAAAACAAACTGCCCTGACACTGGCAGCTCGTGAAGCAGAGCTGAGCCGTGAAACAGCCAGGGAGAGCCACGCTTCCAAAGAGGCTTTGGGTGGAAGTACTGACCGCGTGCAATCTCCTTGGACTTGTTCTGGGGCCGCGCTCTGCTGTGGGTGACTAGCTTGAGACTCGGCTAATGAACGGCCGTGTAGGGAGTGGTACGGGCTCCTTGGGCGTGGGGGCTGGCAGCATGGTGGGAATCCTGCAGCTGAATTCTCTGTGCGCTGCTGTGGAACTGCATCCCTGAGGGTCTGAGTGAAACTGAAAATAGTCTGAGTGAACAGCCTGTCCTGGCTCCCAAGGGATGGGCCAGACCTGACCTAATAGTGCTTTTTCCATCTCTAACTTCAACCATTCTCTGGCCAAAGGCAGGAGGGTCAGAGTGGAAGCAGAACTCGTATAGTGACTCTGCAGCCATCCTGTACTATAGCAGAGAAGCCAAGGGCGCAGAACAGAGCAGTGCTAGCTTTTGGTTCCTGGACTTCAGTCTGCACAGTTCAGCTTATGTGGCGTTTTAACCACGATTTTGCATTTAATACTCCTCATTATTGCTCTTAAAGAGTGTGAAAACCCTGAGCTAACGGCTTGTCCTTGGGAGTATGCTGGGCCTGAGGGTTCTCGGGCCCTGCCCCAGTTCCCGTGGGATTGCTCTGGTCCCCCGTTGTCACAAACCAGGCTTGTCACTGGATCAGGCACTTACTGGGATTTTCCCGGGTGAAAACCCCGCATGTTGATGCATGAATGTAGCCACTAGGGGCCCACATGGTCCTTCTCTGCAAAACCCTGGAGTGAGGAGTGTTTGGGACTAGGGTGACCAGATGTCCCGATATTTAGGTGTTTGTCCCACGTCCCGACCGATGTTAGGTCAGGACGCAATTTCGCAGCACTCCGCTTTTTTTTTGTTGCTCCGCTGGCGACCCCCCCCATCCCCCATGTGTCCCGATATTTTCTTCCTCTCATCTGGTCACCCTACCCCGTCCCAATTTTTCACACTTGCTGTCTGGTCACCCTACTGGGACAGCGTGTGACCATGGACACACTGGGAACAGCACAGTCCTGGGGGCAAGTGGAGAACAGGACTCAGCCAGGTCTAGCAGCGTGGGAGTGGATCAGATGCTAGCTGGGCTTCGCAGAGCAGTGCTAGTGCTCTGAAAAGGGAGGCAGGTGGGTGAGCTTAGATGGAGATGGAGATGACTCTGAGCCCAGACCACAACATCATGGTCACCCTGAGCGGCTTGGCTAGAGGAGGGGGATGCCCAGCTGAATTGCATAGTAATGAGCAATGGTCTCAGCTGTGAGCCCCCTTCAGCCAAGCTGTCCAGAGTCACCCAGGGTCTCGCACTCTCCTGCATCAGAGAATATCAGGGTCGGAAGGGACCTCAGGAGGGATCTAGTCCAACCCCCTGCTCAAAGCAGGACCAATCCCCAGACAGATCAGATTTTTGCCCCTGATCCCTAAATGGCCCCCTCAAGGATTGAACTCACAACCCTGGGTTTAGCAGGCCAATGCTCAAACCACTGAGCTGTCCCCCATCAGAGGTGGGCTCCCCACCACAGCGGGTTAATTTGCCGGCTTGTCTTCCCATGTCTGCATGGACTGTTTGCATTTCTACTTGGAGCGCCCAGGGGGTGACCAGCTGGGTCACTGAATCGCTCCCTGAATCCTGCCGGGGACACAGGCACTGGGAAGGGAAAGGAAAGGACGGGGGGGGGGGGATATTATCCATTCAAACCACATGTTCATGTGAGCTATGGGGTGGGACAAGTAAAATCAGACCAGTGCACGGAAAACAACCTCCTCGAGAGCAGCCCTCCCCACCCCTCCTTATGCAGCTGTGCTGGAGGGTTATTCTCCACTGCTGCCCTCCCATCAAAGACGAAAGCAGCGATCTTATCGCAGGGGTTTTCTTATCCAAACAGCAGCTGTGGGCCAGGCAAAGAAAACACTTAGCCCAGATTAACCTCTTGAGACCATTGCATATTTCAGTGATCACGGCGGGGGGAGCCTCACCCCAGCGGGGCAGGGTGTAACATTTTACTGACTAATCTTAGGTAAAAGCAATCCCTAGTTCACCTTCTCTCCTGACTCCTACCTGACAAGCTAATATTTAAGAGCTAGTGGTATAACTTTGGCAAAGGATGAGCCCTATCTTATCGCAAAGAATGCGATACGGAACTGTTTATGACCTCATGAATTCACATCTATAGAATGAAATGCACTTTTTTAAGGCGGGGTCTGATTCTGCGTAGCACCCCGTCTTGCTAATCCTTTGGTGCTTAGTACACGGATGTCTGATATATTCAACATACAAATACACATACAGAACAGTGAATATATGTGCACAATATGTACATGATTGTGCAACCAGAACATATATAATATATATTCTCAGTAATGGGAAAGCCTGAAGGTTGATTGAAGCTGAGATGCTTTTCCAATCTGTCCAAACCACATTGGGCTAGAAATCAGACTGGAAAATCAGAATTGATTTTTCTCCTGGGACTTTGAATCTTTCATTTCTCTGAATGAGGCTGCATCACTGCAAAGAATGGCCGGGGTATTTCCATCGGTTGGCTCTGCTCCTCCACAAATCTTGGGGAGCACCAAGGGATGTGAAAATTAAACTAAAGCCAAGAGCCACTATTCTGGGCTCTCCAGACACGCTTAGATTCTGGGCTGAAAACGGAGCGAACGTTAGGCCAGCTCTCATTTTATCCAAACCAGTCAGCCTAGCCTGATGCTAATCAATGTCGAGGCCCTTTTCAGAGACACTGTCATCCCCAGGGGCCATGAGGCAAGCTGCACGCGCACAGCACGACTGTAAATGCCTCTGAATCACAAGGGTTTCTTTGAAACTTGTTTTTCCTTTGCAGAAAGAGCCAGGCGTTCCTGGGGACGCGAGCACGCTGTGGAGGGGGAACATCCAGGTCAGCGTTGTGCTAGACACTTATCTGAACAGGTAGCAGCATCCTCTCGGGAGCAGTCCGCAGGAGTAATGGCACCGCAGAGAGAGTAAGGACCCAGGCCATGCAAACGACAGAGGCAGAGCTCCAGCACCGGAGCTCTGCTGGCACAACCCCACAGTGCGGACACAGCCGAGAGGGATGGAAAGGCTTTTTCCGTCGCTGTAGGAACACCACCTCCCCGAGCCAGGGTAGTTAAGTCAACAGCACCGTTCCCACCCACCGGGCTGCAGCCCCACCAGGGGGTTCGCATAGCGGCAGCACGCAGAGGCGTGGGGTCTTCACAGCCCTGGGCGCCGGAGCTGTATTGACCTAAACATTAAGTGCAGAACAGGCCTGAATCTTATTTGTACAGAGACCTTAAATAATCATCCTGCCCATTCCAAGGCCCCTGTACGCGGCCGGAGCAGGATCTCTCCTGCTGCCAAATCCCATTCCAAGGTGTATGTCAAAACTGAATCCCATTCTGGGGCTGAGATGTTCTTGATGCAGGAGAACTCACTTCAAGTGGGGCGTCCGACCAAACACTGCAGCGCTGCAGTCAGTCAGGCCTGGCGTTCGACTGCGCTGTGCAGGGAATTGGTATTTCTCCTGCAGGGAAGCTGCATTACCATGTTATGCTGATGTGTCCTCTCATTGCTGTACACCGTTACAGCCCAGCAAGGTGCTGTGCAGTAAACCTAGGGCTCTTAACAGTCCCAGAAATCAGTCTCCTGGGACACGGGACACGCCTTGGAACCAGAGATTATCCTGGGACTTCGGGGACAACTAGCAACCCTAATACCCTGTCCTGAGGCTGTGTGCAGAACCCCCAGGGCTGTCGGGGAGCTGCGTGTGAGTGGATCCAGGGCAGCACGGAGTCATTGCTCTGTTATGTACAGTGATAAAAAGAAATACCGAAAACAGTGGGCGGGGAAGGACCGTCCCTCCAGTGAGTCCCGGGAAATGCTGATGCCACATACACCAGTGCTACTAGCTCCAGCCGGGGTCCCCAGTCGCAAACACTGAGTTTCTTGGCCACAATGTGCAGCCTAGTAAGAAAGGCATAAATGCAGCACCTAGTGCTCCTGCCAATCTCCTGCACTAGGACTCTGCTCTTCACCCTCGAGGCTTGTAGCTGGGCAAATTTAGTGGAGTCCCCGGGCTTGTGCCCCTTGCAAGCTGGTTTTGAGTTTGCAAATCTCCTGAGCGTTCCCAAGTCTTTTCTTGTCATTAAACCCCTGAGTCCGAGCTCCGGGGCAGCCCAGCTCTGCGGCGGAGGGGGACAAGGCTCAGCTGGGCAGAATGAGGGCTCAGCTGGGCAGAATGAGGGCTCCTTCTCCAGCACCCGGGCTGCACTTCGTGTTCTCTCTTTGGGGGTTTGGCTCCCACTCTGCCCTGCTCTCTGCTCCGCTTCCCACCCCAGTGTGATGGTTGTATTCTCCTCCCGCCCCCCGCTCCCACACACACACTCAGGCTCCGTTTCACACGGTCCTTCGCAGAGCACCAACCCTGTAATGGCCGCGTTGGGTCTGGCTCCCAGACCTGCCCCAGTGACACGTGGGTTCGCAGGGAGTCCGCCCCTCCCTGCTGCAGGCGTTTGGCCGCTCGGAGCCCTATAAGGCCCAGTGGAGGCACCACCACCACGCTGTGCTATTTATACTCCTCGCACAGCCCCACCCACCCTACACGTTGTGGAGCTGGGATCCGTTTTCCAGCCCGTGGCCACCTGGCCTTTTTCGGTGCTGCTCAGCCCCTTGGTGGGCTTGGAGCGGCTGTTCTGATTCCTCGGCGAGGCAGACGAAGTTCTGGGGGGGCCTCCCAAACAATTGCCCTCCCCAGCAGAACGGACAAGACCCTGCACACAAAGGAACGGGCCAGGCGCCTCCCCGGCACTGCCGAAAGCTTTGAAAAATAGTCCCCACCTCGCCCGTGTGGCCAGAATGTCCATTGAAAGCATCGGTTGGGGGGGGGGGAGCGCTGGGTCTGCACCTATGAGCGTTGGGTGCCTGCTTCCCCCTGCCCCGAGCCCCCTAAGTCGGACAAAGGGGGCGCCGTGCAGCACGGGCCGGGCACCACAGTGGTGGGCAGAGTTGGGTGCTGGGGGCCGCGCTTTTCAAAATCTGACCCTACGAAAAGCAGGTCCGTGTCATTTCGAAGGATGAATTCGCTTGTAAAATGTTTGGAGGAACAAGGCGCGTTAGTGGAACTGTAGCTACTCGCGGTTCTCCAGCTGTCCTGTGCCAGGTGAGCTACCCAGGCCGTGGCTTTTATAACTGGATGCACTAACAGCAGCTCTGGGGATACGAGTGGCAAATAAGGGCCCAGCCCTCTGCCATCCAGCTCTTGGGCATGAACGTTCCCCTCTGTGACATGGAGGTTAAAGCTCTGTCCACAGCGCTTTGGCAAAGAATCACGTCTTCTCCAGGGCGGCTTCATTTGGGGCTGGCTTTTTTTCCACATTGCTCTTGGGGCCTGATCCAACTCCCATCAAAGTCACTGTACAAATCCTCCCTGGGTGTGGCTGCTTTTTGGTACTGCCTGTTCTCTCCCTAGTTCTGAGGCAGACAAGACAGATGCTTTCTGCTCAACTCTCCAGACCAAAATTCAGCTGCCAAGACACAGAGGAACTCACTTCGATTTTCTCTGTGGTTCTAGGATAAGTAAAATACCGATGCAGGGTGCTTGCATTTAGCCTGACTTCCCCCCACAAGCAGTCCCAGGGATCTCGCTTGCACCCTGGGTGTCATTCTGTCCATAACTTCTCGAGATGCACTGGAAGAGCCAACCAGGCGTCCTTCACTTATTAAAACTGACTTCTCGTCTTCGTCCTTTTGCTTCTCCAAGGCACAGCATCCTTCCATACTAAATGTGCCTGGGGAGCAGCCCCTTCCCTGCTTGGCAATTCCCCCGGGAAAGAGGCCATTCCTCCTCTCGGCTAATCCTGCAGGTTTGTTAGGCACATTTGCCCCCCCTAATAAAACTAACTCTGAAATCTTTCCCTTGGCTACTGAAGTCACAAGGGAGCAGGAAAGTTCATCACAGTTTCTTAAAGCACAAATGCAGTTAAAGGTTGATAATGGAATTGTTCATAGACACGAGAAGAACAAAACTAGTCAAGGCAGCGTCTAGACTAACCCTCCGTTGAGTGTTCATTCTGGAAAGCGCTGAGCATGAGAACTAGGGGGCTGTTCTGTAACTCTTCGCTACTGGTTTTCTACAGCCAGGCTTGGGAGAGAGGTTCCCCCATGTAAACTCCCCAGGCCAGGGATTAGTATTAGGATGTTTGTGTCTTACACATGGTTGGCGCTTAGCAAATAATACACAATAATTGTTACTAAATAGCCGAAGAAGTACCTAGTCCATGAGTAAACCCATTGGAATCCACAGGGCTCCTGACAAGAACGGCCTGTCTCAGCACATGCAAAGGGGCGGAATCTGCTCCATGATTTGTTATAAATGCCTCTGGATCTTAGCTATCGAGATGATTGTTCATCCTTTTATTAATGTATTGGAAGTGTTAATCCTGGCATGCCTCACACACACCCTGGGCCAAATCCCACTCCCTTGACTCAAAGGAGTAGCACCACTGACTTTGATAGGGCTACTCAAAGGAGGAAACAGGATTGGACTCTGCAGCCTATTTTCATCAATATACAGTCTCCGTCATGCAAGCAGGCTGTGGTCGCTACTGCTGGAGACCCTCAGCTCCATACATGGGTAATTACACAGCGACACAATCTCCTAAAGCAGAAACCTGCCCAGCCAAAACCAGCCCAAGATCGTCTCTCCCCACATTCCTGGGGAAAACTTTCCAAGTACACAAACAAGAGACATTCCTAGATGTTGTTAACACTGCCTGTTAAAAGTGATACATGATTAGTGCAGGGCAGAGCGCAGAATAATGATACTCCTTAATAACCAATCAGTTCCTGTGTGAACAAAACATAGTTTTTGCCTTGCGAATGGCTCAAAGCTAGCCCCACGGGACAGCAGAAGCATCCAGAAAGAGAGCAAGGGCTGACCCCAGTGTGAAAATTTCTCTCTTGACTGCAAAGCTATTTTTCCATTGTATGCGGGGGAAAGTGGACTGGAAAAATACACCCAGCTCTTCCAGGGGGTTCCCTGAATGCCCATTGTACAGGCTCATCTCTGACTTAGCTAACACAGCAGAGGAGTAATAGAGAGGGGTGTCTTTGTTGTGCTAATACAGAATTATTATCGCTGCCCATCCCATCCTAGCTCTCAGCCACTGCAAGTCAGGGACTCTCACGGACCTCGCTCTCCAGTCCATGCTTTAAATCAGGACACTGTGCATGGCTTCTCCTCCACAAAGGAGCTTCATTCGGGCACTGGTGTTTGTCCCAAGGCCGCCTTCACTCTCTTACTCCTGCAGCTTCCTCTGGGCATGGGGAGAGAGTTGTGCAAACTCTGCTGGGTGATGAAAGGCCGTGCGTTTTCCTAAGTCCATGCACAGCTGTATTTTCCATGAAGCAGCCCTTGAGTGTCTCCCTTGGGCTTTAACGCTCGGGGGTCTCATGCTGAAATCCACACTGGATCATTCAGTCTGGATTTCAAAACATTCTGCCCTTTTTCTAGAGAACAACTTTGAGCCACAGAAAGTCTCACCTCAGGGCCTTTCTCAGCTGGTTCTAACTCAGGGGCCGAGCCTGCGCCCATTGAAATCAATGTGAGTTTTGCCTGCAGTGGAAGCAGGATCGGGTCCTGTATGAAAGCTTTGTCCCACAGGAAAGGGGAGACCGATGATTTGTTTATTTGGCATGAGGAATCTCCAATGCTCACGACCAACAGCACACAATAAAGAGCAGGTTCTCACAGTGCCAGTCTGCCCGAGCCTCCCCTTTTGCTCCCTTCCCTTCCCAGGGGTTGTTTCCACCACTGTTGGTTTAGGTGTCACCATTTTCCACAGCTGGCTCTAGTCCTCTGTGCAGGCCCAGTCCCCAGAGCTTCCGATAAATGTATTTATAAATCTGTTTAGGTGGCTGACATGCTCCTAATATACGTGAGTGTTTCAGCCTCCATGACAGAACTATAAATGCTTAAGCTGTGAATCAGAGAATATATCGGTCCCGCTACTTGCTAGATTCCTCAGCCTGGCCTGACTAGATCTCCTTTCACACTACGCTAGTAAGAAGTGCTGTGGATTTTGTGGGGTTTTTCTTCCCCCTTTTCCCTGTGAGCTGCACTGGATGTTTCTCTATGTATCCCTCACACAGTCTATTATTAACGCAGATGCTTCGAACGATCCTTATCTCATTAACTGGCCCATTCGGTTTTTCTCCAGCTTTCCCCTCTGGGGGTCTGCTCTGCAAAGTGAAGCTAAACCCAGACAGGCAGCGGAAGGGGAGGCGGAAGCCTGTGGCTGCATTTGTTTTGCTTGTTTGCCTGTTTGGTATTAAAAGATTAAAGGCAAGTCCAGCTCTTAGTGGGGGTGCCGAGCCTCCAGCAGAGTGAAGCAGCCTGTCACTGAAACTGAGCGACTGGAATGCCCAGGACCTGCAGGTTATAGATGAAGGAATCTGTAACATACACTGGATCGTATTTAATTTTACAAGCAATGTGGTAAAGGCAGATCCCGGGGAAAGGAGGTGCTAATGAATTCCGTGTACCGGACCGTATTTTCTGTTTAATGTCTCCACTATGTCCCCTGTAAGAGTGAGGTTAAACATGACTCTGGAGTTATTGTTCCATGTTATTGCTGTAGGATGCATATTATAAACCTGAACTAGCATCACTGCTTCTTGTCGCACTAAAGACTTCATCCCTCATAGTAAACCCTCTGTCTGAAATGACCGATTTAAAATACCCCTCTCCAGTTCCTCCTTTAGTTAAAGAGCAGTCTCTGCTAGGTAACCAAATTCTGCTGGTCTTTTGCAGTGGGGTGCTTGGGGCCAGTCTCACCATCTTTATGAAATTTCCTGTACTCATTTTTCTAAGTGCAATAAATAATTATGTTAAACCTTCTGCCTTATGAAGAAACCAGTGCTGTTAGATTTGGAATGCCCTATTTATGGCACACTTCGACACTGGCTGGTAGATGAGTGTACAGGAACCATGTGAGGCAATGTGCCGTCCTTCTAACCCATCATGGTGGTACAGTTAGCACTGAAAATGCACACTGACGGTGCCTGAGGAGCTGCAGGACGTCTCCTTACCTGGTAGATCATGACTTTGAAGTTCCTTCGCTTCAACAGCTCCGCCTCGTTGACCTCCAGCTTCTTGATCTGCCCGGCTTGCTTCTCCAGGTTCTGCCGGACGGTTTTCACGTTGACGCTCACCTTGCGTACTTTCTCCAGCATCTTGTTCACAGTGTTGCTGGTGGTGGTGTGTGCTTTGGTGAGCTTGGTCAGTTCCCCCTGGATGCTGGCCACTGCGCTATCCATCTCTTGTTGCCTTTCCTCCAGCTGCGTCTGGGTCAGCTGGATCTGATCCACCGCCCCGATGATCTTGTCCAGAAGGGTGAGCACCATCACACCATTGATCTGATCTGCTTTAATCGGCTCCTCGGCCGCTTGCTCCTCGGAGGTCTCGGAAGGAGCGGGCTGCTCAATGATTTGCAAAGGGGTGTCCGCCATGCTTGCTTGGGAGTCCCGACTAGCAGAGCCTGGAGAAGCTGTTGCTGCCGGGAGGAGAGTGAGAAGAAAAAAGTGAACCCGAGCTCTAGCTCAACTCTGTGCTGGGAGGCAAGCCAGAAACGGAGAGCAGAGTGCGTGGCTGTGTATGTGTGTGTGTGTGTGTGTGCGTGCTTGAATTCAAATGGCACAGCTCTGCAAAGCTGTCCAGGGAAACTGCCCTGCAAAATTTTCCAGGCTTGCAGGCCATTGGCTGACTCCACCTTAGCTATATAAAAGGAGCTACTGCCAAATGCCTGATGACCCACCCTTTTTGAAATGATTGAAATAGTTGGAGCAGAGGGGAGGCGATGGCTTTTGCATGCGAGCCCAGGCAGGGCTCACGGAGGAATGTGAAACTCCAAAACTCCCAACAGACTGTTCTTTGCCATACGTTCAAAGGCATTCTGTGCAAAACTGCAAGGAATCTGGCCGAGAGGAAAAAACAAAACCCTGCTGTGAGCTGCCCGGGAAGCTGCTAGACAGAAACAGGCCCCTTCTGGGCACAGCTGTGTACATGAAAGGGCGGCTGAAGCAACTGCACATAGAAGTACAGGAACTCAGCTGGAACATTCAAACCCCTTTGCCTCCAGTTAGTATTGCTGTGCAGGTCTGGGTCAGGCGGGTTATCATGATTTTAGAGAGGCTTATACTCCCTATTGACTAGTTGTGGCATGTCCCTTTGGCTCATTCATGAGATTGAATTGCACGCACCTGTCTATGTATATTTACATACATGCGGACACACACACATGCAAGTACATATGTGAGATCGGTGTTGACATGTTACTCATGTGTTTGTGCTCGTATCTGTATGCAGATTGAATTACAAGGAGTAAATCTAATCCCGGCAGTGTGCAGTGAAATGGCCGGGCACTCCCACCAGAGAACACCCAGCTCAGCTCTGCAGTCCCCTATTAATCAACGGGATCCAGTTACTCGCTTTCTACGCGCAGTACATGCTCTCAGCACACGCCAGCAAGCACTGCCCAAAGGGAAGATAGTGCATTCCACACTGCTGATTATGAGTGGTAATGATGAATGACATCACGCGGGTATCCTGCTCATTGCTGGGCTGAAGATAGAGGAGGAGCAGCCTCTGTCCTGAGGAGCTTTCAAGTTAAATATTAATCAAAAACGGTTCACAGGCCGCCTCTTTATTGCCTTGGCTTTTTTTTTATGGCCATAGGATCATCTGCAAGATTGCTTGGGTAGAATGTTTGAGAGCAGTGGTTGAAGCCTGTTACCAGCCAAGAGGCTGATGCGAAGGAGGAAGGCTTAGGATGTGCATGGATGACGCCCAGCTCACCATTGGTCCTATTGGCTCAGCCAAAGGGAAGCAACCTCCAGCAGCAACATCTCTAGTGCTGGGCCAGGAGAAGCTGGTTTCAGGCTCATCCGGAAGAGCTGCTGCCAGACCTCGAGGGTCACAGCTGGAATCTCATTGAGGGTCTTGGATTATCGGGATGCACTCTCGTCTCAGGAGAGGGGATCCTACAGCCAGGGGTCAGCCCTGTGTCTGGCCACAGATTGGCAAACAAGAAGGGCCCCTCACAGTGTTCCAGTCAGTTGGTCTCGAACCCACCTGAGGACAGTCTTGGCTGTTTCATCATGTACAAGCTGAGGAGCCCACCATCCACTAGGATATCTATGGCAACCGTCAGCACTTCCCTGCCCCAGTGCTCCTGGTCATGTGACGCTGCTGGACCCGCACCAGGGTACTGATTTAGATGTGGGTGCCCCATCTGAAGCCCACAACACACTTTTTATGTCACAGGCTAAAAATAGTGTAATTTGTTATACACCGGCGTTTCTCAGCGAATTGGCTCCCCCCCCCCGAGGATTAACACACACCCCCATTTCCAGTGTTTGCAACTGATGAGTCAGTGCTCCATGCACATGCACACAGACACACAAAATTAATTTCAGCCACAACACACTGTGGCTCTGCAGCTGTTATTCACATGAGATCAATTGCAGAGCAGAGCTGCTCTCTAGGATGCATGGTGTGGTGGTTAACACACAGCACTGGAAGTCAGCAGATCTTTGTCTCTTTCTAGTTCTGATATGAATTCGCTGTGTGACTTTGGCCAAGTGACTTCTCCTTTCTGTGCCACAGTTTTCCTGTCTGTAAGATGGGAATAACAATTCTGAACGCACCGGGGGTTGAACTTGTAAAGCTGGGTGGGAGGCTCTCAAGAAGAGAAACGTATAGGTCTATATTTTTGGTCTGGCTGCTTTCTACCTCTATATTTAATGGCTGCCTGGAACACAGTCCCTGCTTCCTCTCAGAGGGACATACCAGGATGCCCCAATAGCATCTGACAGGATGCCCCACCGGTAGCATCTGACAACAGGTGGCAACCTGAGTCTTCCCCTAGAATCATAGAATCATAGAATCTCAGGGTTGGAAGGGACCTCAGGAGGTCATCTAGTCCAACCGCCTGCTCAAAGCAGGACCAAACCCAACTAAACCTTTTGGACCTGAATGTAATTTGTTCTTTGAAGTTTTCACATCTCACTGGATGTGACTGATTCTCTCTATAGCCCACCTGTTAATTTTACGAGACAAGTGGCCACATACAAAAAACCCAATTGCAATTGGCACATTTGCCCCTCTTGTTGGTAGCTGAAGTAACGAGGCTAAGGACTGAGTGGGCAGTGGACAATAAATTACACTTTCCTCCCCAGGAGAGCTTCTGGATGAAGTGGGGAGGTAACTTGGCTGGCAGTAACTGAGGGTGGAAGGGACATGGACTTCTGCAGCTGCTCATGTCTCTGTTCCATGGAAACATGCCGTCCTGTCTCCTGGGCTGCCATCAATGTGGTGCATCTCAACTGCACAAATTGGTCCATTCTAGTATTTGATTCTCCCAGCTCTCTCCATCTTCCCAGGGCAATCGGAGGGATTATGTCAGATACCCGGATAAAAATGAAAACTAGAGCCTTGCCATTGTAATGCTCCTGCCTTTTCTATAAAACGAGAACCCAGTCTCACTCACATGCGCTGTATGTATTAGGTTAGGCTGCTGCTGGGCTGAGACTGCTGCCTATCCTGCTGACAATCTTATCTCGCTGTTTCCCTCTGCTCCCCCATCCGTCTGCAGCCATTTGTTGGCTCGTTTCACCCGTAGATCGGCAGCTCTTTGGGGCAGGAATCAGCTTTTTGTTCTGTGTTTGTGCAACTCTGAGTAGGCTGGGGTCCCGGGCCATGCCTCGGGCTCCTAGGCACTCCCATCATTTAAATCATAATTAATAATAGTATCATTTGTCTCCCTGACACAGAGCTCAGCACCTTGACAGGCTGCATGGGGAGATGTACAGCTCCGCTTTGCTGCGCACAACCCAGTCAGGCGATTAAAAAAAAAAGATACGTATTTCTAAAAAAGTAGAAGTGGAGACGCTGCCCCGTACAGGGTGCAAATTGAGGCAAAACAAGGAGCTACAATATACACAAGGCTCCCTTTCACACAGAGTCAGCTACAAGCACAGGTGAATAGGGAAGGACTGATCTGGTATCTTGGCACTGAACTCTAACCAGAGAAGCTGGATTTTGCTCCAGTATATCTTCTGGGGGTCAGGAAAGCAGCATTGAGGAGGTGATATGTCCCTCCACAATGTCTATTGAATTACACCTCTTTCCGGCCTCCGGTAATGTTTGACTTCCTCACAGCTGCCTATACTCCTTTCTACCCCTACCGTTGCAGAGTGTGGCAACTAATGGTTTCCTCCCCAGAGTGGCTGCATATAAGTAGTGCTGTGCATATTTTGTGAATTGCTTCAGGATGACCTGAAGCACCATCCACTGGAATCAATTACTTTCTGTGTGGCAATTAGCACAAATGACAAGGAATTAACAAAAGCAGGTAAAGAGTCAACGGTTCCATGATTCGATCTGACATATTTTCCATAGTGCAAAAGCCCCTCTTTAAACTTAAACTTTTTAACTGGAGTAAAGAGCCAATGTTTACCAAAAGACTCTGTCAATAAGCAGAATACGTACTTAGCAGTTATGTGTATTTTAACTAAGTTCATTTCATTTGTGGGGCTTCGCTTCCTTCCTAGGAAATCATGGTTCCATTTAACAATCTAACAGCAGAGGAAATTATGAACTCTTACTTGGAGGGAAGTTTCTTGTATGTCAGATTTCCACATTATGGAAATCTCTGTGTGGAGATTAATCTGGCTGTTGCTGGGTGGAATTGCATCTCCACTGAAACACACTCCCTTTATCACTTGGATTCAAAGCAACGAGCCTGATTATCCTCTCACTGTCACCAGTGCGGCTTCATTGACTGCAGCAGAATGACACCTGTTTGATATCACTGTGCGTGAAAAGAGAAGCAGACTAGAGGGTATGGAGTTGCTGTACTGGGTTTTATTCTTGTGTCAGTCAAAGGGGCTGGGGCAGTGGTGGGCAACCTGCGGCCCACAGGCTGCACGCGGCCCATCAGGGTAATCTGCTGGAGGGCCGTGAGAGAGTTTGTTTACAATACATTGACCATCCGCAGGCACGGCTGACCGCAGCCCCCAGTGGCCACAGTTCGCCGTTCCCAGCCAATGGGAGCTGCGGGAAGCGGCGGCCAGCACGTCCCTGCGGCCCGCGCCACTTCCCACACCAGGGTTGCGATGTGGTAATATGTTGGTGTAACGTGATATGTTGGTGTGGTATATTGTGGTGCGACGTGGTGATACATTGGTGTAACATGATGATATGTTGGTGTGACATCCTGTTGTGATGCAACGTCATATTTTGGTGTGAAATCCTATCACAGTGTGACATGGTGATATGTTGGTGTGACATTGTATGGTGGTGTGACATGGTGATATATTGGTGTGACATGATGACACGTTGGTAATATGTTGGTATGACATGGTATGGTGATGTGGTGGTATGTTGGTGTGACATGATGACACGTTGGTCTGACATCGTATGTTGGTGCAATGTGGTGCTATGTTGGTGTGACATCATACGTTGGTGCGACGTGGTGATATGTTGGTGTGACATTGTATGGTGATGCGACATGGTGATATGTTGGTGTGACATTGTATGGTGATGCAACATGGTGATATGTTGGTGTGACATGGTGATATGTTGGTGCGACGTGGTGATATGCTGGTGTCACATCGTACGTTGGTGTGCCGTGGTGATATGTTGGTGTGACATCATACGTTGGTGTGCCGTGGTGATATGTTGGTGCGCCATGGTGATATGTTGGTGTGACATCGTACGTTGGTGCGCCGTGGTGATATGCTGGTGTCACATCGTACGTTGGTGCGCCGTGGTGATATGCTGGTGTCACATCGTACGTTGGTGCGCCGTGGGGATGCTCTAATGCAAGGTGCTGCTGCTGCGTCGCGCTGAAGTGCACAACCTGCTCTGTCATGACATCATCATATTGCATCAAAACATCACTGTGCCCATGGCGACATCAGCAGGTTGTGCCGTGATGTCATCGGATCCTGCTGTGACGCCAGGCGTTGCGGACGCGGTGCCAGGAGTGTCTGTCTCCCCATCCCCCAGCTACAGCCCCTCCCCCCATTCCGGGCACTTCCGGTCGGAGGGGCCCAGCCGGCCAAAGGGAAACAAGATGGTCGCCGAGCCGTCGCTAGGAGACGCCCTCGCGTGATCCGACGCTGCGGCGGGGGGAGGACGTTCGCGTGCGCGGTGACGTCAGGGAGGGGGGGCCGGGGCGGCTCTGCTAATGCTGCGGCAGCCGCTGTAGGGGCCGGAGGGGGCTGCAGGTAAGGGGGGGGGGGGTCCCGCTGCGGCAGGTGGCTTTGAGCAGTGGGGCGGGGCGAGGCTGGGGGCGCCCCCTGTGGCTGAGCTGGGGGTGGGGTGTTGCCCCCCTGGCGGAAGGGGCGCCCCGAGCCGGGGGGGGGGCGAGTTGGGGGGTCCTCCCACAGAGCGGTGGGGCGGGGCTGGGCTGGGGTCATCCCGCTCTGCAGGGCGCTTGGGGGGCGGGGTCCCCTCCAGGAGAGGCCATGGGGAGCCCCCAGTTGTGGGGGGGGGCGCTTGTGATGGAGCTCAGCCCGCCCCCCCCCCGATTTCCAGTCTGCCCTGCTTGGGGGGGGGGCGCTTGTGATGGAGCTCAGCCCGCCCCCCCCCTTGATTTCCAGTCTGCCCTGCGGGGGGGGGGGAAATCTGCTAATTAATCGGTGACCATCGCTGTGGCCAGCTTGTGCGGGGCCGTTTGCCTGGTCTGTGGATTAATGATCCCTCCTGTGATCTCATTCCGTGCCCCTGACATGCCCTTCCCTGCACCCAAGGGTCCTGCGCGGTTGGTGCCCGGACTGGGCATCTGCGGCATTTCTGGAGCCTCTGGTTCTGCCTGTGCCTTCCCAGGCTCCATCTTTTTGCGCATCCACAACAGAAATAGCTTCCAGAGTCTGATACGCAGATTGTGTTAATGTCTAAACATGTTGTTTACTTTGATGTTCACACAGTGCTTTTTGGTAGGGTTTTTAGTTGATTTAGCTATGAATACATATTTGATCATTCTAGTTTGCATAGGTGTGTTGTAAGGTATATTATTCCATTTAAAAAAACATATTTTGAATAAACCCAGAAGCAAACAAGTCATCCAGTCAGTTTTAAGGCTTGTTGTTCTGCAGATTTCAAAATGGAAATACAGTGTTTGTGGATGGCTTTTTAATTACATGCTCATGTTCACACCGTATCTGGGCATAGATACAATAATTACAAACAACACCTGTGGCCACACAGAGAGAATGTGTCGTACCTGCAGCTAATTCCACTCAGCAATGTGAAGTCAGAAATCAGTGTGGCTAGAACTGAAATAAAGTGTCATTCATTTCAATTTTGGTCTAATAGGCTCAGCTAATTTGAGCCAATAATAATTCAGGACCACTGATAGTGCCAGGTTCTCTTGTGTGGTATTTCTTGTGTTTTAAAACCTGTGTTGAGTGAAGCACTACCCTGCTTGTTATGATAATTTGACAGACCTGCAAATAGGCTGTAGGTGGAAATATAAAATCTAGCAGCCGAATGAAGAGAAGAGCAAAAGAATGTGTTCTCTGCCCCAACAGTGATGCACTATAACTCAGTATTCAGTGTGCTGCATTTCCTGAACTGCACTAGTGTTGTGTGATGGTAATGCTCAGCTCTTCATGGGAGAACTCTTCCCTGCCAATTCAGGATGCTGTCAGCTGGAAGCCGACTGCTTCCAGGATTGAACTCACAACGCTGGGTTTAGCAGGTCAATGCTCAAACCACTGAGCTATGACACTTCAATAGGCAGCCTTTGGCCTTTAGATACCGTGTGAGTTGGGTTGCCTCTGAGAGCTGCACTCTAAGGGCAAGGCTTAGAGCAGAAAGACAGCCCTGGAAGAGCAGAATTCTTAGATTGCTGAAGAAAGAATTGTTTGTAGTGTGTTAACTATCCGTGGTGCTTTGCAGACCATGTGATGTAACAGGTTTCCCCTCCCTTGAACCACAGGTCAATGAGTAAGATCTATCATGATTCATTAAGGTGTTTCCTTAGAAAGTTATGAAATAGCCTTTTATCAGAAGGTGCTGAAGAACATTACTTCCTCTTGTATTATTTTTAAGTCAAAATATTTGCATGCAGTGTGTAGAATTATTCCATGGGACTGTGTTTTATACCTTTTCTCCTCTGACTATAGGAGGCAAATTGTCCTTTCACAAATGTGAGATTCAGACTCTGCTGTACATTCTCAGACCTACAACCTTTTTGTTTTAGGGTTAAAATTCCACTCCTGGTTTGACCGACACTTTGCCTTTCATCATGGGGGAGCTTTTCCGAAGTGAGGAGATGACCCTGGCCCAGCTTTTCCTCCAGTCGGAAGCTGCATACTGTTGTGTCAGCGAGTTAGGAGAGCTTGGGAAGGTTCAGTTCCGTGATGTAAGTGGCTGCTTTCCTGTGTCAGTAAAGTGCATCAGATCATTAAGATCCTGGCTGCTATTTATATGGTCAAGTGTCATAATTCATCTTTGCTATCGCAGTGTCCACTTGTGCCACAGGCACATCTATTCCAGCTAGTTGTTACTTATCAGTAAAGTGGGTTATGCTGCACAACAGTCACATCTGCTGTACACTTACCTTGCATCATTCTTTAAAAACAAACCACCACTCGCCAAAAAACCCACACACAACCCTGATAAACTAGTAATCATGATCCTTCACATTTAAACATTCCTAAGGAAATGTGTGTTTCTGTTTGCAGTTGAACCCTGATGTGAACGTGTTCCAGCGTAAATTTGTTAACGAAGTCAGGAGATGTGAGGAGATGGACCGGAAACTCAGTATGTCCTTGCTTTACTTTGATGCATGCCTCTAATTCTATACTAGCTTTAAGGGAAGAAAGCAGCCTAAACTTTTGAAATAATGTGCCATAGCTAAGTGTTGTGTTAGTGGTAAGGTAACATTCATTTCCCAGTAGGCTAGGCTGCTTTTGGAAAGGTTTGTTTCCTGTGTTGAAGAGAACTTGTGGATCTTTTAAAGCAACCACATGAGCTGTATTCTGATGGAGTTCTGCTACAAATAGGATGGATGGTTGTGGGGGCGGGATATGCAGCTGCTGGTCAGGTGAGGTGATGGGGAATGCGAAGGTGCAGAGAGAAAGATGTTGCAGTTTCTTGCTTTTGTTTCTCATAGTGATTCTCTGTCTTTAGGGTTTGTTGAGAAGGAGATTAAAAAAGCGAACATCCCAATCCTGGACACCGGTGAGAACCCAGAGGTGCCTTTCCCACGTGACATGATCGATTTAGAGGTAACAGTGTTTCATTAAGGCTGAACTAGTATCTCAGTCTAGATAGCAGAAGTTGTGCTAATTAGTCTCAATAACTGAGTTCTTTGGAATTTAGTAGTAAGAACATACAGGGTCTGATCCCCACCTGGTTTAATTCAACAAAGCTCTATTGTCTTCAGTGCAGCTGCACTGATTTACACCAGTTGAGGATCCGACCCATAAGCATTGTGGGGTTTGCATAGTCTGCTGTAAGTTCAATGTATGTATGTATACGATGCAAATGAATACTTATTTTTAAAAATGAAGGTCCAAATTTAGAACTCATGTAAACTAGTACAGTAACTCCTCGCTTAACGTTGTAGTTATGTTCCTGAAAAATGTGACTTTAAGCGAAACGATGTTAAGCGAATCCAATTTCCCCATAAGAATTAATATAAATGGGGTGGGGGGAGGGGTTAGGTTCCAGGGAAATTTTTTTCATCAGACAAAAAACTATAACACACACACACACACACACACACACACACTATAAGTTTTAAACAAACAATTTAATACTGTACACAGCAATGTTGATTGTGAAGCTTGGTTGAGGTGGTGAAGTTAGAGGGTGGGATATTTCCCAGGGAATGCCTTACTGCTTAATGATGAACTAACATTCAGCTGAGCCCTCAAGGGTTAACCCATTGTTGTTAATGTAGCCTCACACTCTACAAGGCAGCACGAATGGAGGGAGGGGAGACAGCATGGCAGACAGAGACAGACACACACCCTGTGTGTGTGAGAGAGAGATGCTCATTGCCCCTTTAAGTACGCTGACAGCAGCTGCTGGCAGCAAGCTCTCTCCCTCCCTCTGTGTCCCCACCCTGCTCTATATGGAGAAGGGGTAAGCGGGGGGGGGGGGGGGGGGGGGGGGGGGGGGGGGACAGGAGCTGGGAGGAGGGGGACACCCTGACATTAGCCCCCCTCTTCCTCTTCCCCTGCACAGCAAGCAGGAGGCTCCCAGGAGCAGCTCCAAGGCAGAGGGCAGGAGCAGCACATGGCAGTGGAGGGAGGGACAGCTGAACTGCTGGCAATTGATAGCCTGCTGGGTGGGAGGGAGGGATGCCGGTCCACCCTGGTTCCAAGCCCCCACTAGCTAGCTGCAAGGGGCTGCTCTTCCTGCAAGCAATGGACAAAGCAGGCGGCTGCCAAACAACATTATAAGGCAGCATTGCACAACTTTAAAAGAGCATGTTCCCTAGTTGATCAGCAAGGTAACAACGAAACGTTAACCAGGAGGACTTTAAGTGAGGAGTTACTGTACAACTCCTCTAAATTGCTGGGGTTGCACCAGGTTATACTGCGTTGGAAGAGTTTGTAGAAGCCTTCCTCAATCCATAAAGAATTTAATTATTAATCTTTTTATATAGAGTAGCATTATAATAATCTGATGCTAATGTTTTAAGATCCATTGTGAAGAAGACAGGATGCAGGCAGCATCTAGTAATTATGGGTAACCTGAATGCAGTTAAGAAAAGATCATGCACAGCACACTTTGAACTGTGTGCTTAATTAGGGATAAATAGCATTTATTTTTAGGTTCACTTTACATTTATTTTCCTCTCCTTTTCTTCCCCAGGCAAACTTTGAGAAAATTGAAAATGAGCTTAAAGAGATCAACACAAACCAGGAAGCTCTGAAGAGAAACTTCCTAGAGCTGACAGAATTAAAATGTATACTGCGCAAAACTCAGCAGTTTTTTGATGAGGTCAGAATATCAGGGGGGTTTAGCACTGAAACAGCTGGTGGTTTATTGTCACAAATTGCCATTTTTGTTCTCAAGAGTGTTATTTTTCAGTTGCTGTTTTGGATGACTCATTTCTATACTTTTTTTTTGGTTTAAGAAACTTTCTCAAATCATTTTCAGTTTTTCATGCAATGCGCACACAGCCAATCATGGCTTTTACATTTTCTGATTATTTATATTTACTGTGTGTGTTCCCAGTAAAAACAGAATTAATTGTGTGGAGACAGGTTCTGAATAAATCATTATTTCCTGGCTTCTGAAAAACCTAAGCAGGTCAGTAGATGACAGCATCACTGTGAGACTAAGGCCGTTTCCCCCTCCAATATGCATTTTTCTACTTGGTGGGAGTATGTAAGTAAAGCCCAGAAATCCTCTGTTATGAGGGATGAATCTAAAACTTGGATTCTGTAGTTTTGTCATGATGGGCATGATCCAAAATCCTTTGCAGTTAATAGCAAGACTCCTGTCAGATTTAGTGAGGTTTTGATCAAGCTCTAAAATGCTCAGTGGCAAGTTCAGGAGCAGTGCTACCATTTAGATCAGTGGTTCTCAAACTTTTGTACTGGTGACCCCTTTCACATAGCAAGCCTCTGAGTGCGCCCCCCCCTTATAAATTAAAAACACTTTTAAATATATTTAACACCATTATAAATGCTGGAGGCAAAGCAGGGTTTGGGGTGGAGGCTGACAGCTCGCAACCCCCCATGTAATAACCTCACGACCCCCTGAGGGGTCCCGACCCCCAGTTTGAGAACCCCTGATTTAGAGCTACAGTTGGGCCTTTGGGTTAGTGTTTATTTTGACCAGTGCTTGACAGCAGCATTGCAAGCACTTTCTCCAGAACAATGAAATGCTGCCCTGCTGTCACCCAGGGAACAGCAGCAAAACAAAACTGAGACTTGCCGATAAAGAGCCCAGGTGACCTTTACAAAATGCCTTTAAGTCGTATTAAAACATATATAAGCACCTTACAATGTGCCTTCTTAGAGGGAGAGGGAAATATTTTGCACAGTATGTGAGGCATTCCAGAATTGGCCATGGAGTGCTGAAGAGATTTGTGCCCTGCTGATTGTAAAGGCACGAAGTGCATAGTCCTGCAGAACTGGCCTCCTGAAAACTTTATCTAACTCTTCTCCTCTGGCGCAGGCGTGGTTTTTATATGAGCAAAAGAGTTACCGTTAAGGTTGTCCTGCCCAGACTCTCACATGCATCATGACTGATAACATGGGTGCTACTGGCTGTGATCGGCCAATGGGCTGGGTACTGTATGATTATCTCCTCTTCAAGTGTTGAATGTCAGTTTGCAAGTTGCTGATTCCATTTGGTGAGTCTGTTTGGACAAACAATGACAACCTGATGATCTACTGCTTGATTGCAGTAAGTAACAAGTGTTATTGCCTGCCTGTTCTAATTGAACATAGAAAAAATAGAGCAAGTGCAATTAGTGTTGTATAAAAATCATTACTAATGCACCTCTTTTCAGGGTACTTAAACTAACACGGTATATAGTAAATAACACCTAGCTAATGCTTTTCTTCAGGTACAATATTAACATCATATTTCAATTTAATCAGATCAGAATCCATGTAATGTTGAAACAAAAACCGTGGGTCATTCTGCCCATTTTAAAGGCATTTGTAACAAGTGTTCCCATGAGGCTCACCTTCTCAACTTGGCAAAATTAATATCAATATTTATCCCTCCTATCAACCAATTGGAGCAGCAGATGTTACAAAGCAGCATATAGATTATAGCAAAGCAATAACACATTGAGATTTGTAATACGGTCTCAGGATAAATACTCATTGTGTTACCTTTAGGGCTAACTACTTCTGTTTACAGAGTACGTAACTTTACGCCACACACACATTGACTAGGCCCAATGGATGGTATCGGCCTTTGGACAGACTTCTTGAGACTCTTAAGATTAGTGATAATAGCTGGACTGCACAATCACTGTTTTATTTCTTCACTGAAAATACCATCTTTGCACGGTGCCTTCAACACTTGAAGACATTTTTCATCTGTAACTAAAAGTCTGTGTATTCTCAGTTATTCGTAGTAATTAGTTACACAAGAAATGGCTCACAATTGAAATGACTTTGTACTCAATCTTTGCACATTCTGGAAAAACAGTAGTGGGAGAGGGAGAATGAACAGAATATTAGTCATAAAAGAACGCAATGACACGTCTCCAATGTAGCCATTTCTTGTCCATTACATAACACACACATATATATATATATATATTTATATTGTTTATGATGATGATCCTTTTCTCAGTCTTCTTGTCTTTGCTTATGAAGAGCAGTATGAGCTGGAGAGATTTCTCTGAATCTTTTACCATAAGCATCCTAGAATATGAGAGCGTAAAGAAGACTGGAAAAGTAATGGTTAATGGCATGCAGTCCCCTGTCTCCCTTTCCTCTAACTCCTCTCGCCATCTGCTTTCTTTATTTTTTTTTTCATCTGTCATCCCCCTCTGGGCTCTGGATTAATAAATTAGATGGTTAATTGAATCCCTTTAATTTCTTGTGACATGAAGGTGAAGGGGCTTGAATTGTATGTGCTACGTACACCTGTCGAGCGCATTTGCAGAGCAGAACTTCTTGTTTCTTGCTGTTTCTCATTCAAGAATTGGTTTTCTCACTAATCAAGGGAAGGAAGATGGCTAAATCCCTAATTTTGGGCCTTGAAATTAAGGGACTCCTAATCTGTGAGA
Source organism: Platysternon megacephalum (assembly GCA_003942145.1). Lineage (NCBI taxonomy): Eukaryota > Metazoa > Chordata > Testudines > Platysternidae > Platysternon > Platysternon megacephalum. The sequence goes on from QXTE01000039.1 coordinate 11,289,472, forward strand.
CTGATTTTCCAAAGTTGCTTTAAATGAGTATTTGATGTCATTCCCATCATCTTTCTAATTTATATAGTCATATACATAGGAGAGTGTAGGCTTGGGTGTTTGTTATTCAGAATAAGATAAAATCCTCTTTGGAGTTCTGATGCTCTGTGATACTCTACTGCAAGCTGGTGAAAGTTATGATCAGAAAGACTTTATGGGATGTCCAGTCCTCCATCTTCCTACATTGTGTCTGAACAGCTCTCACCTTCCCTAACAAACTCCCAGTAGTCTGAATAGTCCTGCTACAGTTACATTTCATGTAATAACCGACCCTGCCAGAAGATGGATTTGTTAACTGCTTTGTTCTGTTAATCTTGGTTATCAAGTGATCCATCCCTGTCATTGTGTCCCAGCATCTGGCAGTCAGAGGCTCAGGGACACCAAAGCATGGGGTTGCATCCCTGACTAGCCTAGCTAATAGCCAAGCACTAGAGCTGTTTCCACAGATGTGTTTAAGCAAGAAACTATCCTTCTGCCTTGACAAATACTCTGAAATATAAAATGTGTTGTCAAAAATGAGGCAGGCCTCATCTAGTCTAACACATACCTTACAAAAATCTACCAACAGTCAATATTATCTTACTAACAAATGCAATACAAGCCCCTTTGGTAGAATTGATCTTATTTTCCATAATTTTGTTAGATCTAGGAATTCTGCCATTTTAATTTTAAAAAGTAATTTAAAGTCATTCAGTCTGGTGGGTGTCTTTGTGTGTGTGTGTTGATTTGGGGCCCTTGTTCCTCTATCAAACGTTAAGGTTTCCACGCCGTTTACTTTTATTTGGCTCGAATGCCTAAAATGGTAGAATGGATTGGCTTATAAGGAAAAACATTTCTTTATCACTCTTTGGAAGTACACTAATGGTTACCTTAATTTTGTCATTTATTTTTACTTTTTGTAAACTGTATCTAAGTATTCATGAGCAGGCAGTTGAGCTGTATCTTGTGTGTGGTACATCAGCCTGGCAAAATTCTCTCCCAGAACAAGTGGCCTTTTTTGATTGGCAAGTAAAATATCTTTCCAGGGTTTTTCATTATGAGAATATGTGGGCAAATGGATTTTGTGCCTGCACTCGTAAACTTGCATAACATTTTTTTACAAGACTGTAGTGTACACACAATTTACATCTTTAGGGACAAATTCTGCCTTCATGTGTGTGCAGGGAGCACCCATTGAAATCAATTGGAAACCCTGTGCACATCTCAGGGTAACATTTGGTCCTTTTTGGCACAGAAGAGTTCCTTAATTTCTCCATTTCATTTTATAAACTGCAGGGGTGGAAATTTTGGGACAGAGTTCCAACTGATGCATTGTGTTAATGCTCTGTGAGAGGATGTGGTATTAACATCCTTCCTAATTTGAATCACTAATATTTACAAGTTATGTTCCCAGGAATTTCAGCCTGTAAATTAGTCACAATACATAGAAAGTAATTTACAGTTTTCCATTTTAATATGAGAGAGAGAGAAGGTAGGTGAGGTAATATCTTGTACTGGACCAACTTCTGGTGCTGCAAGGTACAAGTTTTCAAGCTATTCCGAGCACTTCAGGTCTCGGGAAAGAAGCCGAGTGTCTGAGCTAAATACAAGGTGGGACAAGCAGAAGGGGTAACGAATGTTGGAGGTGGCCACTTGAAATGAAGCTGGCAGTTGGGCATTAGATTGTTATGCATAAAGGGTTTGAAGTGGGCCATTAAGGGCAGTAGGAAATGTGGTGTGTTTACAGATTGTTGTAATGAGCCATAAAACTATTGTCCCCGTTAAGTCCCTGGGTTTTTGGTGTCTAGCAGACTTATGAATTTGAGTTCCCACCCAGGCTTGCCTTTGGAAGGTGTTGTGCAGGTTTCCCTTGAGGACAAGTATTGAAAGATCAGATACGGAGTGATCGGTTTGTGAAGAGTGTTCACCCACCAGTGATATGGTGTTATTGTCTTCTATCATTGTTCTGTAAAAAGCAACAAAGAGTCCTGTGGCACCTTAAAGACTAACAGTTGTATTGGAGCATAAGCTTTCGTGGGCATTCTGACGAAGTGCGCATTCACCCACGAAAGCTTATGCTCCAATACAACTGTTAGTCTTTAAGGTGCCACAGGACTCTTTGTTGCTTTTTACAGAACAATGATAGAAGACAATAACACCATATCACTGGTGGGTGAACACTCTTCACAAACCGATCACTCCGTATCTGATCTTTCAATACTTGTCCTCAAGGGAAACCTGCACAACACCTTCCAAAGGCAAGCCTGGGTGGGAACTCAAATTCATAAGTCTGCTAGACACCAAAAACCCAGGGACTTAACGGGGACAATAGTTTTATGGCTCATTACAACAATCTGTAAACACACCACATTTCCTACTGCCCTTAATGGCCCACTTCAAACCCTTTATGCATAACAATCTAATGCCCAACTGCCCGCTTCATTTCAAGTGGCCACCTCCAACATTCGTTACTGTCCCACCTTGTATTTAGCTCAGACACTCGGCTTCTTTCCCGAGACCTGAAGTGCTCGGAATAGCTTGAAAACTTGTACCTTGCAGCACCAGAAGTTGGTCCAGTACAAGATATTACCTCACCTACCTTCTCTCTCTCATATTAAAATGGAAAACTGTAAATTACTTTCTATTTATTGTGACTAATTTACAGGCTGAAATTCCTGGGAACATAACTTGTAAATATTAGTGATTCAAATTAGGAAGGATGTTAATACCACATCCTCTCACAGAGCATTAACACAATGCATCAGTTGGAACTCTGTCCCAAAATTTCCACCNTCCTCAGTGGGATATTGTGATGTATAAAGATCTGTAAAGCATGCAGTTCTTGGGTGCAGCAGAAGTGCAAACTTTCCTTATGTTTTAGTCAACTGGACCTACTACAGAAATCTTGCCTGGGTAGCATTCTTCTGAATTTGAGAGAGTGAAAGAATCTTGACTGCTGTTCCACTTAAAAAGGCAACCCATGTTTGCAACGCCCGTGGCCGCTGGTAAATATATAGAAAATGCACAGAAACGCAGCAGTAGTATGGAACATAAATGAATATTTATCTGTACCTCTCTTCATCCATTTTCCCTAAGTTCAGAAAGTAGTGATGGAAGCATGTTGAGTCACTCTACACCATATTCCAAAAGTTAAGAACATTTTTGGGAACATAACTTTGGGTAAAATCTAATTTCCACCCATCTGCAGAATTATATATCCCACAAGCATCTTGTTTTTCTTTTGCAATCTCCAGACCCTTTTCCCCAGAAGCTTTGCTGAGCCATTCTGCTTACCTCTTGTTTTTCCCCTCCCTTGTGTGACCCTTGGTCTGTTGTTTCATTTTCTTTCTTTTTTTGGCATTCTTTGGGGTTTTTTTTTTGTTTTTTTCCCCCTCTCCTGGAAACTGTCTCCTGGTTCCTCGTTCCCTGCATGCCACTAACTAGTTTCATTAGATATTAATTGATTTGTGAATTCAGGCTGAATTGCATCATCAGCAGATGGCGGATCCAGACCTGCTGGAGGAATCCTCTTCGCTCCTGGAGCCGAGTGAGATTGGAAGAGCTGCCCCTCTACGACTTGGGTAACAGCAACTTTTATACTTTCTGTTTTGTCTCTTTGCCTTAATTATTCACTCCCATCTGGAATCCAGAGGGTTTCAAACACAGCCCCGAGGACCTCCACACTGGGACCTTCTGTCTATCAGTGTCAATCCACAATCAACTAGTAAGGGTCTCCATCCTTCCCCGCCCCGCATCTGCTAACTTTCCGGCCCCTGCTAGCCCAGGGAGAAAGTAGCTGAAAGAGGAAGTCATTCTCTGGTGTCTTGCATACCAGCACAGAAAGCTACAGCTAGTCTATTCCTTAAGCATTTGAGGCCTGATTTTCAAACTTACAGAAAATTCATAGTTTCCTTTAGTCAATAGGAGCATAGCATCTTTGACAATAAGGCCACTTATTTTTATCCCTTTTCATTAGTTGATTCCAGGTCACCTTTGAAACAGAAATGTAGAAGCCATAAGCACTTTTGTCATTCCACTTTACCTGGACCTAGGAGTTTGCACCAGTGGTCTCCTCTGAAGCAAATGCCTATGGTCTTTGAAAGCCGTGTAGCCTGTTGCTGCCCTTCCTGCCTTGTACAGTCCTTGGCGTGGAAGTTACAGGAGTAGCGTGAACTGACAGCAACAGGCGTGGAAGTCATATCACTGAAGGGGAACCTAATGCATTCAAACTGTAAAGTGCTTTTTACTTTGTAAGTACTGAATCTGTGGACAGTAAGGCTTGCTCTCAAAGAGGATGGAGGGTACAGCCTTTGACATGTTCCAGCTGTTTCCTCTTTGTGTGTGTGTGTGTGTGTGTATCCCATTTTGATTATAGAACTAACCAAAAACAAGTCAGCTGGATTTTGTAGCTTTAAACCTTGATTTATTAGCTAGCCTCCAGTTAACCTCTTGCAGCTCCAGGTTCTTTGTGCCTGTGCTCTACAAACATTACTAGGGGCAGCAACCTAATCCACAGTTTTTCCGCCTCATGCAGATTTGTGGCCGGCGTGATCAACCGTGAGCGAATCCCTACCTTTGAGCGCATGTTGTGGCGAGTGTGTCGAGGAAACGTATTCCTGCGACAGGCTGAAATCGAAATCCCCCTGGAGGATCCTGTGACGGTAAAATGAATTGCTTTTCGTGGAGGCAAAATACGATGAGATCCCAAATGAGTAACGAATGTACATTCAGACTTGGGCCATGATTCTGCAATGAGCTCTGTGAGGGTGGGCCTCTTCATGCAGGTAGATGGGGTGGAGTTCATTGCAGGATCAGGTCCTGAAATAACAAAGGCATTTGTATCTGAGAAGTGGTTTCTCCCTGAAACAGCCTGAGTTCAGAGTTGTTTTTCACCTGCATTGCATGTTCACTGACATTGCATGTTCTTGAGATGTGCATGACTGCACTGTCTTCACTGTGGTCCTCCCTGCCTGCTCCCTGGGTTAGTCATCCCCTCTCGTCTTAGGGCTAGAGTTGCAGGATCAGGGCCTTCACTTGTAACCTCTTTGGGATGGGGACTCCTTCTTTAGTAAAGTGCCATGCCCATCTACAATACTGTGTAAGTAGGATTCCTCTCTGCAGCGGAGGCTGAGCAACCTCTTGGGGGGGAGGGATAGCTCAGTGGTTTGAGCATTGGCCTGCTAAACCCAGGGTTGTGTGTTCAGTCCTTGAGGGGGGCACTTAGGGATCTGGGGCAAAATTGGTCCTGCTAGTGAAGGCAGGGGGCTGGACTCGATGACCCTTCGGGGTCCCTTCCAGCTCTATGAGATAGGTATATCTCCCTAGATTTCTTATTTCTTGCCTTGTTTGGGTGGTAGTGGTGACCAGTTTAGAAGTCTCTGTATAGAATCTGTTGCTCATTTGGAGTCTTTTGCACTATTTAAAAAAAATATTTCCTTTTAATCTTTTAAAGATGGTCACCAAATGTGAGCTTTAAGGTCTTCTAATAGCTCTGAGTTCCGTTGGCCTTCCTTACAATGTAAATGGTAAACATTCTGACTAGGAAGGATGCTCATTTTATTTTGTTAATGGCATACACTGATGTATAGTACCCAAACATTGGAAATTCTGCAACTCCATAGCTGCTTCAGTTAAGAATTAGCAAAAGAAGGACACTGGGCTGCAGTGAAATAAAGATTTGAAACATTCAGTTGTTACTTCCTATTTTCCCTATGAATTTGGTTGCTGTGTGGCTCTACTGATTGCTGAACTGAATGCCAGCTGTCTTCCAGAGAGGGACTATATTCTTATTTAAGGAAGTGTTGGACAATGAGGTTACATCTAGTGTAATTATTCTCAGAAACATGAAGCTAAATTTCCTATGTAAGGTAGAACAACATCTTATTAACAAATGCAGGAAAGGAGAGTTAGATATCTAAATCCAAACAGCTGCACAAAGAATGTGCTGTGAACCTCCCTGGAGAATTCCAGGTTTTTAGTCCCCGGGCATTCTTGTAATTAAATATACCACATACATCACCTTATTTCCATTCATTCTTTTACTTGCTGCTTTAAGTCCGAGTGGGGCTGGCTGGAAGAGATAGCGATACACACCTAACTGCCGCCAAATGTTAAGCAATAAAAACTTCTAATTTCCCCATGATTTTTCAGTTTATTCTTGCACAGATTTTATAGATCTGATAAGCAAATGGAGCATTTAGAGCACTTACCCTTAGTTTAGTGGTCTCTTCATACTGGAGCTATGTCTATACTACCTGCCGGATCAGTGGGCAGCGATCGATCCAGCGGGGGTCTAGACACGATAAATTGACCCCCGAGCGCTCTCCCATCGACTCCTGTACTCCACCGCCACAAGAGGCGCAGGCAGAGNTGACCCCCGAGCACTCTCCCGTCGACTCCCGTATTCCACCGCCACAAGAGGTGCAGGCAGAGTCGATGGGGGAGCGGCAGCAGTCGACTCACCGCAGTGAAGACACCGCGGTGAGTAGGTCTAAGTATGTCGACTTCAGCTACGTTATTCACATAGCTGAAGTTGCGGAACTTAGATTTATCTCCATCCCCCCCCCACCCCCCCAGTGTAGACCAAGGCTGAGAGAGAGTTCCTTTCAAAGTGAGTTTTTTGTGACTGTGTTAGGGTATGTTCTTGACTCAACGCGCAGCTATAATTTCCTGTATATTCGTACATGCAACAGGGAAAATACGGAGCTGTGTGGTAATTTGCTATAATAGCTAGTTCCTGTATGGTACTCGGGTCTTACACTGCATCTGTGTTTGTCTGTTCTAGGGAGACTACGTGCACAAGTCTGTGTTTATTATTTTTTTCCAAGGTGATCAGCTAAAAAATAGAGTCAAGAAAATCTGTGAAGGGTAAGAAGAAATCAGACTTAAAAACACTTGCGGCTTGATTTTTCAGCTGTGCTCAGCACTTCTGAAAATCAGGTTGTTCATATATTATATTTGTAATGCATCTTGAAAAACAAATTGAGTGTCTTAATATGTACTTTAACAGTTCCTTAAGCCTGTATTAATCAGAAAATCTAGGATGATGCAAAGAATAGCATAATAGAAATCCTTAGTTGACCTTGACATAGTAAACCTAATAAACATCAGCACATGATATGTGTTACTGAAGTTTGTTGGACAACCAAATTAGCCACCCCCAGTTTTTAATCCATAAAGTGGATGAATTGCTTTTGCTGTTATAGAAAAAATGTGAAAGCAATCAAGTTATCACATACTGAAATTAACTCATGCTTCTCATCAGAAACATGAAAGATTTCCTACTGGTGGAAGCCAGTGCTTCTGAAGGGCAGTTACGTTGGTGTAATAGCTGTCAGTCAAATGCACCGTTGATTACTAGTTAAAGGTGCTGTTGAGACTTGTTTTGTTGCCTAAGTTCTCAACATATTTTTTCTCCCTTTTGTTGTTTTTTTTTCTTGCTCAGAATGAATTTTACACCTGCAAAATGTACTATGTTAATGTCAAGGGCTTGACTTGGATATAGAAGCCAGTGTGGTCAGATAATGGTTTGGCCTTGAGCAAATTTGTGTTGTAGCCATCTGCCTTGGTGAATGATGGCTAGACATTTTCACTGGCAAAGCCCATAATCTTAAAACACTCCTTTACTGAGCATTATGTATCAATCTGGCTTTTTGTCTTAAACGATTCAGGTTCCGTGCCTCCCTCTACCCTTGCCCAGAGACACCGCAGGAGAGGAAGGAAATGGCTTCTGGAGTCAATACCAGGATTGATGATCTTCAAATGGTAATAACGCAGAACAAACTGGGTCAATGCTGCTTTAGCCTATGGAATGCTGGGTGGCTCACATGAACTGAAGGGTGGATCCCATTTGTCTGAGACTAATTGGCCAGGCTAGATGTAGATATGGCTTGTGCTAACAGTTTCCAGTTAAACAAGGTGGAGAATCTGCTATGAGATTAAACAATTGCAAGATCCAAGAATAATCTTGTTTCTCTACTTGGTTCCATTCAGCTTCCTAGTTAGGGAGGTTTAATTTTTCCAGGAGGCTGAGTGAATAACCCTCTGTGTGTGTAAATACTGGCATTGGTATTGAAATTCACACTAGCAAGCAAGGGAGTAAGAGAGGAGTGTATGTCTTCAAAGCTAGAAGCATGATGGTCTGAGGCTTTCTTCTTTAGGGTCTTTGTAGATGAAAAAAGCAACAAAGAGTCCTGTGGCACCTTATAGACCAACAGACGTAATGGAGCATAAGCTTTCGTGGGTGTACACCCACGAAATCTTATGCTCCAATACGTCTGTTAGTCTATAAGGTGCCACAGGACTCTTAGTCTGGATCTGTAAAAAGCAACAAACACGGCTACCCCTCTAATATTTGTAGATGAAAATGATCAAATCTGTGTTCACAGATTGATTAAAAGGCCAGCATTAGTTCATGCTGCCAGAGGTTTTCTGCCTGTCTGTGTACTTTCACATCACGGTGCCCTGGAGGTCTGCTGTATTAAAAACTGATCTCTCTTGTGCTGCAGCTCTGGGTGTCAGTGAAAGCAATGAATAAACAAGTGGTTAGCAAAGAGCTGAATCAGCAACCTGTAAGCTGCCTGGTGCCAGCTCTGTCACTGCTAAATCCAGGGAAAGGGAAGCAAGATGCACATCAGGAAGATTGAAAGGGATTTAATGGAGAGAGAGAGAGAGTTATGGAAATAAAATGTCAAGAGAGGAATCGTCTGCAAAAGCTACAACGAAAGGCGTTGAATGCAGGGCCCTGCTTTTACAGATGCCAACTCTCCTAGCATGAAGCTGCTGAGACCAGTTGCTTAGCAATCAGAAAATGGGCAAGAATGCAGGAGCAACCTAGGTCCAAGCTGCACATGATCGCATTGTCACATACTGCCATTTCCACTTGAACTTGAGAGGCTTTACGGTCTCTGAAACTGTCTTGGCCGGATCTGGAGGCACATTCCAGTCAGACCCTGCCAAAGAACTCTCCCTCTTTTTTCCTCTGCTCAGCCAGCTTTTAGAGCCAAATGTGAATGAATTCTGACCCTCTAAACATAAGCTCCCTGCTTCCCCTACCACCCAAGGTGGAGCTCTTGCAGTGCACAGCACACAGTCATTTCTCTGCAGCTTCTAAAGCAAATGTCAGTTAAAGCTGGGTGGAGAAAAAAATCTCCACTTGGGAATCTGAACAATTCCCTTTTTCCCTTGGAATTCTCTGCTGGGGGTTAGGTGGGACGGGAGGAAAATGGCCTAGAGCAGTTTGGTATATTTCTTTCCAGGAGTATCTTTTGGCTAAACTAGGGTGCATGTGAGGAGACTAGAGAGCATGCAGCAGTGAGGGGGCGTTGGGCTCTCCACCCTCCACTGACTCAGGCTTGTCCATATGCCCTGGCCACTAGCCGCTATTGTGTTGTACCCTACTGTGCGCTACAAATTGCAACCGAATCCCTCACTGCTGTCTTCGTCCCACTTTTCCATGCAAGGTGCTGAACCAAACGGAGGATCATCGCCAGCGGGTCCTGCAGGCAGCTGCTAAAAATATCCGTGTCTGGTTCATCAAAGTGCGGAAGATGAAGGCTATCTACCATACCCTGAACCTGTGTAACATTGACGTGACCCAGAAGTGTTTGATTGCTGAAGTCTGGTGCCCTGTCGCTGACCTCGATTCCATCCAGTTTGCTCTCAGAAGAGGCACCGTGAGTATCTCCTTGCTTTCGAACTGCAGCAGTTGTCACTTACCTCCCATGCAAGTCTCAACAGACCAGCCTCCTTCAGCCAGCTGAGGAGCCAGATTGGACTGTGGAGTTTTGAAAGGCATCCCTTAGGCTGTATATAAAAATGGCAACCTTCATAGAGGATACTTTTATTTAATCTGTAGCAACTAGGGTTACCAGAAAAGCACTCACCCAGAGCTCCAGAAAATACTGGCTGTTGGAGAGATGGACTGAACAAACATTGGGGATGCTTCAGAGTTGGTTGCTTGCCTGGGCATGGGCATGTAATGCCATAAAGTCAAAAAATGGCGATAACTTGTCCAGAACAATATCTGCACTTTTTCCTTTGATTGGGCCAGTCTGCTGATCTGCTTGCAGCTTGGGTTGACTCTGCTCATTGGACAGAGGTGACTAGAGTTCTGCAAGTTGGCAAGCCCAACCAATAAGGAGCCCACCCACCAACTGCCCTCCAGAAATGCTTGGAGGAAACCTGGCAGCTGGCACAGTAGACATGTCCCTCCTCGGAGATGCAAAGTCCATCAGTGAAATACGATTCCTGTCGTCAGCATTTTCATGAAACCCACCTTCCCCATCAGTTGCTGAGCTGCTTCCTGACCTATAGGTCTCCCTCCTGCAAAACCCTAACATGCTTTTGGGCTCTGAACTCCTTGAGGATCAGGCCCTGGATGATTGGCGCTCCCCTTGTTCTGAATCCTTCCCCCATACTCACACCATCTTTCTTTGATCTGAAGTCCTTCAACCATAAAAGCAAACAAGATCTTTAATCTAGATTCCTGTATTCTCTCTCCTCATATGACTAGGGTACTTGCCTCGATTCATGATAAAAGAGGAACACACCGTCTGCCCAAAATCATTTTCCAGTATCGACATGCTTTTCTATTGTTATCTCAGATAGACGCAGTTTTGAAGTGAGGCTTTTATGCTTCTTAGCAGCAGGCACTGAGCCTCAAATAATGGCTCGTCTGTCAGATCTGCCTCTTAAGCAAGTCAGATGCTGTGTAGGTTCCATGTCTGAGTGGTGAAAACTGGGACCTGTGTGCTCAACTCCCAGCTGATGAAACGTGACTAGTGGCATGTCAGGCACAGTAGCACACTTATTCTCCTACAGACCTGTCTGGCCAAGCTCCATTCTTACAGCATTTCTGTCGCTCTGCAATGCAATAACTTTTGACTGTCCATCCAATCAATTCCAAAATTTCAGGCAATGTTCTAGGCATCAGGGGAGAGAACCTTATTGGTTTTGGGGAAAATTGGAAAATCAGAAGGGGGAAATGGGGAACACGCAGAGTCCCTGGCATCTGGTTAGCAGAGCCAGCAGCCGCAGCCACCTCCGGAATTGGCTATAGATCAAAGAACTAGTTGATGGGAGTCATTAATAGATTCCTGCATATGCCCCTACCTCAGTGCTGCCCATCCTCCCAGTACAGTTCCTAAATGTTAATGCCTGTGACTTATGTCCCAGACAGGAGAAATCGGAATGGGAGAGAATATTGGAGGGGGGGGCACACAGGCGGCTCACAAAGGCAGGGGGAACTTTTTCCTAGGGCTGCAGTGTGTTCCCGCATTGTTCAAGTGGACCACAAACATGCACGTTCCCTGCAGCTTTCCTGATGCCAATGAGAGGCAAACCTGCCCCTCTGTACTTGGCTTGCCTAGAGAAGGAGTCGCCGCTAACCTCAGTTTGTCTGTTTGTTTTTAATACAGGAGCACAGCGGATCCACCGTTCCGTCCATCCTGAATAGGATGCAAACCAATCAAACCCCGCCAACTTACAACAAAACCAACAAGTTCACTTCTGGCTTTCAGAATATAGTAGACGCATATGGCATTGGAACTTACCGGGAGATAAATCCAGGTAAACACGCAATCTGCCTGTTCATCCCTCTGATCTGGTGACTGGGTGGCCTGGTCTCTCTCCTGATATTCAAAGCCCTTGCACAGGATTGAGCAAGCGTAGCCTCTGTTACCGTGAATTGTAAAACAAACGTTATTGCTGGCTATTTTTGAAAATGTATAGGCCCAATCATCTGTATGTTAATGCAGAATCTACCCCATTATGCTCAAAATTGTCTTAATGATAAACTCTTGCCAGCAAAGAGCTATTTTCTGGGCACTAAACTGAGAGGTAGATTTCAAAGCAAGGATGACTCCCTATCAGCTGTAAAATGCATTTCCTGGAGTGGCAAATGCAGAAGTGCTCTGAGAGATCAGTCTTATCAGAAAACTTTGATTTCAGGCTAAATTGTCATGATGGTGGTCTGCTTTATGCAGGCAGGTCACTTTACAAGAGTACTGGGCCACAAAATACAGACTCAAGGCAGGTGTGGATTTAGCAGATCAGAATATAACAGCAGGTAGAAATAGGTCATAGAATCGTAGCACTGGAAGGGACCTCAAGAGGTCATCTAGTCCAGTCCCCTGCACTCATGGCAGGACTAAGCATTATCTAGACCATCCCTGACAGGTGTTTGTCCAACCTGCTCTTACCATCAAACCTGCATCTAACCATCAGAGACATGATAGAGTATAACTAGGTGCTTGACCTTTTTGACTGGCTGATAGGGCTCGTTGGAGCATTTAAAAAAAATCAAGTTTTAATAACTCTAACTTTGCACTCCTGATGGTTAGAGGTACTCCAAAAAAGTAATCTGTCGTAATTTATAAATTAAAGGTGTGAATAACTTAATTTCTCCTGTCCCCTTGTAGTCATATTTGTGTTTAAATTAAAAGGTTTAGTACCTTGTAGCTTCCGGGTACTTGAGCAACTGCATCCCATCAAGCTGCTGCAGGCTTGTGTGAAGGTGGCAATTTCAATCTGTTTCCGTGATCTCCTAGAAGTAGCACAAGTAGTTTTTTCTAGCAACTGAGGATACTTGTTAATGTGCCAGGTTTAAAGAAGTAAAAAGCTGCAAAATGAGACCTTGCAGTCAGGTCATCTGGGAACCAATTGGACCAGAGAATAGAGAGAAGCGTTTCTTACCATTGAGAGAGGCGGAGATGATTGAGGTCCCACATAGTCCAGTCTCTCTCTTGCACAGCCCAGGCTAGTGATCAGTACACAGTTGTTCCAGATGGGTTTTCTAGTGCCTGTCTTCAGTCTTACTACTGTCTTTCTGGTGGTGTATCCACTGATTCCACAGGGAAGATGATTAAGGTGAAATATCATGGATGCGTTGGGAAAGAAGAAGCAGTCAGCATGGGCACAGATCTGAGACCTGAGGCGGATGGGAGATTGGCTAGCAATTGCCAGCATCAGAGAGGATATAAATGTCTTTCCTTTTCAATTTAGTTAAATGTTGCCGGAAGCTTATTTCCACACATGAACAGAGCTGCTTTTATAAGTCCCATGATGGTGATGTAGTTTCTTCCAGTATCTCCAGTGGAGGTTGATCCTGTTTGGAAGATGGGAATGAATATATGAATTGTATTGCTAATGCAATAAGTGGAACCAGAGAGCCAAACGAGAGATGTCTGGTCTGTTTTCCCCTCCCTTCTAGCTCCGTACACGATCATCACTTTCCCATTCCTGTTTGCTGTGATGTTTGGAGACTTTGGTCATGGAATCCTGATGACGTTAATTGCCGTGTGGATGGTGGTTAGGGAAAGTCGCATTCTGTCACAGAAGAATGACAATGAGGTAAAGAGCTAGGTCAAGCAAAGCAAAGAGACCTAAATTGATCCTCTTCCCCCCCTCCCCCCCCAAAAAAAAACAACACAAAACTGCCAATAGTACAACTTTTTTTTTTTTTCACATCCAGTTTGTCAAGAACATAAACAAACTAATAGCAAACAAAAGTCCATAGACCACAAGATGATGAGTAATGTCCTTTCTCAGAATTGTGGGGATTCCTTTGGTTTGCGTTTAAGTGTCTGAAACAATGATTCAGACAGACCGTGGTTTGATGGTTAATCTGTGAGGTTTTCACCACTGGGGGTGCCAGTTCCCGTGATAGGTGGTTCTAAAGCAGAGACCTGTAATCAAATGTGTTCTCACTCACGGCCCACTGTCCTAAACATTCCCATAACTTGGTTAAATTGGTCGTGCTCGCTTAGGTCTTGGATTGATGAACAGATCTGTCAGGACTGAAACACATGGGCAGAGCATGGGGGAAGCTGTTACAGCACCTGCCCAGGCTCTGACTATCTCCCCGGCACCTGTTCACACTGAAATTTTAAGAAATTTAATCAAATGTAATATTTTCTGTATGTCCCCTGAGCTGGAAGGTGAGACAGTCCCACCTAATCCACTCTGGTAGGCTGGCCATCTGTCCTCCGGGCTCAGTTTGCGTCGTCCTTGCGGTTGTAACCCCTGCATCCTTAATTCTTGCCATAGAATGGCAAAGACTCAGTGGCTTTAGTCCAGGACTGGCAGCCTGGGCCCTGGAGTTGGGTGGTTTCAGCCTCTGGTTTTTGTGTGTACTTGTCCTCACTGACTTCTTTATTAAACAGATGTTCAACACCATTTTTAGTGGCCGGTACATCATTCTGCTAATGGGAGTGTTCTCCATGTACACCGGCCTTATCTACAATGACTGCTTCTCCAAAGCACTTAATATGTTTGGCTCATCATGGAGCGTCCGGCCGATGTTCTCGAAAGGCAACTGGACGTAAGTAATTAGGTGCTTGAGAAGTAAAACCATAGTGCTGAGTTCCTGAATCCGTTTTTCAGGGTTTGTAATTGCATAGGAATGTATGCATGGCAGGAACCTCAGCAGCGTTATTTCTTTAGGAAACGTTTCTTGGGGGAGCAAAGCCACATGCTGTGTAAAGAAATACAAAGAGCTGCAGATGTTTAAGTGAAAATGGCCTTTGGATAAACTGGGTGTCAGTTGGCTCTTCCTGGTCTAGCTCCCCCAACAGATCCTTAGACGTGCTATTAAAATGCCTGGAAAGAAGCAAATTGCCTGTAGTTTTCCTCCCTTCCTCCTGTGTGTGCATTTCACTGGTGATCCCCTTCCACCCAAAATAGTTATTTAGCTCTCTTGCCAAAGAGGCTGGTTGTTCAGATTCGGGCAGGAAGGTCCTGCCCGAAGTCTCACATGGACGTTGAACTGCACGTGGAGGCTGAAACGTTGGTTTGTTAGGCAGGTTCCCAAGTGGCACAAGGATAACTAATGCTCCCATTCATTGTACTGAGATGCATTTCCCCTTCACGGATCAGGAGGAAGCTGGTGTTCTGTGTTCTCATATTTTTTGTTGAGTACAATTTTTACAGTTTGTAAAGCTTTATATCTATTTGAACCCAAACAGAGAAGAGTTGCTTCAGAACACTGCTGTCCTGCAGCTGAATCCTGCTGTGGCAGGGGTCTTTGGTGGCCCATATCCATTTGGCATCGACCCGGTAAGAGTTCTTCCTTCCGATACACGTGGCCTTAGACACTTTTCTGGCTTATGTAACTGTAAACTTTCTGGTGCATGGTTAAAAAAGCTGAAGGTGTATGTGTTCTCTTAGCAAGCTCGGGGCAGTAACTGTTGAGGAGAACCCTGGGATGGATGGTGAAGTGGGTTCCATTACTTATCTCTGATATGTCACCTATTAGTGTGATGGCTTCTGGGTACTGAAATGGTGACCAGTAGGAGTTCTGAAGGTCTCTTTTGTTGACCCCCTTTACCTAGCTATTTAGGGCTGCAGTATCCCACAGCACTGGAGTTAGGTTTGGCATTAGGCTTGAGAGCCTGTCATGCATTTCCTAGTAAACTTGTTGTCTCCTCTTCTGCTAAAAGCCACCCACGTGCCTTGGAAATGTGTATTTCCGGGTAACACCATTTGACTTATCTCTTTATAAGCTACTTGGATTCAGAAAACTGCCCTTAAGAATTGATTTGCATTTGAACTGATCCTGTATTTGACGTTAGAGGGGTATGCAGGTGTTAGAGGCCAGAAGACACTTTATTCAAAAAGGGAACTGCAAGATTCTTTCTCAGGCAACATCACAGATTGGAGTTCTCAGTTTTTCTCCTGCCACAGCTGGCCACCTTGAAAGTGAGCAAGGCTCAGACCTTGCTCTGCTTAGGTGCTGATAAGATCAGCTGTTACAAGGGAAACCACAGTCCCTGAATTTGAGGTTGGCTGGTAAGTGAAGAAACAACAGATGATTG
Organism: Platysternon megacephalum; assembly: GCA_003942145.1. NCBI lineage: Eukaryota > Metazoa > Chordata > Testudines > Platysternidae > Platysternon > Platysternon megacephalum. Next base: position 11,305,302 of record QXTE01000039.1, read on the forward strand.
AATGTTTCATTTTAAAATGTGTTCGTAAAATTTATAGTGTTTGTCTGTGCCTATTTTCTGTTCCTGGTTAGCTATCTTGTGCTGTGCAGTTTAACATAAGTCAATGCTTCTTTGGTTCATCTGTCTTCCTTTTGCTCATTAATTCGGATTGAATCCATGTTGTTTGTGACAGATTTGGAATATTGCCAGCAACAAGCTGAACTTCCTCAACTCCTTTAAGATGAAGATGTCTGTGATTCTTGGCATCATCCACATGCTTTTTGGTGTCACACTGAGCCTTCTCAACCACATGTGAGTGCTCTTTGTTCTGTTTTTACTAGGACAATACATTTATACTAGTGCAGAATGTCTGTGTTAGATTTATCAGGATGAGATTAGAGCAGGGGTCCCCAACGCGGGGGTATACGTGCGCCCGCATTGCCCTCGGGGGTTTTTGTTTTTTGTTTTTTTTTTGCTCCGCTGGCAGCGCTCGGGGTGGTTTTTGGTTTTTTTTGGCGCCCGCCAGAAGAAAAAGGTTGGGGACCACTGCATTAGAGTCTTGGGTTTTCTCATCTAACTCCTTATGCCTCTAAGCCTGTGGATCTTGCAGCAGGTTTTAAGATGGAGAGAATTCAACATGAGTTATTTCATTAGTCAGGAAACATTTAATTATGGATATTTCTCATCCTGAGAGACTATATTTGCATATCAAATATTTCTTATAAAAAATTTAGCTCTGAAGATGGTTAGAAATGCAGAAACTCAAGATTCATTTGTTTTAAAAGACTCTTCCTCTTGTATTATCCATTAAAAGTTAATTTCACTGTCTTAGTCTGCATTAAGTTTATCTAACTTCAGTCAAATGTGGTGATGCTCTAACATATGTCAAACTCTCTAATTCTTCTTTCTCTGTAGCTATTTCAAGAAACCACTGAACATCTATCTTGGGTTTATTCCTGAAATGATTTTCATGTTGTCATTGTTTGGCTACCTTGTTATCCTAATTTTCTACAAGTGGTCGGCCTATGATGCTCACACTTCAAAGGATGCACCAAGCCTTCTAATCCATTTTATCAACATGTTTCTTTTCTCCTATGCCGATCCCAGTATCAAGATGCTTTATAAAGGACAGGTATGTGGTCTCACTACAATGATACAGGGTGAATGATGGTTTGTAATATGAGAGAGAGGCTTTCACTCCAAAGAGCTTAACTACTGCAGAGGAAATAAAAGATGAAACAAGAACCTAGTGATTTAGGGTAGCACACTTTATCCTGAAGCATCCTGAGGTGATAGAGAGGCTCTTTTTGGGGCAATTGTTTTCACAACATTACACAACGTTCTCAAGAAGGGACGCAAAGAGTAACTTCTCCAGGAAGAATCCAGGTCTTCCTGAAAGTAACTATCAGATCTTGAGCATGATCAAGACACCAAATACCCTACCCTATTTGTCACAAAGTACCATGGGTTCTTTAGGAACCAGAAGTGGTTAGGACTTACTTTTTTTTTTATGTCCACTTCAGTAGCATAGTTCCATCTAACTCTGTGCTAAGACTAGTCCAGGACAGGCTCAAGAGAGAGTGCCACTTGCCAAACGGCCTCTGCCTGCAAATCCACTAGATTTCCCTTAGAGGTCTCTAACCCGAGTGATGACCAAGCTTCCCTTGCTTAGGGTGTACAGTCTGATGCGAACACAGCCTGAGGTGATGCAGCTTCAGACAAACAATAAGAACAGTTCAGTCTGCTGATTTGGGAAGCGATAGTTATAACAGGATCTGTGTACCAGGGAAACACTTGTATATGGGAGTTATTCACAGTTGAAAGTTGCAATGTGCATGAGACCTGTTCTGTAAAGTACCTTAGCAGGAATGGAACATTCACTGCATCACCTTGTACCGTGTCTCTGTTTTTTCCCACAGGTAGGGCTTCAGTGCTTCCTGGTGGTTGTTGCGCTGCTGTGTGTGCCATGGATGCTGGTAGTTAAACCCTTGGTCCTTCGCCATCAATATTTAAGGAGAAAGCATTTGGTGGGTGACTGTTTTTGGTATTTCTGATTACAACTATTAGTAGTTCAAAAGCTGTAGGCTCTATCTTGATCTTGGATACATAGGTTCACATTGGGGCATGACCTCTGAAACCCCTTTGCGTGTGTGCACACACGAAGACAAGTGGGTTTTACCAGACACGAGGTGATGCCTGCTTGCCTCTGAGATCTGGATCTAGCTCTGATTCTGCATTAGAAAACCTGTGTGTAGATACCATTGTAAAATAAATGCATCCCGCTTGGGTACTGTCAGCCCATATAGGAGCACAGAAGCCATCGATTATTGAACTTGTTTCTGTGCCTTTCCTTGGTGGCCAAAGTGCAGAAGCAGAGATGTAATTAATAGTGAATTGGTCGACAGTAATGTCATCAACCTGATTAAAGGAGTTTGGACCTAAAAATGAGACTAATCTTTGCTTGTGAATGTGGGAGCTTATCTCTTAGGATATCTTTGTCTTTTGTGGCTATGCAACTGTACTTAAATATATCTATAAAATGTAGGCACCTGGCATACATGCACTGAGGCTACTTGAAAATTCTCTTTGCATGTACGGCAGACAACTGTTAGGATGTTACAGTCCGTCAAAGTACAGTTCAGTTAAAGACACTCCCTCTCCCTTCTCTGACCATCTTCCATCCTCCCATGTCCCCTCCATTCGTCTCCCTTTCTCTTTTGTTTTTCTTCCTCTTTCCCCTTCTTTCTTCCATTCACTATCAGGAAGGGCCACCCATGGAGGGCCAAGTCAGCACAGTCCAGAACGCGCAGGCACTAGAGGCAGCAGCAGCTGCAACAGTGAGTGGCTTTAAAATCACGTGACGGATTTAAAGATGGGGAGTTGGAATTACACTCCATAACCTCTGGAATATTATATCTATATCTGCACTTCCTAAGTGGTTAACGAGATCCCCCTGTGGTGAAGCAGTCCCTGTCTCAGCAAGATAAATTCCAGTACCCTCAATATAATTGTGATGCATTCCTAAATAGCCATACACACAAATGAAAGAGAATAACTAAGTGACCCTGTAATGCAAAGACCCTTCTCTGGAAAGTGCTGGGGAGATCCTAGCTCACAGGAATGCCTTGTCTTCAGACCTCCAAGATGAAATCCCCTTGTTTTACGTTCTTGCATATTTGTTTTTATAAACTAGATTTGACCTCTTCTGTTTGAAACCTTTCTGTTTACATTCCATATTCCAAAAAGTCATACTATGTGTTGTCCTCTCAGCAGCACTAACCCTGTGGCTTCACATCAACAGTTAATGGATTTTTTTGTCTGCTTCTTTATGGGGACTTGCAGAACCCGACGTTACCGTGAAATGGCTGTGTACCAAACAGAGCTGTGTGTAAATCTATGAACTACCATCCATGTCCAGAGTCCACTGCCAGCTAGTGGGTGAAGCAGCCTTCATGGCTTGCTTCACCAGAAGGACATATTTGAAGTTGTTGTCACACACATGAAATGTGGCCTCTTTCTCCAAAGAGACTAAATCATGCAAATAAATGATCTGAATTGGATTTTGCATTCAGCCTTATACTATGTGACCAACTGAAAATCAGGTTTAATATTTAGATATTAAACATTTCCGTAACAAATCTTTAATAGCCTTGCAAAAAGCTTTCAGGAGTGTTAAGAAACATCTGGCAAATTGCATTTTTGTGTGTGTGCGTGTGTGATCCATCAAATGTATTAAGTGTGTAAAAAGGCCAGCTGTGAATGAGGCTATTTCCACACCTCTTCTAACACAATCCTATGCAATGCACAGCGGAGGGCCAGATCCCCATGTGATGGAAAATGCCATGGCTCTATTGATATGAGCTGAGCTAAAGCAATTGACACCAGTCCAAAGAGAATATACATTAGCCAAGTGCATGAGAAAAAGCTGTATGCTAATCATGTGTTTGATGAAATAACTCATGACCACAAGTCTCCAGTGCCTAGAAATGTGACGAGCAGAACACCACCTAACACTCACAGTTTTGGTCCACTTCGATACCAGTTTCAAAAACAGAATCCAAACACAAGCCTTTTCGCTCTTACCTAGAAGTATACTTCTTACTATCTTAATGTGTGTCACTTTTTTCTGTATTCTGTTTTCTGTTTTTATTGAAGTAAGATGTCTGGAGTGTATTTGGAGGTAATCTGACAAGAATTGAATAAATCTGTTCCAAGTTTGACGCCTGTCCTGACAATAAATTGTATCAAGACAAAAACAAGGCTTTGTTTAGAAGTGCATTATACTAATAATCAATGCATTAATGTGAGAAAAGCAAGCATGTTAGACTATTGCTCCGTATCACCAGAATCCCGATGAACTATGAAAGCAGAGATGGAGGACACTAAGTTTGATCTTCTTTGTTTTTCATAGTCATCCTTAAATTATAATGTTTTGAATTTAAAAGCCACGTTGTTTACATTCCATACCCCCAAAATATTTGTTTGTGTCAACACTGAAATGCTTCTGACACCTAGTTATTATCGAGAGAGGCACCTAAATAAGCCCTATCCAATTGACTTTTCCTGTTATCTGTTCTATGGGAATTTTCCAGAATCACCTTTACTATATGCACACCTGTAACTGCTAAATGCACCACTCTCTAAGGGCAGATGCTAATGTTGTAGGTCACATCATATATTCACTGCATTTTATATTTGCACCCTTTAGGTCTGTCAAGTTTTAAAGTTCTGAACATATAAAATAGAGTCTCAGATTGCCAATAAGTATTTTACTCCATGTTATTGGGTGTTCTTGAATGAAAATAATAGAAATCTGCCTACAGTGTGCAAAGGTTGGTTGCTGGCAGTTTAGAATCCTGAAAATAAGGTTAAGTGCAAATTAGATTTTCATTGTCTTTCTAAATTCCACTTACAATGCCTGAAAACTCTATTGTAAGAGAACCTGTCAAACAGTGACTGGGCTGTGTGTCACTATTGACGGTGTTAGTTGTTTACTTGGAGTATGAAGCCTGTAGCAGGTTTAATGTAACTGAACAATGATTACACTTTAACTTGCAAAATGAAGCAGCCCTAACTTTACTAATTTGATCAGTTAAGACCAAGTGAAGTTAGAACAGAGTCTGACCTTTAATGTTTGAGGAGGAACCAAAGGACGGTTGTGTCTTAAGTACTGAATGTCTAAACAAATGCTTATAAAAGGAATCATTTGCACAGTTCAGAACTTCCATGTAAGAGAAGGACTGATTCCCACCCCAGCCCCATCCGTGGCAATGTGTGGTGTGGGCATGCCTGGTACAGATCGGTGCGGAGCAAGCATATATATTTGTTGTTAGTATGTGGGATAATGCTGCTTCGCTATTTGCCAGTAAGTGATTTATTTAATACACAGCAGTACTTGTCTTTCTGTCAAAGATTCCAGGAGTTCCAAAAGCTCTTGGAAATTTTTAACAAATTGTTGCACAAAACCCATCAATTTCAGCCTGTGTGTCACTGTGAGAGAATGTGGCTCTTGGTCAAAGGTGAAACTATTTTGTGTAAAGCTTTATAACATCAAAAATTAATTCAAAATTGGTTTAATTGTTTTTCAGACTCAGCAGTTATGAGCACGTGTTTCCCACTCAATCAGGAAGAGCAGTATACTCCATTTGTGAAACATGTTTGTGCCTTGACTCTTAACATTTAATATGTGGTTTTCTTTGAGCTGCTGCTGCTTCTGGAGGTGTACAAAATGCATTCTCTGATCCCCCCCGCAAGTGTCTCACTAAACCACAGCAACACTCTGCTCTTTCTCTTCGTTCACATTTTAGGGAACTCACAACTTTGGTGGGATCCGTGTGGGCAATGGACCAACTGAAGAGGATGCAGAGATCATTCAGCATGACCAGCTTTCTACCCATTCTGAAGATGGGGATGAGGTAAGCACCTGATCATCCTTTACTTTGTAACTATAAAGCTGGCAATGAAAGGGGTTATTTCCTGCTTAATATATTTACTAGTTTCTAAGATCCTAACTCTATACCAACATTGCCAGTGGAACTGGAACAGTAGAAATTAATATCCATTCTAATTTCCTGCTTCCTCATGCTGCCTTCCACTCATCCTCATGACTATTAACATCAGTGAAAGTTCTCTGCACAGGTCAAGGAACATATGTGGCCCTTTCTGTCTGAATTCTTATTACAAAGAATGGGTATCTGATAGGCAAGCTTCTTTTTTTTTCCCCCCCTTAGGCTAAATGGTAAAATCTAGGCAGTTGCCACAGACACATTTTACCCAGTTTACTCTCCAGTTGAAATGGTAATTGTGTGTTTATTATTTGAGTTACCCCATTGATTTATCTGTCTGGCATTATAAGCCTGTGTTTAAAATAAATCCAAGTGCTGTATTTCTTGAGTACTCAACTCTTGTTTCAAATTCACTTTAACATGTTTTCCTAACTGCCCTGCCTTTTCTACCACACCTGGGGAGAAAAAGGGAAAGTGATATTTATCATCTTGGGGACATTCTGCTGCCTATTTGGACAGGGTAGTGGACTGCTGTTCCTAGGCGTTACACAGCCGGCACAGTGTGTGCTAAGTGCTACCACTTAAATATGTCTTGTTAATAAGGGATTTATTAACCTTGTGTTCATGATTAATGTTATGATTGTGAGACTCTGCACTAAATGTAAATTTATGTTTACAAGCCTGCAGAGGATGAGGTGGTAAGATGACGGCCAGCTTTGCATTCATATGTATCTGCGCCATTTCCCATTGATGTAAATCATCTGCTGAATTAACACATGATTTTTTTTCATGCCATGTGACTTGTTTTTCCATAAGATCTAGCTATTTACATGTATGGGCCATTTCTAATACTCCATACAATATCATCTCCATTTTAAAATACCTTGTCTGAATTGCTGCATCTCTTTAAATTGTGTTTGCTTTCTTATCTCCCTTGATTTTTAGATTGCAAATCCTTCTCAGTTGACCTGCACAGCTGTCGATCAAAAGATCTACAGGGGGCTTCTAAATGTTTATATTATAGAGTTGCTGGAGAAGCAAGACTCTCTGTCTTTGTTAACACTTTGACAAAACAGATATAACAGTCTATGGGAAGGTCTGGGTTTTTTTTGCAAACTGCTTATAGATTTTTTTCCCCCTAGCTATCATCCAGAGCTAGGTATTTTATTGACTGAATGTTGCCCTAAACAAATGCAACCAAATATTGGAACATACAAAATTGGACTAGCTGATGACCAGAGAGTCAATATTTTTCTCTTTAAAAGAGGGGGTTTATTGGTGAGAATTGCTCATATTCAAACACAAATAGTTAGATTCTCTGAGAGTTGGAGAAGTATAAAATACCGTTTGGGAACAGACTGTGAAATCTAACCAGCCTCTCTGCTCTTCTTGATACCAAAAGACCATTATTCTTCATGTTCTTCCTACCTCCCCTGGTCCTAGAGTTGATATTATAAGTTATTTTCTTTGGGTGGGTGTGTCTCCAGACTCTAGCAGTGCCAAGGTATCAGGTTGTATCTCGGGAGGCAGTATGTTAACCTTAAGAGCCGTTGTTCTGTTCGTGGGTCTGTGCTGTTAGTGTACCTGGGTGCTTTGTTTGTCCTTGTTTTATCTTTAAGTGAAATAGACTGGTATGTGGGGGGTTCATGCAAAAGGCCCTTGCACATTCTTCTCCAAGAAAGCTGGTGCATACAATGATAAAGATATGGGTTGCTTCACCATCAACAAAACCTTCCTCAGATTTTTTGTTATAGGTGGGTCTTGGTCTTCATAGCAACAAATGATGATAGAATGCACTAGTGTAGCTCCATCATCTCCACACAGCCAAGAAAAATACAAATTCCTTTTCCATTCCAGTTCCCACAAGACCTTTAGATCATTACATTTTTATCTAGCCCTATAGTGTTTGGGGTTCTGGTAACTAACGTGGAGACAATGACAGAAGTTGGTCTGATGGTGAAATAACTATAGAGTTCTTCTCAACCCTCAAGAACAAGGATGTTCAGTTCATCCAAACAATACAGCAGAGAAGCCTAAGTGGATAACCTCCCCCAACACTAGCACTTGTTGGCTTGTTTCAAGACTTGCCCTAGAGGGTCAGATTTCAGCTTCTAGTTCCCTGTGTGTAACCCCAGTAATGTCAGTGCAGTTCACACATGTAACTAGAAGCAGAATTTGGTCCTGTCCATCTTCAGCGTATGACTGAGGTGAATTTTTAATGTGTTGAGTGGAGCGAAGTCTCCTAGAACAAAGAGTGGTGACATTCTAAACATACCACCACGGTGTATTCTCAAATCTCCCCTTTATCAAGGTGCTGTTTTTATTGTACTACCTTATGAGGGTAGGACCTCAGAACTGGAACAGCTGTGTAATAATAAACCTGGAATGCATAATTCTGAAACAACTGTCAGTGTGCATAAAAGTCGTGGAATTGTGGAAACTTCGCAATGAGACCCTCTTTTTTTTTTTTTTTTTTGCTTCTGTAAATTTTGCTGAACATGGATCTTTTAAGAGAGCTGTTGCCCTTAGGGATAAATCCTAGAGCTGGTGAAATAGGCATAATGCAGATATATCTGATCACATTTGAATGATATGAAGGCACATGAACACTTTTTTTAAATAAGCAGAGTGAAAAATAACCCATAAGGCTGCAAGAATTCTGCTAAAGCCATCCCATGAGAGCCTTTGGGTTGAAGCGCAAGAGTGGTAGTCTCCCTGGCAGTTATTCACTAACTCTGCCATGCGCTGTATTTATTGTTTAAATATTTGTCAGTTTCCGTTTATTTTACGCTGACTTGCTGTGAGTGCTGAGCAGAGGACTCTGTTTACCAGAGCAGGTTTTACTGAGGAATTCTTGCAGTTTATGCTCCTGTGAAGAGAGAGATCTGGGCTCTTGACAGCTAGTTTGACATAGTTGTTTGAAATGTTTATTGCTTTGGCTATTTAAGGGGGGAGCAAGAATAAAAATAGCATGCTGTACTCCTTTCGGAACATTGATCACTCGGTGTCATAAAATTCTGCATCCCCTTTAATCACGTGCTTCGGAGAAGTTCACGGATGGATTAACGCCAAGATGTAGAAACATGGGACTCCTTTCCAAGCTGCAGTGTGGCAAACTATCCTACGTTTATTTTGAAATCGTTTTGAATTGATTGCCAAAATGCTTGGAAGGCATAGAGCCTGCAGATGAAAAAGTGAAGCAGAGATGAGATTTTCAAGATAACTTTTTGTGCATTATTTCTTCTTTCACAGAGAACCAGTTCCTGCTCTTACAAGATTGCTTCCATTGTTCCCACAGCAGTGCGAAAGATGCAGTATTGTCTCAGGCTTTTTCTGATTTTTTTTCCATACATTTATCTGATTCCTGTGGAGAAGGAAAACCATATTTGTAATCCCTCTCCTCTTTTGTAGAAATAGATACTCATTACCAGTGTGTTCATACAAAACCACTTTTTACTGAACAGTCTTTTCCTGGTAAAATCCTGGGTCCGATCACAACTGTTTTCATTGTCTGTCATGTGAAAGTAGACATTTTTTAGTCTACAAATTGCAGTGTTGAATGATTATTTCTAATTAAAAAGGAATAGGAGTACTTGTGGCACCTTAGACTAACAAATGTATTGTAGCATAAGCTTTCGTGGGCTACAGCCCACTTCATCGGATGCATCTAATTAGTTTCTCAGATTTAGCAAAAAGTGTCAACTTTCACTGCAATTGTGAAATTATATTCTTCCTAAATGATCTGTATCCAAATGGCCAGTAGAAGAAATGATCAGTAAGAGCCCAAACATAGTGCCCTTGTAATAGCCCCAGACAGTGGTGCCGCTTCCCTAATCTGCCGACCCTTGCTCATTACAACTGCCTTGCAGCTGGTCTCACTTCCTCTTTGCTCTGTTGTTCTTTCTGCAGTTTGATTTTGGGGATACGGTGGTACATCAGGCCATCCATACCATTGAGTATTGCCTGGGGTGCATTTCCAACACAGCGTCCTACCTGCGGCTTTGGGCTCTCAGCCTGGCCCATGCACGTAAGTATCTTTCCCAAAGCTGGAGGTTTGATCAGTGTCTCAAGATCAACCTGGACAAAAATGTCCTGGGGAGATGGCCTAGGCATGTGTGTATGTGCCACAGAGAGAAACTGCCCTAGTGCGTGTGTCATATATTCTGGGTTGCAGTCCAGACCAGTGAGGGGTTGTCGCCATCTCACTGGAACCTTGGGTGCCTCACAGTGCCTTGCTGATGTAGCTCCCAGTGTGGGCTGCTCACAAACAGCCAGACAGCATGCAGGTCACACCCTGAGTGTCTTTGTGTAGCTGCAGTCCTGCTCCAGCCACTCTGACCCCAGCAGCCTGTCAGCAAACACCAGCTACTCTCTGGCTTCCAGTAGCCTTGGTTACTACCGGTAGGGTGATCTCAACACACTCCCAGTCCTAGATTTTCCCCAAAAATGTGTGTTCTGCACTGCCCAGCCTTCTGGACAGCTCAGATATTGGGGGTCCATTGCCCTTGTAAGGGGTCAGTGTACAACAGTCTGCTACTTTAATTGGGGTTACCAAACAATTCTGTTTAAACACAACACTGGATTCATTTTGCTTAAAGAATAAAATAAGTTTAACTACAAAGAGAGGTTTTAAGTGAGTACAAGTATTAGGTGCTAAAGTCAGAAATAGAGAAAGAAAGATTAAAAACGCTTCCTAGTAGCGAAGACTTGACCAGCTGGATTTGGTTCAAGGTCAAACCCGTACCACGTTCCCTGCAAATTTTCAAGACAGGATCTTTCACAAAGTCCCCAGTTCCTTCCAGATGCGAGGATGGAGGCATGGAGTCTCATGTCGTTTGTTAAAATGAAAATCGATCGGTTCCTGCCCCGCTTTGCTGCCAAAGCCTGGCCACTTGCCTGGTGATGGCCAATCAACTTTGACACCTGGCAAGAGGGGTCAGCTTGTATTTTATTTCAGCTCATCTTCATGACTTTCTCTGTAATATTGCTGTACACATTTCACCACGATATTATTAGTTTTTCAAATGATACCTCACAAGGCATATTTTGTACAACGATTATTACACTAGTATGGAGGGTGTGACTACAGGAGTGCGTTTGGTCAGTGTGATAGGGTCAGGCTGTGCTGGGGGGTATTGACTGGGGTAATCAGGATTTTAGCCTTTGCTTGTCATTGAACCTCAGTGTGTCATAAAGAGTGTGTATAGACTGGTGGCACTTGTGACAATGGCACCCAAATTTAGCTCAGTGGTGGGCGCTGCAGTAATAACTTGTCAGGAGCCCAAAGGAATCTGCATACAATGGAGCAGATTGCGGCTGCCTTCACCTTTAACGCAGACTTGCAACCTCTTTAGACTCCAAAGCCCAGGATGAAGTATTGCACGCTGGATGAGTGGAATCCATTGCAGATCTCTATGCTGCCACCTTTGGCTCATGGGCTGTGCTTTGGCCAACCTGTGATCTGGTCTGTGTGTGAAGAATCGGTTTCATGTGTTAGTTTTCATAGACCAGAATTGTTCAGCTTACCAAAAAATATCCTTGGCCAAGTTTAATTGGTAAGTTCCCTGCTGCTCTCATGTAGTGCGGCAGATGCAATGTTGCTCCATTCTTGGGTGGGTGACTGTATCTGTAGTAAGAGGCAGGCGTGGTTGCTGCCCAGGGTCTGCTTGTGCAAGCTGTGGTTATGAAGAGCATCCTGGGCTCAGGAGGGGTGGGTGGAATTTAAAGCACTGAGTAAGTGGCAGCTCTGGCCTTGCAGACTGTGCAGGGAATTGGAGCTCAGGTCCTGAGTTACCTGGCTGCAAGCACTTCCTGTTCTTCACAAGCAGCCCAAGTGGAACCATCCTTCCAGCTCCTGCAGTGCTAGAAACAGTCCCAGCAGGGTGGGAACGGTTATTTTGGAACATTACCTAAAGCCCACTCTCAATGAAATAAAACTTCCCTTCACAACCACCCTGAAATAAGCAGCATTCTTCCTGCCCTTCTTCCTGCAGAGCTTTCCGAGGTGCTCTGGACCATGGTGATCCACATCGGCCTCAGTGTGAGAAATTTGGCTGGAGGTTTTGCTTTGTTCTTCTTATTTGCTGCTTTCGCTACCTTGACCGTGGCAATCCTTCTGATCATGGAGGGCCTGTCGGCTTTCCTTCATGCGCTCCGTTTGCACTGGTAAGTTTCCTGGAACGTAGAGGTTTTAAAGCTATTATAAGCAAGATGATTACTGATAATTCACCACCACCATGAATGCTATCTCCTAGGAAGCTGTATACGCTTGCCACCCCACCCCAAGCAAAGTTTAGGCTTCAGTTATAAAATTCAGAGAGTTGGTAATGGCGTGCTGAAACTGGCGTTGCCTGGTGCTGCTGGGACATTGTGTGGATAATAGTACTGAATGTAACTAAACTACGTGCTTGTTCTACAACTGGCAGACTGGCAGCAAGAGGGTTTTAGGGACCTTATTTTCTGCTTTGGTGGTCCCAGCAATATTCCTCACTCCCATCCTCTACAGTTAAGTCACTAGGCGTTACTTCAAAGTAGCTGGCATAACTGTTCTATGCCACAAAAAAGTTCCATTGAAACCAGCTAAACCTTCCTAGGCAGCCTGTGTTGGGGTATGGAAAGTTTGGGCCCTTCAGCAGTTTCTCTGTTTCGCTGTGTTGCCTGATTATGTCATTTGTTTCTCTTGTCTCTTTAATGATGTTATATAGTGATTGATAACTGCAGTTCCATGTGCGGCCAGCAATCTAGTTAGTCCATTCTTTCTCAGGAAAATGGAACAGAACAATAGCAGTTACACCTCAGCCTGGGGGGATCATTATCAAGATCTGGTTATCCAGATCTTGTGCTGGGGTCAGGAGAGAGAAGTAGACTTGTTTCCAGAAAGGACCAGCTGTGTTTTGAGATATGAGAGATTAAGCCAGTGGTCTGGGCAGAGGTCACGGCTGAAACCCTGATTCTTTGAGTAATTCATGATGTGCCTCTCCATAAGAAAGCCCTGCTTAGACACCAGCCAGTGCGGGCGGGTGGAATGAAGAAGGCTGTTACTGATCCCGTTGTAGCAGGTAACAAATGCAGAGGGTTGCAGCAGGAGAGCCTGGAGGGGTTTCTCTCTTTCAGGTAGCTTAGTGGTGGTTATCGTAGATATACACCTTACTCCCAGCAACAAATGACAGTAGTGGGTCACAGTCAGCCTGACTGGAGGAGACTGTTAGCTGCAGATTTGCTTCTTCACCCATTTTAATGGGAAGTGAAGTAGCTCTTTAAACTGGGGTCTGGCTGTCTTAAGAAAGTTTATTCTTATATTCGGTGTGTTGACTACTCTCTCTTGCTGCCTCGTGGCTTTCAAGGCAGAATCTGGAACTACAAAACTTTCTTCCTGGAACTCAAATTGAATTTTTTAAATCGAATGTTAGGAGCTCTCTGAGCTCTAGGCCATTGGTCCAACACAGTAACTGGATTTTATACAGCCAGTGTAGCAGATTCTCTTTGGTGTTTCCTCTCTTTAGAAATCAAATGATTTGTCCATTGTTCTTTACGTCACACCCTTCCTTACATTTAACTTGCTCAGAACACAGAAAGGCTACGTCTGCAGTACGCACCTTTTAGTGACATAGCTGCTAAAAGGTGCGCAGTGTAGCCACTCTTTGTCGGCGGGAGAGAGCTCTCCCGACGACAAAATAAATCCACCCCCACGAGAGGCGGTAGCTTTGTCGGTGGGAGAGCTCTCTTCTCCTCCTTTCCCATCTCCTTCAGTAATTTATTGCGTCAGTTGAGTTTTTCATGGTTGGCCAAAAGAATGAAGCAAAGTCGCAAATGTAGCTTGTGAGGTGTTTGGTCCTGCTCTGAGCTCACCTACTTGTGGTTCTATCCGTTTCCTTTTGTGAAATGTGCCAGTTACAGTCTGAAAATAGGAGCACAGGGCTCTTTTTATTTTCAACGAGCACCTAACATAGCACCACTTTTTCTGTCCTGGGTGCTTTGGCAGTCCTGTGGCTGGAAAGCCAAACCCAGTGTGTCTTTGAGACAGGGAGAAGAAATAAAACTGTTTGAAGTCTTTTATTTTATTTTTTCCAGTAAGAAATAAAATGTGATAATGACAACTGCAGCTTTTTGGACTTCCTCTGATTTCTTTTTGGGATGAAAACTTAGTCCTTTTGCACCCCCTAATGGCACGGTTTCCAGGTGCATATTGAAGCTTTCCAGTATGTTCAGAGATCTTCAGAATTCAAACCACACAGTCATGATTCATACAGGAATTCTAAAGCGTAGCCATCTTATGTAGGGAGGGGATCTCTGCTACAGTTGTCTGCAACTCCTGAAAATGGCTGTTGGATGGCGTTTCTGTTTTTCCTGGCATCCAGCCTAGAAAATTTCACATGGGTTACGTTAGAGCCCGTTGCTTCTAGCTGGTGTTCCTTGTCCTCACACAACGGTCACTGACAGTATGTAACAGCAAAGTCCAATGAAAAGAACTTTGATCTTGCACCCACTGTAGTGAGTTCTCTCATCAGACAGTGAACAGAGCATCAACTTGTACACGATGTTCCGACTCTGCAGATGTTTAACTGCATCTTTGAATTAGTAGCAGGCCTAAGGCTCCTCTCTGAGCTGTAACGTTCGGTCACACATTTGCACAGAGGTGGTAGATTATTTAAAAAATCTTTACAATTTTTTCCTTCAAAATTAAAAAAAAAATTAATTTTTCACAATAAAAATATTCTGAAAGTATGGACTGAAATAAACGAAGCAGGTATATTTTAAAATATACATCTCTTCTGCTAAACAGTCATAGCCTCCATACGTATGCCTGGAGCGCACGCAGGTAAGGCCTGATTCAAAGCCCCCTGCAGTCAGTGGGTCAGACCATGTGTGATTTATATTGTCCACAACGTAGCTAAAACGGAGCTTTGCACGATGCCAGGTTTTTAAGTACAATTTTAAGAAATATTAAGCTCATGGAAACACTACAGGGAAAGTGGCCCCATCCCAGTGGGAGGCAAGCGGACAGAAGACAGTGGGACTTCTTGAGCCAAGAAATGACCGTGACAACATGGAACACAGTTGTTGTGTAGAACAACTGCAGAGCATTTACAGGGAAACTACAGAAGCATAACTCTGGAGTGAAGTCATATTTCCCCTAAACATAAGTGCCTCAAACCTGTAAACTCCATAAGAGCAAATCTCATAAAAGTTTGGCGATGGGAAAAGCAACTTAGCAAGATAAAATGAGATCTCAAGGACTATGCTGAGACTGTCCCTTGGGTTACTCTTATCCCTGTGGAACAGTCATAAGTTTCTTGGTCTCCAAATAATCATCTATTAGCATTCCTTTGTAGTCTAACCATGAAATCCACGCACTTCCAGTGCTGTCTTTTCTAACATGGAAACTCAAAAGAACTATAGGACCAAGTACAGCTGTCCTAGGAGGAACAGCTCTGTAAGAGCTTTGTGTCAGATTAGTTGGCTGTTTGTAGCTGGGGCAGAGGAGTCACCTATCTGGAATTTTGTCTGGTGGGTGGGTCGTTCAGTCTTCATGGAACAGAGAGGTCATTTAACATATGCCTTGCTGGTGGAAAAACAGATTAATGTGAGGTCTGCCTGTCATGCCCAATTGGAGAAGATTTGTTTTGTACTTTTTCAGAAAATACAGATTCCTCCATCAGTAACCTGGACTATGTTTTTGACTAATGTTTAACTACCTGTTGAAACAATAAAGCTCTCAAACTTTGGCAGTGATATCGTCCTGGCACATCTTTAGTTCCCCCTGTATCCTATCCCTACGCTGGAAGGTAGGGATAGGATACAGAGGGACTTAGACAAATTGGAAGATTAGTCCAAAAGAAATGTGATGAGGTTCAACAAGGACAAGTGCAGAGTCCTGCACTTAGGATGGAAGAATCCCATGCACTGCTACAGACTAGGGCCCGAGTGGCTAGGCAGCAGTTCTGCAGAAAAGGACCTAGGGGTTACAGTGGTCGAGAAGCTGGATATGAGTTGACAGTGTGCCCTTGTTGCCAAGAAGACTAACGGCATTTTGGGCTGTATAAGTAGGGGCATTGCCAGCAGATCAAGGGACATGATCATTCCCCTCTATTCGACATTGGTGAGGCCTGACCTGGAGTAGTGTGTCCAGTTTTGGGCCCCACACTACAAGAAGGATGTGGAAAAGTTGGAAAGAGTCCAGCAGAGGGCAACAAAAATGATTAGGGGGCTGGAGCACATGAGTTATGAGGAGAGGCTGAGGGAACTGGGATTGTTTAGTCTGCAGAAGAGAAGAACGAGGGGGGATTTGATAGCTGCTTTCAACTACCTGAAAGGGGGTTCCAAAGAGGATGGAACTAGACTGTTCTCAGTGGTACCAGATGACAGAACAAGGAGTAATGGTCTCAAGTTGCAGTGGGGGAGATTTAGGTTGGATATTAGGAAAAACTTTTTCACTAGGAGGGTGGTGAAGCACTGGAATGGGTTACCTAGGGAGGTGGTGGAATCTCCTTCCTTAGAGGTTTTTAAGGTCATGCTTGACAAAGCCCTGGTTGGGATGATTTAGTTGGGGATTGGTCCTGCTTTGAGCAGGGGGTTGGACTAGATGACCTCCTGAGGTCCCTTCCAACCCTGATATTCTATGATTAACAGATCTTTGTTGCAACATGAAAAGCTGCTGACTCAGCTGTATTGGAAATGCAGGCTATGACTTTTGTTTCCCTTTGGCTAGTAACTTGGCTGCTTGTTTTAAATATCTCCTTAATCTCTGTGTTTGCTTTTCATTAATACAATTTGTGGCATCGCTGTTTGGATTAAACACAGCCGGGCATGTCGTTCACTTCCTTGAAACCCCTATTCCTAAACCTTGGAGAGAGACAGAGCTTATCTAGTGACAAGGGCCTGTGATCAGCCGACCCCCATGGACCTGGCATTTACAAATTAGCATTGCATTTCTGAGTGTTTGTGGAGCTGCCTTCTTGGGGGAAGCAGTTCTCCAAACAGATCTCTAGGGCTGAGTGGGACTGAGAGCTTCCTCTTCCCACCCATTAGAATGATGGAGTTGGCCAGGAAGTCACTGAAGGATGCTGGTGTGTTCCAGCTCTCTGTGATCAGGGTTAGAAGCACTCCTTGGGCTCTGCGTGGAACGGATGGGTAGCAGCATGTCTCGTATAGAAGGAGAAGTCAGGTCAGCTCATGGGGGAGGGCTGAAAGTTTGGCTTGGCGTTTGTTGCAGGGGAGAGGATTATCTCTGCAGCCACGCTGTCAGCTTCAGGCTGAGAGTGTGAGAAGCACTAGAACTAAGGGATCTCAACCTGCTAATGTTCCAGGGGAACCATACAATCTGGACTTGGCTCAGGTCACTGAAGCATCCATTTTTCCCAACCTGTTACCCGCCCCTGACTCCAGTGAATTAACCGCACGCAGCACCCTGTGGATGGTACACCTCCTCCGTTAACCAGCTGCCACGCATCTGCACCACCATCTCAAATGTATTGTTAAAGTCACAGAACAGGGCGGTTCCAAGTCCTTGCAACTATTGTAGGAAACTCAATTAAAGATGGAGTCAGCTGTGCAGACTTTTTCTCTGAGCGAGATTTAATTGTTGGTGCTGCAGGAACTTAGTAAAATGACCAGGCGCTGCCTGAGCAGCTAATTCCAATTCATTTCCATGCTGGAGTCCCAGACCCATTTCCATCAACCCAGCAATACTCTAGTCCAGTGGTTCTCAAACTTTTGTACTAGTGACCCCTTTCACAGAGCAAGCCCCTGAGTGTGACACCTCCCCCCCCCCCCATCAATTAAAAACACTTTTTAAAATATATTCAACACTATTATAAATGCTGGAGGCAAAGCGGGGTTTGGGGTGGAGGTTGACAGCTCGCAACCCCGCATGTAATAACTTCACAACCCCCTGAGGGGTCCCGACCCCCAGTTTGAGAACCCCTGCTCTAGTCCAAGTTGAGAAAGGTCAGCTAGTTTATAGTGAATTATGTCATTTTGGCAGCTGTTGCTAAATTTTGGTGAAGGTTTTGTTCACCAAGACAACCCCGATGGCAGATGCTTGCAGCTCAGGGTGCTTCTCTTCCAGGCATGTGGAGAGCATTTTTTTCTGCTCAGTGTTGCCTGAGCTGTATGCCACTGATTCACAAATGCTCATAGAATGTGCTGTTGCTCACCCATTGGAGGGCAGTGACATGGATCTTAAATATCCCTTTTGGCTGTGAAGCATTAATTTCTTGCATGCAATTGCTTCTAAGTCTCACAATGTCTGGATCGCTCCAAATGGAGGGGTCCCCGGGGGCGGGGAGGGTCACAGTTTTGGGTGGTGACGTCAAAATAGACTTCATACCCAACAAACGTGGTAAGCCGCAAACAGCTGTGTAGAACAAATAAAAAGGAATATTAATGTGCTGCTTTGTGGCCAGCTGTTCTGAGCTGTAAACTGAGAACTAAGGTCGGGATGGCTGGACAGGCGCACACCGACTGCCCTGCAAAGCTCTTGGTGTTCCGTCACCAGAGGGGGAGTATTACTTTCCAGGAGGCATGGATGGGCTGGAGTCCTACTCGGCTTGGAATCCAGTGGGCAGACGTGGGTGTAGTGAGACCCAGATCCCCGCCCACTGGTTCACAACTATTTGTTGTTTTGAGTTTGTAAAAGACCCTGAGCTCCAGGCAAATCTCGGGACCATAAGCCGCATACGACGGCTTTAAAAGGGTATCGCCATTTCGCTTACGTGTGGGAAGGGCGGTCAGCCAGCCATGCTGAAGATAAAGCCTGGCCGAATAATCCTGACGAATCTAACCACAGGCAAGGGCCACTTGACTTCAAAGCAAAGGAGGTGCCTCTTTCAAGGGCAGGCCCTGAATTAGGTTCCTAAATCAACGCTTCAGCACCCACTTAGGCACCTGGATGGTGCACTGCAGCTTAAACACAAGCATGAAAATTTTACTTCATGGCTTAACGAAACGCCTTTGTAGATGCTCTCAGGTTGGGGAAAGCACTTCACCTGTGACCCTGCAGCTCCTGGGGATCTCGTGGGGAAATCCCCAGGCATGCTGGGCCAACGAGCAGTTGGTTGGAGAGGCCTGTTAATATGAAAACCCTGAGAGGGAAGGTCCTGGGGATTTAGTACAAACCAAAAAAGTCCCTGTTCACTTGAAGTGCAGCGCTAACGATGTAGAGAATTCTTGCATGGCACTTGATCAGGAACAAGAGACGCTCGACAAAGTTATGCAGTGAAGCAAGCACCCCCGGGAGCAGCAGGCATCCACCGCTGCAAAGCAGAGCCCTGTGCTCTGGACCTTCCTGGGAGCAAATGTGAAGAAGCATGTCAGGAACTTTCTTTCGTTCGGCTTTGGAGTTCTGTTAAATGAAAGGGACCTGGTATCCCCATCTACTTAACCCCGCTATTCCCGTGCTGCAGCAGCTTCTCTTAGACTCAGGGTACCTGAGGTTGTGACCAGGACTTTGAGCATGCCTGATAGGAGCTGCCTGAGCAGGGGGATCAGAAAGATTAGCAGTCGTGGTTACAATTTCATCTACTTGTGATTCTGTGTGGGACCCAAATGCTCACCCCTCTCCCTCTTATTTCCCCTGGCTTCCAGAATAGGCATTAGTCACAGGGTGCTTATTGGCAGGGTTCCTGCAAAACCCGAGGACCTTGGCAACGAAGCTTTCGCTCCCACGCGGAAACTCCTGCTCATCCCAGGGATTCCTTAGCAGGGAACTCGGTCCCTGTGTGCACAGGCAGGCAGGAGAATCTATCAGCAAAATGTTGTTTGTCTGAACGCTTCACTCTTTGGCTGTCTCCGGAGAGTGTCCGCTTTGCAGACTGGGCTGTCAGTGGCTTTGCGAGCAGCATCGAGGACTTCTCGAGTTTAGTCGCTTTCCAAAGAATGTTCCCAGCGTCCTTGTGACATTTTTCAGTTTATTCCATTTGAAAAACATTCATCATGTAAAATGTGTCCTAAAATAATGCTGAAAAATTACTCTGCTAGAGCTCCTGAGAGTCACCTGATTCCTCAGAGTGCTGATTTGGTTCCAGTGGACAGGAGAATGGAAAGTGTTTCTCATGGGGCGCACAGAAACACTGCACTTGTTTTTATTATGAATCATGGTTTTTCTTTCCATATTTGGCAGTGTTTGACCCTCAGGCAGCTGTCCAGGGTCATTCCTTTCCAATTTCATTTGTTAGGGAAAACAAACGAAAAAGCGAAGTTAATGCCGAGGTTCTTCGATAACGTGCATATCTCTGTTTCTCCAGGAGCCCGCTGTGAGGGCCAGGGAAAATGTGCTTCAACAACTAAAACCCGACGACTGACGGGCGGGGGCTCTAGAACTTCCCTCTCCCTGCCCCCCACTTTCTAAAGTATTTCATAAGAAAAGTTCAAACGTGAAATGTTTCCTCCACTGTAGCACATTTTCTGTAGTCTGGGGGAGAGGGGGACAGTGTAATATTCCTGTGCCCATTTGTACCGTTTTGAAATAATCCTGACCAGGACTTTAGCAAGAGCAACCATTGGTCATGTGGACTTACTGGCATTACGGCATGTTGGCATCAATCTGTGGGAGACCCAGTGCTCCGATGGGAGGGCGTCAGAACCTGGAAAGGCCATTTCACTCAGCGTGGCTTTGTTTTATAATGTGCTGGGGACAGTGTCAGAGCCTTCAGTGATAACTGTGCCTGAAGCTTATGAGGGCTCCCAAGACAGCGACTTGCAGCTACTGGGCAGGTCAGGATCAGATTTCTGAGAAAACCACTAGTTCAGGTCAAAGACGGCAACCCCTCCAAGCCCCAACTGAGATCAGAGTCCCATTGCGCCAGGCTTGGTCTAAGGCCCTGATCCTACAGCAGGCTCCCCCTGGGTGCAGGGCTCCATCCAAGACGGGCAAAGGGTGCGAGGAGGGAAGTTTTATCATCTCCACTTTGTCTGGGGATCATGTCCTAATGGCGTGGTCTATCAGTTTTCCAAGGTAAGTTGGTGGAAACTCAGTTGCACAGGGTGTTTTAAAGCGTAACTGGGCAAAGCCCTCAAGAATCTTCTGCAGAGAACCATCCTGGCCCTTCCCAAGGGCTGGAGCAGAGGGGTTCTCTAGATTCCCCCTGAGTGTTGGTCCAATCTCTTTTTTTTAATTTTTCAAGGAAAATGCAATGACTAAGATGAGAGACGAGGCCAGCAGGTATCCTTACAGCCCTCAGCTGAAGGAAATGCAAACGTACACAGCCGATGCTGATGTTTTTCACTTGTTTGTTCTTTCAGCGTTCTGGTGGGGTTTTGGGCGGTGTCTTTTTGCCATGGGAAGCCCCAGCATAAGACCATGAGATCAGCGTGTGTATAAATGTAATATATAGAACGTGATTTTTTTTAGAAACAATATCCTGTAGGAGACACGTGTTCCTTTCGTTGTCATCTAAATAGTTCCATGTGACACCAGCTTCATGGATTTCTCCCCACATTTGTTGCTTGTGTAAAATTGATCTTTCTCCATGAAAGCAGCATTTTGACAGTTTTTTCTCCATTCTGCCCAGGAGCTGGGGGAGAGGAGAAATCTGTAATAGTTCGGTTGGGTCATGATCCCTACCCTCCTCCTGAAAGCTTCATTTCATCTGCCTGTCCCAATATGCAGATTTAATGAGGTTGTAGCCAGTCCCCACTTAGCTTCTGACACTGTAAGTAGCTGCTGCTGATCATTCTTTCTCTGTCTCTTTTGCAGGGTTGAGTTCCAGAATAAGTTCTACATTGGCACTGGATTCAAGTTCCTCCCGTTCTCATTTGACAACATCCGTGAAGGAAAATTGGACGATTAGAGCCCCCCTCAGCCTAATTGAGCAGTGTTAGACTCGAACGCTGGTGTGTTGTGCTGTGGTTAGCCCTTGTCCCCTGTGTGTTTGTGTTGTGAAGTTGTGTGTAGCTCCCCTGCCATGATGTGCTGCTTGTGAGAAAATAACTTCTGTTGCAGCTGCCCGAAGTATCTGTCTGAGGCTGTTAAGTGGAGAGCTGTGACATCACTGTAGCAAGCTTAGCTGACATCGCTTCAGTCACTGCTCTCCGCCCTGAGCAAACAGCTTCTTTAGTGCTGTACGTGTTTACAGTGGGGGTTGCATAGGAAATGTCTGGACTTGGTGTATTTAATCATGTATTGGTTTATGATATTGTACAGTAATTAGCTCCTTGGCAGATTCCCGTAAAGCACTGTGGGGAAAATACAGCCTCCTATTGCATTAGGAACAGGACGTGCAAACTTCGGCCTGCCCGTAGCCCAGCTAATCTGAGAGGGAAGCATGTAGAGGGAAGAGTCTGTTGTCTTTGCCGCCTCTGTTTAAACTGAGATCCACTGATGCACAGAGGGGTCTTGGGGAAAGCTGGGGCCCTGTGCAACCCAGAGCAGTCCCTCTGCTGTGTGTGAGTGATGGTGAACCGTGCTCTCGTCACACCATGCTGCTGGGTGTGTCCTAGCTCAGGGAGCCGGGGGCAACAGAGCACACTTCCCTCCCCCCGCTGTTGTCAGCTCACTGTAGCCTCCTTCCCTCTGCCGTTGCAGTTTCTAGCCTGCAGCATTCCTTCCCGCTGCGGGGAGCTGGGCGGATGGGTTCTGACCCGCTTCGCAGAAGGGTCCACTCACTTTCCAGCCCTGCCTATACTCTCAGCCCATGGAGTCGGGTCTCTTGTTTCCTCAGCAATGTCCCAGCATTTCTCAAACTCGACACAAGCATGTGCCCGGAATTTGCTCACCCCGGTCTGCACCTAACTTACCTAAAACAGCACCCAGCATCCATGCTCCGCTGTAACCTGGGGAGCATCCTGCAGAGCCTGCCAGCAGGGACCAGCTTCCCCTGGCACAGCCCGACCCTGCAGCCTGCCCATCTGTGTTGTCATGGGGGCTGCAGTTTGTCTGCCCTGCTGTCTGCGCAAAGAGAACTTACCTGCTTCCCCGTAACTCTCCAACAGCCCAGAGCCACATGTGCTCCAGCCACGCAAGCCAAACAAACCCAGGGCGGTGCAGTGGGGCAGGGAGTGTTTCCTGTTTCCTCTCTGGGACTGGGGTCAGTGACCTTCCCCACAGAATCAGTCAGTGCTGTTTGGGCTGCTGGCAAAGTGGAGAACCCGGCAGGGTCCTTGGGCTATTCGGTTCCCTCAAGGGCCGAACGCTGGGCCCAGATCCGGCTGACCTAGAGAGCAAGGCCCTGGATTCAGAGACCTTGTGACTAGATCAGTGCCAGAGTCCTGCTTTGAACTGGTGACGGTCCGTGTGGTGTGGGAGGGCCGGGCAGATGTCAGTGATGTCAGTCCATAATGGACCGGAGTGGTAGAAGCAGGACATCCTGGACATTTGTTTGGTCCCTACTGGAGCTGCAGTCTATAGTCATGAAGGTGTTTCTCTCCTTTCTCTGTCACACATGTATGTTTGCACAGATAACCACATCTGCTGCCATGGAAGCTGTCTCATTTCTTCTGGTCTCAGAGGCTCCATTGCGATTGTGTCTGTCAGTGTCTGTATCTCTCCCTCTGCCAACGCTGGCCTATTCTTAGCAATCATGCAACCAAGGAGAGTGAACTCTTGGCATTTTGTTCCGAAAACTGTTGTTCATCAGTGCCACCCCTCTGGGGCTTGGCTGTGTGATGCTGTCTCTGGGACTTGGACACCAAGTGCAGGGGCGGCTGGTAACGTTACCAAACCCATGTGAAACTCCACATTCTTCCCCTCCCAATGGAGTGGAGGGGAGTGGTAGGAGCCGCTCTGCAGGACGTTGGCATTACGTTCCCTGCCGGATTGGTGGGGCTGAAAGACGGGCTGCCGGGCCGTCAGTTGTGCACCTTTGACTATTGCTTAATGAAGTTAGTAAAATCGGATATTCCAGGGACTCTGAGGGTTGGTCGTGCTAAGTAACTCCCACACAATCTGACAGCAGATCAAGCGTTAGATGGCAGATAATTGCCCCAGAGAACCTCCCAGGCACAGCCAGTATTACACTGTCTGGCCTGACAGCCGCACTTCTCCTGTCCAAAGAGTCACCTTGTGACGGGGGCAAAGGCTGGGACTCATTGCAATGGCCTCTGTGGGAACAGGGTTTGAACAGGGTCGCTCGGAGGGCAGCAGGTGCCTGTTCCCCTCGTGCGGGGTGTGAATAGTCACTTGCCTTCCCCGTTGGAAACAGCCTCAGGAGTGGTGATGTGTGTGTAAGCCCCCTGTGTTGCACAGCCCGCTGTAACAGATGCACTGTATGGGGGAGTGGGGGCGGGATAGATACTAACGAAACCGTGACTGGAATCATTTCGAACTGGCCATCCAATGGGACAATGCCATGAAATGCAGGATTCACCGACGTGGTGTGAGAAAAGTGCGCAGTGAGCACTAAAAGGAGCGTCCCGAATGTCTGAGCGAGGCTGGGTGGGGCAGACAGGTCCAGCCGGGTGTTTCTAGCCACAGCCTGTGTAACTATCCCATTGTGGGAGGTGTGGGACGCGCACAGGGATTTGCAGTAATTGAGCCGGGTTCTGTTTACATGTTGATTTTCCTGTGTGTTTACAATCCTGTTTTGTGCGCAGTGCAAGGTGAAATGAAGTCTGGTCTGCAGCCGAAGCAGTAACACTAACTTCCCTGCTGGCTTTGTCGTGACTCACCCTACACATTACATTGTTGGAGTTGTGTAACCTGAGCTGTCTGCATTTATTCCTTCCAGTGAGCGGCAGGGCCTTCCCCTTCCTCTCAGCCTGGAGCTGCTCTCGGCTACGGGCATTGGGGGTAGAGGCCAGGAGGCGCTTGCTGGGCCATGTTAGGTTGGGTAGCGCTGCCTCCATCCCGCAGTGAGCGATGGAACCCAAGCGGGGGACGACAGATGAAGCTACTTAATAAAATGGCACTCGTCTAACAGAGCGCCCAAATTGGGAATCCAGACCGTGAGCTCCCAGAGCAGGTGATCTGCCTCTGGTCAGGGGCAGAGCAGGGAACGGCACTGGTCAGTCCTCTTCTAGACCCGTCCACCTCCGCAGTTACGTCAGTGTCGCTCAGCCCCAAAAGCGCTGGTTGGGGAGGGGCAATTTGAAGCGTCGCTAGGCAGGGAGACCAGCCCCTGCCAACAAGCCTTTGGCTGTGGGGGCCGAAAGGTCAACTTTTATATCCTCTTGGGATGCGATTCTGGGGGTTTGGTGTTTAACAGGCCTGGGGCTGCCTCGAGTTCCAGCTAGTGGCTCCCTCTGTTCTCCTCGAAGGGCAGATAGTCCCAGCCCCACAAGGGCATCCTTCCCTGGGCCCAACCTCTCACCTGAGCCAAGTGCCTCCCCGCTGGGGCTGCCAAGCTGCTTGGGGCTGGATCCCAGCCTGCAAGGGCAGTGTGTTTCCTCCGGGCTTTCCTGAGCCCCTGGCGCAGGCTGTCGGGGAGGCGTTGTGTTCCATGGAGGGGCAGGGCTGAGTTGTGCTGAGCCCCGTGTTTGTGTTTCTGTGGCCTGAGATCTTTCCAGTAAAAAGTGCTGCAGCTGGGGCCGGCCTCTGGCTGTTGTGAGCCCAGAGGGTCTGGCCCAGGGGGGTACAGCCTGGAGCTCTGGGGGAGGGGCTTCTCGCTCACCGTGCACCCTGGCCCAGGCAGGGCCCTCCCCAGGTACTTTCCTCCTGGTAACTCTGACCCCTGCGCTCTTGCCGCATCCCCCTCCGAGCAGCGTCGGCTCTTGACACCTCTGGTCAACGTACACAGGTGGTTTCGTGGCTCTGCCTGGCACCAGTGCTGTGCCAGTCTCTCTCCTCTCACCGCTCTGGAGCGATAGGTCTGACTTGGCTGCCAGGGGCTGGTCTGTGCCCCCCTCCACTGTCTGGCTCCTGAGGGGAGCTGGGCCAGTCCTGGGCTGCGCTCACCTTGAGGAAGGACGTTGGGTTGCCTGCAGTACGAGCCATTGCTGGCCGTCATCTCATCGCTGGGGGGGACTCCCCTTAAGGCCTGGCAGGGGGAGCCTTGGGAGCAAAAAACCACCAGCCAGCTGCTTCTCTAACAGACACCAGCCTACCCAGGGCACCAGAGACCGGGCCCGGAGGGAGAGTCCCTTCCCCTTTAGCTGCCCGTGCTGCCGCCATGGCTTCCCGAGCCAGCATCCGCCTCCCGTGCCCTGCTGCTGGGGGTGCCGCTGGCGCCAGGGCAGTGCCTGACCGTGCTGAGCGCTGGCTAGAGCCAAGGAATGTCTGTGCCCCCAGCCAGCCTGCTCAGACAGCCAGAGGGAAGCCTCCAGCCAGGGCTCTGCTTGGAACGGGTCAGTGTGTCCTGAGTGCAGCCCCATCGCTACCACGGGGCAGCCCTGACCTCCCCCCAGGCTTGCTGTTCCTTGGGTTTCCTTCTCGCTGGGCCTGGGGGCTCCAAGCCCAGCCCCATCGGCTCTTGTCCCACATGCAGCAGGTCCTGCCGCGGCCATTGGCTGAGGAACCTGCTGTTCAGCGGGTCTCTCCTGGCCACCCCCCACTCGGGGAGTTGGCTGAAGGGGGGCAAGCAGCTCTCCGGGGACTTGCTTCCCCTAGGCTGATTAGCCCTGTCTGCAGCCGCTGCCTCGCCCTCCTGCCGCAGCGGCACCAGCGTGTGGGGTTGAGCGTGGCTGGGGCTTGCTGGCCCCATGGGACTGGGGTTTTCACCCATCTCCTTGGGTCTCAGGTCAGTGCTTGGCTCCCCGGGGGAGGATCCCGCTGCATTTTACTCTGTTCCTGCTGTTTTCTGCTCTGAGAGGAAATGCGGAGCCCTGCCCCCTCCCCACAGGGCTGGCTGAGGGGCACCAGCCCTCTTGGCAGCTGGCTGCAGGCAGGAGCAGCAGAGCTGTGACCCCCCAGATTAACCCGTACCCTGGGGCGGGCCCCCCTCTGTCTTTAACCGTTGCCCCACCTTCCTCAGGCCGTGTTCTCAGCCCCGCAGGCCCCACGCAGCCAGAGGCTGAGCTCCCTGCAGGGCCATCACTGATCGTACTGTGTGGGCCAGAGGGCCCCCCCCCCACAAACCCAGCTGCTGGGGCCCCTTCCCCCACGCCAACTGGGCCGCCCCACCAGCTGCGTTTGGTAGAACAGCCTGCGACGGCAGAGCCTGAGCGCCCGGGTGTGTCTAGGCCTGGCCCTTGGCAGCGCCTTCCCCTTTCTGGGCTGGGCGAGACCCCAGCATCCATCAGGCCTGCACAGCTGGAGACACAGCGACCTGCTGCCCTGGGGTGTGCAGGGGGGGAGGGGGCAGGGCTAGCCTGGCCCCCTCTAAGGGGGGGTTCTCTGGCTCCTGCCCCCCCATTCTGGGAATGCTGCCTGTTGTATTAGCCTCACAGCAGGCCCCTGGGTCATGGGGCTGGGTGCGTGGCCCCGTAAGCCACTTCCTGGGGCCAGGAGCTGTGGGCGAAAGCAGCCTCTTGTGTCGTCGCGCCGAACCCTGCTCCGTCCTCAGGTCTCCCCTTCTCGCGTTCCTCCCACTGCGGGCACCGCCCAGGGCCCGGGAGCGTGAGGAATCCCCTGGCCTGGAGCCCAGGGTTTGGAAATAGGAGCCTGGGGGCTGGGAAGAGAGCAGGACAGTCTGTATCTCCTCTCTGGGCTCACCGCCCGTCAGGACATGCTGCACCCGGGGCCCTCCCTGGAGCACAGCGCCACTCGCCCCCTGGCATCTCACCCAGCCCTGCTCCCCACTCCTCTCAATGGGCAACAGCACCCTCCCTTCCCCCCTGCCCCCACTAATGCTGGGGGGGGGGGTGCACGCCCCACCCTGCCCTCAGTACCACAGGGGACAGGAGCCCCTAACGGCTGCAGGGGGGCTTCCTGCGTCTCAGCCGCTGCCCTGCCATTTCATGGGGTTTGGCAGAGCGGGGGAAGCCCCCACCCCTATTCCCCACCTGCGCCCAGGCGCCCATTTCTCAGAGCTGCTAAAGGTTTGCTGGGCACAGCCGGGGCTGGGGGAGGGGGGGCCCTGCACACTGTGAGGGGGAGAGACAAGACCTGGGGCAGCCGTCTGCAGCGCCTCCGAGCCCATGTGCGATAACCAGTGTCAGGGCCGGGACCCCACCTCGCAGCCTGAGCTCCGGGGAGAGGAAGGGCCTGAGCCGGGGGCAGGGGGAGGCAGGCGCGTGGCTGTAACTGCAGGGGCAGTTTGGGGGCTTTGCTCACCATCCCCCAGGCGTGCCCCGTAGGTTAGCTTACCTGGCCCACCCCATGGCACCCGGCTGCCCGGCCCATGCACCTACAGCCCTGAGCGGGGCCCCGGGCTCCCGCCCTGACCTCTGTGCAGGGAGACAGGAGGGAGCCTGGCCTTTCCTCTGGGCCGAGGCGTGGCCACAGCCCTGGCATCCTCCCTGGAATACCGGCTGCCCAGAGAGCTCGGTGCCAGCTCCTGCCTGGGGCCCGCGATTCCCCTGCTCTGGGGGCGGGGTGGGCTGGGTGCCAGGGGACGGACGGGCGAGGTGGGGGAAGGGTTGTGGGGCTGGGCTCCTGTGCACCGGCTCTGCCCTTGGGGTGATGCTGCCCCTGCAGGTTCCCATGAAAATGCCCAGGGCAGAGTCAGCCGGAAAATGGGCAGAGGAGGGGGAGCTGCCTGCGCCCCATCCCAGCCTGGAGCTGCAGTGCCCTCTGCTGACCAGCACCGCTCCGGGCCCAGACTCCATCCCCGGCTGCCAGCACCGACCGAGCTCCCTGGCTGCAGCCCCTCGGCTGGGGCAGGGGCCGCGGCTGCCTTGGCAGCAGGACGGCGCTAGGCCAGGCCTGAGGGCAAGGGGCTGTTGGCCCGGCACGTAGGGATCAGGCCTGAGCGCTGCTGAGCGCTCGCTAGGTGACAGGAGTGGTGCAGGGCCGAGCCCTGGTGCCTCTGCCCGCCCTGGGGCTGGGCTGGGCAAAGGGGCCTTGGGTGCAGAGCTGCCCCACACCCAGGGGGGCCAGCTCCCCGTGCGGGAGGCGGGGGCAGGGGGAGCTGCCCTGAGGGGCTCACAGCCCAGCCAAGCATGGGGGGCAGATCATAGCGGGAGCACAAAGGCTGCAGGGCAGGAATTGGGTGAAAACGGCCCCTGGGGCCTCGCCCCAGGGAGAGCTGAGCGGCCGGGACCCAGGCCCAGTGCAGACAGCGCTGGGCAAAGCCTGGGGGCGCGGCCGGGCCGGGCTTGCTGGGCACGGGGGTGCGGAGAGGAGATAGGACAGTGACGTGCCGGTGTGAGCTCCCGGGAGCAGGGGAGTCCTCGCTCGCTTGGATTTTTAAATCTCGGGGGGGCTGGAGGGCCTCATGCTGCCTGCCCCTTTTGAGCATCGGCCTCCCTCCTGGCAGAGCGGGCAGGCATCCAATCAGCTAGTGGCCTCACGGCTGGGCCCCCTGGGGCGGGAGCAGGGGGCAGGGCTCCCACAGGCAGGCAGCGCTCGGGGGCCATTGGTGCCATGTGGAGCCCCCCCGAGCGGGTCAGAGCTGCTGTGCTCGGCCGCAGCCCCCCCAAGGGCATGTGGCCATGAGAGCGCTGTGGGGCCCTGCCTCCGTGCAGGCTTCCTGGCTTGTTGGGGGAGGGGTGTTGTGGGCACATTGGGTGCTGGGTGCCTGGGCTGCGTGTCCCTGGCATGGGGCGGGTGCATGGAGACGGGCTGCCCAGCAGGCACTGGGTGCTGCAGGACTTGCCGACCGGGGCTGTGCAGGGCTCTGGGTAATTGGAGCCACTTAGCTTCTGTGGGAGCAGAGCCTGATGGAGCCCACCGACCGGGGGGGAGCGGGCTCAGGAGCTGGGACAGGGACGCTGGAGGAAAGAGCCAGCCTGTCACGGAGTCCCCGGGCGATGCTCTGGAACTGCTCCCCACAAAGCCAGTCAGGACTTTGGGGAGCCTCCTCTCCCTCGGAGCAGACTGTCTTTAGGGCAAGAAGCTCACACGGCTTCACCTCCTGGGTCTCTCCTGGGAGCATTCAGCATATGCCCCTCCGTGTGCTTCCCACAGCGAGTCCGCCCAGGCGGGGTCCTGGGGAAGCCAGAGGTCCTGTACCCCCACTTCGCAGTCAGACGTGACTCTCAGCCAGCCAGTAAAACAGAGGTTTATTAGATGACAGGGACACGGTCTAAAACAGAGCTTGTAGGTACAGCGAACGGGACCCCTCCGCCGGGTCCATTCTGGGGCCCAGCGAGCCAGACACCCCCGTCTGCCCTCACTCCCCGTCCCCAGCCAGCTCCAAACTGAAACCCCCTCCAGCCCCTCCTCCTCTGGGCTTTGTCTCTTTCCCGGGCCAGGTCACCTGATCTCTTTGTTCTCCTACACCTTTAGCATCCCCTTGCAGGTGGGAAGGGCCTGGCCATTAGTTGCTAGGCAACAGAGTGTCAATCAGAAACTGAGGCACCCACCCAGTATTCAGAGGAAACATTAAGAACAGTCCCACTTCGTCACACAGCCCCAGGGAGGATGGGGAGGTGGGCGCCTGGGTTTGCTCCTTTGGCCTTAGGTCCCAGCTCCTGCAGCCACAAGCAGAGCTGCAGGGCTGGGCATGGGTCAGGCCATGTCCCACCAGTGCTAGCTACGCAGGCTGAGATGGGGGCGCCCCTTGCGCTGCCATGTGCATGTCCTGAGGGACCCCCGGCATTTCCTGGGTGCATCCCAGGGGAAGGGGGTGAACCGGTGCCCGCCTGGCAGAGCAGCTCCCCTGCACCCAGCAGCACCGTACTGGCCAGGTGTGAGCGCGAGGCAGCCAAGGCGCTGGGCTGTCATGGCCCTGGCAGGGAGTCGGGTGCTCGGCGCGCCGGGCTAGGAGCTGCATGGCTCAGCCCCCCCACGCGGGCACTTGGGGCTACGAGTCACCTGCCGCCTGCTTTGCCATCGCTCCGGGGAACGCAGCACCTGCCTGACGCACGGCGCTGAGCCCACCCGCGGCGTCCAGAACTGCAGCCCCGATGGGGCCGGGGAGCCCCTGCGACCTGCTCTCTTCACAGCCAGCGACTGTGAGGCCACTGGGGCCAGGGACACCTGCTCCTCCCAGCCCCCCAAACGGCTCGCGTGGAGCCCAGGCTCCTGTCGGGCGGGGAGAGGCAGGCAGTGGGCCCTGCTGGGGTGTCCCCCGGCTCTGTGCCTGTCTGGGTGAGAGTGTGGGGCCCATGTGGGGCCCATGTGGGGCACAAGGCCCCTGGGAACCCCCTGGCGGAGGAGCCAACATTTGTAGAGAGAGAAACTTTAATCCTTTATTTAAAAAAACCCGAAGCAACAACGTGGCAAGCGGCAGCACCCGGCAGCACGTTCCCTCCCGGGGCCAGCCCTGCAGGGCAGCCACAACGCCCAGCGGCGGGCCTGGCTGCAGCTCGGCGCACCGGGCCCTGGCTGCTGCCCCAGGCACCCGCTGGCAGGAGCTCCCGGTTCGGGGCTCCCCCTCGAGTCGCTGCCTGGCGGCCTGACGCCACGGTGTGAACACAGGCAGAACGGGGGCTGCTCCCGTTTACCCTGCAACCGGCACCTGGACCATCAGAGAAGTCTGGTGGCCCTGTCAGCTCCTGGTGCCATCCACCCCTTGCCCTCACCAGGGCTCTCCCCATGTCCGGCACGTTGGCACAGGCCCGCCCTCCACCTCCCCCGCCCCAAATGGGCCAGGAACTAATTTGCTAATTCAGAAACCAGAGGCAAAGCTTGGGTCAGCTGCCCGGGTGGGGCAGGGCCAGGCAGTGGGGCCCTTCCATGCCCCACAACAGGATGGGGGGGGGGGCATCCCTGTGCCGCAGTGCCCGCCGGCAAGGCCAGCCCCCACATGGAGCTTCCCGGGTTCAGAGCTGAAGCAGCCTCTGCCCCGCTGGGCCCTGTGCTCCCGCCGGCAGCTGCTGCAGATTTTGGTTTGTAGTTTGAATGTGGGGCTCCGGGGTGACCCCCAGGGCTTTTCCATGGTGTTTGTCTCCTGTAGAGGCCACAGGGGCTCGGTCTCTTCCTGCAGCCACTGCCTGGTCCAGGTGTGCGGGGCAGTGATCCCCCCACAAGCTCCTGCTGGTAACGGGTGCTCCCGTCCCCCATCACTGACACTGGGGGGCTCCCCTCCCCCACAGTGACCCACCCTATCCCGTCTGACAGGCTCTGTCCTCCCCTGCAGCGCTATGTACACAGGAGCCGTGGCTGCGGGGCAGAGCGGCCCGGGCGCCCGTCTGGCTTCCCCAGGACCGAGGCAAAGCTGCTCCTGCTCCCAGGGAGCCCGTCCCTCTCACATCCAGGGGCCCCGACTCCGGGGCAGGCTCGGAAATGTGCCCAGCAGGCCCGTGGCGAGTCCGGCGCGCTGCTCTCCAAGGCAGCAGGCAAAGGGGATGCGGGCGGCCGGCTCAGAACACCAGCTCCTGGGCGATCTCCTGCAGGGCTGGGAACGGCTTCCGCGCCCCAGCCAGCTCCGTCTCCCGCACCTCCAGGCCCCCCAGCTGGCGGCAGGGGCAGGGCATCGTGTAGGAGGCCACCAGCACCAGCTCCTCGTCCTCCTCGGGGCCACT
The DNA here is from genome assembly GCA_003942145.1 of Platysternon megacephalum. Taxonomy (NCBI): domain Eukaryota; kingdom Metazoa; phylum Chordata; order Testudines; family Platysternidae; genus Platysternon; species Platysternon megacephalum. Next base: position 11,337,665 of record QXTE01000039.1, read on the forward strand.
GCTGCCCTCGCTCGCCGGGGCCTGCTCCAGCTCGGCCCGCACTGGGGATGCCAGCTCCGGGGCCGGGGCCAGCCAGGGGTGCTGCAGGCACTGCTCGGCCTTGGCCCGCTTCCTGCAGGCAGGAGGGAGGGGATTAGCGCTCTCCGCCCAGGAGTCCTCGGCCCTACCCCTGGGACTGCCCCCCTCCTGCATCGCCACCCCGGGGCCGCCTCCGAGAGTCCAGCCTTCCTCCCGCACCGCGCTCGCATCAGGGGCGACACCCCGGCAGCCAGCGGAGCTGTGACGAGCCCCTTCCCCAGGGACACAGGCAAGGCCAGGCCCAGGGCCGATCTCCCCAGGCGCGGGGAGCGCGTGCTTGGCGGGAGGCTCTGGCCGGGTCCCACGTGCCCCTGAGGCTGGCGTGACAAGGCCAGGGGGCAGCGGCGGGTACCTGGGGTTCTTGACGAGCAGGGAGCGGATGAAGTCGATGGCCTGGTCCGAGATGCCCTGGAAGACGTCGGGCGGGAACTGCAGGTTCACCTGCGAGATGTTCAGGAAGGTCTCCTGCTTGGTGTCGCCCAGGAACGGCGACTCGCCCGTCAGCATGACGTAGGTCAGCACCCCGACGCTCCTGGGGAGAGTCCCTGGGGTCAGAGCCAGGGGGAGCCCAGCGGGCCAGGGCCTGGCTCCCACCGGCACTAGCCGCCTGGTCTGTGGGTGATGGGAGGAGGAGCAGCCCCCGCGGCCAAGGCCAAACCCATGAGACTCGGGGTCTGTGCTCACCTCCCGGCCCCTCCCCAGGCTGAGCCCGGCCCCCCCTTCGCCCCCGCTCCTCTCCCGGACGCTGGCAGGTTCACAACCGTGGGCTGAGACTCCTTCCCAGAGCTGGGGAGGGCCTGGAGGGGCTGATGGGGGGCCTGGAGGGGACGTAGCCCTGTACCCCCCCCCTCAGCAGGTCCCAACTGCAGTACTGGTTGTGCCACGAGCGGGCACTGCACCCACACTGTGGGCTCCCCTGCCTCTCCTCCAGCTGGGTGAGGGGCCCACGACACTGGGGGCAGGGCGGAGCGGTTTCGGGGGGGGAGTGTGTCGACGGGGGCAGGGCAGAGTGGTTGGGGGGGGGGAG
>QXTE01000039.1:11338902-11368977 GCA_003942145.1 Platysternon megacephalum
CCCCCCCCCCCCGACCCGCAGCAGGCAGAGCTGACACGTGCCCCTAGGAGGGGGCAGAGGGACCCCAGAGACCTACCACATGTCGGTGGCCGTGCTGATGGGCTCATAGCTCAGGACCTCAGGAGCTGCAAAGGGAAACGTGGGGGAGTTACGGGCCCTGCCGCTGGTGCCAGGCTGTGCCAGCGACTCCGCCCAGGCCGGCAGCGGGTGCTGGAGGGGGCAGCAGCGAGCTCAGCACAGGGCTGAACGGGCTCGGGAGGTGTGGGGGGCGGGACCCATGCCCAGTCCCCGTCTCTGCTGGAGCGAGGTGCCAGGGCTCTTGGGCACGTGGCTCAGAACCCAGGCGCTCGGGGCAGATTCACCCCCGTGGATTCACGACCAATGTCTGCAGCCCAAGAAGGATGTGTCGTCCCTGCCCCCCCTCTGCCCCCCCCGCCCCCGCCTGCCCCCACCTGTCCCCGGTCTCTGCTGCCCGCCGCGGTGCCACTTACCCACGTACTCCGGTGTGCCCAGAATCTCCCGCACCTCCCGCACGGCGTCCACCCGGCGCGACAGCCCGAAGTCCACGATGCGGATGTCGCCCAGGGGGCTGCTGCTGGTCAGGAGGATGTTCTGGGGCTGCGGGGCAGGGGCAGGGGCAGGGTGTGAGCCGAGAGGGCCGGGACCCTGGTGCCGGGGCAAGGCAGGGCTGGCGCTCCGCTCCCCCTGCAGAGATGGGGGGTGGGAGGGACCCCACCACCGCGGGGACGAGGGGGGGTTCCGGGAGCCCTGGGGGAACCAGCCCTTTCCGAGCTTGTCCACCCGTCCCGCCCTCCCGACGGACTCTGCTCCCAGCGGGGGGACGCCCCCGTAACCGCCCGGCCCCGCCGGTACCTTCAGGTCCAGGTGGACGACGTTGTGCTGGTGCAGGTAGGCGACGCCGCGCAGGATCTGCCGCACCAGCCGGATCACGTCCAGCTCGGTGAAGGCCTCGTCCTGCTCCGCCACGCACTGCTGGAAGATCTCCCCGCCGGCCGCGCTGAAAGGGGGGGACAGCAGGTGAGGGGGGGACGGAGCCCTGACGGCAAATGCCCCCCCCAGCCACCAGCACCTGCACACGCTAACCTCCCTCCCCAGCACACGCTAACCCCCCTCCCAGCACATGCTAACCCCCCTCCCCAGCACACACTAACAACCTCCCTCCCCAGCACACGCTAACCCCCCTCCCCAGCGCATGCTAACAACCTCCCTCCCAGCACACGCTAACCCCCCAGCACATGCTAACCCCCCTCCCCAGCACACACTAACAACCTCCCTCCCCAGCACACACTAACCCCCNTGCCACCTGATTCCCAGCCTCCCCCTCCACCCCGGTGCTAATCACTAGACCCCGCTCCCCTCCAGCCCCGGGAGTCGAACCCAGGCGTCCTGACTGTCTGCTCGTTTCACAAATGGCCGGCGGGCGGGGACCCCTCGGGGAAGGGCTCCACCCCCATTCCCTGCATCAGCACAGCCACCCTGGGGCCCCGTACCCCGGCCTCCTGCTGCCGGGATCCCAGGAGACGCTCTCCTGGCCCAGCCACCGGTGCCAACACCCAGCCTCTTGCTCGCTGGTTATGTAACCGCAGCCCCAGCGCCCAGAGGGCAGGGCCATGCACGCAGCCCGGCAAGGCCCTGCCTGTCCCAGCGCCTGACTCCAGGCCCAGCCCTGGCACCGTCCCGTGGAGCTGCTCACTCCCATGCTGCTGACCCCGAGGTGCCCCCAAGCAACCAGGATGCTGCTGGTTCCATGTCAGGGGTGTCCCGCAGCTCTGCGCCCTCCAGCCTCTGCCAGCGATTAACCAGGGGCCGTTTCCATGCCAACAGGCCCATAGGGCTGTTCCCCAGCCTCCTGGCAAGGGGTCTCAGTGCCAGGCGTGGCCAGGCCGGGAGGGAGGGAGCCAGGGGCTGGCCTGCAGGAGCTGGGAGAGCCAGAAACCTCTCTGGGGAGCCTGCACCCACAGGACCAGCGAGGGCGGGAAGGGTCGGATACAGCTTCAGAGCAGGCCCCAACCCAGGTGCCCCAGCGGGGTGGGTGGGTCTGTGCCCATCCCCGGCCCTGCCACCCCAGGAGCCTCTTCCCAGACTTCCCCTTTGGAGACCACAATGTGCATCACGGGAGCTAACCCCAGCGCAGGCTGGCTGGCCCTTTAAAGGGAGCTGGGCTCAGAGCGGTGCTGGCCCTGGAGTTTGAGTAGAGGAACCACAGAGAGCAGCTGGGCTGGGCACGGCCCGAGCGAGGGGCTGCAGCAGGCTGTCGGGGGCTCCGGGAAGGTGCCTGGGGCGCAGGGCTCTATTCTGGAGGCGGCCAGGTAACTCTGAGGGGCCTGGCCGAAGGGAGCCCAAGTGGGGTGAATGCAGCCTTGCTTTTGTTGGGAGGGTTGTTACCCCGGAAGGGGACTGAATTGTGAATGAGGCAGCTGGGGGAGTGAGCCGGAGAGACAGGGAGTGCCTGCAGTGCCACGCTCAGCCACGCCCTGTGGCACCCGCCTGAAGCCGGGAAGGGAGGGGGCAGATCGTGGCTTTCCTGGGCTGGCTCCCTAGTGCCCTGGCTTTGTGCGCTCGGTTGCAGAGCAACGTGGTAGCAGCTGGCACAGGCAGGGAGCTGTGGGTTCTGCGACTGCAGGAACTGGGGCCAATTCCCAGTGTGGGCCAGGCCACGGAGGGGTCACTCCTGGCTGAGCTGCTCCCCAAATCTGGGGGGACTCTCTAGGTGACATCAGAGGCAGCAAGGCCCAGTGGTGAGGGCCCTGGCCTGGGTGTCTGAACACCTGGGTTCTACTCCTGACTTGCTGTGGGACCTTGGGCCTGTCCCTTCCCTTCTGGTCCTCTCCCACCCTTGTCTTGTCTATTCAGCTTGTAAACTGTGGGGCAGGGACTGCGCTAGGAGCTGCACATGAGCACTGTGGGGCCCTGATCTCGGCTGGGGCTCATCAGCCCCGAGGTAGGAGCGGAGGGAGCGTGCTGACGGGCAGGTTCGCATTGCTCACCTCATGCTGTGGTTACAGCGAGAGCAGATCACAGCCCCGTTCTGGGTGCAGAAAACACACACATGAAACCACCAGCTGCTTCTGGGAACTCGACGCCAAGCTAGTGTCGCATTTCAGAGACAGCCACCCACGCGCCTTTCCCCGCGGCCCCCCAGCGCGCTGGGGAGCAGAATCCATCTGCCTTTCCAAGGGACTCAAGACCCACAGGGCCAGCGAGGCACTTTCAGAAAAAACCCAGAGCGGCTGCAAGCTTCTGTTTCCGCCCACGTGCCCAGCGGGGAGGGGTGCGTTTGCCAGGAAGGCCCAGGTCTCATGGGGTCCCCCCACTGCCTGGTCAGGTGCCTGCTGCCAGCACCACATCAAGGGCTGTGTAATTAGCTGGGGTTTATACTGGCACAAGGGGCCCAGGGTAGCATCCACGCCCAACGTGCTCGTTACCCAGACGCCCAGCCTGCCTCACGTGCCCATGGCACCGTGCCGGGCGGCAACAGCCCAGCCCAGCCCAGCCCCTCCTGCTTGTCCCAGGGCCAGCGAGGGGGGATTCAGGAGCAGCCATGATAGGTCCTAGCACCTCTGGGTCACCGGTTCTGACTCGGCCTGAGTGAGGAATACCCCCAGACCTCGGTCCGTCCAGTCCCAACAGCGACATGAAGGCCGAGCTCTCCCTCCTCCCTGGGGGGTGCTGGCGCCCCTCCACACACCGCCCCACCCCACCAGCCTTTGGAGGGCAGAGAGTGGGACCGTCCAGAGGCCCTGCCAGTAGCAAGGGCTCCTTTCCCACTGCAGTGGGGCAGCCGGGCTCATAGAACCAGCCCTCCCCTGCCAACAGCACAGGGTCCCCCTTGCTCCGTTCCACCCCATGGTCAGCCCCACGGTCCCTTCAGCCCTGCGGTGTGTGCGTCACTTCTCTCTCCTGCCGCTCCCGTCCCTACGTCACCGTCCCGGCACCACCTGAGTCTCTTTCCTGGTAAATGAGCCTGGCCTGGTTTGTGCAGAGGCCCCAGACAGGAAGCCGCGTTCTCTGGGGACCCAGCTGAGGCCCCGTGGTGGAATCGTGTGGGCAGGATGCGGCCCCGAGCTCAGCAGCTGCCCGGAAAGGGAGCTGAGAAACGGGGCTGAGGCTGTTTCTCAGACACGCTCTGGTTAAGTCACTTCCTGCTGCGCTCAGCCCCAGCCATGCAGCCAGCCGAGACAGCAGGTTTCAAGTGCAGGCTCCGGGCCGGGCAGGGAGCTGGTGCCCTGACGCAGGCCCAGGCGCAGCCTGCGGGTCCCCCCTGTCCGCGCTCTATGGACAGGCTGCTCTAGGGCCCTGGAAAGCACTTCCTAGGCCACAGGAGGCTGCAGGGCCCTGATCAGAGACACCCCCCTGCAGCCCCAAGGAGAATCACAGAATCTCAGGGTTGAAAGGGACCTCAGGAGGGATCTAGTCCAACCCCCTGCTCAAAGCAGGACCAATCCCCAACTAAATCAGCCCAGCCAGGGCTTTGTCAAGCCGGGCCTTAAAAACCTCTAAGGAAGGAGATTCCACCACCTCCCTAGGGAACCCATTCCAGTGCTTCACCACCCTCCTAGTGAAAAAGTTTTTCCTAATATCCAACCTAAACCTCCCCCACTGCAACTTGAGACCATGCCCCGATCTGTAGAGGGTCCTGCCCCTGCCGACCCCTCTGCCTGAACCAGGGAAGGGCCCCGCCTGCAGCCTTCACACCGCAGAGCACGGGGCGTGCATGGAAGGGCTGGGGCTGAGACCAGCCGAGGGGTGAGGCAGTGTGGGGCCCCCGCTGGGCTCAGCGTGGGGGCCCCGTCTGCCCAGGCCCATGGCGGCGAGGAGCCCCGCCGCCCGGCACTCACCACTCCAGCACCAGCACGATCTCGGTGGGCGTCTCGTAGACCTCGTGCAGATCCGCCACGTGGGGGCTGCGGGCGGCCAGCTCCAGCACGGCGATCTCGTTGAGGATGTCGAGCCGGCAGTCCTCGCCCTTGCGCCGCTTCCGCAGGAACTTGGCTGCAAACTCCCGGCCCGTGGCCTTCTCCAGGCACTTCTTCACCACCGCGAACTTGCCCCTGCGGAGAGGAGCCAGCAGGGAACTGAGCAGGGGCTGGCCCCGGCCCCTCCCCACGCAGCACGGCCCCCCTGCCCTCCCTCCCCGTCTCTTCGCAGCCAGCCCCCCATGAACCCGTGAGCTGTGAGAGTCACAAGGTGCGGCTTCCGTGACTCAGGGCCCGGCTCCCCCCGGCCCTGGGCCCAGCCCCCCCAGGCTGTAGTGCCCACCCTCCTCTGCCCCATGGGGGTACACCCCCCATCCCAGCCTGTGACTGCGCAGCCCCCTTTGTCCAGGCTCCCGGCAGGAAGCTGGGGGGGGCAGAGATGGGGGGCAGCCAGGCTGAGGGGGCTGGCCCAGAAGGGTTTAAGCTGCACTTGGGACAGTGAAGGAACCTTCGGCCTCCCCTGCCATGGCCTGCACCCGCCGGCGTTGCCAGGCCCAGGGCTGGCGCTGACAGGGAGGCCCGGCAGTGGGGAGCGTAGGGGGGCCTGGGTCACAGGGAAGGCAGAGATGGCTCTACTCAGGGCACCAGCCATGCTGCTGGGAAGGGGGTGCACAGGCCTCCTCAGTGTCATGCACCCCAACTGCTAACCCGGCCCCCAGCACTGCAGAGACCCTACAGCTCCCCTGTGGCCCCCTGAGCAGGGGTAAGACCAGGTACCCCCATTATCCACAGCATGTTCGGGAGCAGACCCCGGGCCTCCTGCTCCCTGGCCTGTCCCCAGTCCCCCTGCCAGGCCCTGCAGATTTGCACCCGGGGGAAGGAGTCACCGGGCAGGGGCAGCTCCCACCCTGCAGGCAGAAGGGTCACGCGGGGCAGGGAGGAGCCAGGATCCTGGGATCTCGCCATGTAAACAGAGACGTTCCCTGCTGCCGTTTCCAGGAACCCCTCACCTAATGGGAACCATGTGGCCCGGGCACCAGGCTCAGCTCCTGAGCAAGCGGCAGCCAGGGGCACCCCAGAACCCCAGCACACGGCGCCGCAACCACAGCCCCGAGGGGAGCGGGCACAGGCCCACTTGCGCTGCGCCCGCCAAGCCCCAGGAGAGCCTGGGGCAGCAGCCAGCAGGAGCTCGGAGACGTGCCAGCGCTTCCCCCACAGGCTGCTTTGTGCCACACATGTGGGTCCTGACCAACCCACACGGCTCCAGCCGCATCCAGACAGCAGCCGCCCCTCCTGCGAGCCAGAACCCCCTGGAGCCCAGGATCGCAGCCACCTCCACCTCACCCCGACCCCCCAGCTCTGGCTCCAACCACCCCATAAGCCCAAGCAGAACCCGACAGCTTCCAGAACCCCGGCCCAGCCACCCCTTGGCTGCGAGAGAGAGACGGGGCTTTACCGGCTGGCACAGAGCAGCCCCCAGCGTGCAGCCCTTCACCCCTGCCAGCCTGCCCCACGCTGTGCCGTGCATCAGCCAGCACCAAGGCCCCGGCCCAGCCTGAGCTTTCAGCACACCCTGACTCCCGCCCTGGTCTCGCATCATTGGCCCCGAAGAAAAGCTGGACGAAGCCAGAGCAAATTACTCCCAATTAGCAGGAGCCACCCAGGAAACTAGCCCTTGTCCCACCCCACCGGGGCGTCAATTGGCGCGTCACAGGCCAGGCCACCAAGCCAGTCCCGACCTGTTGCACGCAGTCTCTGAGCCCTGTCCCAGTAAGGCCCTTTTAGGGAGTTGGCCCAGCAGCCAGGCAGCCCATCCCCTGCCCACGGGCTCCAGAGACAAGGGACCTGGGTGAGGCTAGCGAGAGATGACAGGCCCCTCGCCCGGCTGCTCCCCCGGTGCCCCCGTTTGCACCATTGGACAGAACTGGAGAGCTGGCTCCCCACGAGCCAGTCACCGCCCAGCCCCAAGCCGCTCGGCTGTTCTCAGCGCCGACAGCCGCTTGGCCCCAGAAAGTTTGGAAATGGCCCCAACTCAGAACTTCGTGCCCAAAACCGAGAGATTCCAACAGCTTCTGGGTGGCTGCTTGTAAACAGCCAGGAAGGGAATTTGCAAAACTGAGAGACGATGACGCTGGCTGGAAGATTCCTCTCCCCCCCCCCCCCCCCCCCCCCCCCCCCCCCCCCCCCCCCCCCCCCCCCCACCCCCCCNCCCCCCCCCCCCCCCGACTCCTTAATCCTGCCTGCACCCCCCTGCCAGCCCAGCCCTGGACTCCCCACCCCTGACTCTGCTAGGGCCCCTCAATCCTGACCCCCAACCCCCTGCCAGCCCAGATCTAGGCTCTGCCCCCCCAGCTCTGCTAGGGCCCCTCAACCCTGACCCCCAGCCCCCTGCCAGCCCAGCCCTGGTGTCCTTTTCTCACACACCCCAGCTCAGTCTCCGCTGGGAGCCCACAACCTGCCCTGTGTCCAGGGCTCTCGGGAACACTGGGGCAGGGGCGAGGCTAATGCTCTGTTCAGCTGGCCCCAGCCACTATGGCACCTGGTGACTGGCATGAGCAGGGTAGGACTCCCCTCCCTGAGCCTGGGGCCCTGCAGACAGGGGCAGCAGCTGCTCTGCACCCTCCTGGGCCAGGCCAGGCTGAGCAGTTGGGGGGGGGGGGTGGGATTCCACGCAGGCCACAGCCCTGCTGGGTTGGTGCCCAGTTCAGCTGTTGCCACCACACCCCTGCCAGCTCCCCACACGAGCGCATCCCACCAGCCGGGCACTGATAACAAAGGGAGCGGGGGCGGGGGGGGGGGCTTCCTCCGGGCTGAACCCTCCAGTTTATTCTCATGCAGCCTGGGAACCCTGGGATAAGCTGGGAGCTCCTGGCCTCCCTGACCAGGTGCACAGAGAAGTGGGGCAGGGGCTGCCTCGAGGAACTCCAGCCCAGAGAGGCCTTTACTCCAGCCACCACCCAGCTAGAGGTGCTCCCTTCCCTGGGGCTCGGCCTGCTGTCTCCCCAGTGTGCCCAGCCTGGGCTGGCCCAGGATTCCTGTTCGTTGCCCCTAAGCGAGTGGAAATTGGACACGCGTGCGTCTCGCCGCAGGAGGCAGCCGGGCAGCATCCTGATTGCTCCCTGCAGCACGCGGAGTCAACACCCCACCCCCCAACTGCTCCTAACTGGACCCAGCAGCCAGGGCAGCTGAGGGAGAGCCCAGCCCCCACTCTGCAGTCCCACACTGTGGGGCTCGTCCCCAGGGTGCCCCATGCTAAGCTGGGGCAGATGAGACAGGCTCCGCCTGGAGCAACTTCTCCTCCTGCAGGAAATGCGCCCCCTGCTTCCATGGCTTGTGCTCCCAAAGCCAGAGGGGCAGGGGCAGCGAGCGAGCTCCTGAGGATGGGGCAGGGAGCAGGCCAGGGGCTAGGTGCCCGAAAGGAGCCCCCCAGGCCCTGCTTCCCTCTGTGCCCAGGGCAGGGCCTGCCAGGAAATGCAGGAACCAGCGAGCTCCCAGCTCTGTGCTCAGCCGGACTCCCAGGTGGGTCCCCGAACTATCGCTCAGATCAGAGAGTGCCAGGGGAGGGGCATGGGGCTGTGCAGCCCAGCAGGGCCCACAGGTCCCACCTAATGGCATCTGGGCCCAGCCACTGGGGTGAGGGCAGGTGTTTCCCCAGCAGAATGGACTTGGTTCATCTTGGCTCCTCTTTATGCACATCCCAGCCCAGCCCAGCCTGATGTACTGTCCCTGCTCGAGAGAGACCCAGAACAGGAATGGGCGGGGGCGCTGTAGGTCAGGATCGAGGGGCACCAGCAGAGCTTGTGTCTAGGGAGCTTGGGGGGTAGCGGGGGCTGCGGGTCGGGGTAGAGGGGCACCAGCAGAGCTGTTGCAGGAAGTTTGCCCAGGACCGAGTCTGGCTACAGCCATGGGCAGTTTGTCTCTTACTCACAAGTTCTGCACATGGAGAGCAAGAGCTCTCCCAGGCGTCGCTGCCTGAGGGGCGGGGAGCTGAGCTGAGCTGGCTGCACAGCCCCCACTAGGGTTCTCGCTGCTCATCCCGGCGGTGGGAGGACTGTGCACTGGGCTGGGCGCTGGAGACCTGGGGTCAGTTCCCATCTCTGCCACAGACTCCCCGTGTGACCTTGGCTGAGTCCCTTCATCCCTCTGGGCCTCAGTCCCCAGCTGTAGCGCGGGGATGATTGTTCCCTTCTTCGCAGGGAGGCTGGGGGGACACAATCCACCAGGGACTGTGAGGCTCAGATGCTGGGGTGAGGCAGCTGGGCATATCATGTGGCTCTGCCAGAAACAAGGGGCCACGTCTGGGCTGCCCTGGCCCCTGCTGGATGCGGAAAGGAGCCCCAGGGTGACGTTCTCAGGGTCGGAAGGTGGGAACGAGCCTCTGTGCTACTATCCCCCTGTTGAGGGCGGGCAGGATAAGAGGCGGCTGGCACAACAGCTCAGACGGTGAAATGCCAAGTCCCGGCCCGGCTCCAGGCAGGGAGGGCACCAGGCTCCGGCTCAGAAATCGCCTCCGCCACAAGAGCCCAGCTGCAGCTGCCTGTCCCAGGCAGACTGTGCTGCTAAAGATAGCCAGGGTGGGTACCGGCTCCGGCCTCAGCCCTGGGGAATCCAGGGCTGCTTTCAGAGCGCCAGCAGCCTGCTAAATACCGAGAGCTACCCCGTGCTATGCATCGGGCACGGCACCGGCTCAGCACCCAGGGACCCTGATCTGTGCAGAGCCACCAGGGCCCAGGCCAGGGAGATTTGTCTCCTCTTGGCTAGCAGGAAATCAGCAGGTAGCAAGCGACTCGCTCTGAGCCAGAAACCGCAGCGTGCTCGGCTTCCGACTGTCTGCAGAGCAACTGAAATGCTGGGGGGCCTCCCTGCAACCAGTCCCCCCACCTGGCACTGGGCAGCTACAACCAAACTGCACTTCAGCGGCGTGAAAACCAGCGTTGGGCAAAGCCAGGCGCCGGGGGAAGGTCTCAGGGGGATGGGGGTGCAGGGCTCTCTGCCCGGGGGGGTGTTACAGGCTCTCTGCCCGGGGGGGTGTTACAGGCTCTCTGCCCCGGTGTGTGGCTGCGGTGTGTGCAACAGGAGAGATTCTTCCATGACCAGAAGCTGCTGTATCCCCCTCCCCAGGCCCCACAGCCTGATCTGGGCACTTTGGGCTGGTGCCAGAAGCCCCAGCGACGGGAGGAGATGGGCCAGGAAAGGCCCTTCCCATGCCCCCCACGGGGTGATTTGATGCCCCCGAGGGGAGGGAGATCTCGGTGGCATCCCCCCACCACCCAGTCCGTGCTGTGGCTGGCTCCGTGCTGCAAGCCTGGCCCCGGGGTCAGCTGAGGACGCTGGCGGCACCAGCAAGGCAGCCTCCGCACCCCAGCCCCAGGGGCAGAGTGAGAGACAACCCCCGAGGGCACGGCAGCATCTGGTGACTCCACCACCACCCCCATCCCCGGCTCCCAGCCAAGCGCTGCTGCCACAACCTGCCTGGCCCCAGGCTCGGCCCCAGGCTCGGCCCCTGCCTCAGTGGCCCTGTGATGTCCCTGAGGGCAGGTCTGTTCACCCCTCCCTGGCCTTCCTCCGGGCACCGCATGTGGCCCTGAGCAAGCCCCCACGCATCGCCCCCCAGGCGCTGGGAGCCACTGACGCACAGTAACACACACCCATCGCCTCCCGCTCACACAGAGCCACTCACACACCGAAACACACCCAGCCCCACACCCGCACCGCCCCCCGGGCGCCCGGGCCCGCGCACGCACAGTAGCGCACGCGCGTCGCCCCCCGGGCGCGTGGAGCCGCTCACACACCGGACCACACACAGCCCCCCACCCGCACCCCCCCCCGGGCGCGCCCCGCCGCTCACACACAGCAACACGCACAGTAGCACACACGCCCCCCCCCCCGGGCGCGCCCCGCCGCTCACACACAGCAACACGCACAGTAGCACACACGCCCCCCCCCCCGGGCGCTCAGAGCCACTCACACACCGTAACACACACGCATTTCCCCCCGCCCGCTCTTAGCCACTCACACACCGTAACACACACGCATTTCCCCCCGCCCGCTCTTAGCCACTCACACACCGAAACACACCCAGCCCCACACCCGCACCGCCCCCCGGCCCCCCGGCCCCGCACGAGCCCCCGCGCAACCCCCCCCGCGTGGCCGGCCCCGCGCTCGCACACACTCACACACAGTAAAACACACAGTAACACAGACAGGAACACACACGCATAGCCCCCCGGCCCCTCGGACCCACCCACACACAGGAACACACACGCATCGCCGCACGGACGCGCGCACACTCACACACACAGTAACACCTACCTCAACACCCACGCATCGTCTCCCGGGCGCTCGGAGACACTCACACACAGTAACGCACGCGCCCCCCCCCCGCCGCCCGGACCCACTGACACACCGGAACACACACAGTAACACCTACCTCAACACCCACGCATCGTCTCCCGGGCGCTCGGAGCCGCTCCCACACAGTAACACCCACGGTAACACACACGCATCGCCACCCGGGCGCTCGGAGGCACTCACACACAGTACCACACACCCTAACACTCACGCACCGCCCCCCGTCCGGACGGAGCCACGCACACACAGCAACACGCACAGTAGCACACACGCCCCCCCCCCCGGGCGCTCGGACCCACGCACACACAGTCACACACACAGTAACACTCACGCATCGCCCCCCGGGCGCTCGGAGCCACTCACACACAGTAACACACACGCATCGCCCCCCAGGCGCTTGGAGCCACTCACACACAGTAACATAAGAACATAAGAACATAAGAAAGGCCGTACCGGGTCAGATCAAAGGTCCATCCAGCCCAGTATCTGTCTACCGACAGTGGCCAATGCCAGGTGCCCCAAAGGGAGTGAACCTCACAGGCAATGATCAAGTGACCTCTCTCCTGCCATCCATCTCCCTCCTCTGACGAACAGAGGCTAGGGAAACCATTCTTACCCATCCTGGCTAATAGACATTTATGGACTTAGCCACCATGAATTTATCCAGTCCCCTTTTAAACATTGTTATAGTCCTAGCCCTCACAACCTCCTCAGGTAAGGAGTTCCACAAGTTGACTGTGCGCTGCGTGAAGAAGAACTTCCTTTTATTTGTTTTAAACCTGCTGCCTATTAATTTCATTTGGTGCCCCCTAGTTCTTGTATTATGGGAATAAGTAAATAACTTTTCCTTATCCACTTTCTCAACATCGCTCATCATTTTATATACCTCTATCCTGTCCCCCCTTAGTCTTCTCTTTTCCAAGCCGAAGAGTCCCAGCGTCTTTAATCTTTCCTCGTATGGGACCCTCTCTAAACCCCTAATCATTTTAGTTGCCCTTTTCTGATCCTTTTCTAGTGCTAGAATATCTTTTTTGAGGTGAGGAGACCACATCTGTACACAGTATTCACACACAGTAACACCCACACGGCGACACCTGATCCATTCACACACAGTAACACACCCAGACAGTGACACACACGGTGATACCCAAGCCACTCACACACACAGTGACACCCGTGCCATTGACACAGTAACACACACACGGCAACATCTGACCCACTCACACACAGTAACACACACACGGCGACACCTGAGCCATTCACACACAGTAACACACACACAGCGACACCCTCCCCCCCAACTTATTCACACACTGCTCAACAAAGTCCCGCACAAGCGGAGCGGTCAGGCACACACACATTCACACACCGACACACGTACAAGGTGACACACACCCCGCACCTGCCGGACTCAGCCCCCCCTCGCTGCTGCGGCCGGTGAGGGGCGAGGGGGTCTCCGGTCTGGGGGCCCAGGGGCCCGGCTCACCTGCCCAGCTCCCGGCCCAGCAGGGTGTAGCTGTCGGCGAACCGGTCGGTGCGGATGCGGGTCTGGGTGGGGGCGGCCATGCCGTGGCGGCTCATGCTGGCCAGGGGCCCGACGGGGCGCCCGGGGGACGCTGCCCGGAGCCCGGCGGGGGGAAGCGGCTCTGGACGGGTCGGTCCGGACGCCGGGGGCAGCTCTGTGCGCCGGGCCAGCGGTTGGCAGCGAAGTCTGGCTCGGCAGGGCCGGGACGGGGGGGCCGCTCAGCCCTGTACCACGGGCGGCGCCTCCTCCTCTCGGGGGCGGCTCCAGGCCCGGTCCCTCCCCCTGCCTCGGCGGCGGCGGCTCGCTGGGGATGGGGGGTCCGTGCTGCAGACCGCGCGTGGGACGGGACGGCCCCCACGAGAGACCCCACGGGGGAGGGGGGGGCTGGGACACACCTGGGGACCCCAGGACGTGGGCATCCAGGTGAGGCCTCCTTGGGGAGGGGCAGCTCTGCGCCCCCTCCTTGGGCACAGGCCAGCCCCAAAAGCACCACCTCTACCTGGCACCCGCCCCTGCCCCCAGCTCACTCCCCAACCCGGGACCGGGCATCTGCCTCCATACAAAACAGAACCCGGCCCTACAATAACAAACCCTTGTTTGTTAGGTGTCTTGCAGTCGACCCTACAATAACAAACCCTTGTTATTTAGTATGTACTATGGTAACGGGCCCAGGCCCCACTAGGAGTCAGGCATTGCACAGGCTGGTGGGATGCTCACGGTCTAGCATGCTAGAGGAATGACAAAGCCAGAGCTGAGAACGGAGGTTGCCCAGACATTCCTCCAGAGAGGAATTCTGGTGCCCTCGGCAGCATCCAAACAGACCGTGCACAAGCACCAGCGCCCTCTTCACCGTCTCTTCCACGACACGCTACAGAGACTCCCTCTCTCATGTGCTTTCATGGCGCTTGGGGACAGGGAGCGAGTGGGTGCCCCGGTGGGGCAAGGTTTGCATTGGGTTCTCCCCCATCCCCACCCCCTGCAGCACTGCCCGTGTGTTCCTGGCTCTGCGATCCTGGTGCGTAATGAGCGGCAGCAGAGAACCCCGGTGGGGCAAGTGTGCAAAACCCTGGCAGGCTGCATGGGTCTGGAGTAGGGCCCTCATGGGACGGCTGCCACTGCATTTCAACCCAGGCTGGCCACCCGCCCCACACCCAGGGTGAATTTCACCCCATGTGCTCAGAATTCCTCCCCGGTTATGAATCCATAAGGAAACCGGCACCTGACACCACACTTGGGAATCCCTGTAGATCACGGTTAATTACAGGATGTGTGGGATGTCATCCCAATGATATGTATAAAGCTCTGTCACTGCCCGGGATTGCTCCGGACAGAGCTGTGAGGGAGAAGGATGCTTTTGAGCTGCGGTGTAACAGAGGAAATGACTCTGAGTGGGGGCTGGGTGGGTGGAGCAGCACCAGTGAGAGAGACACCCTCACCCTCTGCGATCGACCACACAGGCACTGGGCAGCAGAGCTTTGCGGGACCCTGCATCCAGCACGGGGATCTCTGGGCTCTTTCAGGCCGACAGCTCAGCTGGAGGGGGGCCTGGTTATGAGGCGAACGTGCGATTGGAGAAGCCTAGGAAATGATGGAAGGGTTTTGGAGGAAACGTCAAACAGCGAGAGACTCAAAGAGCTCAAGCTGGTTAGCGTCGCAGAGCGAAGACTCAGTGGGGACTTGAGCACAGCATGTTTCACAGGGAGAAAATACCCGGTGCTAACAGGCTCTTTAATCGAACAGGGAAAGGCAGAACAGGAACCAGCAGCTGGAAGCTGAAGCCAGACAAATTCCAGTTAGAAATAAGGCCGCGGTTTGTAACAGGGCGGGTGATTAACCACTGGAACAAGCTCCCCAGGGCACTGGCGGGTTCTCTGTCTCCTGGGGTCTGCAGGTCCTGACTGGCGCCTTTCTGGGCGATGCTTTAGTCAGGCCCCAGCTCTTGGCCTCAGGGCGGGGGAACCAGGGGGGGGAGGAATTCTCTGGCCTGTGCCATGCAGGAGGCCAGACCAGACAATCTAACGGTCCCTCCTGCCTTAAACTCCAGGAATGTATTAACCGCAGTGCTACAGATGGGACCCAGCTCCGGCCAGGCCCTGAATCGCTTTGCTCTGATGTCATTCTGCAAGGCAGGGTCTCAGCCACCTAGCGTGATGTCATTGTGGCTTCAGCCAATCAGCCGCAGACGTTACCCCATTCGGAGCAGCCCTGGGATCCACCTGGCCTTCCTGCTGCTTAGAAGCCTGCGCAGTAACCACCCGATTCCCAGGGATGGTGCTAGGGCATCTCATGGGCCCGTCTATCTGGTGCCCAGGGTGAGCGCTCTGCATGCCAGCCCTGTGCCCTCCTCCGGCCCCAGCCAAGCGTTGCTGGGAGGGAAGCCCGGACGGGTGGGTACAGGGTCAGCGCTGCCCCCCGGCTGCAAAGGGGAGCTGGCCCGTGCAGAGCGAGGCCCAGCAGGAGGATCTGGATCCAGAGAGGCCACACCAAGCGCCAGTGGGCAGGGCAAGGGCCGGAGTTGAGTCTGGCTCCTCTTTGGAGCATCCTCCACCACAGACCCACCCGTTTGCTTCCCTGAGTCAAGTTATCCGAGCAAAGTGCAGCCACATGGGGTAACCGTCCCCAGCGAGGCTCTGCCCAGCTCCGGGCACAGCGCACAGACGCTGCTCTGCTGGGCTCAGGCTGAGCCCCCTGGGACCTGGCCGGGCCCTGCCCTCCTGCATGGTGTTCAGTTCGGTCGGGCCTGGCTGGGGCTGCCTGCTGGAGGGAAGTTACCGTCTCAGCACCAGACCTGCCAGGGGACGCTTGGCAGGAATCAGAGGGGCCGGTTCTCAGGCTGTGACTGGCTGCGATGCCTTGGAGAGGAGCAAGGAGCCAACCAGAGGTGCAGGTGGAGAATCACCCTGGCATCTCTAGGACACCTGTCTCCCCAGGGGCTTTGCTACCATGCACAGCACCCACCTCCTCCGTCAATGAAATGCTCCCACCTCTGGGGCAGGACACGGCCGCTGCCAGGGGGCAGGACGCTGTGAAGCGGGGCTCCAGCGAAGAGGGATCATGGGAGAGGCATTGTGCTGGTGCCTGATGCATGGCCCCGGAGACGGGAACGTTGTCCCCCCAGCAGGGAGGGCACAAGCCTTGCCCCACCACGCTATGGGCCGCGGCTCAGCCCCACAGGGTCCTGCCTATCACCAGCTCCCTACCAGCCACTCCCTGCTTCCAAGGGCAAATCTTGATCAGTGACTGATAGTGGTGTGTGCAGATTAGGGCTCTGCCACCCCCCAGCTCTGCTGGTTGTCCCTCAATCCCAGCCCGCAGCCCCCCGCTGCCCCAGCCCAGGGCTGCCCTAAGGAGATTGCCCGTCAGGCTGAGCTGTGGGGTGGTTTTGTGATGTGGACAGGTATCCACCAGGAACCAATGGAGCCAGATCAACCCATTTCAGGAACACTCTGGGTTTACACTGAGCTTCGTATGGACTTTCTCCTCATGCATCCTCGGAGTAGCCCCTAGGGGGAGGGGCCAGCAGCAGAGCTGTCTCTACGATGCACCGATCACGGATGGTGATACACCTGGTGTCACTGAGCAGCTGTGGGGCTGGAGCAGCTAGCGGGGGCCATGACGCCATGGTGATGGGCAGGAGCATTAGGGACAGCCAGCAGCCTTGGGATCACTACCCCAGTGTCTCCAGGTGCCCCCTGCAGGCTGGGTTGCTGGGCCGGCGGCACCGTGCCCTGCACGCTTGCTGGCATCGCTGCTCAGTACAATTCTCCTGCAGTTTTGTGGTGAGTGGCTGCTGCTGCTGCAGAAGGAGCTGCCTGTCTGGACTCGTTAGCGACTGGGAAAGGGAACAATACAGCCCCACGGGCTTGTTTCACATATGGCGCAGTGCTCCAGCCCCCCCTTCCCCACTGGCATGTGGCACTGGGCCATGCTGGGAACTGGCTGCCAGGCTGGGAGGCCCAGCTTCCATTGGGTCTGAGCGCCCATCAAGAGACACCAAACCCATCCCAGCTGGGGACCCTCCCCCCTGCCCAGCTGGTAGGAGCCGCAGCCATGGCGAGGACAGTCCCTGTGCCGCAGGGAGAGCGAAGGGACTGGGCGGCCCAGCAGGCCCCTGCCAAACCCAGAGTCATGGTCCTGTCCAGCCGTGAAGGAAAAAGGGGGAGTCTCTGCCCTGGACTAGCCGTGGAGCCTCGGATGGCAGCCGTGGGGCAGAGTCATGGCCTCGGGGCTGGCCGGGGGATAAAGCTCCATAAAGAATCTGGCTCTGTGAGGTCAGCACCAAATGGGGAAACCAACGCTCCCTAGTGTCCCCTAGGCTTGAGGCCGACAGAGAGCCAGCCAAGGGGCATGCGCGGGGGCCAGGGATCCGGTGGCTGAGATCTGCTCTGGATCAGTTAGAAGGGTGAGGATCTGGTCATCGGGGGCCCAGCACCACCGTGGGGTTCCTCAGCTCATGCTGGGGGTGATTAGGCAGCGGGTTTAATGACAGTTAATTGGGGGCTGGAGGAGTTTAGCGCTGATCTCTGACAGGGCTCGTTAAAGGGTTTATTACCTGCTGCTTGACGACTTCATTGACCTGGGGTAAGTGATGCACTGAGGGGTCCCCCTGCCGCGGCCGGAACATGGCCCCTCACCCTCCCAGGAGGGTCGGCCCCAGGCTGTGCTTATGCGGGGTCGCTCCCTCTGCCACGTAGTGCAGCCGTGTCGCATGTAGCCCATCCTGGCCCACCTGTGAGCAATGACCTGGCTGGGGGGGGGGCCGCTTGGCAGCTCCTTGGCTAACGAGGACTTGGGGCTGGCAAAGGCTGCCAGGCGGCGGCCGGGGGAGGGGCTCAAAGTTAAGAGCTCCCGGGACGTTAGCAGGAGCTGCCGGCTGGTGAAGAGAAGTGAGTACGAAGGGGCTGGGGCGACAAGCTGCTTGAGGGCTAGAGGGGGCCTGATGCGTAACCCAGCTCTGGGGGGAGGCAGGATTCAAGGCCTGCGTGTGGGAGGTGACACTTGCTGGGGCTAACGAGGGGGGGTTGTACCCTGTAGCAGGAGTTAACTAATGAAACCCCACCAAGGAGGCCTCTTGTTCTTCGACCCTGGCTCTGAGTATCGGACGGGCAGCCCCAGCAGGGAGCTGAGGGCTGGCACCGGCAGGGCCACCAGGGCGTGTGCTAGAGGCTGATGGCCCATCACAAGCTGCCTCTGGGGTGGGACCCAGCATCAGCAAAACAGCTCAGTGCAGCGTGACGGCCGGGCAGTGGTGTGGGGTGACGGCCGGGCAGTGATGTGGGGTGACGGCCGGGCAGTGGTGTGGCATAGTATGACGGCTGGGCAGAGGCGTGGCGTGAAGGCACAGGAGTGACGTGGGGTGACGGCTGGGCAGTGGGGCAGCACAAGGAGCTGGAGGGCTTTGCCAAGGATGGAAATGCCCAGACTGTAACTTGACCGTCCCCGGGGTTCTGGTCAAGCCACATGGGGATCAATATCCCTGTTGAACGGATGGGGGAACAAGCCCAGACTCAGCAGTGACCCCGTGGCTTGGTTCAGGGGGCAAGAGGTTCTTTTGGGTCTTGGGGTGACAAAGAGCAAGCCCCCTCCCCCAGTGCCCAGGAATAGGCTGGCATCGGCAGTGCTGCCTGCCATGGGGGCTCAGCCCTGTGGGTCTGGGTCTGAGTCTGAGTGGGCAATGCTGGTGCTGGGACAGGACCCCCAGGGGAGACCAGACCTGCTTGTCCTGGCCATTGCCGCTCCTTCTCCAAAGCAAGAGCAGGGCCGGGGCCAGTCCCGGCCTCAGTCCCGCCCCACGTGGACGGAGCCGGCGGGCTCAGAGCTGGCCCGGATTCCCCTGGCAATGCTCAGGCATTTCCTGCCTGGCACGCTTGCCCCAAATCTCATGAAAGCCTCTCCACGAATTCTTTCATGTGTTATGGTGGGGGGCAGTGCAGTGGTGACTGGCTCCGGGCCGGCCCATCGCTCTGCCCCCAGCTCAGCCCCCTCCCCTGGGGCCACATTGCTTTGTCCCTAAACGGGACCAGTTCCACAAATCTCCCCGGGAGCCCTGGCTCAAGGGACGCCAGAGAGGGGGGTTGACATGGGCCTGGACTAGCCCACAGGCCAGATTCTGGCCCCGGTCACGCTGGAGTCACACCCCATCCCCACCCTGACTCGGGACTGACCCAGAGACGCTGTAGCATTCTACTCTGCAGCCACTGCCCGCGCCCGGGAGGGACTCTCCATCAGCGTCGCTAACCCACCTCCCCAGAGNCATTGCCGCTCCTTCTCCAAAGCAAGAGCAGGGCCGGGGCCAGTCCCGCCCTCAGTCCCGCCCCACGTGGACGGAGCCGGCGGGCTCAGAGCTGGCCCGGATTCCCCTGGCAATGCTCAGGCATTTCCTGCCTGGCACGCTTGCCCCAAATCTCATGAAAGCCTCTCCACGAATTCTTTCATGTGTTATGGTGGGGGGCAGTGCAGTGGTGACTGGCTCCGGGCCGGCCCATCGCTCTGCCCCCAGCTCAGCCCCCTCCCCTGGGGCCACATTGCTTTGTCCCTAAACGGGACCAGTTCCACAAATCTCCCCGGGAGCCCTGGCTCAAGGCCCCGGCACCCTCCAAACAAGGGACGCCAGAGAGGGGGGTTGAAATGGGCCCGGACTAGCCCACAGGCCAGATTCTGGCCCCGGTCACGCTGGAGTCACACCCCATCCCCACCCTGACTCGGGACTGACCCAGAGACGCTGTAGCATTCTACTCTGCAGCCACTGCCCGCGCCCGGGAGGGACTCTCCATCAGCGTCGCTAACCCACCTCCCCAGAGGAAGTAGCCAGGTTGACGGAGGAATTCTGTCTACACCGGGGCTGAGGTTGACTTACCACTGCTTGGGCCAGGGATAGAACCCAGGCGTCCTGGCTCCCAGGCCCCCCTGCTCTAACCCACTAGACCTTGTCCCACTCTCAGAGCTGGGGATAGAACCCAGGAGTCCTGGCTCCCAGTTCCCCCCAACCCTGCTGGGTGACTAGGTGGCCTCACCCTGGCTGGTAAATCAGGCAGGAAAAGGCAGCTCCGAGAGGAAACAATCCCCGGGCGGTAAAGGCGGCGGGAGGGGGCACAGTGTTCCTCTCTGGGGCGTGCATTTCCCATCACCGTAGCTCAGGGAGCTGGGGAGCTACACGGGGGTGTGACTGGGGGAGTCTCTGGCTGGGGGGGGGCTGAGCGTCCCCAGCCCAGCTCTGAGATGCCAATCGCCCCCCAGCCTTTGTGTTCCCAGCAGGCAGGGGGCCAAACTGATAAGAGCCCAGCCAGGAGTGACCTGAGGGAGTGGCTGGCCCCAGGGTCGTGGGAACGAGGCTGCCTGGGGCTGGAGCCAGCCTTCCCATGGGCCGCCCAGCTGCTGCCCTTCCCCAGGAGCAAGGCCGCCCCCCATAATGCGCCCCCCACCCCTGGAATTGGTGGGAGAGGGGCACAGCCGGCTGGAAGGGGCCCTGTGGTTGGAGCATTAGGAGATGTGCTATTTGCCCCCGCCCCCCCGAGCCCCCCAGCTGAGAAGGGCCATGAGTTACGAGTGGGGGTGGTTGTGCTGGGGGTTTCACAAGATCCCGCCTGACCCTGGAGGGACCTTCAGGCTAGAAAATACTTTTTCTCCCAGAGGAAAATAATAATTCAGCCAGGTCTCCCTCAGCCCAAATGCTAAGGGCACTGGCAGAGCTGGGGGGGGGCTGCAGGTTGGGATTGAGGGGCACCGGCAGAGCTGGGGGGGGGGGGCCCAGGGCTGGGATAGCGGGGGGCTGCAGGTTGGGATTGAGGGGCACCGGCAGAGCTGTGGGGGGGGAGCCCAGGGCTGGGATAGCGGGGGGGGCTGAAGGTTGGGATTGAGGGGCACCAACAGAGCTGCGGGGGGAGCCCAGGGCTGGGATAGTGGGGGGGGGGGCTGCAGGTTGGGATTGAGGGGCACTGGCAGAGCTGGGCGGGGGGGAGCCCAGGGCTGGGCTGGCGGGGGGGGGCTGCAGGTTGGGTTTGAGGGGCACCGGCAGAGCTGGGGGCGGGGGGGAGCCCAGGGCTGGGATAGCAGGGGGGGGGCTGCAGGTTGGGATTGAGGGGCACTGGCAGAGCTGGGCGGGGGGGAGCCCAGGGCTGGGCTAGCGGGGGGGGGCTGCAGGTTGGGGTTGAGGGGCACCGGCAGAGCTGGGGGCGGGGGGGAGCCCAGGGCTGGGATAGCGGGGGGGGCTGAAGGTTGGGATTGAGGGGCACCAACAGAGCTGCGGGGGGAGCCCAGGGCTGGGATAGTGGGGGGGGGGGCTGCAGGTTGGGATTGAGGGGCACTGGCAGAGCTGGGCGGGGGGGAGCCCAGGGCTGGGCTGGCGGGGGGGGGCTGCAGGTTGGGTTTGAGGGGCACCGGCAGAGCTGGGGGCGGGGGGGAGCCCAGGGCTGGGATAGCAGGGGGGGGGCTGCAGGTTGGGATTGAGGGGCACCGGCAGAGCTGGGGGGGGAGCCCAGGGCTGGGATAGCAGGGGGCTGCAGGTTGGGATTGAGGGGCACTGGCAGAGCTGGGCGGGGGGGAGCCCAGGGCTGGGCTAGCGGGGGGGGGCTGCAGGTTGGGATTGAGGGGCACCGGCAGAGCTGGGGGCGGGGGGGAGCCCAGGGCTGGGATAGCAGGGGGGGGGCTGCAGGTTGGGATTGAGGGGCACCGGCAGAGCTGGGGGGGGGAGCCCAGGGCTGGGCTAGCGGGGGGCTTGGATGCATTGAGGTGGCTGCGTGAGGCTCCTGCCTCTCCGGCTGACACCAGCCAGGACTCGGCTGCTCTGGGTGGCAAGGGGCCGTGTTCCAGGGGCCTCCCCCTTTCCGAGCCCTGCACTCTGCTTCCCAGCCCAGGCTGGTCACTTCAGCCTTTGCTGCTCCCAGGCCGAAGCACGGAGCCCACGAGAGGCAAGTTCTGCCGCTGCTGACGCCTGCCCTGCCATCCCCACGGTGCCCTGGCTGGCTTGGCAGGTGCAGGGCAGCGCAGCAGCAGGCGCCAATCCTGGGGAATTGTTCCCTGAGAAGAATCCACACGTTACAACGTTAATCGGCATTAATTCCCCAGCGGCCTCGCCCCAGACTGGCCCAGCAGGGCCTGCCCGGACTCGCCTCAGTCTGCTGGAGGGGGGCGGGGGCTGGGTCACCACCAGCCCTGGAGACAGAGGGTCTCTGGGGATCCTCAGAGTGGGGAGAGGCTCCCCGGCACCGTGCCCATGGGCCAGCCAGCCCAGGGGCCGTGGGCTCATGTCTACAACAAACTGGGCTGTGGCCCCCCCCAGCTCAAGCCCCAAGGGCCACCAAAGAAGGCGCGGATGGCCCCAAGCGTCAGTACTGTCCATGTGGCCACCCGGAGCCGGCTGGGGACAGGAGAACAGATTTTCACAGGGGCTGCGGGGGAGGCGAGGTTCCCCCAGGGCCTTGTTACAAGTCAGCACAGGCAGGGTAAGCACCTCCCCAAACTCCACCCCAGGTGGGCGAGTCCTGTCTGAACTGGACCCCAGAGTCTCCCACAGCAGCTCTGCCAGGCGAGCCCCGAGGGTGACTCCATGGGGCCAGGTCAAGCGGGGCCAGACTCAGCCCTGGCCTGCCGGGCCGAACGGGACCGGACTCCGCTGGGAGCCTCTCTGGGTGTTTCACACCCTGATCTGCGGCACACCCAGACCCGCCCAGGGCGCCTTCCCTGAGGGTTACTGAATTTCCTGGGAACCCCCAGCGGGACGTAGTTACAAAACACCGTTAACTCCTCCTCTTCCCCTGGGCCCCTGCCCGGACGCTGGGCCCTGCTCAGCATCTCCACCAGCAGATGCATCTATCTCCCCGCAGCTGGCACCAGCTTTAATGGACAGATGCTCACCCGCCACCGGGAGATGGGCAGGGCCTGTAGCCCCACTTCACTGAGGGGGAAACTGAGGCACAGAGCAAGGAATGGACTCAGCCCGAGTGACTCTGTGTCCTAGATGGGAATAGAACCCAGGAGTTCTGGCTCCCAGTCCTCCCTGCTCCAGGCCCGCCCAGAGGACGTGGCATGTGCCGAGGAGACCGAATTCTCCTTCCCATCCATTGTTTGTGGTAAAGAGGGAAAACAGCCAAAATAAACAGGAAAGTGGGAAGGAGGCGGCTCCGTGTGGAGTCATCTGGGGCCTTTATGCAGGGTGGGGGGAGGGATTTGCAGCCTGCACCCCCCAGCTGGTCCCTGCATCCTTGGGCTGAGAAAGGCCAGAGAGGGGATCACCCCAACCTGGCCAAGCAAGGCCAGAGGGGTTGGAGGGCTGCTCCCAGGTCTCGCCTCTGGGGAGAAGGAAACTGGGTCCCACTTTGCCGTACAGAGCGATGCGTCTCTCTTCACCTGCATATGCCCTGTCTCAAGGAGTAATTGTGCACTGCCCCCCCCCTGTGCTGGGGCACCCAGCCTGCCTCCCCCTCTGTCCTGGGGCACCCAGCCTGCCCCCCCCTCTGTCCTGGGGCACCCAGCCTCCCCCCCCCCCCCATCCTAGGGCACCCAGCCTGTCCCCTCTGTCCTGGGGCACCCAGCCTGCATCTCAGGGCTTCCTGCGCCAGCATTGCAGGCTGGAATTTAACACCAGCTCTGTTATGTAATCTGGCTTCCTCCTGGGACAGCCAAGCTTCCCCTCCAGGCTGCGCAACGGGATGGGCAGCTCCGACCTCACGTGGCTCCTGGAAAACAAATCACTCTGCAAAAGGGAGAATAACATTGCGGTTCCCTGGGACCGGCCCAGCACGTTCCACCCTGAGCCCACTGCCCCCAGGCTGGCCAGCCGGGGCTCACCACCGTGGGATCTGCTGCAGCACCCCCTTCCCGTCCAGCACCCTTGAGCCCCGCTGCAGCTGGCCAGTGCCTCCCAGCAAGGAGCCGCAGATCTTGGGGGGCTGCATCAGTGGGGCTTTCAGGGCTCCTTGTGGCCAGCGAGCTGGGGGTGTCAGTGAGCTCCGCTGCCCTTGGCCTGGCCAGGCACGGGCCCGTGGATCAGAGAGAAGCAGCTGCTGCTGAGAGTGGTGGGACCTGGGGCTCTGAGTGTCTCCGACCGACCAGGCCCCCGGTGCCAGGAGCTGGAGATCACTCTGGAAAACTGGAGCCAGAGCGACCTGGGTGCAGAGCTCCCCGGAGAGCCTGGGCAGGGGCCCGTCATGGCCTCTTGTCCTGCCACCCTGCAGCCTCCCAGCAGGGGTCAGCTGAGCACCATGCAAATTCCCTGTCAAGCCGGGACAATATTTCCTGGGCCAGCTGCTGCTCCCAGCCCAGAGCCCAGGCTGGCACTGAAATGCGGGCGAGTCCCTGGGCTGAGCAAGGGAGGCGGAACTAGCCGGGCAGGGGCCATCATGCTGTTCCTCCCACTGCCTGTGAGAGCAGAACTGGGCCCTTTCCCAGTGAGCGAGTCCCCGCTCAGCGGTGCAGGGTGCCGGGCCTGAGCTGTTCTGAACTGAGCCAGCCCAGACGGTCGGTCCCGTTACACTTCCCCCCCACCATTGCAATGCCCCGGCAAGGCCCCCCAGGTGCTCGGCCCCCAGAAGCAGTGGATTCAGGGAGCCCCCGTGCACTGTGGGACTATTACAGTGGCACTGGATGAATGCAGGCTGAAGCGGGACGGCCTGTCTCAGTGTCTGACCCCGTGCGGCTCCTGGGAGCCCTTGCGGGGGGGAAGAGTTGTGTGCCCAGGTTGCTGTTTGTGCAGCACCAGCGACCCCTCTCCCCATGGAACACGTCCCTAGACGTGCTGGGCCCAGGAGAGAACAGCGTGAGCGGCCGCGTCACTGTCAGGAGAGATGACCCATGTGACTGTCAGGAGGACATGAGCAGCCCTGCAGGGCTCTTGAGGTCAATGGGGATGCCCAGGGGCGGAACCAGGCAGTGGCCCTGGCGCCTGGTCCGGGTGACCTGGGAACACGCAGCCCTGCAGTCCATCAGCTGGGGAGTTTCACTTCACCGACACGGCTGCCTGCGTCGCACTCCTCTGCCCCCAGCTACGCTGCACGGTGCTGCGATCTCGGCCAGGGGCTGTATTTCTGGACAGCACCTTTGACCCTTGCAGCAGCTGGGGGGAGGAGGGGGGAGAAACAGTCCCATGGGAAACCGCTGGCAAGGGGCACTAGACACATAACAGCCTGCTGGTCCCATGACTCCTCCACTGCTCCCTGGATCCCAGCGGGGACTTTCCATTTCAGGGCTCAGATCCCGTCCCTCTCCTGGGCAGGCCGCAGTGCTGCCCAAAGGGCTGGAATGGCATCCAGCTGTGTCACGGGGAGACTGCTTGCCCTCTAGCAGACTCCTGGCCAGGTTCCCAGGGTGTAAACCCAGAGCGACCCCATGCACGGCACTGTGCTCATTCCTGATTCACCCCGCTGGAACAGAGAGCAGAATCTGGCTCAGTCTGACCAGCTGCGGGGAGATCCTGCAGCAGGGCCCCTCAGAAGCAGGGGGGCAGAGGGTGGAGAACAGCTGGTTCGTCTCAAGCCAGACTGATGTTCTGCGCTGCCGGTATATGGTTTTGCTGAATGGAAAGTTGTTTTCAGAACTCAGCTCTCCCAGCCTGGTGCTTCTTAGACCCGGCCAGACATCCTCCCAGGGACATAGGCAGGTCCATGGACCCACACACACACTGACTGACCAGCAGATACACATCCACCCCCTCCCTCTTCCCTTCCCAGTCGCTCCCATGTCCAACAACTCGATGCCAGCCTCCCTCCGCTGGTTTGATGTGTCCCGCAGCCGCAGCCTGGTAGCTCACTGGGAGCGGGGTCCCAGGCGGGCCAGCCGAGGTCACTCAATTGGGGTGAACTGCAAAGAATGGGGCAGATAAACCCCAAAGCTGGTGGATATTTTCAATACTTAGATTTACCAACCAGCATAAAACAGCTTCTTTATTACCTCACAGGTTACCCAGAAGCCAACAACACAGTTCCCTTGAAGTAATCCAGCCTCACGCCTCCATCCAGGTACCCAAGTCAAATATGCTGAAGATTTCTGAAAATCTTATTTCATCATATAAAAGAAAAGTTTCTACCAATCCCAAAGGATCAGACACATTACCTCCCAGGTTAATGAATATTCCAGATTTTACCCAAATACACGCTTAAAGCCAATTATTATTAACTAAACTAAAATTTATTAAAAAAAGAAAAGAGAGAGAGTCTGGTTAAAAGATCAATATACACACGGACATGAGTTCAATCCATTGAGGTGCAGATTCATAGCAGAGATGGTGAGCTTTGTAGTTGCAAAGAGTTCCTTTAGAATTTAGACCATAGGTTAGAGTCCAATGTCCAATATCATATTCAGGGTGTTATCAGCTGAACTGGGATCTCATCTTGTGACTCAAACTTCCCCTGGTGAAGCGTAAGCAGATCTGAGATAAAAAGGATCAGGACCCAAGGATCTTTTATACAATTTCAGGTCTTCTTTGACAAGTTGGAGTCCCTCAGGGAACAATAGGCCCTTATTTCCTAAGCATCGTCGTTAATTATTCACACAGATTAACATAAGGCAATTTATCCATTAGGCAAGGCTATCACCGGTACTTAGCTATACGAATTAACTTAAGGCAACTACTACCTGTTCTTCCACCATATTCACAGATGATTTGCTCTACATTTCAAAGAGAGATGAATACAGCGTCATCCCGAGTTTACAATTCATGTAAACGCTAGGATGTTCTTTTGATCTCTGAATGATCAGAATACAGCACAGACAGGGACTGTTGATTACATTGTTGACCATTACCCATCTCCCCCACATGTTGTGACGAAGTGAGAATGTTTTGTTGTGTTCTTTGAATACTGAGGGGGAAGGTTGCAGGGGAGCTTGGCTGGGACTGCCTGCATTGGGGAAGGGAGGTACCTGAGCATGTAACATGAGAACCCAGGAGGGGAGTTGGAGACCAGGTAACACCTCTGACTGGGAATCTGGACAAAGGACAAAGGCTGGGGGAGGAGCCGGGGGGAAGGGAGAAAAGAGATGCCTGGAAGGGGTTTGGAGTTTTGGAAGCTGGCTGGAAATGGAGAGGGGAGCCCTGACGGGGCTTAGGCTTTCCAGCGAGGCCGGGGCCTCCCTGGGGCCCCCAGATGGACCTAACTAAAGGGGGTCCTGTTGTCTGTAATGGCAAGACCTGTTTTGGACTGTGTTCCTGTCGTCTCAATAAACCTTCTGTTTTACTGGCTGGCTGAGAGTCATGGTGAATCGCAGGAAGCCGGGGGTACAGGGCCCGGACTCCCCCACACTCCGTGACACGTCTTTAAGGGTTGAATTTGAGTCATTTATTCAGCAGGATGTTTAACCCTTTCTGGCCACGTGTCACACTCACACTTGCCTCTCCTTCGTTCTCTGGAGAGGGCGGGGGGGCGGGGGGGTGTCACTTGCATGCGGCCAGGATGGCTCATCTACCCTGACCTGTTATTTCTGCCATCAGCTGCCTCTGACTGTATCCCACGGGCATTCCACCATGTGATCTCCTGGGGGGCAGGGTGTATATAAATACTCTCTTCCCACAGCACCACTGCTGACTGCGGGGGGAATTCCAGGAAGTAGCCCACCCAGATGGAAAATTAAATAGGAGGAACAGACGCCTCTCGGGATGAGAGAAGACGCTCAGCGAGCCGCACAGTTCAGACAGAGGCGGATACTTGCTGCACAAATGGAAAATTAAAGACTTGTGTGTGTGGCTGTGGTCACCCAGAACAGAGCAGGGCCCATAGAACAGCTCACAAATAGGAAGGAGGCTTCACAGCGATGTACACTCCACTACTCCAGACGCAATTCTCTGGCTTACCCATCCAGTGTAACATTACAGCTGTTGCTCTGCATTTACATCAGTCCCACAGGTGCGCCCCACACACTCGCCCACACTGGGATTTGCAGGGCTCGTGGTTCCGTGTGCAGACTGGGCCCCATTCTGCTGCTTCCTGGTGCTCTCAACCAAGACCCCCAGCCTGCTCCCAGGATCTCCGGGGGATGAGAATCCAGCCCAGAGCAGGAAGAAATACACTGCCACTAATCTTGGAGTAGCCAAAGTGTGAGCCACATGGTTCCACAATGCTGCCTGTAGCCTCTGACCTCTGGCCAGCAGAGCAGCCGGTGTTGGTTAACACAAGTTCCGCATGCTAACGATGCACCTTTAAATCACACTTTTACATTTAGGGCATGTCTTCACTACAGCCGTGCAGGTACAGCCATACAGGTACAGCCGTGCAGGTACAGCCATGCAGGTACAGCCGTGCAGGTACAGCCATGCAGGTACAGCCTTGCTGCTGTACTGCTGTGGTGTAGAAGCTTCCTACATTAACGCAAGGGCTTTTTCTCTGTGTAGTGCAGGGGTAGGCAACCTATGGCACGGGGGCCGAGCTGATTTTCAGTGGCACTCACACTGCCCGGGTCCTGGCCACCGGTCCGGGGGGCTCTGCATTTTAATTTACTTTTAAATGAAGCTTCTTAAACATGTTAAAAACCTCATTTACTTTACATACAATAGTTTAGTTCTATATTCTAGACTTAGAGAAAGAGACCTTCTAAAAACGTTAAAATGTATGACTGGCACGCGAAACCTTCAATCAGAGTGACTAAATGAAGACTCGGCACACCACTGCTGAAAGGTTGCCGACCCCTGGTGTAGTTAATCCACCTCTCCCAGAGGCAGTAGCTAGGGCTACACTAGCACTTTTGTCGGTCAGGGGTGTGAAAAAACCACCCCCCTGCCCGACACAGGTTTCACTGACAGATGCGCCGGTGTGGACAGTGCCATAGCTACCGCTGCACGTTGGAGGTGGTTTAATTCTGCCAGCAGGAGAGTTCTCTCCCGCCGGCTTAGAGCGGCTACACGGGAGACCTTACAGCAGCACAACGGCAGTGATACAGCTTTGCTGTACGGTCTGTCGTGGAGATGTAGCCTAGGTCGATGCTGCCGACTTAGCTGTCAGGACCGGGGGTTAGGTCGACCTCAGAGCATGATCTTGTCCACAGCTCTGAGGGATGTAGTGAGGTCGAGCTGCCTGATGCTGAGGCTGTCGGCTCTTTGGGACAGGGGCCATCTCTTTGCTCTGTGTGTGCAACCCCCAGCACAACAGGGTCCTGACCTGTGATGAGGTCCCCAGGCCCTACCCACTGCACGGATCACAAATAAACACGTCCGTGCAGAACAGTCAGAGTGATACAGTCAGTGATGAGAAATCCTAACTTGGACAAGGCCGGAGTTAGTTTCTGAGGGTCAGGATGGCTCTGGGGATAGTGCAGGAGGGCTGGGACGGATCCTCTGGATTGGTTTGTGGGGCTGGGAGGGATCTCCTGGGTCGGTTAGGGGGCTGGGAGGGATCCCTAGGCTTGGTTTGCGGGGGCTGGGAGGGATCTCCTGGATCAGTTTGGGGGGGCTGGGAGGGATCCCCTGGATCGGTTAGGGGGCTGAGAGGGTTCCCCTGGGTCGGTTTGGGGGGGCTGGGAGGGATCCCCAGGGTCGGTTTGGGGGGGCTGCGAGGGATTCCCTGGGTTGGTTAGGGGGTGGGAGGGATCCCTAGGCTTGGTTTGGGGGGGCTGGGAGAGATCCCCTGGGTCGGTTAGTGGGTGGGAGGGATCCCTAGGCTTGGTTTGGGGGGGCTGGGAGGGTTCCCCTGGGTCGGTTTGGGGGGGGGCTGAGAGGGTTCCCCTGGGTCGCTTAGGGGGGGCTGCGAGGGAGGGCTCGATCCCCGGGGCCACCCCAGTTGGTAACATTGTTTCCATCGGGCACATTGCGCCCTCGGGGGCGTGGCCGGCCGCTGATTGGCTCCCGGGAGGGCCGCCCCCCAGCTGGCCGGGCGCGGGTTGGCGGGAGCTGGATCCGGCCATGGCGCTCGCCGCGCTCCTGCTGCTGCTGCTGGCGGCCGCCCCGGCCCGGGCCCCGCAGGCGGCCGACGCGCGGCAGGAGGCGGCGGTGCGGGAGCTGCTGCAGCGGCTGCTGGGGCCCCGGGCGGCCGCCGGCTTCGCCGTCTCGGTGAACCGCTCGCTGGCGGCCGGCGGGCTGGACACCTACCGGCTCAGCTCCCCGCCCGGGGCCCGGGAGCGGGTGCGGGTGGCCGGGTCCAGCGGGGTGGCCGCCGCCGCCGGCATCTACCGCTACCTGCGGGAGCTCTGCGGCTGCCACGTGTCCTGGTCCGGGGCGCAGCTGCGGCTGCCGGACCCGCTGCCCGCGGTGCCCGGGGCGATCAGCGCCACCAGCCCCAACAGGTAACCCGGGCCCCCGGCCTGCGGCTGCCCCCCCCCCCCCGCGGGCCCCTGCCCCGGCCCCCC
>QXTE01000039.1:11370139-11383260 GCA_003942145.1 Platysternon megacephalum
CCCCCCCCCCCCGCGGGCCCCTGCTGGCTCCTACAGGTGCCTGAACATAGAGTCGGTGCCAGGCCGCGCCCTGCCCTGCCCCGGGCTCTGGCTCTAACCTGCGGGGCTCTCCCGGTGCAGGGCCCGGCTGGCTCAGGCAGAGCCCGTTCCTTGGGGGGAGTCGCTGCTTCCCCCCAGGCAGGGTCTGGTGACGAGGTGCCCTGCGGGAGCTGGTGCAGTAATCGGAGCTGACCGGCCCCTGCTGTCCTGCAGGCAGACCCGGGCCAGGGACGGTCCATGGAGTCCCATCCCCAGAGCCTGGGGAGGGGGAGGGTCTGCCGGGGGCTGCTGGGGGCACAGCAGAAGGCAGAGGGATGCTCTTGGCCTTACCTCCGTGCACGCGGGGTCTGGGCAGCGAGGCGCAGTGCCAGGCTCGCGCACGCTGTCCATTGCCAACTCGGCCTGGGCGAGGGGCTTCCACCTGGCACAGAACCGCGGTCTCGGCCCTCGCCTGGGAAGCAAGCGCTGGACGTGGCATGTGCTGAGGGTCTCTTGTGCTGTGTCTGTTGCGCATACTGCCGGTGCCTAGCTGGGGGGACTGGGGCAGGCGGGGACCCAGGGGTGCTGTTCCTTGGGATGGTTTCACCCCCTCCAGCGGTTGGGCTCCCCACCAGGCCTGGCGCAGCAGGAGCTGCCATCGACAGGTTTGGTTCATTTACCACCAGTCTGGGTCTGCCAGGGCCTGGGCGTGTTTCTGCAGCTGGGGGTCTCTCACCCCCCGCGCCTGTCCCGAATGTTGGCCCTACCTGGAATTTAGAAGCCCTGGGCCAAGTGTGTGGCTGGTGCAAGGGAGTGGAGTTAATGGAGCTTACCCCAGGGATGTCCTTGGCCCTGCATCGCTGAACCCCAGGTGTGAGGATGGTGGGTGTCTGGCTCTAGCATCTGTTCTGCTCACTGTGCAGCTGCTCTGGGGTGGGCCCGGGATGGGGCCAGAGGATTCTGCTGCAGAAAGGGCACTTCCCCATTTAACAGGGAGCTTCAGTCAGCTGCCTGCAAGAGGAAGTGTCTCCCTGTCCTGGAGCGGCCCCCAGGCTGCCTGAGAGTCAATTGGATCCTCGCTGTGCTGCTCGTATGCACTAGTGCTCTTGGCTGGGTCCTGAGCGCACCAGGCTCACACCAGCAAAGATCGACCCAATGAGCTCAGCCGTTGGGGCTGCTTAGGGGAGCCTTCCCTTGGCGTGTAAGTTGACAAAGGTCCTGGCAGGCGCATAGGGGCTGCGTGGCTTGGTTGGTTTTGCCACGTGAAAGCGAAGGAAGAATCCTGGAGCAGAGGGGTTGCACATGCAGGTCCTTGGACACCAATCATCTTCCCACAAAGCCGCCCCGGCGCTCGGCCTGTGGTCTGGTGCGGCTAGCCAGGAACCTTTGGTTAGTGCTCCTTCAGCCGGAAGGCAAAGCCCTGCAGCATTTCCCACTAGCTGCTGGGCTGGATCCAGGCGAGCTGCTCGGGGAAGGGTCTTGGCGTGGTTCATTACCATACAGTCAAGCAACCCCTGAAATCTTGTGGCTCACACTTGGGATCAGCTGGAAACTTCCTCCAAGCTGCAAGAACAGCAGGAGGTTAAAGGGGAACTGTTCATTTAAAGCTATTGCCTTACCCTCGAGCGCTGCAGGGGGTCTCCGCGCCTGGTCCTTGCTGTCCTGCGTGCTGCTTGCACTTCATTAGCCTTGTACAATGACCGTTACTCTCTGTCTAATGTGGAGGATGGGCCCTTCGGGTTGGTGCAAGCGACCGGGTCAGTTTCCCTGCTAGGCTTTGCGTGAGCTGTAGGTGTTTGAGCTGCAAAACACACAGGGGGATGTTGAAATCGGCACAAAAAACTGTCTCAATTGAAAAAACCAAGTCCCTGTGTATAGCATTAGGGGTGTAACGTTTGCCCCCGTGGGAGGAGGCTGCCTGAGTTAATTCTCCAGCATCCATGGGGCCAGCGCTGGCTGGGAGTGGACAAGACGCCTGGATGCACATTAAGCTTCATTGCGAGGAGCTGCCTGTGTCCTGATTTCTTTCACTTGCGCCAGCCCGGCTGTGGTCTCCCCGGGTGGGGTCAGGAGTCTGGCGTGTTCTCTGAAGCATCTGTTCTCTCCGCCCCCAGGTTCCGCTACTACCAGAACGTCTGCACCCAGAGTTACTCCTACGTGTGGTGGGACTGGCCTCGCTGGGAGAGAGAGATCGACTGGATGGCGCTCAACGGCATCAACCTGGCGCTGGCGTTTACTGGGCAGGAGGCTGTTTGGCAGCGGGTTGAGTATTTGATCGGTGTCGCTAGTGAAGCCGTGTTGCATGCAGGGCCCGGCTGGGGCTTTTCAGGAGATTGGGGAGACACGTTAAATGTATTGTCCTGGGACAGCACAGAACAGGCCCCTCTGGGGGGAGGGCTGCCGGGGGAGTGACCCAGCCCCTTGACGCCTGACTAACATTGGCAGGCTGGGGGGCAGCAGCTGACCAACCGCACAGCCGTCTCTGTTCGGTGTGGCCGGGTAGAACTGCTGCGTAGGCTGGGCTTGGCCAGAGGGGAGCGCTCCCAGCATTGGGCATGTCCGGGCCGAAACCGCCCTGCGGGGCTGGGTGAGCGTCCTGCTCAGCAGGGCAGCGTCTCCCTGTCGGCAGCAGCTGGGACCTGCAGGAGGGAGCAGCTGACGTCGCTGCCTGTGTTCTTCCCCTCGTTCGCTCCAGGTGTATCTGTCCCTGGGCCTGAACCAGTCTGAAATAGACGAGTACGTCACCGGGCCTGCCTTCCTCGCCTGGAACCGCATGGGGAACCTGCACACCTGGGCGGGGCCCCTGCCTCTGTCCTGGAACCTAAAGCAGCTGTATTTGCAGGTACCTGCGCTTGGCTCACGGCTGGGGCTGGGGCTGGGTCTGTGCGCACCCAGCCTGCATGTTGTGGAGACGCCCTGTGACGAAGTGGGAATGTTTTGTTGTGTTCTTTGAATACTGAGGGGGAAGGCTGCAGGGGAGCTGGGCTGGGACTGCCTGCATTGGGGAAGGAAGGATACCTGAGCATGTAACATGAGAACCCAGGAGGGGAGTTGGAGACCAGGTAACACCTCTGACAGGGAATCTGGACAAAGGACAAAGGCTGGGGGAGGAGCCGTGGGGGAAGGGAGAAAGGAGATGCCTGGAAGGAGTTTTGAGTTTTTTGGAAGCTGGCTGGAAATGAAGAGGGGAGCCTGATGGGGCTCGGGCTTCCCAGCAGGGAGCATGGCCTCCCTGGGGCCCCCAGATAGACCTAACTAAAGGGGANTTGGAACCTAAAGCAGCTGTATTTGCAGGTACCTGCGCTTGGCTCACGGCTGGGGCCGGGTCTATGCGCACCCAGCCTGCATGTTGTGGAGACGCCCTGTGACGAAGTGGGAATGTTTTGTTGTGTTCTGTGAATACTGAGGGGGAAGGTTGCAGGGGAGCTGGGCGGGGACTGTCTGCATTGGGGAAGGGAGATACCTGAGCATGTAACATGAGAACCCAGGAGGGGAGTTGGAGACCAGGTAACACCTCTGACTGGGAATCTGGACAAAGGACAAAGGCTGGGGGAGGAGCTGGGGGGAAGGGAGAAAGGAGACGCCTGGAAGGAGTTTTGAGTTTTTTGGAAGCTGGCTGGAAATGGAGAGGGGAGCCTGACGGGGCTTGGGGCTTCCCAGCAGGGAGCATGGCCTCCCTGGGGCCCCCAGATAGACCTAACTAAAGGGGATCCTGTTGTCTGTACTGGCAAGACCTGTTTTGGACTGTGTTCCTGTCGTCTCAATAAACCTTCTGTTTTACTGGCTGGCTGAGAGTTATGGTGAATCGCAGGAAGCTGGGGGTACAGGGCCCGGACTCCCCCACACTCCGTGACACGCCCCCCCCCCGACAGCACTCCCTGCCGAGCTCCCAAACGCTGCCGAGCTCAGCGGGCACTGCCAGAGAAGCACGTGGGAGCCAGGGGTGTGGTGCCGCCCTGCTGCCCATGGGATGCAGGGGCTGTGGATAAGCTCCCAGGGGAAGGGCCCTAGGAAACGTGCTCTAGGGACACTGACCTGACCTGGGTATTGTCTCCATCAGTCCCTCTGGACTGAGAGCTGCTCCTGTGCTGAGCTCCAAGCCGGGCCTCTTTTCCCCTCTGTCTGGTGCCCGTGGGCTCAGAGCTTTGTTCAGGGCTACGACCGGGGGCTGGAGACTCCAGACGGATACGCTCACGAGGCACGGGCCTGTCCCTGAGATGGGTGGTGCAGCCCCCTGCGTCTCCCGGTCCATGCGCCCCCTTTATCCGGCTTTTCCTCCTTTCTCCCAGTACAGGATCCTGGAGAGGATGCGGTCGTTGGGAATGATCCCAGTGCTGCCGGCGTTCGCAGGGCACATCCCCAGGGGCGTCTTGAGGTAGATGCAGATGTGTGAGCGCATCAAGGTTGGGGCTTGGGGAAGACCAGTTCTCCCTGATGGGCGTCTCTCCCCACCGAATGCGATTCAGCCACATGTGCCTGGAAGCAGCAGAGACCCATGGGACTGACAGCTGTTAGGGATGTAAACGGTTAACCAGTTAACCAGTCAGCATTAGGCTGACCATTAACCGGACCTTAACCGTGTACCCCGGTGGCCGGCCGGAGCAGCCGGGCAGGCAGGTGGGACCCCATCCCTGGCTGCGGTGGGACAGCAGGACCCCATTCCCAGTGGGCAGGCAGCTGCAGTGGCCTGGTCCATGCTGGGCTGTTGGGACCCCAGGCCCTGCCACCCCGCACTGGGAGCGACCGTGGTTAACAGTTAACTGGTTAAACTATATAATTTTAATCAGTTAACCGGTTACCTTTTTTAACGGATATTGACATCCCTAGTAGCTGTCGCTCCCCTCTAGGCCAGGCTCCCCTGGCGGCTCCTTGCACCCACATGTAGAGCTCTGCATTGCTGGGCGGGTTGGGGGAGCCCTACCCCCCACTCTGACTCCCGGCTGCTGGTCTGTGCCGTAGGGCTTTCCCTCGAATAAACGTCACTCGGCTTGGGAGCTGGAGCAACTTCGACTGCACCTACTCGTGTGCCTACCTCCTGGACCCCGGAGACCCCATGTTCCAAGTGATCGGGACCCTCTTCCTGAAGGAGCTGATCAGAGAGTTCGGCACGGATCACATCTACAACGCGGACACCTTCAATGAGATGAGCCCCCTGTCCTCCGACCCTGCCTACCTCTCGGGGGTCAGCGCTGCCGTCTTCAGATCCATGACCGGAGGTAGGACCCGAGCAGGAAACCAGGATCCTCCTAAAGGGGCTCTGCCTTGGGGAGCCTTCGGTGCACAGTGTCACGGAGAGTGGGGGAGTCCGGGCCCTGCACCCCTCTCCCTGGGATTCACCGTGACTCTCAGCCAGCCAGTAAAACGGAAGGTTTATTAGATGACAGGAACACAGTCCCAAGCAGAGCTTGTAGGTACAACCAGAACCCCTCAATTAATTCCTTCTGGGGGGTTTAGGGAACGTAGCCCCCAGCTTGGGGTTCCCTGCGTTTCACCACCCAGGCCAAAACTGAAACTAGAAACTCCTCCAGCAGCTCTCTCCCCCCTCCCCCTGCTCCTCCTCCCCTTTGTTCAGTCTCCCGGCCGAAGGTGTCACTTCTTCCACCCCCCCTCCTGGCTCAGGTTACAGCTCAGGAAGCTTCCTTCCCATCCCCACTGTAACTCCCCTGCCACATTCCCAGCTCAAATCCGCCCTGCTCCCTGCTCCATCACACGCAGTCAGGCCTGGGCCTGTGCAGCGAAGGGCTTGGATGGCTCAGGAATGGGGAGCCGGGAACCTTTCATCCCAGGGCTTTGGGTCAAGGCTGGTCTGGATTCCTCCCAGCCAGGGCTGCAGCTCGGACTGTCCCGGCTCAGTGGCCCAGCTGGAACGAGTTGGTCATTTCAGGGCGGTGGATGGGTGGCCAGTTGTGAGGCTCTGGGCAGGCTCTGCGGAGGAGGGGCGTGGTGAGGGCTCCGCAGGGCAGGGGCATTAGCGAGACCAGGAGGGCAGTGCACGGGGGAGCCTGCCTGGGCTGTACCGGTCTGGGGACTGCAGCCGCCAGGCCAGGCCCTTTCACCCACCCGGCTGTATGTGCCGCACAGGGAGGTTCAGGGGCCGGCCGGCAGGCAGACGCCCTGGGCTGGCACGGCTCAGAGCCGAAGGGCTTTCTAGGGAGTGACAGGTGTGGGCGGCTCTGTCGTGGTCCTGCTGTCACTAGCGGCTCTGTGTGTGTCTGTCCCCAGCCGACCCTGACGCGCTCTGGCTCATGCAGGGCTGGCTCTTCCAGAACCAGCCTGACTTCTGGCAGCCGGCCCAGGTGCGGGCCCTGCTGCGTGGCGTGCCCAGCGGCAGGATGATCGTGCTGGATCTCTTTGCGGAGTCCAAGCCCGTGTACCAGCGGACAGAGTCCTTCTATGGGCAGCCCTTCATCTGGTGCATGCTGCACAACTTCGGCGGCAACCACGGCCTCTTCGGCACGGTGGAGAGCATCAACCGAGGCCCCTTCGACGCCCGGCGCTTCCCCAACTCCACCCTGGTGGGCACCGGCCTGGCCCCAGAGGGCATCGAGCAGAACGACATGGTCTATGAGCTGATGAGCGAGCTGGGCTGGCGCCAGGAGCCGCTCGACCTCCAGCAGTGGGTGACCAACTACGCCGAGCGGCGCTACGGCACCAGGAACGCGGAGGCCGCCGGGGCCTGGCAGCTGCTGCTCCGCAGCGTCTACAACTGCTCGGGGCTCTGCGTCAACCACAACCGCAGCCCGCTGGTGCGCCGGCCGTCCCTGCGCATGGCCACGGAGCTGTGGTACAACAAGAGCGACGTCTACGAGGCCTGGCGCCTGCTGCTGGGCGCCGCTGCCGAGCTGGGGGCCAGCCCCACCTTCCGCTACGACCTGGCGGACGTGACCCGGCAGGCCGCGCAGCAGCTGGTGAGCGAGTACTACCTGGAGATCAAGCGAGCCTTTCAGAGCCACTCGCTGCCGGAGCTGCTGACTGCCGGCGGGGTGCTGCTGTACGACCTGCTCCCGGAGCTGGATGCCCTCCTGGCCAGCGACCCCCACTTCCTGCTGGGCCGCTGGCTGGAGCAGGCTCGTGCTGCAGCCACCAGTGACAAGGACGCCGAGCTGTACGACCTCAACGCCCGCAACCAGGTGACGCTGTGGGGGCCCAGCGGCAACATCTTGGACTACGCCAACAAGCAGCTGGGGGGGCTGGTGCTGGACTATTACCGGGTGCGCTGGAGCCTCTTTGTCTCGGCGCTGGTGGAGAGCCTGAACGCCGGCACCCCCTTCCACCAGGAGCAGTTCAACCAGGCCGTCTTCCAGCTGGAGAGGGGTTTCGTCTACAACGGCAAGCGCTACCCCGCCCAGCCGGCCGGTGACACGCTGGAGATCGCCAGGAGAATCTTCCTCAAGTATTATCCCCACACCATGCGGCGCGGCCGGGCGGGGGCTGCGTGAGGGTCAGCGGCTCTGCGTCACAGGGACCTTCCGGGGATGGGAGTGGCGTCTCTGCGGCTGGCCCGGTCTCTTCCACGCCGGAGATGCTGGTGCCCCCAGCTTCTGGCTCTTCCCCCCCCCCCCTCTGCCAGAGCTTGAACCAAGGCCATGGACCCAAAGGGAAACTGAGCAGGAGTCTCGTGCTGCGTCTGAGCGACGCTGCCGCATGGGCGGGAGCAGGACCGGGCTGGACCTGCCAGTGCAGCGCAGCGAGCTGGGGAATGAGCTCCCGGGGAAAGGGCTGATCTTGCACTGGCCCTCGGGGAGCCGGGATGCTCTGACCTGACCAGTGTCTCCATCGGCCCAGCCTTGCGGCTTGGAGGCTGATTCCAGCGTCTGCGGGAGGCAGCTGGATTGTGGGGCAGAGGGTGGACGAGGCCCTGTTGCAGGGGCAGGCGGACAGGGGGTGAGACTGCTGATCCCTTCGGGGCATGGGATTCGCAGACTGGGGCGGGGACAGACACTGGGATACCGTGGTGCTGGGTGCAGACCTGGAATGGGCACGTGTGGGTAGTGCCCGCCGTGTAGGCGATGCCCTCACTGCTATAGGCTGAAAAAAACCCCAAGTGCAGGTTCCCCGCCGCTGGCAGCTCCAGGGCTTTGGGAGCTCTCAGAGGGGGGAATCGCTTCTGAACAGGCTGAGGGGCAGGAAATGCAGCGGGACCCTCCCAAGCTCTCGGTCCGGGGAGGGGAGCGTTAACACGCTGCTATTCAGGGCTCTAAAGAACAAAAATCCGGGAGGCCGGAAAGCGCCAATCCTGCTGCTTTGATGCTGTCACGGAGAGTGGGGGAGTCAGGGCCCTGCACCCCTCTTCCTGCGATTCACCATGACTCTCAGCCAGCCAGTAAAACAGAAGGTTTATTGAGACGACAGGAACACAGTCCAAAACAGGTCTTGCCGGTACAGACAACAGGACCCCCTTTAGTTAGGTCCANTTTCCCCCTCAGTATTCAAAGAACACCACAAAACATTCTCACTTTGTCACAGATGCCATTGCAAAGTGTGCGGTGCAGCCGGCTCCCTGCGTATCTCACCCCCTGCCCAGGGCTAGGAGGAGGCACTGCATCACCTGCACCTCCCATCTGTCCCTGGCTAGGGGGTGCTGCCTCAACTTCTCCTGCCCCCCCGAAACTGCCTCCCAGCCCCTGGGTGTTGGAGCACTTCCAAGGGCTGCCCCCACTCTTCTCCCCACATGCCCTCTCTGTTGGTCTCAAATGGGGGCAGATCTGCCCCAGAACAGCGGCTCATCCACGTGGGGTTATTCCGAGTGCCAGGACCTGTCCGGCTGGGGGCCGGCTCCCCACTCTGTACCCCCTGTGTGCCTTTGTACTAAACAAAAACAGACTTTGGGGATATATTTTTACGAGGACAGTATATTTTTACACCAGGGACCCCCCACTCGCCCCCCTCCACCCAGAGTGCTCTTCTGGGCCTTGCCCCCTTCCCGCACCAGCACGTGAGCTCCCAAGCAGAGCTGGCACGTGTGTGAATTCCTCCTTGCACCTGGTTCCAGTCGCTGCAGCCTCTCCGGCTCTGGGGAGTGAGGGCTGCTGCCGGCGCATGGGGCTGGGCTGCAGTGGGACTGTCTCTCTTTTAGCCGAATGATTTTTATACGCTTGTGTACGTTGGTTTGAAGTGGCAGCACTTTTCTGAGTCTCTGATGCCCGGACTGTGCGTGCCAATTAAAGACCTGGAATCCGTTCATTCCGCGCCTGGGGTGTCTCTTCCCCATCCCCTTGCAGCGTTATTAGCAGAGGGCGATGTGGCCCTTGGCGCCGTGCATAGTGGGGCAGGGAGAGTGGCAGGTCTGAATCAGAGCAGGTCTCTGAGAACAGCCAGGGGCTGGCGTTCACAGCTGCAGCAGTCACAACACGGCCGCATCCCGGACAGGCTGTCTGCAGCCAGCCAGCTGTTCTGACACTGCGGGACTCGGCTCTGCCCTCCGAGCCCTGGGGGCTCCATGCCAGTGGAGTTTGGCTGGAGGTGCCTGGCCAAGGTACCCTTTTGTGGGTCTTAAATGAGCAACTGCAGGGGCCTGGCTTTGGATGCCCTTGAACCAGTCGCTCCTTCCCTCCAGTTAGAGCCCAGAGGACTGGAGAAAGGTTTGACATTTGCCATCTGTAGAAAGGGGACCAATGACACGCCAGGGCACTATAGGCCGGTCAGCCCAACTTCGATCCCTGGAAAGGGACTGGAACAAATGACTAAATGGTGCATGTGTCAGCACCTGGTGGATGACCAGGACTAGCCAGCCTGGATTTGCCAATCCAGCTGAATTTCCTTCTTTGGCAGGGTCACTGGCTGAGGGAAGCAGCAGCCGGGCTTTGGTGGCTCCAGGGGGAGGAGTGGAAGCTCCTTTGCTGGGGCGCTGGCATTAGTGGGGGCTTGGATGAAATGGTGGCGAGCACACAGGGAGTGATCCTCCGCTGGCCCTGCCCCTCGGGGAAGAATCAGGCTGAGCCCAGGGGTCTCTGCTGGCCCCAATTCCTACCTATCAACCCCCCACCCCACTGCCCACCGAGGCTGCCACAGCCCTAAGCCTGTGTCCTGGCCCAGGGTGAGGACATTTGTCACCTCCTGCAAACAGGCTGCCCCTGCCCCACCACACCCCTCCCCGCTCGGCGCCTCAGCCATGGCCTCTCTGCTGGAATCTTATCTCCCGAGTGCGGAGAGTGAAGGAAAAGGGAAGCTCTGCTGGGGGTGGAGGAGGGACAGGGAAGAGCCCAGCCTTGAGATAAGAAACTAGACAAAATAGCAGAGCCCACAGCCCCTCCGCTGTCTGCGGGAACCAGGAGTTGCAGCTGCGCTGGGTGCTCTGTCTCCGAGCCGGAGCCAGCGATGGAGAAGACCGTGGTGCTCATTACAGGCTGCTC
Source organism: Platysternon megacephalum (assembly GCA_003942145.1). Lineage (NCBI taxonomy): Eukaryota > Metazoa > Chordata > Testudines > Platysternidae > Platysternon > Platysternon megacephalum. The sequence goes on from QXTE01000039.1 coordinate 11,380,510, forward strand.
CTCGGGGATCGGCCTGGGGCTGGCTGTGCGCCTGGCCTCGGACGCCTCCCGCAGGTTTAAAGGTACTGCTAGGGCTTATAATATATCGAGATATACCTATCTCATAGAGCTGGAAGGGACCCCGAGGGGACATCGAGTCCAGCCCCCTGCCTTCACTAGCAGGACCAATTTTGCCCCAGATCCCTAAGTGGCCCCCTCAAGGATTGAACTCACAACCCTGGGTTTAGCAAGCCAATGCTCAAACCACTGAGCTATCCCTCCCCCCCCTCCCCTTTGTACGTGTAGCAGAGCGCGGGAGCTGGTCCTGACCCAGTGGCTGGTGCCCTCCAGTGCAATGGGCGACCGAGGGGCTGGCAGATGCGTGTTCCCCAGCTGGGAAGGAGCCAGGCTCTGCAGCCCCAGGTGATGGGAGTAGCGGCTGTGGGTTGGAGGTGGGGATGCTATGGGGCTGGGCAAGGTGGGGCCGACGGGATACACACTCTGTTAAAGGTAACGGAATACAGGCCCTCTAGGAAAGAAAGCAATGGGGATGCCGGGAGATGGGGTCCAGGCTACTCCCTGGGGCCGGAGGGGCAGATGGGAGGAGAAGAGCACATGGTCCTGGGCAGGTTGCAGCCTCGGGGAGGGGAGGTGACTTGGAGCCGTGTAGTGTCAGGCAGGACAAGGAGCACTTGGCGATGAGCTGGCTGGGGCCCTGAGCACTTGTGGGGCAGTAGCTGCTCCTGGTCCATGCAGATGGGGCTCCCTAGAGATCACCCCTTCTGCTGCATCCCAGGAGGTGGGGGAGTCGAGTCGCTAGCTCTGCGCCCGCATGGCCCTGGAGAGAGGTGGCCCCTTGGCTGAGCTGGGCCGGGACGAGCCTTCGGTCTGAGGGGAGCGTGGGCTCCAGGTATCTCCTAGCGGGGACGTTAGGGAGACATTTGCATGGTGCAATCCGCGGCAAAGCCTTCGTCCCATAGCAGGAGGGTCTTTGTACTCCCCAGAGTGGGGGGCTCCCCTGGAGGCAGAGAAGATCCCCCACCAAGTGCCATGGGGCTGGGGGGGATTGCAATCAGCCCCTCCCCCCCCCCCCAAGCTGGGCACTCGTTCTCTCTTAGTCTACGCCACCATGCGCAACCTGGCCAAGAAGGAGCGGCTGCTGGAGTGCGTGCGGGGCTGCCACGCCAGCACCCTGGAGATCCTGCAACTGGATGTCACCGACCCGCTCTCGCTCGCCGCAGCCGCGCAGCAGGTGCAGGAGCAGCGCGTCGACGTGCTGGGTGAGCCAGTCTGGCCAGGCGTCTCTGCAAGCCCCGTGCTCCTCGGCCCTGCGCCGGCTTCCTTCCCGCCCCCCTGAGCCAGCCCTGGGAAGGGGGCCTAGTTCCCAGCCAGCCCGCTGCATCTCCCAATGGCCTGGGCTGGGATCTGAGTTACTACAGAGAATTCTCTCCTGGGGGCTGGCTGGTGAGTCTTGCCCACATGCTCAGGGTTTAACTGATCGCCATATTTGGGGTCGGGAAGGAATTTTCCTCCAGGGCAGATTGGCAGAGGCCCTGGAGGTTTTTCGCCTTCCTCTGCAGCATGGGGCAGGGGTCGCTTGCTGGAGGATTCTCTGCACCTTGAAGTCTTTAAACCACAATTTGAGGACTTCACTAGCTCGGACATAGGTTAGGGGTTTGTTACAGGAGTGGGTGGGTGAGATTCAGTGACCTGCATTGTGCAGGAGGTCAGACTGGATGATCACAATGGTCCCTTCTGACCTTAAAGTCTATGAGTCTGAGGTTTCCCTGCCTGCTGGGCACCAAGGCAGATCTGCCATGTGTGACAGGTGCTGGGGGTTCGCACAGCTCAGACCCCACTCGCCAGCTCCTCGAGGGGCTCCCCCGGGCCGAGCCTGTAGAGCCGCTGAGGGAGTGGGGGGAGGGCCAGTGAGGCCCCCGCCCCCTGACAAGTGCGTCTCAGAAGGGAATAATGTCCAGTCCTGCTGCTCCCGCCGTCCCTGGGGTTTGTCATAAAGCCCCAGCACCCGGAGCCCCGTGACTGGGCGAGAATTGCGCTTCTCACTGCGAAAGAGCCGGAAGTGTCCAGCCCTGGTGTCGGGGTGGCCGCTGGGATAGGCGAGCCCTAAGGGCTCGGCCCCAGAGCCCCGCGCTTCAGATTTCTACGCCAATTTCATGACGTTTTGGGGGCTGACTGGTTATTTTTGAATGCGTGGGGCTGGCGCTGCGGGGGGCGTGGGTCCCAGGGAGCTCCCTTCCCTGCACCCCTCGAACGGCGGCTCCTTGCTGTGCCCTGCCAGTGTGCAATGCCGGGGTGGGGCTGATGGGCCCCCTGGAGACCTGCTCCTACCAGGCCATGAAGACCATCTTCGACGTGAACGTGTTTGGGACCATTGGCACCATCCAGGCCTTTCTGCCCGGCATGAAGCGTCGCAAGGCCGGAAAGATCATCATTTCCAGCAGCGTGGGGGCGCTGCAAGGTGAGAGACACCCCCCTGCCCCATGGGGGAGGTTCCTCCCAGGCCAGGCTCGGTCAGCAGCCCTGTGCCTGTGAAACCCAGCGACCCTGCCCTCTCCCCAGGTGCCTGCTCACTGCACAGAGCTGTCTGCCCCTCACTGCAGCCTGTGGGGTCCCGGCCTCGCCCTTCTTCCGGCCATGCATGGCCTCACCATCCACCAAGGACCCTGGGGAGAACGGGCCCCTCACAATGAGCGACTGTAACAGGAGCCCGAGCAGCTGCTGTGGCTAGGCGGGGATTGCACACACCAGGAC
>QXTE01000039.1:11383347-11408822 GCA_003942145.1 Platysternon megacephalum
TTTTTTTTTTTTTTTTTTTTTTTTTTTGCTGCCTGGGGCAGCAAAAACCCTGGAGCCGGCGCTGACCAGGACAGCCACGCCTGTGTTCTGTGATGCTGCCCACACCCCATGGCCTGTGGGTACCTACGTGGCCTTGCAAATCCCTCCTCCTGGGGGTGAAATGTGGGGCCCAGTGTAACGTCTGAGTTCCTGGGGGCTGTCTGGGAGGAGCTGGCCAGGCTCCCCCTGCCGGTTCTCACCCGTCCCTCCCGCTGTGCCCTAGGGATCCCCTTCAACGCCGTGTACTGCGCCAGCAAGTTTGCAGTGGAAGGTCTGTGTGAGAGCCTGGCTGTGATCCTGCAGCAGTTCAACGTGCAGTGAGTACCGCCGGGAGCTCGCGGCGAACGGGCCTGAGGCCACGCAAAGTGCTTTACGCCTGTCACTAGCACTCGCTGCCCTGCAGCCACCTCTGGGGTGGAACAAGGCAGCTGTAGCCTGGCGCTATTGCTCAGTAGTTTAGGACAGGAAGGGAAGAATAATCCTGCAGCCAATTGACAGTGCAGGGGGAGTTCCAGGCAAGAGGATGGAAGCACCCGAATCGGTGGGGTTCATCCATTCCTGGAGTTTAAGGCCAGGAGAGACCATTAGATTGTCTGGTCTGGCCTCCTGCATGGCACAGGCCAGAGAATTCCCCCTGGTTCCCCCGTCCTGAGCCCAAGAGCTGGCGTCTGACTAAAGCATCGCCCAGAAAGGCGCCAGTCAGGACCTGCAGACCCCAGGAGACAGAGAACCCGCCCGTGCCCTGGGGAGCTTGTTCCAGTGGTTAATCACCCGCCCTGTGACAAACCGCGGCCTTATTTCTAACTGGAATTTGTCTGGCTTCAGCGTCCAGCCGCTGGTTCCTGTTCTGCCTTTCCCTGTTCGATTAAAGAGCTGTGCTAGTCCCCGCTCAGTCCCCGCTCTGGGAAGCTCACCAGCCTGGGCTCGATCCCTCGCTCTGTGCAGCATCGTCTCCAGCCCCGGAATCGCTTCTGTGGCTCTTTCCTGCAGCCTCCCCAGCGTCTCCAGACAATGCTCACCCCGGGCCCGCAGGCAGCATTCCAGCACCGCTCACACCGCAGCCGGCTACGGAGGGGAAATCCGGGGGGGCTTGGAGACGTCCAACGTGCCATCACCCTCAGCCCTAGCGTGTAACAGCTGTGATCTCCCTGCCGCTGGGCCTGTCCCCGTCACACACACCCCCAGCTCCTGGGGGCCATGGGCTCAGAGATGCCATATTGCAGAACTGGCGCAAGATGCCCGGTACCCGGGCATGGGGGTGAAAGCCCCTCTGTGCATGCTAGTAGGGTGTCACTCGGGGCTCTGCCCCTGGGCGGGGTGGGGCGTGCTGGCTTCATCTGCACAGACACCTGCCCCCTGGCAGCTCCCCGTCTCTGCTCTCTCTCCCTGCAGCGTCACGCTGATCGAGTGCGGCCCGGTCAATACGAGCTTCCTGGCCAACCTGCAGCGGACGGACGCCGAGGGCAGCGCGCTGCAAGGCCTGGACCCGCAGACCCGCGCCCTGTACAGCCAGTACCTCCAGCACTGCCAGAGCCTCTTCCGCGACGTGGCCCAGGACACCGAGGAGGTCCTGCAGGTCGCTCCCAGCTCCCCTGCCCAGGGGAGCGGGGTAGGGCCAGGGGCTGAGACCAGCCTTGAGCCCGAGAGCAGCCAGACTGCCGCCGAGGGGTCCCGGCAGAGCGCTATTTAGCCCTGGGGAGAAGAGCCATGAGTCCGCAGTGATCGGTGCAGCCACCCCCTGACCTCACCCTGCCAGCTGGGGCAGGGGGGACTGGCTGGGGCCTATCCCAGCCCCCCTTTCCCAGGGGAGCGTAGGGGAGGGAGCCTGGCCCAGCCCTCTCTGCCCACAGGGGCCTGAGGTGGGGGCTGCTCCCCGGGCAGGGGTGGGGTCCGTACAGCCCCAGGCAGGTCTATGGCCCTGTAACGCTGACGCGGCCCTGCTCTTCCCGTCAGCGAGGGGGTCCCCAGCCCCCCCAAGGGGTCCCCGTCTTACCGCCAGCGTGGAGCTGTCCCTGACACGCACCCTCTCTGCTTTTCCCAGGTGTTCCTGGAAGCCATCTGCGCCCCCTGCCCCCCTCTGCGCTCTTTCACCACCCAGTTCTTCATGCCGCTCACCCGGCTCAAGCTGACGAGCCCCGACGGCTCGGAGTACGTCCGTGCCATGCACAAGTTCGTGTTCTCTGCGGGCGAGGCCCAGGGCGACCGGGCGTGAGGGGGAGCAGCGCGGCTGTCCCAGAGCCAGGGGCGGGCTCGGCGTGAAGCAGCCCCCGCATTGCCCTGAATTTGTACGGGGGCCTCTGCTCCACCCCCAGAGGGGATACGACCCTGCCACGGAGCTCCAATAAATGTGTCTGCTCCCTGCACGGCTCCTGGCTCCATCCACCCCAGCGCTACGCCCTGCAGTCTGCATTGCCCTGGGGGGCTGCTGCAAGGGGGAGGGAGCTGGGGCAGCGCACCCTGCTCAGGTTGTGCCTGCCCTGGGGGTGGATGGGGCTGGGACCCCAGGACATCTTGCTAAGTGCCACAATCGCTGCGGTGAAGTGAAGGGGACTCCTGGCCATCCCCATGCGCCTCCTCAGCAGGCACGGGAGGCTCATGCTGGCAGTGGGGGGATGCAAAACCCACCAGCCACTCTAGCCCCCACGGCAGCCTGGGGCAGCGCTGGGCCCTGCTTGGCCGTGGGGGGGTCTGGCACCCCCACCCTTTGCTGCTCTCCCAGGGCGAGCTGTAGTTTGCTGGTTTCTACGCTAAACCCGGTCCCCAAAAGGCAGGTCAGAGAGTCTCCCCTGCCGGGCTGAGGTCCTGCCTTCTGGAGCAGGGCGTGACGACGAGGCCACGCCAGGGCATTTAAAGTGAGGAGCATTTCAACCTGCCCATGCTGCTCAATCTTCACTGTGCCAGCAGCTGCTGGGCGATGCCCATTGCCCAGACTGGTGTGTGAGGAATCCTGGCCCTTGCGTGTGGCACCGAGCCCAGTGGGCACAGCCGTCTTCATGCGCCAGTCAGCTTGGAGCAGCAGCTCCCCAGCGTGAACCATGCTGCCGGAGGGGCCTCAGCATTAGCTGCTGTCTCATAGACTCATAGACTTTAAGGTCAGAAGGGACCATTGTGATCATCTAGTCCGACCTCCTGCACAACGCAGGCCCCAGAATCTCACCCACCCACACCTGTATCAAACCCCTAACCTATGTCTGAGCTAGTGAAGTCCTCAAATCGTGGTTTAAAGACTTCAAGGTGCAGAATCTCCTCTGCTCCCCCGGAGCCCCCTGGTCTCTCTGTGCCCCCCCATGGGAGACCCCCCAGGTTGCAGCAGGGGGCTGGTGCTGCAGGCACCGGTTTCCCCCTGGGCTCGTTCCCCCAGCGTGGCGCAGGGCACAGGAGTGGAACGGGGAGGTGCAGAGGGCTGTATTTCATTTCTCCTTAGGGCCTGAGGGCTGGGCCATATGTGTGGGACTAAACGCTCCGAGCCCCCCGCCAAGCGGGGCTGGCACCTGTGGCAGCTTCGAGGGGAGAACTGCCCTTTCCGATGCCCCAGAACCGGACTGTCCCGTCCAGCATCAATCTCCCCCCATTAAGCTCCCGCTCTCGCTGCTTCTCTCCCTTCTCCAGCCCCCTGTCCTGTGCTTCATTCCTCCTCTCTTCCCTCTGCCCGTCCTCCCCCATGGCAGCTCCCATCTGCCCCCCCACATCCGCCCCCTCTGGGCCTGGGCTCAGCGATGCTTCCATCGGTGTGTCATGGCTGAGATTCGGAGTGAACCACCACACTGAGGGCTATGGGGGAGCTCACCCCTCGCTGAGCTATTGGTTCAGGCTCTCTGCAGACGCAGGCAGCTGTCATGATCATCTTTGAAGCTTTTCTTCACCACCAGAAGGGCTAGACGCTCAGGTGCTGAATATGGTCCCGGGCCACATCCCGGCACCAAGCGGGCGCGATGCAGCCTGTGGGCAGCATGACTGGCAGCCCAGCAGGGGTTGATGCTGGAGCTGCCTTCTGTCAGAGGAGCTGTTACAGCCGGGTCCTCCCCACGCCTGGGCTCTGAAGATCCTGTCGCGCTTCCTCGTCGTGTGGGAGCCACAGCCCAGCCCAGCGGCATCAGCTCCTCTCGCCCCAAGGCTGGAGCAGTCACTATTGGCTTCCCGGCCTAAGGAATCTGGTGCTGTGCCCTGGGTGCAGAACGGCTGCTTTGCCCCACCCCAGTAGTAGCTGCATCTCTGGAGTCAGTAAAGCACGTGGGGCTCCCGCTGCATGGCAGGTGCTCCGGCAATAGATGCTGCTTATTACTGGGCATGTGAGAAGCAGACTCGTGAGCCCCTGGTTCTGAGATGAGCTCAGAGGGGATCGCTCTGGCCTGGCCGCTCTATGGGGCTGGGGCTGGGGCTCCTCGTTGTGTGGCTGTGGGGTCAAAAGTGGCTCAGGGAAGGCAGCGCAGGGGCCCAGGGCTCATGTCCTGGGATGACTCAGAATTTACCCCAGTGGGTCCCTCTTCCCGGAGGCCGAGCGACTGTTGCCTGGCACCAGCCCTGGCTGTAGTTCAGCCTGTCACAGGCATCGGAGCAAACACATCAGCAGGCCGGGGAGTCCCCCCCAGTTCAAGGGGTCAGGTGGGGGCTGGGTTTCCATAAGCAGAGGGCAGGGTCTGGGGCTTGGGCAGATGAGGCTGTTCCCCTGCTCTCAGCCCCACCCCCAGCAGGGGCAGGATCCGGCCCATGGGCGCTCTCCTGCTTTTCTTATTGTTCGTCTGTTCTGGGGCCCGAACCCGGGCCCAGAGCGTTTCTCCCGCAGAACGACCTTCTCAGGTGTGTTGGGTGCCCGTGCCTGCCTCCGCCCCTGCTGCTGGCGGGCAGTGAGGGCAGGCGCTGCAGCCCCGGTGGCACCCCGGAGCCACCACCATTAGAAGGCTCCGGCTCCCTACAGCAATACAGATGTAACCAGCCCCCTCCCCGTGGGACTGAAGCCCTGAGAAAGTGCCCACGCTCCTCTGGGCCTGAGTCAATGGGAGCGGTTTTGCTACCTTTGCATAAATTAAGTCCATGGGCAGAACTGTGGGGAAGGGGGAGCCCAGGGCTGGGATAACAGGTCTGCGGGTTGGGATTGAGGGGCACCAGCAGAGCCGGGGGTGGGTAGCTTGCACAGTCCCTGCCCAGCTGTGCCTGGCTCCTGCTAGCGCTGTGGGCTCCTCACTTTCACAAGCACCAAAGTCGCTCGGGGCGTGGAGATGAGGGCAGCCACCCAGAGCGCCTGGGCCCCTCTACTGCCAGGCTGCACAGGGCAGTGACGACCTGCACCTACCTTACAAAGCCCATCTCGGAGCTCTCTGGGCATGGGCACGTTGCAGGGACACTGTCCCCAGCGCCCAGGCTTCCCTGCTCTGGGCCGGGAGGCTGATTTCCCCAGGCCAGGGGACTGGGCGCTCACGTTTTCTGGCCACCCAACGCAGTGAAGGAGCCTGTGACCAGCTCCTATTCAGCCTGAACGTGGAAGATGACCTGCAAGACCTCCCCGTCTCTGTCCTCCCAAAGGCCAACACAACTTGCTTGGCTAACAATACGTGTCCACCCACCACCTCCCTGAGCAGCGGGCGGCAGCTTGGCAGGGTGACGGCTCCCTCTTTTCTGACGTACCCACCGGGGACGCGGAGCTGTATATAAGGAGGGGAAGCGCTGCCTGCCTGACACTTCAATCAGCAGCCAGGACAGCAAGCGCCAGGAAAGAGCAGAGGTAAGAGCCCTCTTTGTGTTCCCCATTTGTAATGGGGACAGAGCGCACCCGAGTCCCATGCTCCCCTAGGAAAGGAGGGAGGAGGGATTCCTGGGACCGGCTCTATCAACCCCGCGGCAGTGCTCAAACTACAGGGGGGCCGGGTCGCCTGGCTGCTTTTCGGGGCTACCTCACGGCTGTCTTATGGCCCCCGTCCTTCTCACCACTGTTTAAATCAAAGCAAGCCGCTTGCCATCCAGGGCCCCCCGGAGGTGAATCTGCCGGCTGGCTGCAGGGGTTAGCAAAGACTCTGGGCGTAGGAAACTTTAGGACTTTTTCCCACTAAAAGGCTCCAGGACGAGATGCTGAGAACTAATAATAATTCAGCAGAGCCTCTGCAGCCCCTCACACAAATCACGTCACTGGGCTGACCTTCCTGCGGGGTCTTCAGGGGCAGTGCTGGGAGCAATGCCCACAGGCAGGAAAGGCAGAAGCAGGCGTGTCCCGCAAGCAGCCACCACCCATAGGGATAGCCACTGTCCACACCCTGTCCATGCAGGGCTGCTCACCGTCTCCCGCTCTCTGCAAAGCCGCTGCCACTGAGGACAGAATTCATGCTTGGCAGAAAACGACCTGCCATTAATGCCCCACCCCCCACCCCAGGCTCCAGCCCGAGCCGCAATGTCAAGTCACAGCTATTTTTAGCGTGCTGGCACGAGCCCCCCAGCCTGGGTCTGTGGGTTGTGTGGGACATGCCCTGAGGTTCACTCCAGTAACCGCCCAGGTCATCCAGCTGAAAACACGCTGCCCCATCTCTCCCAGCAGAGTCTGGCCACGCTGCGTTTCGGTCCCAGCCCCGTTTTTCCAGCGACCGCGCAGCCTGTGGGGTGAGTCCCATGTGTGGACAGTGCCTGTGAAGAGCCAGGCCCGTGGGTGGCCTGGAGAGGGCCTGGGGCTCTTTCTGCCCTCGGTTTGGTTCACTCTGTCCTGTCTGTCTGGAGCAGTGGCCAGAGCAGGGACTTGGCTGTGTGACCATGGGCCAGTCCCTCTCCCTCCTCTGCAAGACGGTATTGGCCCACCAGAGCCTCGCAGGGAGCTGATCATCCATGGCTGGGGGGTATCCCAGCAGGGGAGGTGCTGGCGCAGGGCAAAGGGCTGCTGTTACTCCTCCAGCTCAGCCCCGCCCCACCCTGGCAGTGTCAGGCTTTCAGTGCCAAAGGCTTTTCCCTACTCCTGGTGCAAGGTCCGCGCTGCCCAGGCACCCCCAGGAGGGTGATGCTGCTGCTCCAGGCCAGCCTTTGGCTGAGGGCCCCCGGGGGTCATGACATGGCAAGTTCTCTTCTGTTACCGCCAGCAGAGGCTACTTCCAGAGATGAACCTGATGCTTCAAGTCACCTTCCTCGGTCTCCTGTCCCTGCTGGTGCAGGGCTGGGTTCAGAACAGATCCCTGCAGAGTGAGAGATGGAGCGAGCTGGACCTGCTGCAGAACAGAGAGCTGGTAAGGTGGGGGGCTGGTCTCTCTCCTAGATCGGGGGGCTGAGGCTGTTTGCACATGGCATTCCCACGACGCAGGAGCTGAGCTGGGCTGGAAGCGGCTCTCGCTACCCCCAAGGCGGGGGTGTGGACAGGCTTTTGATTAATAACTGATCATGTCTCCCTTGTAGCTATTATATGCGGGGGGTGGGGGGGGGGGAGTCTTTCTTTTCCATAACACAGGCTTGGGGAGGGGGCGGCTGGGATCAAAGGAAGTGTGGAGGCAGCGAGATACCTCTGGGCTGAGGTTACATTAGCCAAGCTCTTGAGAGGGGCCTCTGGGCTTTCTCTGCCGTCTCTGGAGCCGCGTGCCATACAGGAGGCTTCATTTCAAGTGCCCATTAGGGCCTCACTAATGAGCCACAATACCGGTGCCAGATGAATTCGCTCTCGCCACGGTGACTCATGCCATAGCGGGCCCTGCAGGGCCAGCCCGGCTCCCGGTCTGCGGGAGGCATTGTCTGGGGGAGAGCAGGCAAAGCCCCCTCCCGGGGAGTCCAGGCTCAATGGGGGCCTAAAAGCAAAGGGTCACGTGGCTAACACGTGTGTCTGTTTGAGACACGAGGGCAAGGCCGTGGCCTGTCGCCCTCATGCCGGGAGCAGATACAGCTCCTCAGCCTGACTCTGCAAGGAGCCCCTCTGCTGCTCCCTGCAGGGTCCCTTTGTGAGGCGGCCGGGGGCCCATGCCCATGCCCTGTGGTGAGAGCACTCTCAGCTCAGCACAGCCCTAAGCGTCCCGTCCGCCGGGCTCTCAGCCAGACAAAGCGGATGAGGGGGGTGCTCCGGGATCGGAACGGGCCAAGTCCCTTCAGACTGGCACCTCAAGCCCAGATGACACCTCAAGCCCAGAGCTGCTGCCCCTTGGGACGTTCTCCCCGGCTGCCGCTGCTGGACAGAGCAAACCATTCATAGAAGGAGCAAGCTGAACCCTCCGGGCTGCGCAGCCCCAAATACACCGAGGTGCAGAGGTACCGGAGCCCTGGGGCTGGCTGTTCCAGGGAGATGTGAGCTCCAGCGAGGCTAAGGGCCCGGGAAGGGGGTTTGTGGGCCTGAGCTGCTCACTCCCAGCAGCCTTGCAGAGCCAGGAGCTGCAGGCTGCTCCCTGTTCCACCTCGCGCCCCAGGAGTCCAGCCCCTCCGCCCCAGGACGGAGAGCAGCTCCCAGCAGGCCCTGTGGAGCAGGCTCTAGCAGTTAGCAGGACCCAGGTTGTTAATGCACCAGCTGACTCAGGCCTGGTTTCCCCCACAGTTCCTAAGTGCCCTGCAGAGCTACTTCAGCAGCAGAGGGATCCACATAGAGAAGGCTGCGCCGGCCTTCGTGCTGTCCACGAGGAATCGCAACCAGGGGGACCAGGAAGAACGAGAGCTGGTGGCCCCCAAGAGGGGGGTAGATGACTAGGAAGAGCTGATGGCAGGTAATTGCTCCCTGTCCTTGTCTTTGCTCAGGACCGGCTGGCTTGGCACTCATAAGACAGACGACGCAGGGGTCCCGTGAGCATCCCATGGGCAGTTAGTTTTGTCCCCTCTGTAATGCATTTGCCCGAGTTGAGGCCGCATGGGCTAGTGGAGTGGAAATGGGACTGGAACCCAGGAGCCAGCAGGTTTATGGTTAGCAGTGTGGCCTTGTCCCTCTGATGGGGATGATGAACCGGGGGGGGGGTGAAGCTTCACGCCACAATGTCTACAAAGAGCACTCGGGGGGAAAACCCCAAGCAAGAACTAGACAGAGTTGTTCCAGTGTATGCTTCCCAGCCATCATCATAGTGACTGTTCGAGCCCTGCTCTGTGACAAGCATCGGCCCCCACCTCTGCATTGCTTTTCAAGCACATGCGGTATAACTGGTACCCTCGAGTTCGACTGGAAGGGAGCCCGTGCAAGGGAGGGCAGGCCCAGGCACCACACCAGCCTTGTCCTGGTGATTGTTCGATAAGAAACTAAATATGCAAAATTCCAGACAATTTTCATGATTGGCCAGGTGCATTGTGGGGGTTTTATGCCGCTGTGAGCTAAGAGGCATTGCTGGAAGCAGAGCCTGGATTAGAGGAGTCTATGTTCTGGTCTGCGCAGCGGGAGGCAGGATACTGGAGCCGATGGGAATAACAAGCTCTATGGGCCTGAGAGTCAGAGCCGGTGCGGCAGGAAGCGGGATACCAGGCTAGAGGGGACAATGCTCTGCTCCAGTGTGTACAGTAACTCTCTGTCACAAGCATTCTGCCTTCCGGAGTCTAGCGCTGACTGATTCCACCTTTGTCCTTTCCCGTTTAGGTGGAGTCTTGGCAATATGATCTCTTCTGCCTCTGAGTACTTCACAGTGATGCACTGACTCTCTCCTGCCGCTGTACACACACGCACACACACACATGCACACACACACACGCACACACATGCACACACACACACGCACCCACGAGTGACCTTTTTATATTTGCTGGGCTCTGCCTGCAATACTGCGCTCTAGGGTTTGGATTCAATAAATTCTACTCTCTAACGCTTGTCATGTCACCGTCTTTGTGAATACCAGCAGCAGATGAACTGCCATTTGGCTGTGTCTCCGCATGTGAGATACCTGCTCCTTCCCCCCAGACCAGTCCAGGAGTCGGCCAGAAGGATTTGCACTGTCTGTCATACAAACAGGAGAATTCAAAATGATGTGTTGAAAAGAAAAGACAAGACATAGCCACTGTCCCTGAGTACCTCCCGGGAGTGAGGAAAGCATTAATATTATATAATGAGAACACTGCTGCATCCTTAACGATGGAGTAGCCGCCATCATCATAATTGTCTAATCTACCTACTGTTTATATGTCTGTTTGAGGGTTCTCAAGCAAACTGGGGTTCCTGAGCAGGGCTCAAGGGCTCAAGACCCCCTCTCTTTTTCCGTGGCTAGAGGGGGGGATCTCTGAAAGGCGGCTCATCCATTGTCACAGAGGTGGCTGAGAGTCTCCGTGTCACCATCTGGGTTTCCAGTTAGTTGTGATCAGTCTGAGCCGAGCACAAGCAGGTTGGTGAGCTGCAGTGGATCAGCAGGGACCACGGGCCCCAACCGCCAGCTCCCAGCCCAGAGTCTGTAAGGCCCTCAGAGCCCTAAGTGGGTCCCAGGACTCCCATGATCCCACTCGGCAGGGTCCTCCTGGCCCCAGGTGATGCTTAGTGACATGGGGGGGCACCTCTCCCCTTAGCCCCGCCCCCTCCAGGAGCCCCGCCCCAACCTCTCCTCTTTGCCCCGCCCCCTCCAGGAGCCCCTCCCCAACCTCTCCTCTTAGCCCCGCCCCTCCAGGAGCCCCCCACCTTTTCCCTTAGCCCCTCCCCCTCCCACCTTGCCCCTTAGCCCCGCCTCCTCCAGGAGCCCCGCCCCAACCTCTCCCCTTAGCCCCCCCCGCAGGAGCCCCGCCCCAACCTCTCCCCTTAGCCCCGCCCCCTCCAGGAGCCCCGCCCCAACCTCTCCCCTTAGCCCCGCTCTATGGGCCCCTCCCCACCTCGCCCCTTAGCCCCGCCCCCTCCAGGAATCCCGCCCCAACCTCGGCCCTTAGCCCCGCCCCCTCCAGGAGCGCCCGCCCCAACCTCTCCCTCGTGTGAACCCGCTTCCACGCCCCCCGGAAGTCGCGCCCCCTCTCGCGAGAGCCCGGGGGTCAGAGGTCGCCCGGAAAGTCGATAAAGTTGTTATTGAAATTTAAACTGAGATTTTAAAAATGGCGATGACACACTTCCGGCGGGCTGGGGGTAGCGCTTCCGGGTCAGGCGCGGAGTGGCGGCGGCGAGAGGCGGCCGCTCGGTGAGTGCGCGCGGGCCCCGCCCCCGCTGGGGGTAATGGGCGTTACCCAGCATCCCCCGCGGGCTCCTCCCGGGGCTGGTTCGGGTGCGTGGGGCTGGGGACGGGGGGGACGGGGGGAGAGGGGAGGGTGCAGTGTGGCAGAGGGTGGTGAGGGCAGGGTGGAGGGGGGTGNCGTGGGGCTGGGGACGGGGAGGGGCAGTGTGGCAGAGAGTGGGGAGGGCAGGGAGGCGGGGGGTGCTGGGGATGGGGGGCAGTGGGAGGGGGATGGGGCAGCGTGGCAGAGGGTGGTGAGGGCAGGGTGGGCTGGGGACGGGGGGCAGTGAGGTGAGGGCAGTGGGGGCTGGGGACGGGGGGCAGTGAGGTGAGGGCAGTGGGGGCTGGGGATGGAGGGCAGAGGGTGGTGCGGGCAGGGTGGGCTGGGGACGGGGGGCAGTGGGGTGGGGGAGGGGGGCTGGGGACGGGGGGCAGTGAGGCGGAGGGCAGGGTGGTAGGGGGGGCTGGGGATGGGAGGCAGTGGGGAGGGGGGAGGGGGCAGTGAGGCGGGGGGCTGGGTGGGGAGGTTGGGGGTGAGTGAAGCTCAGAGGCCATGTTACTAGAGCTCACACTTCGCTGTCACCCGCGTAACCCCCTCCCTTGCTCCTGCGTGTCTGTTCCAGGTACCATGTCTGTCTTCCGCTCAGGCCTGCTGGTGCTCACGGCCCCGCTCTCTGCCCTGTCTCTGCGCCTCGTGCCCATCCTGGCCTCGGCCTCCCGGATCGTGGAGGATACGCTCTACATTCACCTACAGCCGGGCCTCAGCTTGACCGGCTCTTCGCAGCCCAGGTCCACTTACGTGCCAGCCACCCCTGAGGTCTATAGCCTCATCACCAAGCTGTATGCGGATGCTGACGCCCACAGCCACCTGGACGTGCGGGTCCTGCTGACAAACATCCGCAACCAGAGCCTGACGCCGCAGTCGCTTTCCTCAGTGCAGAACCTCTCCCACCCGCCCGAGGTGATCCTGACCGACTTCCAGACCAGTGATGGGGGCCAGTACAACCCAGTGAAGCAGCGCCTGGAGCGTTATGCCACCAGCTGTTACAGTTGCAGGCCCAATCTTATCTCTGTGCTGCTGTACCCAGAGTACGAGCCCATGATGGACCAGAGCGAGCTGCCCCCATGGGAGCCAGACTTGGATGGCGGGGCTCTGCTGAGTTACAGTGATGTCGTTGTAGGGGGCACTTTCGACAGACTCCATAATGCTCACAAGATCCTTCTGAGTGCCTGCTGCCTGCTGGCTGAGAACCGGCTTCTGGTTGGTGTCTCTGACAAGGATCTTCTGGAGAGTGAGTGAGAATCCTAGTCTCAAACCAGGAAGCAAAACCCCACTTACGCTCGTTCTCCTCAGGCTGTCACTCCTTTCGCTCCCAATGGCAGGGAAGGGAGCCGTTTATCACGCTGTAGTGTTTCCCTTGGGCCAGCTTAGGAGCAGCCTTCATGGACTCTGAAATGGGTGTGCTGTCCAAGCATCTAGGATCTTTAAAGGTGGAGTGTGTAAATTGCGGAAAAGGGGAGACCCCATGAGAGGATGAAAGGGGAGAGTAGGTTTCACATCAGTGGAGATGTAAAGCACATTTGAACCATGTGGGCACAGTGGTAATTGAGAAGCATCATTTATTAACGAGACAGGAGAGTCATTTAGGCCCAGCAGTTAGGCTTGTTGGCTTTTATGAAGAGATTTTGTAAACCTTCTAATAGGACTAGCAATGTTCGGTGGTTGGTGTTGCTAACCCTTCCCTGGCAGTAATACGAGCCCAAGCAGTAGCCTTGGGTTTGCGCCTGAGAGCTGGAAACTGGCCAGAGCTGATAACAGACTCACCAGACTACTCCCACTGCCTGAGCCAAGGTGGAATGGCATCCCTGGTGAAAAGATGAGATGTCTCAATGTCCCGGCAGGGAGGGTTGTCATAGTGATTGGTATCTTGCTCGTGTCCCTTGAGCGTGTTTTGCTGTCTGTGTTTTTATGACAGATGTGCTGCCCTTGGAGTTAAATATTCCCTGCCAAGCAGCACAAGGCTGAGTCACTTGTCTGTGCTCACTGCTGGTTTGTGCAGAGATGATGCTCCTCTGATAGCAAACCCAAGGAATTGCAGCATTGTCATCTTGCCAGAGTGACTCCTTTCTCCAACACACAGAAACCTTTGGGCACTAGGGAAGTGAGGGTTCAAGTCATTCCAGAGGTTGCTAAAGCCTTTGTAGCATCTCTGTTGGCCCCTCCTTTAACTGTCACTATTTGCTGCTAGCTCTGGGTGCGGGGAGCTGCACACTGTTGCTTCCTCCCTGTTTCTTGTCCCTTCCAGATAAGATGCTGAAGGAGCTGATCCAACCATATGAGCAACGAGTGGAGAAGCTCTGTGAGTTCCTGGTGGACGTGAAGCCCTCTTTGCGTTATGACATTGTGCCTCTGGTAGACCCCTATGGCCCATCGATAACGGACCCTGACCTGGAGTGTATAGTAGTCAGTGAGGAGACCCGCAAGGGAGGGGTGGCCGTGAACAAGAAGAGACTTGAAAATGTAATGCCTTTAAAGCTGACCTAGCGGAATACACCCCCTCCTGCTATTCATTCCTTGTGTGGTGAAATCTGGTGGCATTGAAAGTGAGGGTCTGGGAGTTCTCGCCAAAGCCAGGCATAGGGCAGCAGGTGTTGTACAAGCTCCCCAGTTTGACTCTTCCAGTGAACAGTAGTCCTGACCTGCTGTTCCAGGCCTGGGCTTCCTCCCCACCCACCCCAGCTCAACTCTGCCAATGCCCCTCATGAGCTGGTTGTCCTTCCTAAGTGTGTTGGGAAGGGAGGGTGCAGCAGTTCCAGAGGAAAAGAATGAAAACTCAGATAGCTGGGAGCGGAGAGTGCAAGGGATAGATGGGACAAACAGTTTATTGGGTTCTGTCCTCCTCTGAGCTCCACAGAGATGGCCCCTCCATGGCAGGGACCCTGCTCCTTAAGGCTGTACCTCTTCTGCCTTCTGCAGAAACCTCCCCCGATCTGTGGCTCATGCCATGAGGTGTACAGCGGTGCCCCTCCAGCCATACCCCCTCTGGAGCAGTGGGGGGAAGCTACCCAAGGGGGACCCTTTCCTCCCGTCATCTCCTCTCACTGGTTGAGCAAGAGCCACCCCAGTGACGCACCTGGGAACTCAGCAGTCCCTGTTGAGGCTCTGTTTCTCTGTCCACTGTCACGTATAGGAACTGCCAGCCCCATCAGATGGGCCCTGGACCCAGCAGGGGATTTCTGTCTCCCAACAGCAGCTGGTGCCCAATGACTGAATCCCCTTAATGGACAATTCTGGAATAGCCTGCCCCAGGGGAGCGCTCTCCTGGGTCCAGGCAGTTACTCGTTGGCTGGCCCCAGAGGATAGTAGGGGAGCTGTGTCCTGTAGGTAGAAAGAGGCTCCTGATTCCTTGGGACCCTCCCCTTTCCTGCCTGACTCCAGAGTCCCCTTCTGTCACCCCAGTCCTTGCCCAGCAGCGGCCTGTAGCACTGCCCAGTTGCAGGCAGGTGGGGACTAATCGTGGGAGGCAGCAACCTCCAGCCTCCTTGCAGAACTGCCCCAGGCCGGCTGATTGCAGGGGCCTCCAGAGCTTGCTGTGAAGATGCTGCCTTCACTGTGACTCTGCTCGGGGGCCGGTCTGACTGAAGGGCAGCTGGTGGCTCTCCACCCTCTGACCGCGCCGTGCTGCACATTCTGTTTGCAGGGGCTCTCCGAGCTGGCCCTCCATGAGATCCTGCTGGTTAAAGATCTTGGGCACGGAGCGAACGAAGAGGAAAAGATCAGCTCCTCCAGCATCCGGCAGAGGCTGCTTGGAACACTGCTGCAGCCGCCACAGGTAGGAAGGCACAGTAACTGGAGGCTCTGCAACTGCGACTCCAGTCCATTTGCCAAGCGACCTCCGGCTTGTAGGGTTTTGTGTGGCTTCTAGCCCTGGGGAGAGACGCTGGTCTACTCGCCCTCCAGTGAGTGGGGACCAGAAACAACAATGGCTCCCCCCAGGAGAGGGGTGACACAAAGACAACAGGGTCATATAACAAGGGCGGCAATGAGAGTGGGGATATAGAGACAACAGAAGGGAGCGCCGAGCAGAGAGGCCTGGACAGGGCCCGTTGCTGGAGTCAGCTGGCCCTGGGCCCTGTAACTGCATCCTCCTCCTGGACTGACCTGATGCCAGAAGGAGGTTGACGGTGACGTTCCTGGGCTTAGTTTGGATCCTGTGACCATAACTAAGCACAGGGAGAAGTGCAGCCGGACGTTGAGCGGGTCTGGGGGGAGGTGTGGCAGCCTAGTGTGGTGGAGACTGGGGTGTGCCGGGGTCTCCCTCTCAGGGGCATCCATGGAACATACCAAGACCAGACCATGTCTCTACTCACGGTCCCAGGGAGGAGCTGTCAGCTTGCAGCAGCTTTCACATCCATCCTCAGAGCTCGTGGGGATTCACGATCAGGGCCTCTTCTCCCCAACCCTTCCTGCCCCCACCAGCGCTGAGTAGCTTCGGAATCTTCTGACGCTGTAACTCTTCTTTGTGTAGAAAGACCCGGCCCAGCCTTCTCGTCCCTACGTGATCGGTCTGACTGGAGGAACTGGAAGTGGGAAAAGTTCCATTGCCAGACACTTGGAACGCCTAGGAGCTTTCCTCATCGATGTTGACAAACTGGGCCACGAAGCCTACGCCCCAGGTGGCCCTGCATATGAGCAGGTGGCGGAGGAGTTCGGAGAAGGTACAGCGAGCGTATTCTGCATAGAATGCCAGGGCAGCAAGGGTGACGGGGACACACCATCTTAGTAACTTCTGAGTTCCAAATCTCTCCCTCCTTTGGTTTGGGAGCAGTCAGCGTACCCTGCACTTCCCCAGCTAACGGGGCTGTGGAGAGCTAGTGTCTGAAAGTGAAGTGCTGGAGGTAGTTTTCTTACCCACTGACATCTTTGCCTGTAAACTGCATCCATGATTATTTGCCCTGGACCCAGGATGCTCACTAACTTGTGCTTCCCTATACTGGATATTGGCTGCCACGAAGCAGCAAAACACCAGGCTACCTAGAGTTTGTCTGTTGGCTGACTCATCCCTAGGTGGTGTCTCAGAACCAAACAAACAGCTCTTGGGGATCCAGAGGATGCTGCTGGCAGAGAACTCTTTTGGACATAGGTTGGTTTGGAAGCCTAAACAGCTTGGTAGGGACCCTGTAAGACAAGGGTAGCCAAGCTTCGCTGATCTAAGGACTGTGTTGTACCCAGAGTTGTGGTAGCACAAAGGCTGCCCGTGATTGGCAGAAAATGGTGCCAGCTGCAGGTGCCCTCATCCTTAGTACACAGGCCCCAGCATACAGTGCTCCAGCTCAGTGGCTCTCAACCTTTCCAGACTCCTGTACCCTTTCAAGAGTCTGATTTGTCTTCTGGACCCCCAAGTTTCACCTCACTTAAAAACTTACAAAATCAGACATACAAATACAGCAGTGTCACAGCACACTATTACTGACAAATGGCTGACTTTCTCATTTTTACCATATAATTATAAAATAAATCAATGGGAATTTAAATATTGTACTTACATTTCAGTGTATAGTATACAGAGCAGTATAAACACATCATTGCCTGTGAAATTTTAAGTTGTACTGACTTCACTAGTGCTTTTTATGTAGCCTGTTGTAAAACGAGGCAAATCTCTAGATGAGTGGATGTATCTTCTGGAAGACCTGTGTGTATCCCCAGGGGCACTTGTACCCCTGGTCAAGAACCACTGCTCTGGTTTGAACCAAGCAGAAGGTGCTTAATTGAAGACGAAACCTAGCATGTTGGTCTGTAGCATTTTTAGGCCTTGCCTCTGTGCCATGAGCATGTTGGCCACCCTTCTGCTTTAAAAGTTACCTGAAGGTGAGGAGAAAGGGACTTAAAGACGGGCCTGTAAGGTTGTCCAAAAATCTGTTGTCTTTTCCATAAGAAATTCAGTTCTTGATGGTGCCTGGAGACCTGGCGACATGATATGTGAAAGCTGAGCAGTGGAGGGGGGAGAGATTCTTAGGAAGATCATTGAGCTGTTTTTAACTCCTGTTGAATTCCACTGCCTAATGAACCGTAGGGAGAAAGGACATTTCTGGTAAGGCGAGAGACCTCCCACTCCATAGCTGTGTCCGCCAACAAGTTCTCCAGCTAGAGCAGGTGTGAGGGAGCAGGGCGGATTTGACCTGGGAATGTGGCAGGGGAGTTACATTGGGGGTGGGAAGGAAGCTACCTGAGCTGTAACCTGAGCCGGNTGGGTGGTGAAACGCAGGGAACCCCAAGCTGGGGGCTAAGTTCCCTAAACCTCCCAGAAGGACTGGATTGGGGGGATCTGGTGGTACCTACATGTTCTGCTTGGGGCTGTGTTCCTGTCATCTAATAAACCTTCCGTTTTACTGGCTGGCTGAGAGTCATGGTGAATCCCAGGAAGAGGGGTGCAGAGCCCGGACTCCCCCACTCTCTGTGACAGCAGGGAAGGCTGGACTTGACATTCCTAATGTCCTCAAGGTGAAGGAAAAAGCCCTTTCCTGCCCTCTCTACACTTTAAAGAAGCCCAGGGTTTGAAACCTTGTTTGCAGATCCCTTTAAGGGAATGCCAGGCAGAGACCCCACTCAGCAGCCCCTGCTTCCCTTGGAGCCCTTCTCCCATGAGGATCTGAACTGAGTCCTTTTTTTACTGTTCCTCTTTGTCTTCCAGACATTTTGAATGAAGATGGGACAATTAACAGGAAAATCCTTGGGGCCAAAGTGTTTGGAAATCAGGTAAAACCCGCCCAGCTCAGTGTCAGTATTTCACCTCTCCTGTCCCCACTGCTGCCAAGGCTTCGGTATCTTCCCCTCTGTGCTTCTGCTGCTCCCTCGGCTGTTTTCTCCCTAGTGTGAAGGTGTTGGCAGTGCTGGATCCCCGGATCCCCTCCGCAGCCCAGGCAGTGGCAGCACAAGCCAGCTACCGGGGAGACCCATTTCCAGGGTGACATCTCCCAGTGTTGGTCTAAGCACTGGCGTAGATGTGGCCCAGGCTGATTGACCCTGTGTCTCCTGGGGTTTCCCTGAGCAGAGTTAACCAACACGGTGATGGGAACACGGACCACTGGTCCGCTCCTGTGCTCCTCCTTTCAGTAGCCAGACCAACAGTGGGAGATTGGTAACCCTGGATTTTGAGCTGCAGCTGAGGTGTGGAAGGGGAGCTCAGTCTCCATGACCTCGTTGTTCCTTGGCTTGTCTGAGTCGGAGCCCTGTGTGGACACCTTTCTGCTGGGGCCTGGACTGCGACTCCCACTTCCCCAGCTTCCTCTGTTACATAGTGAGAGATCCTCAGCTGAGCTCTTGCAGTGACTGAGATCAGGCTACTACTGATGGAGTCGCTCAGAGAATCTGTTCCCTGCAGGGCAGGAAAGAGGAGGAGAGCACCTTGCTTCCTAGTGCAGCATCACCACTTTCCATTGGGGGCTAACCTAGCAAGCTGGAAACATGGGGCCCTTGGGGGAGGGGGCAGTAGGGATGCTTGTGGGTGACTCCCTTTGCTGGGTTACCCAGGAAATCTGTCACTTGATCGTATGAAAGCAAATAACTGACGTCCAGCCGTGTGCCCTTGCTAGGAGCGGTTAAAGTGTCTCACGGACATCGTGTGGCCTGTGATCGCTAGGATGACAAAGAGGCAGCTGAATGAAGCAGCAGCACAGGGTGAGCGTGATCTTCCCCTCTGAACCCAAAGGGGACTGGGACATATCACCCTATTACCACCGCGCAGTCCAGAGACCCTGGGTAACTGCTGTCCTAAGCCCCAGTCTGCAGCTGCATCTACTTCCTGATCAGCCTAGAGCTGGTAGGTTTTCCCAGCTCAATCCTTTCTGTGCTTTACTGGGAGCTTGTCCACTGCATCTTCCTGCAGTTGGGTAAGTGCTGGGGGCCAAACTTGGATTGGGAGCCTTTGCATGAAATGGTTGGATACTCTGCCCCCCTCCCTTTCCAGAAGAGGCCATGAGTGCATTTGTAATACCAAATCCCAGCAGTGAGAGTGCTGCTGGTGTTTCCCCGGGAGAGAATTCCTCTGGCTCCCTGGGGAAATGGAAGGCCCCTGGAGCATTGCTAGCCTGACAGGCATTTTCCTGGCGACGCTCCCGTGGCCCGGTCCAGCCTGTGTGCACATGCTAGGCAGGAAACAGTCTGGGGCCTGCTGCTTTCTCTGCTGCACGGGGTTCTCTTGCTCCGCGGTAAGGTGTCTGCGCTGCCCATTTGCAGGAGCTCGTGACATTTCAGGCTTGCCTGGATTGGCTCGTATAAACAGCCTCGGGGAATTGTGTGCGCTTGTGGTTCCCAAGCACTCATGGGGAATGGCCTCGTTCCACAGGGAAAGCGGTGTGTGTGCTGGATGTTGCCGTGCTGCTGGAGGCTGGCTGGACAGACATGGTCCATGAGGTCTGGATGGCCAGCGTCCCGGAGAAGGAAGTAGGTGACTCCCGGCCCAAGCATTAGTGATTGGCTCCTGTGTGCCCGCGTGGAAGTGAACGTCCCCTCTTGGTCTTTTCAGGCCCTGCGCCGCATCGTGGCCAGAGACGGCCTGAGTGAAGAGGCTGCTCGCAACAGGCTGCAGAGCCAGCTGAGCAACAGCCAGAGGGTGAAGCAGTCCCATGTTGTGCTGTGCACCCTCTGGGAGCCGGAGGCTACCCAGAAGCAGGTGAGAGCCCAGGGTCTGCCAGGCTGGGGATCCAGGAGCGTTTGCTGTCTTGCCTAGGACAGGCCAGCAGGGATGGAGGGGAGCCGTTGGGGTCCATCCCTCTGGCAGAGATGCAAGCCCTACCTGCCCTGCAGCTTCAGCCGAGGACCTAGATACCATGTGGTTAGATAGGAGTCCTGCCTGGGCTACCCTTAGGGCCTTGGCCAAGCCACTGCTGGCCGGGTTATGATCCGATCGGGTGAGAGCGTTGTTCCGCTCTAGTGGAATGGGGCTTATGGACTATCTGGTCCCTACAGCTGGCTCAGATGCGGAGCCAGAGTTCTTCCGTGTCCCTCTCCCCATGGAGGAGCTATGGCTGCTGGGTCTCTTTCCTTCCCGGGATGAGGGTCGTCTCCTTGGAAAGCAGCACATTCTGGTAGATGCCCAATTGCTGCATTAGCTCAGCGGAATCAGGTGTTAGTGAGTGGCCAGTGAGAACCCCCAAGTCCTGTCTATGCTGCAGCCCCCCCTGGCAGATCCGCCCCACGGCTGGGTTATGAGACCTAAACACAGCCTGGAAGGAGTGAAAGGCTTTGGGGCTTTGTCCGTACTGCCTGTCCCTGTGCCCAGCTCCGCCCTGGCACAGCTGCATTTGGTGCCCTTTTTTGCTTCTGAACCCTGACTTGCTGCCCCACGTTTGTTCTCGCAGGTGGAGAAGGCCTGGGCCCTCCTGCAGCAGCGCATCGGCCAAGACTAGAGTCGTGGGACCTGGTGGTTTTTCCCATCACTCCCGTCTCATCTTCATGCACAGCCAGACTGGGAATCAGAGCACTGCTGGGCCCTGCTGCCAGGGGCTGAGTGCCTGCGCTCTTGACCCCACTCTATCTCAGACCGTGTTCTAGCATCGCACATCGGCAGTCAGCCGGGCGCAGTTCAGGTCTCAGCTGGGTGGTTAAAATGGCTCGTCTGGTATCGAGGGGGAGGGGCTGGGGGCAGAGGCATCCTGCTTTACTGTTGCTAAAGGCCCTGACCAAGAGGCAGTACCCTACTGTGGGCTCAAAGGGCAGTGAGGGGCAGCTGCTCTGAGCTGGCAGCCTGGCCACAAGCCAGGAAGGCAGCAGCAGCACTTGCCTGATGTGACCGATGTCCCCTGCGCCCCCTGAGGCTGCAGTCTCCTAGGAGCCAGAGAACACTGCCACACAGCACGTCCCAGGAGCAGGCCCAGCTCCATTTGCCACCCTAAGCACCTTTGGGCTACACCGTATGGAGCGGGGAGATGAGCGCCGGCACCTCCTTGTATGATCAGCATCGCTTGGATTATCCCCCTTTCTCAGTGGATGGGCTGCGGTGGCACGGGCTGCCAGACCTGGGCGTACTCTGTACCCTGCGGGCATGTGCCAGTTAAAGGTCCGGTTTGCGCAGTCTGTCTCTGTGTGGTAATTGTTCTGCCAGGCCTGTTTCTTCTGTTCACCTCGAGCCCAAGGGCCTGTCCCCAAGCAGGCTGCATTTGTGCCGCTGGTCCAAGGTAAAGCAGCTCATCCCGCTGTAGGGGAGAATCCTGCTGGCTCGTGATGGGAGCTTCACTAGCCCTCGTGTCACTCCATGGAGCACAGGCTCCTGCAGCCACAGGTGCTGAGCACTGGGCCAGAGGTCTGTTGAACGAGGGGGACCCAGGAGGGCTTTTCCCCATTCTCTGAGCACTGCCAGTGCCAGCCTCGTGTTTTCAGAGCCTGAACCGAAGTTAGCTTAAGGCTGTTCATAGGGATGATACAAAGCCCCCGTGCAGAGCTCTTGTGCAGCAGGGAAATGGATCCAAATTGCACAACACTCGTGCAGCAAAGCAGCCGTGCCCCTCCGCTCCTCCCTGGATCCTGGGTGCAGTGAGGAAGGGGTGATGTAGATGCCCCTCGGGTGTGCTGCTGCCATCACCAGTCCTTGCAGCAGGAGCTTTGCCGATGGACTGGAGTCTGCAGAGGCTGAGTTCGTGTTCAGTTTCATGCCCAGCATGTACTGGCTGCTCTCTCTCAGCCCTGGACATGGCTTAGATGCTCGGCTTGGCCCTGTGAGGGGTGAGTCTGGTGCTCTAACCAGCCAGCTCTGAATCCTTCATTAGCCTCCCAGGACCTGCCCTTCTGTGCCTAGCAGTAGAGTGCTGATTACACCCGCCTGTCCCAACAGACAGCACCAGAGCAGCGTGCAGGATCCGGCCCCGGCTGCGCTCTGGCTATCAGTAACCCAGGCGCTGAAATAACTTTTAAAAAATAGACCTAGCAGTTGTGCCAGGTGGCCAGCAGGGGGAGCTGCTCTCATTCAACCGGCTGTCACCACTGCCCTGGGCAGAGGGACCTGGATTCCATGCCACTTGTGCGGATGGTGATGATTTGAGATTCATTTTACTCCCACTAGCACCTCTAGTGCAAGGCCCGTGTTCATAGGTTCAGCGGGTGATGCATGTTTATGGGCACGGGAAGGCAAAGCTGAAGGCAGAATAAGATCTTGGATGGACGGAGAGGTCTCCTGGGTGGATCAAAAAGACCATTCAGCCACCAAGAGGGTAGCAGCGGATCAGTGGGTGCAGATAACAAAGATGCCCCGTAAGAAGCAGCACCTCTAATCTCCCCTTGTATGTTCTTTGGTATGGGGGCAACATTCCAACTCCCAGGCAGAATCCAGAAGAGCTGTCCACCCTCCCCGTTCCTCTGGCCAAAGAGCAATGGAGGGAAGCAGTGCCCCCACTCCCTTCAGAGGCTGGGGGTTTGTCTACATGGGAAGGGAAGTTATACTGGTTTAAGCCAAGGTGTGAATTTAAACTGATCATAGAACTGGAAGGGACTTCGAGAGGTCGTCTAGTCCAGTCCCCTGCTCTGAAGGCAGGACTAAGTATTATCTAGACCATCCCTGAGAGGTGTTTGTCCAACCTGCTCTTAAAAATCCCCAATGATGGAGATTCCACAACCGCCCTAAGCAATTTATCCCAGTGTTTAACCACCCTGACTGAAGTTTTTCCTAATGTCCAACCTAAACTGCCCTTGCTGCAATTTAAGCCCATTGCTTCTTGTCCTGTCCTCAGAGGGTAAGAACAATTCTTCTCCCTCCTCCTTGTAACAACCTTTTATGTACTTGAAAACTGTTATCATGTCCCCTCTGTCTTCTCTTCTCCAGACTCAACAAACCCAGTTTTTTCAATCTTCCCTCATAGGTCATGTTTTCTATGTCGAGCACCCACGGAATAGGGGGGAAGTCGGCGCCTGTGCTTGCAACCCCTCCCAGCTTGGTATCGATAGTTGTAACAGTATAGTAACACCACGCCCCATCCTTGTGGCCACTGAAATTCAGTGTACCAGTGGCTTTTTTCAGCGTTGCTTATGACGTTTAGGAAGGGTTTTAAGCTAACCTGAAAAGGCCACTTGGATAGTGGACTCTGAGGGCTTGGCTACACTGGCGCTTTACAGCGCTGCAACTTTCTCGCTCAGGGGGGTGAAAAAACACCCCCCTGAGCGCAGCAAGTTACAGCGCTGTAAAGTGCCAGTGTAAACAGTGCCCCAGCGCTGGGAGCTGATCCCCTCGGGGAGGTGGAGCACCTGCAGCGCTGGGAGCTGATCCCCTCGGGGAGGTGGAGAACCCGCAGCGCCGGGAGCTGATCCCCTCGGGGAGGTGGAGAACCCGCAGCGCCGGGAGCTGATCCCCTCGGGGAGGTGGAGAACCCGCAGCGCCGGGAGCTGATCCCCTCGGGGAGGTGGAGAACCCGCAGCGCCGGGAGCTGATCCCCTCGGGGAGGTGGAGAACCCGCAGCGCCGGGAGCTGATCCCCTCGGGGAGGTGGAGCACCCGCAGCGCCGGGAGCTGATCCCCTCGGGGAGGTGGAGAACCCGCAGCGCCGGGAGCTGATCCCCTCGGGGAGGTGGAGAACCCGCAGCGCCGGGAGCTGATCCCCTCGGGGAGGTGGAGAACCCGCAGCGCCGGGAGCTGATCCCCTCGGGGAGGTGGAGAACCCGCAGCGCCGGGAGCTGATCCCCTCGGGGAGGTGGAGAACCCGCAGCGCTGGGAGCTGATCCCCTCGGGGAGGTGGAGAACCCGCGGCGCTGGGAGCTGATCCCCTCGGGGAGGTGGAGAACCTGCAGCGCTGGGAGCTGATCCCCTCGGGGAGGTGGAGAACCTGCAGCGCTGGGAGCTGATCCCCTCGGGGAGGTGGAGCACCTGCAGCGCTGGGAGAGCTCTCGCAGCGCTGGCGCCTGACCACACTCGCACTTCAAAGCGCTCCCGCGGCAGCGCTTTGAAGTTTCGAGCGTAGCCACGGTCTCAGGGTCCATGTGGGGTTATCCTGGAACAACGGTTGGTTTAGCTACCGGTCAAACTTTCCCATGTAGACAAACCCTGACTGCTCCTTACTGGGCGGGAGCAGGGCTTGCACTTCACTCTCTTTTCAGCCCTACAGTAGATCAGGGTGTTTCCCCTTCAGCAAACCTATTGCACTCTTCCCCCCAAGCTGTGGTCTGGTCACAGAAGCTTCATCTCTGAGGACAGGGTGGGTCCATCACCAAGGATCAATGAAGGAAAGGTCCCACCCTACTGTCCCTGAGCTCTTGGTGATTTACAAGACACACCCAGCAGGGAAGCAGAGCTGAGAGATACTGAGCTGCAGCCCATCCCAGAAACCAGGCCCAGCTGGGGCCTGTCCCTTCTGCCTCCAACCAAGGAGAACATTGATTCCCTGATGCTGGCTGCAGAGCGGCAGCACTGGCGGGTTTCAGACCGTCTCCCCGTGCTGCTCCCACGCTTCCCGCCAGAGATTCCAGCCCTTGGAGCTGGTGGAAACGCCTCATGAAAACCTCAGCTAGAATGTCACTTTCAGACTGCAGTGAGCGGACACTTTCCTTCCCTAGGCCCGAGTCTGCTGCAGGTATGTCCCACCGAGGGAGAAGTCAGGGACACATGCAGGAACTGAGAACACTTTTTAGCTGAGGGAAAGAGGAAATTAAATTCCAGACTGAGAGGGCGTCAGAGTAGCTGGGCCAGGAGGTCTGGATATGCTCTTTGTCCGCAATCCCGCTCCCTTGGGCTGGCCAACATACTTGGAGTGTGAGTCATCTGCAACGGAAGCCAGGTTGTAAAGTGTCTGTTACACAACCAGCCCTTGCTCAGGCTCAGGATTGAGCAGGGGAAAACCAGCCCCGCGCCTGTAGATCAGGTTGGAGTTTTGCCTAGAACAGGGGTTCTCAAACTGGGGGTCGGGACCCCTCGGGGTCACGAGGTCATTGCATGGGGGGTCGTGAGCTGTCAGCCTCCACCCCAAACCCCCCTTGCCTCCAGCATTTATAATGGTGTTAAATATGTAAAAAAGTGTTTGATTTATTAGGGGGGTCGCACTCAGAGGCTTGCGATGTGAAAGGGGGTCACCACACCTCTAGGTTCCAGGGCTGCAAAGCCAGCAATTGTCTGTCTCGTGCCCTGGGGCTGGAGGGGGGAATGTGCCCCAGGTCCAGTCTCGCTGGAGCCCTAAACGGGCCCTGGTGTTTGCAGGCAGCTTCCTCTCTAATTCGCCCCCTGTCGTCACACACCCACCCCCACCCCCACTCAGCGACCACCGAACTCAGCTCCATCTCAGGCCCAGGGCTGTGTCCAGACAGCCCCGGGAACAGGGAGACGTGTCCCCGCTCCTTGCCCCAGTGAGCCCATAACCTGCCCCCCATACACCCATCCTGGGACCTGCCCCCCCCCCAGCTTCCCTGGGCCCCAGACCCCCCCCCCAC
>QXTE01000039.1:11408989-11476148 GCA_003942145.1 Platysternon megacephalum
TCCTGGGACCTGCCCCCACCCTCCTCCCCCACAGAGCTGCCCAGGGCCCCCCCTTGGCCCGTCTCCGGGCGGTCCCCGCCGCGGCCCCGCCCCCTGGGAGTTTCCCCACATGTCACTGGAGCACGTGGCGGACCCACCCCCGCGGGGGCCGGTACCGGGGCCAGGGCCGGGGCGGCGCAGACAGACGGAGCCGAGAGCCATGGCCGGGAGCAGCAGCAGCCGGGGAGCCGCGGTCCTGCGGGCGCTGCGGGGAGCTGGGGGCCGCCCGCGCCCCGGGGACGGGACTCGGTAAGGGCCGGGGGAGCGGGGCCGCGATGCTGCCGGGCCGGGATCCCGGTTCCACCAGCCGGGCTGCTCGGAGCCGCCGCCGGGTCCCGGGGATGGGGCGGCCCCTGCCCGTCCCCTGGTGTCCTGCCCCGCGGAGGCGCCAGAAGAGCCCCAGTCCTGCGCTGGGGGCCCGGGGCTGGGGGGCTGACCCAGGGGGGCTGAGCCCAGCCGGACCCCCCGGGGGGCTGAGCCCCGGGGGCTGAGCCCAGCCGCTCCCCCAGGGGGGCTGAGCCCAGCCGGCCCCCCAGGGGGGCTGAGTCCCGGGGGCTGAGCCCAGCCGGACCCCCGGGGGGGCTGAGCCCAGCCGGCCCCCAGGGGGGCTGAGCCCCGGGGGCTGAGCCCAGCCGGACCCCCAGGGGGGCTGAGTCCCGGGGGCTGAGCCCAGCCGGACCCCAGGGGGCTGAGCTGTCCGGGGGGGTTTCCACGCCGAAGGGGCCGCGCTGCCCCCGGGCTGCGCCCTGACGTTCACCCCCCGTAACCGGCTTTCTGTGTTTCAGGCATTTAAGTTCCTGTGGGATCCTGGCCACGCCGCAGGCCCCCAAGCGGCCTCCCGCCGCCCCGGCGTGGGTGCTGCAGCCCCCGGCACGGACCTTCCTGAACCTGGCAGCCCCTGGGCTGGGCGGCAGGCGGATCGAGTACTCGGAAGCGCGAGTGTTGGGGTGAGTGGAGCCCAGAGTCGCTCCCGTCGGGCAGGTCTGAGCCCCCCAGCGGCTCCGAGGGGGGCTCGGCCGCGGGGATCTGGCCAAGGGGCCGGGAGCGGGAGTTGTCTCCGGTGGGCAGAGGGCAGTGGCAGGGGCCTGTTGCCCAGGGAAGGGGGGAGGGTGCAGGTCAGTGGCTGACCCCCCTCGCCAGGTGCTGCCTGTCTCACGGCACCTGCCCGGCACCTGCTCACAGGCGGCTTGTCTCCCCTCTCTGCCAGCTACTCCATGGAGCAGATGTACAACGTGGTGGCCAACGTGGAGAGCTACCAGCTCTTTGTGCCGTGGTGCAAGAGCTCCAGGGTCCTGTCCTGCCGCAAAGGGCTGACGCGGGCCGAGCTGGAGGTCGGCTTCGCGCCCCTGGTGGAGCGCTACGTCTCTGAAATCTCCCTGACTCCCCAGCACCAGATCCGGGTAAGGGGCCACCAGGGAGCCGGGGTCTCACTAGGGGCCTGTGGGGAGCTGTGCTGAGCACTCTCAACTCGCTGCAGGTGCTCGACACTTCTGATCATTGGCCCAGGGCACGTCAAGCACCTAACTTCAGAGGCTGGTCTGGGGAGAGGTTCCTGTGGTTCCCAGGCCTCATGTGCTTGTGGCTGTGACCCCGGCTGCCCCATTCTCGAAAAGCTTCTGTGTGTGAGATGCAGCCCCCCACATCCCCACCCCTAATGCTGAGGCAGCAACTGGGCTCCAAGGAGCCAGACAAAACCGGGGTTGTATCTGGTGCTGAGCTGTGTGGGTCCAGTTCCAGGCAGATCGGGGCTCGCGTGTTACCACACAGCCTGTGTAACCTGGTTCCGCATTCACAGACTCTGTGAACTCATGTGTGAACAAAGAGCCTGGTTCTTACTGGCTCCAGCAGCCCTGGCTTGGTGTCCCTGGCTCCTGGGCACTCCTGGGTGTGGGTGGATTGAAATCAGCTGAGAGCCTTGTCGGATGAAACTGACGCGAGCCACCTTTCCTCCTGCAGGTTGTATGCAACGACAGCCGGATCTTCAGCCACCTGGAGACGCTGTGGCGATTTAGCCCAGGGCTGCCGGGGCAGCCGGACACCTGCACGTTAGACTTCTATGTGAGTATTCCCGCCTGTGCCAATCCCCGAGGCAGGCTGGGCCTGTGCCAATCCCCGAGGCAGGCTGGGCCCTGCACAGAGCGTTCCTTCTTTCGGGGGGGGTCACCGTGTGTGGTTAGTGGATGCTTTAGACAGGCCACCCTAGTGACGCTGCAGCCTGCAGTTCTGGCAAGCTGCCCCTCTGCACGTGCAGCCACTGGCTGGGCAAAGCATGGCAACTCCTGCGCTGGTTCTCAGCGGTACGGTTAATTGCCTGGCCAGAGATCCCAGGGCAGCCCCCTGTTAAGATCTGTGTTTCCTTGCCAGGTCTCCTTTGAGTTCAAGTCCATCCTGCATTCCCACTTGGCCAACTTGTTCTTCGATGAGGTGGTGAAGCAGATGGTGACGGCCTTTGAGAGGTGGGCGGAGAAGATGTACGGCCCGCAGACGGACGTGCATCCCCAGAAGTGTTTGCAGGCGGCCCGCTGCATGTGATGATGCCTCAGGACCAGCATCTCCTGCCGCAATGGGACACCCCTCTGAGCTCAGCGGAAGACTCTGTCTTCGTTTCATTCTGTCCAGATTTTTGGCTGGACGCCACCCAGATCTCTTGCTCTATTTATGTCTATTTAACCCACACACCCTGGAGATAAATTATTTTTTTAATCCTTTTTTGTTTCTATTTAATGTTGGTGCCACAAAGACCAAAAGTCCATTGTCCTGATTTATGTGTCTGTTGCGATATCTAATGTTAGTAGACTCTGTCCTGTTCTGTTTTTAATGTGACCTCAATAAAATTTGGAATGAAGTCTTGTTGTTCTGAACATTTTTTCACCCACCAGCCTCACTTCCGCCGTGGGGCCTTTATCGCTTCTCAGCAGCCTCCTTCCCCGGCTTCTGGGAAGTTAAGTAACCGTGATGTACCCGTGATGTCAGTGTAGTGAGCTTAGCAAAGCAAACAGGAAATGGAAACTGCCATGGGAACAGGGAGGGGCTGCGGAATCCAGTGTCATCCCAGCTTCCTGTCCGGTCGCGGGGGAGGTGGGTATAGAACAGCTTGGAGGGCGCTTGTGTTCTGGCCCTGGCACCATCCAGCAGTGGAACAGTTAAATCCACCCCCACCCCCCGTGGGGATCTGGCCCTGTAACCTGTACCCCAGGGCAGGCCCTGCTAGATGCGCTGCTCTGGGGGAACCCGGGCTCTGCCCCTGTGCTGCTCACCCGCGGGGGGTTGTGTCCCAAATGGCTGCAGCCTGGGCAAGAGAGTGCTGGGGCAGCTGTCCTGACTGACTGACTCGTGCGCCCCTTGCTGGTGTCTCTGCCTCCCAGCGTGTTAGTGTCCAGGCGAATGGCCTGTCCCCCCGTCTCTCCCTGGCCAGGCCCACTGGAGGCGCCGCTGATCGCAGGGGCCCCGTGCTGGTACTGGGGCAGTGTGGCTGCAGTGCCCAGTGGGATGGGGTTGAGTCTCAGGGGCAGATTCTCAGATTGATTAAGCTCCATTCCCTCCATGGGGCTGCACCTGCCACTTGCTAATTGGGTTTCTGTGCAGGTGATCCCAGCAGCATGCTGGCAGGTCTGCAATCCAATCACTGGGCCCAGGGCCCTGCTGACAACCTGCCCCTGGGCTTGGGGCTCGGGCTCAGGTTTCAGGGGTCTTGTCTGGGCCAGGGCTGGCTCTTCCCACAGGAAGGTGGGATCTGAGCGGCTGCCCCCTCCTGCTTCACAGAGCTGAGTCCCGTTAGTGCTGCAGCCCAGCTGGGAGCCACCTGCTCCTTCCTTCCCTATTAGCAGCCAGGACCCCCATGTGGGCAGAAGCGAACCGGACCCGCAACAAAGGAACCAATTTCAGGCTCGTGAGCTCCAGCCCATGGACAAGCACCAGGCAGCTCAGCTGGGGTGCAGGGGTCACTGCAGCTGGTTCACAGCTCCCTGCTGTGCTCTCTGGCCTCCCTCACAGAGCTGCACTGGGGGCTGGCCCGGCAGCTGCCCAAACCATGCTAAGGGGGAGGAGCGGGCTGGGGACCCCCCACCGCCTTGTGCTGCAGGGAGATCCAGGCAAGTGACCGAAGGAGCCTGGGGGGAGCAGCCCCCCTCCCCCCAGTTGCTGCGCGGGGGAACCTAGGGTCAGGGGGAAAGCACAGAATGTTTTCTCTCTGCGCAGTGAGGTGTGTGGCCTTTGCAGGCAGGGGGAGGGAAGGTCGCCGATTCCTGGTGCTCTCCCCCCATCTGCGTCACAGCCGTGCTCACAAACAGCCCCACCACGCTGTGCTGGAACGGCCCAGCTAGAGAGACGCTGGGTCAGGGCCAGGGGCTGCGTGGCCCAGGAAAGTTCCTCGTGGGCCCCACAGATCCCGCCACTGGGGTGCTGAGGGGGAGGCTGCCTCGAAATACCTGACGCCAGGCAGGCCCCTCTGGTGGGAGGCTCTGAGCGGGGAGGGGGCAGGACACACACACTCTCTGCAGGTGAGGCTCTGTGAGCGGCTGGGGTCCGAGTAGGTGGCTCCAGGGGTCCCTCCTGGACGTCGCTAGTATCCACTGTAGAAACCCCCGTTAGCCCTGCCTGGGCCCGGAGCCTTGGTTGGATTTTTCATCATGAAGCAAACGTCTGTTGCAGACGAGCCAATGGTGGGAGCCGCTGGCCTTTGGGGGGTGTCTAGAGAAGGGTCTGTGTGTACAGCACCTAGCACAAGCAGGGCCTGGTCAGTGACCGGGGGGGGGGCTCTGGGCGCTGTCCCTGGACAGAGAATAGCCCCTCGTAACGGGTCAGTGGGGCCCAGGGGGTTCCAGGGCTACGGCTTTTGCAGCCCCCAGGGGAAGCGAGGGCTGGTGCTGTCCGCCCGTCACAGCCCAGCCGTGTCTCACGGTGCAGCCCCAGCAGGACCATGGCCGGAGTGATGCAAAGGGCCTTTGCACCTGCGCCCTCTGGTTCCACTGGGGCTGCAGCCAACGGAGGGCAGGTGGCACGTCAGCATGGACTTTGCGCTGGACCCGCAGCAGCGTCAGGAGGGACACACCGGGAACAGGAGGTGGCTGTTATCTCAGGGCTGGTTACGCCAGCAGCACCTGGCGTAAGCGGGAGAACATGACGCGCTGTCGGGACGCAGGGAGAGGAGCCAGGAGGTGCCCCTGGGGAACTGTCTCCTCTCGGTGGCACTCACAGGCATCTGAGCTGGGGGGCTGCAGTGCGCCGGGGGCTGCAGGCAGGAAGTGCGCTGAGGTTGGGCCCAGGGGCTCAGGGCTAGGCCATGGGGGTCCCAAAGCCAGGAGCAGGTGCAGCCTCCCCCTACTCCAGGCAGTGGCTGGCAGGGCTGTGCCCTGAGCTCTTGGCCACAGGGTCTGCAGCGGGTGGGGGTGGGGGGTGGCGATGGGGCCCCATGTGTGCTGGGGGTCCCTGGTTTACTAGCCCAGTTTCTGGTTCTGTCCAGGGGGCTCCTTGGTGGAGGCTGCCCTCCGCGCTGGCTTGGCAGCGGGATGGGAGGGGACCTGCCTGCCCCTTTGGCAGAGACTCCCACTGATGCAATGGGAGGGAGGCGGGTTCTCCGGCCCCTTCTGACTGAATCAACATTGCCTGTGCCCCAGTGCCCTGGGGGTGTGCGTCCCGCTGCCCAATCGCAGCTCACGATCTCTGTGCGGGGGCGGGTGGGGGGGGGGGCGACACCGAGGGGGCTCTGCACAGGCTTTGCTGAACACCTGGGGTGGGGGGAGCCAGGGAGCCGGCAAAGGCAGCCAGTGCCCTCTCCTGCTGTAGGGCGCCAGCTGGTCACCCCGGATGCAGAATTGCCCAAGTGGCCAGGTACATGATGGGGTGTCGGCTGCTGCTGGAGGCAGGCTACCAGACTGCTGGGGAGAAGGGTGGCCTGGTCTCTAGGGGTGACGGGTGTCAGCAGCCCTGGGCATCGATTCCTGGCTCTGACACAGCGCCCCTCCACGACCTGGGGCAAGTCACCTAATCCACCCTGCGCCCCAGGTGCTGCCTGTCCCCACATGGTGAGGAGAGGGTAAATCCCACTGCTGCTGTGGCTGGGGACCAGCTAAGCGCCTTGCTAGAAGGACTGAGCCCCTTTGCAGGAAGGCCCAGGCTGAGCTGCCTCCCAGGGGAGGAATCGCCGTCATTTCCCAGGGGGGCTGAGGCCTGGCTGGGAGCAGGGAGCAGCTGGTGGCGGGTGAGGCCTGTGGCCCGAGGGCAGCGTGAGAGACGAGCCCAGGGGCCCTGACAGAACCTCCCCGAGTGCCGCGCTCAGTCACACGTGGCACCGCTGGCTCCGTGGCCTGCGCCAGCCTGGGGGCCTGGCCGTGCTCCCAGGCAGGGGCTGAGCTCAGGGCCTCGCCTACGCTAGGGCTTAAGGTGACGTTTGCATGTTACTTCCATGTGCTCACAGCATGTGCCGAGGCCAGGCCAGCTCCGTCTCAGGGCTGTGGAGTGCTCATGGCCTGGAGGCGAGTGCCCTGCAGTGCCACATGGGACACCCCTTCCCAGCCCAGCCCGCTCCCCTCTCTGCTGCGCTCCCCTGGGAGAGTGCCCCCCCTCCCCACCCCCGCCATGTCTCTGGCTCCCGCGCTGCGGGGCTCTGTCCGGCCCAGGCGCTCAGTCTCAGCCAGAGCTGGCTCGTCCTGCTGGTGCTGGGAGTGAGGCAGTACCGGCAGTGAAGCCCCCGTGGTATCAGCTCATTTCCCCCTAGGCGGAAGCAGGAGCCCAGGCTGCCGGGTCTCCAGAGAGGCCAGCGCAGCCAGCGGGCGGGTGCTGACGGCGGCAGAGGCTTAGAGCCCAGGTCAAACACGGAGCCTGCCCAGCGAGCGGTGCCCAGAGCAGGGCCCCATTGCAGTGGCCAGGCAGGAATGCGCCAAGGGGCAGCACCAGCCACTTCCGTGGGGCTCTGAGGCAGCCTGCTGCAGTCCCCACTGGGCACCTTCCCCCCACCCTGTCACCCCGGGAGGCTCAAAGCCCCATCTCTGGTGGGCGCCGCTGCCCAGCCCCGGTGGGGATGCGCATCCCAGCAGGGCAGGACATTTCCCCATGCGGTTGGAAACCCTTCAGCTGCCTGCCCCCAGAATCCCAGCCCCATGCTCTGCTCCAGGGGCTGGGGCCTCACAGCCTTGGCTGCAGGGGGCTCCGGAATTGTCCCAGGCGGGGGCAGTTCTCAGCCAAGGCAGGAGGCCCCCTTGCCAGAGTCCCATGGGGCTGGGTAGCTCTGGGCCACAGCAAGGAACAGGTAGGAGGCAGGGCGGGGGCTCCCATTAGGCGACCTAGGCGGTCGCCTAGGGTGCTGCTATTTTGGGGGCGCCTGCGCCCCCGCCGCCCGTAGAAATTTGGGGGCGGGACCTTCCACTGCCGCTGTTGGGGGCGGGATTTCGGGGGCGGGACCTTCCGCCGCCTAGGGCGACCCCTCGTGTACCCTGTGACCCCCCCCCCCGAGGCTCCAGGGCATGCGCTTGGCAGAGTGGCCGGGGGCCTGCCCCTCGCCTATGGCACTGGCTGCTTGGACCAAGCCCTTCATGGCAGCCAGGCATCGAAATCAGTGCCCAGAGATCCAGGAGCGAGCCCCTCCCACCAGTGTGCAAAGGGCCCAGCCGTGCTCTGGAGTGGCAGGGAGCCCACGGGGCCCAGAAATGACCATGGTTCCTGTGCCATTTCAATGAGCCGTGGCTGAGGGGCACCGCCCCTGCCCGCCTCCCACCCCAGCCCTGAGGCAGGTCGCTGAGGGGGGCGGGGGGACACAGGTGCCTGCACCATCTCCCAGCGCCTCCAGCTGGCCCCACTTGGGCCGGTATCATGTCGAGCAGGAAGCAGCTTCCTTTTCTGGTCTGGAGGCATCAGCTTCGTCAGAGGAAATGCCCCACAAAGACGCCAGCTGGCAAATGCTGCTCTGGACGTAGCACAGTGAACTGAACTCAACCTGCCCACACCCCTCGTGTACCCTGTGACCCCCCCCCCCGAGACCCCACTTCCTGTGCTGGACCCTGTGACATCCCCCCAGGGACCCTGCTTCCTGTGCTGGCCCCCATCCCCCAGGTGACTCTGCTTCCTGCCTGATACTGCCCCCGTGATCCCCACTTCCTGAGGCCAGGGATTTTGCAGGGTTGTCCCCAGTGAACTTTAGATTCTCTGGCTCCTCTGGATGCAGACCCTGGGGATTTTCTACAGGCCCAGACCAGGGACTATCCTGCCCCTGCCAATAACCAGCCCTGGGGCTCAGAGCTCTCCTGGCCAAGTCTGGCTCCTGCCAACTGCACAGTGTGGCGGACTCTTAGTTTCATCAGGAGCCTCATATCAAAGCCTCAGCTCCTGGAGTCCTGTGATTACAGGCGACTCTCAGCTTCCATGTAAACCAATACATGCCTAGCACTCCTGGTTGGGAAGACAAGTAGGAAACATGACCCTAAGGGTCAAAGCCAGGAGGCACAGAAAAGAAAAAAAACGGAAACCCTCAATGGTTGATTGTGTGTAACATGAAAATCTCATGATCTGAGGGGCTGGAAGGGGTGGGTCTGAGCCGATGGGGCTCCCAGGCTCAGCACAGGGAGCGACGTCACTTAGGCTCATGGGCCTGTGTGTGTGTGAATCACCTGCAGTCATAGGCACAGGGCAGGGAGCTGAGTCAACGGAGGTCACAGGTCCAGGCCTGGGATGGGAGAACCCTTGAGGGGGTGGGGAGGGTAGGCCCACAGTAGAGATTGGGAGGCATGCGGGTGGGCCAGCAAAGGGAGGGGATGTTACCTGGGGGTCAAGGAGACAGGCCAAGGAAAGGGAATGGGGGTCATATGAGGTCACAGACCCAGCCCTAGGGCTGGGATGGGTTAATCTGTGGCCACTGGGCAGGGAATGGGGTTATCTGAGGTCACTGAAGAAGTAATGGGGTCGTCTGAGGTCACTGGACAGGTAATGGGGTCATTTGAGGTCACAGGTCCAGTCCTAGTGCTTGGAATGGGGTCATCTGGGGTCACAGGCCGAGACCCAGGAGAGCAATTGGGGTCATCTGAAGTCAGTGAACAAGTAATGGGGTCATTTGAGGTCACTGGAGAAGTAATGGGGTCACCTGAGGTCAAGCCCCAGACCCAGGGGAGCAAATGGGGTCATCTGGGGTCACTGGAGAAGTAATGGGGTTATCTGAGGTCACAGACACAGACACAGGGGAGCAAATGGGGTCATCTGGGGGTCACTGGACAGGTAATGGGGTCACCTGAGGTCAAGCCCCAGACCCAGGGGAGTGAATGGGGTCAGCTGGGGTCAGTAATGGGGTCACCTGAGGTCACAGGCCCAGACGAGTGAATGGGGTCAGCTGGGGTCAGTGATGGGGTCACCTGAGGTCACAGGCCCAGACCNGGGTCAGCTGGGGTCAGTAACGGGGTCACCTGAGGTCACAGGCCCAGACCCAGGGGAGCAGCTGGGGTCAGTAACGGGGTCACCTGCGGTCACAGGCCCAGCTCCCCCGGGGGTTCCTGGCCTTTGCCCCCCCCAGTGTGTCCCGGTTCGCAGCCTGACACTTTGCGTCTCCCGCTGCAGGAGCCTCAGTGTCACGGCGCCCCCTCGTGGCTCAGGCGGGCCAGGGCCCGGGACACACTTCGGCTCCCATCAGTCCCCGCGGTGGAACTACAACTCCCATCAATCCCCGCGGTGACACGGCATCTCCCAGCAGTCCCCGCGGCAGGCGTCTCCCGGAAGCTCCTTTTACTGCAATGGTCGGGCGCTATGATTGGCTGATGCGGGGAGGTCACATGACCCGAGCCCGCGGGAAGATGGCGGAGCAGGCGGGCGCCTCGCCCGAGGACCCCTGCGGGAAGGTGAGTCCCAGGAGCGGGACGGCGGCCGGCGCGGGACACACCGCAGGGCCCTTCTCCCCGGGAGAGGCGACACCCGCCTCTGGTACCCGCCGGGCTCCGCCCCCCAGGCCCGGAGCCGGTCACAGCGGGAGCAGGGGCCTGGTGGGAGGGTGGGTCGGGGCTGGGGGAGCCCAAGGGATGGGGTCATGTCAGGACTGGGGTCAGGGGTTATGTCAGGACTGGGGTCACATCAGGGATGAGGCCAGGGGTCAGGTCAGGTGTCCAAGGCAGGTGCCAGGTCAGGTGTCCAAGGCAGGTGCCCAGCTCTGTGCCAGAGGCGGCAGATTTCTGAGGGGATGGGACTGGACGCAAAGCCACTGGCTGGTGGCTCTCCTGGGGCATCTTGCCTTTTACCGCATGAAGAGAATCCGATACCACTGCTGCCTTATTCTCTGCCCATCGCCCCCAGACCTTGGGAAGGGACAGAAACCCTCCTGCATTGGACACAAGCCAACTCTGGGCAGCTGGGAGTAGGGAGGAATCATCCAATACGGGTGGATTATTCCACAATTCTACATTTCTGTCACTGCAAAATCTTGACTGTCTTGGGAAAACTTCTCTCAAGTAGGTCCAAGGAGTTCAATACACTTAGTCCCTTTGCAAAATCCCACTAGACATCTAAACACCTTTACAAATCTGGCCCTAAGGCCCACATCCTCAAATCAATGGAAGTTCGCGTGACCCAGGATTTAGGTTCTTAGGCACTTTTCGGTATGCCACTAAGTGCCTATCTGCTTCTTTAGGCAGCTAAATACCTTTACCAATCTGATCCTTGGTTCCTTGGGGGAGGCCTTACATAACTGCTGCCAATGGAGGGACACTAACCAAGCAGAGGACTTGACTGTTGAATGCACTTAGGTTTCCTGCTTGGCATATCCAGGGAACAGTGTATCTTGAGAGTCATACCCAGAGGCTGAGCTTTAACTTTCTATGAATGTTTTGTCCTCCTGGAGCAGAGCTACCTGGTCATTTGTCTTTTCTTGTATTCGGTCTTAACATTCAGATAAATATAACAACGTAAAAGGGGGAGGAAGTGTTGACTATGTGTCCATAAGTGCCCAAAGTCTGTGCAGGAACCAGGGTCAGATTTTCACAATTGCTCAACACCCAGCTTCTCCTGTTGTCCTCAATGTGCATATGCTTTTGAAAATCTGACCATTTATTCCTAGAATAAAGTGTAGTAAAACTGTAACCAGATCAATCCTGCAGTCACAGCCTTGTTAAACTGAAGAACAAACCAGTGTTTCCGCCTGCAAGGGAATTGGGCAGCATTGTTTTTCTGGAAAGCGGATGTGTTGTGTGGGGGCTCATGGGACCACCCACATTGTTCCCACTTGCTGTCACGTGTTGGCACAATCGTTTATTGCGCAAAAAAGCAAATGCACTAAAGAGGAAACTGCCTCACTCACGGGTTGGTTTCTTTTTCTCTCTTCTCTTCCCGTTTTCTCACGCTGTAATTCGCTCATCCTACAATGCACCAGGTGGATTCTGCATACAGTGACAGTGGACTGGAACCCTGTGAGTAGCTTTGTGTCCTCTTCTCCCAAACTCTGTCAGGTCACAGCTGACTAAATGGGCCAGGGAGCCCTGGTCACTTTTGTCCTTTGCTCTAGCTTATGCTGTTAGAAGAGGGATAATCTGGGCAAATTTGGCCCAAATCCAGTCTCGTCTCTAATCGGACCCTTTGGCCTTTTAAAGCAAGACTAACATCTCCTCATCGGAAAAGCAGCACAGTCGCGATCATCAATGTATTCTTTGCTCCTTTAATGAGAGGCTCTTGGAGCACTTCGCAGAATGTATTTTCCCCATTTTACAGACAGGGAAACGGGTGCAAAGGATATTAGAGTTACATTGCTGTGCTTTAGTTGGCTTTCACGTCTGGTCCCAATGGCTTTTCAGCATTCATCGTACCTATCTGCACACTGACTGGGACTGCAACAGCTGCTAATCCCTGGAGCTGGTTGCCCTATGACTTGCCTCGCAGAGTTGATCCCTTCTCTGTCCCAGTTTGCAGTGTCTCTGGGGGTTAGTGACACTTACTCACTGCCTCCTGCATGACTTAGGGAAATACGGTGTGGTATTTTCTCTTTCAGCGTTCTTTGTGGAAAGCACTAGGAAAGGAAGCATAGTATCCCGAGCTAACAGCATTGGTTCCACCAGTGCCTCCTCAGTCCCCAATACAGGTATGGTCCCTTCTCTATGTTCCACCAGCTTCTCCAGCACTTCAGTTAATAGGGGATTTTCCCACTCTCTCACTCATATTCCTGTTCAGTCTCATTCTCCTTAGGTAGCTGTTCTGTAAGAGACTGTGATTGCAAGAGCTTCCTCTGCCAGCTAGAGCATAAGTCTTGCCCTTGGGTAGGGAGGATGGTATCTTGGCTTCCTGCAGGGCAGTTTGATGGGACTCTCCTGGTAATGGAGAACAGAGGAGAGCTGGAGCAAAGTGCTGAAGAAACTTCTTGGCTGAGGTTTTTGAGTGGTGATGGATGCCCACTCAGACACCTTAAAGGTGCCTGATTCCAGGAAGTGCTGAAAAGTTGGCCCCTCTGCGGAAGGGATCTCAGCTTAGACACCCAGTCCCTCTTGAAATCCGGAATGCAGCAGAGCCCTTCTAGTGAGAATCCTGTCTAGACAAGCCAGGGCCCAACCCCAGGGGCCTGCGGGAGAAGCAGGTGGCCCAGTTGGCACCTAGTATCTTTGTTATTGGCCTTCGCTATAATGAATTTCCCCAGCTGCTCATTCATGCTGTGGGCTGTTGTCAGCAGAGATGCCCTTGGACAGGTGGATCTTTACTGTGTTTTGGCCCCATCCTTTTGAAAGAGCTGTTTGGAGCTAGTCCATCCAATCGGTAGCTACGTGGTGTCCCTGGGAGGTGTTCTCAGGCACAGGTGTCTAAATGATCCCCAGTCCAGACACTGTGTGGGTTCTGTGTTGCCTCAGTAACTGGAAGTATCTGTTTTTGTCTCTGCTTCCTGGACTCTGGGAGCTGCCATGTGCCCCCAGAGCTGACGGTGACCATTCTTCCGCTGCAGATGATGAAGACAGCGATTATCACCAGGAAACCTACAAAGAGTCATACAAGGACCGGCGCAGACGCGCCCACACCCAGGCCGAGCAGAAGAGACGAGATGCCATCAAGGTAACCTCAGAGCAGCTAGCAGGCTGCTCCTTTGCATGAGAATTCAGACAGCGCCTTCCTTTCACATCAGACCCAGGAGGGCCCATTATTCTACGGCACCAGCACCTTGTGTTATTTATTTAGCTGTTAAATTCCATGTTCTCCCAAACATTCAGGATGCTGTAGGGCAGTGTTGCCCAAACTTGGGACACCGCTTGTGTAGGGAAAGCCCCTGGCGGGCCGGGCCGGTTTGTTTACCTGCCCCGTCCGCAGGTCCGGCTGATCGCGGCTCCCACTGGCCGCAGTTCGCCGCTCCAGGCCAGTGGGAGCTGCGGGAAGTGGCGGCCAGTACGTCCCTCGGCCCGCGCTGCTTCCAGCAGCTCCCACTGGCCTGGAGCGGCAAACCGCGGCCAGTGGGAGCCGCGATCAGCCGGACCTGCGGACGGGGCAGGTAAACAAACCGGCCCGGCCCGCCAGGGGCTTTCCCTACACAAGCGGCGTCCCAAGTTTGGGCAACACTGCTGTAGGGGGTTTGTATCAACCTGGGGGAGCTGTAGCTTTTCACCTTGTTAAACCATCTACCAAGCCAGCTGCCATCATCCCATGCTGCTGAATCTAAAACACCCTGTCACTTCCGCTCTGCCCCCCACAGAAAGGCTACGATGACTTGCAGACCATTGTTCCCACGTGCCAGCAGCAGGACTTCTCCATTGGCTCCCAGAAACTGAGCAAAGCCATCGTCCTGCAGAAAAGTGAGTCTGGGGGCTGGGGGGAGCGATTTCGGGGCCTGTGCTGGCATTCCTAACAGCTGTGACAAATAGCTTCTGCGCTGGACGGCTGTACTCCTCTGGTCAGGGGGTTCTGGCCAGCCAGAATTGGAGCCACCTCCGTTCATGGGGAAAGTCCTCTGAGTTGTTAAACCCTCCCTGCAGACATTCAAAACTAAAATGGCAGGT
Source organism: Platysternon megacephalum (assembly GCA_003942145.1). Taxonomy (NCBI): domain Eukaryota; kingdom Metazoa; phylum Chordata; order Testudines; family Platysternidae; genus Platysternon; species Platysternon megacephalum. The sequence continues at coordinate 11,422,957 of QXTE01000039.1, forward strand.
GCCTTGTTCCAGGCCTCACGGAGTTGTCTGCTCCCTCCCGGCTGGCTCTGCAGGTTAACACTGTCCTGGTCTCTTGCTGAGGGTAACACTTGTGCAACCAGCCCACAGTGCAAGGGAGGCACACGGTTACAGGGTGAAGCACTAGCTGCCTAGCCCAGCCCCCTGTACCCTCCAGTCACCCCCTTCTTGCAGCTCACAGGCATCGAAATCACTTAGGTTGAGGGTGGAAGACTGTCTAGGGCTTAGGAGGCTGACTCTCCTCCTAGCTTGGCCACTGCTAGCGCACGATCTAGAGCACCTTGCTCCCCCTCCCAGGAGCCGAGCACTGAGACCCTCTAAGGAGAGAAGGCACAGGGGGAGCCTGGCTCCTGGTCAGTTTGGATGCATGAGGCCTGTGGGGATGAAATCTAGGGCCATGCATCAATCCTGCTCGTCCTGTCCCCTGCTGAGCGACATCACTGTGACCTCTGATCTGTCTCGAGCATCTGAAATCCTCGTCCTCCCTTTGCTTTTCAGCCATTGACTACATTCAGTTCCTCCATAAGGAGAAGAAAAAGCAGGAGGAGGAAGTTTCTACACTCAGGAAAGAGGTCACAGCTTTGAAGATCATGAAAGTGTAAGGAGCAACTTGTCACACATCTCCCACCCCGAGGGGCCAGGGAGACGGACACCCTGTGTGTTACATACTGCAGCAGACACCCACCATACTCACCTTTTTCTCCCCCTCTGTTCTGTACAATTCCATCCCAGGGCTGGTTAGTATCTGACTCGCTGGTCAAGCTGGACTTGACACAGATCCCAGTACAGTGCGAGGGGCATGGGCTGAGCAAGGGGACTGCCAGTTCAGAGCAAGGAGCCCCAGCCTGTTCCTGGGTCTCCTCTCCAACATGGAAGGGAGGCCATGATTTCCCTGCATTTATTCCCCTAAAGGAATTTAGGCCCAGAGCCTGCTACCTTAACCATACAACCAGTGTGAGTGTCGCCTTATGGTCCTAACAAGCAAAGTTAAGGGCCTTCAGCAAACACTGCAGCACATCTTTGGTCTCTCTCACACCTCAAACAGAGCTTTGGAAAGTGTCTGAGGCCAGAGCTGGCTTCCCAAGCCTGCCATTTTATCCAGGTTTCTTTGGTTTGTTTCAGAAACTATGAGCAGATTGTGAAAGCTCATCAGGATAATCCAAATGAGGGGAAAGACCAGGTCTCTGACCAAGTCAAGTTTAATGTTTTCCAAGGCATCATGGATTCACTGTTCCAGTCCTTTAATGCCTCCATCTCGGTAACAAGTTTTCAGGAACTTTCAGCCTGTGTCTTCAGCTGGATTGAAGAGCACTGTAAGCCACAGGTAAGGACTAGGAGCCACACACAAAGTAACATGGGTCAAGCTCCTGCATAGGGCCAGATAGCTACAGTAGATACAAATGCAAAGCAATGCACGTTGGAGGGAACTGCTTGAACTATCCCTACACCTTACTGGGCTCTAATTAACGAGCGCCAGGGCCAGTTCAGCACCTGGCAGCCGTCCAAGCACGTTAGGAGGTTTAAAGACCAGGAAGGAGATAGTGAATGCAGTTCCGGTCGCCCCATCCCAAAGAGGACAAAGCACAAGTAGACAGTTCAGAGACAAGTGACGAGAACGACTAGGGGCACGGAAAGCCTGGGACTGTCTACCAGAGGCAGAACAGGGGACATGATAAAGAGATGCAAAATAGTGCCTGGGGCTGAGGAGGGAGATGGAGAATGAGCAAAGGGACCGTGTGTGAAATGGAAAGTGGCAAATTCAAAATGAATAGAGGGAGAAACTTTCTCCCGACATGCAGCTGGCAGGGTAGTGCTGTCTGCCACAGGAGATCAGGCAAACCCAAGGGTACATCTACACTGCAAAAACCCCTGCAGCAGCGAGGCTCAGAGCCCAGGCTCTGCAAACCGGCAGAGGGGGTGTTTCAGAGCCCAGGCTCCAGCCTGAGCCGGAACATCATCTCTGCTATTTTGAGCCCCCTAGCGCAAGCTCTGCAAGCCTGAGTTACCTGACCCAGGCTCTGACACTTGCTGCTGTGGGGTTCTTTCCTCAGCATAGAGATACCCTTATGGACTTAGCTGGCAAACACGAGCTTGGACAGGGATAGAAACCCTCCTGCTTCAGAGCATAGATGAGGCTCTAGCTCATGGGGGCTAAGGAGAACCTTCCCTGAGGGGCAAGTAGTCATACCACACCTCCTTGCACTAGGCTCTCTCTCTAAAGCAGCTGGTTCTGCTACTGTCAGACAGGAAACTGGCTAGGACTGACCCTTGGTCTGATCCAAGCTGGCAGGTCCTGTACTCCCAGTAATACTGAGGCACTGAAGCCATGTACCCCCCACCCCCAGGTTTGTTCCCATAAACACCACTGTGCGTGGCTGACGCAACTGGTACCCAGCTGCCTTTCTACACACTTATTCCCCTCTGTAAGGAGTTCCCTGGCCTGTTCTGGAACCCACAGAGGCATTGCCAAGATGAATGTTTCTTCGTCCCACAGAGTGACTGATCTTGCCTCCTGCTTGTTCTCCTCAGACTCTGCGGGACATCGTGCTGGGGGTTCTGCATCAGCTGAAGAATCAGCAATATTGACTGCTCTCCCTGCCCGTGCCCCAGCAGCATGGGCCTGCGTTCTTCATCCATACTGCTGTGGGATACCGCCCAGGAGGGAGGGAGTTGGGAAACAGACTCCAGGAAGGGCTGGTCTGTTTCCCTTGGGGTTGTTCTTAAAGCTTTTCTCTGGATTATTTATTGTATTGACCAAAAACCAAAACTGGGCTGTACATACCTCTCCACAGACCCTGTCGCAGTCTGTAGCACCAGAGGCCGTGTAGGGACTCGGTCAGCAGAGAAGGGAGTTTAGATGTGGATTAAATACACTTCTCGTTGCCCCAAAGGAAGGCAGGAGAGGCTCTCACCCAAACTGGCATGGCAGTGAACAGACCTCGCCTGAGCCCCTGACTCTTTGCAAGAGTGACAGTAGCTCAGCTGGTGGGAGGGATCTGCTCTGTAGCAGTCAGATTGTCTTGCTCCCTGTAGGGGGGGAATGGCATGGAGTCTAACTACTGCCTGGTGGGATGCATGCCCTGAAAACCACAGAGCCTGGGCGTGAGCTGTAGAACACATGGAACACAGGCTGTTTGGTTTCCAGGTAAGAACGTGCTGACATTGCAGCTACCCAGGCACCTTTCCATAGGGCAATGCAGGGCAACCTCTCCCCCACCACCCCAGAGCTAGTTGCCACATTAGGATTAAAGACTTTGGCTGGGCTATGAATCCTCCTGCACCAGGCAACAAACTGTCCTCTACAAAAGGGGGTTAGGAAGAAGCTTCCCTTGGCACAGGTTCTCCCATCACTGCAGGCTTTCTTGCACCTTCCTCTGAAGCAGCTGGTTCTAGAGACTGTGGAGATGGGTTCTGGACTAGCAATTCCTGTGTGCCTCAATCCTGATCGTCTAGTTCTGCCTAGGGATGGAAGGCTGTTTGCTTTACTGGTGCAGAATGACTTTCCAAAAGGCCATGCAAAGGAAGCTGGTGGGTTGGCCCCTCACTGCCACAAGGAGAGGCACTCAATCCCACTGTTGAAGGGACTCTCCCTCTTGTGCAGATGATCACGGCCTCGGCCTTCGCTTGAGCCAGCTGCTGACTTGGCCTTTTCGACTCTAGCCACGTTTCCTAAACAATTAAACATGAGCGCAGCTTTCGCTACAGCCTTCTCCAGCTTTATCGGCACAGAGGCTGATCTCTGTTGGGCTTTATATGACTTGGCACTTTTTGATGAAGTCACACTGTGTGGGAAAGTAGAATAGTATAGCACAGAGCTGCTGTGAATTCTAAGTAGATGTCTGCTCTTGTTTAGAACAATAGTTTTATATATAATAAAGCCTTGATTTTTGTAATGCATTGAAAAAAAAAAATCACACTAACGTGTTACCAGTTTACATTTTGCAGACAGCTGCTTGTCTGGGACAATTTAAATCAGTTACACCCGGTTTCTTTCCCTGTAGCCCTACAGGTCTATTAACAGCAGATGGCAGCTGTCTGCTAAAGCAGCAATGGCGTTTTACTACTCAAACAAGGTGACACTATTGGAATTACCCCAGCAAAGTAACTCTCTTACAACCGTATTTGTCTATTTTCAATTATGTTCCTACCACACCTCTAAAAATCCCATGTTAATGGCTGTTGTGCATTTCTGTCAGTTTGGGTATGGTCGTTTCTTGGTGCTGGCTGGCTGCCTTTCAAACACTGAAGCAGGGGCATGTTTCCATTTAATCAAGGAAATATTCTTGTTGGTCTTGGATTTTATAAAACAAAGCACTTCTACAAAACTTGCGTTGAGTGTCCCTGTCAGTCCAAATGCAGCCTACAGCCCCATGGAAGTTCAAGAGTTTGGTTGCAGTGACACGTCTAACGGCTGAAGTGAATTGCACACAACAGGGGAAGCTACCGCTGGGCCCGTACTCAAGCACAGACATGTAACTCTTGTAAGATGTTGCTTTGCTGTAAGGAAAGCACCCTGTTTGCAGAACCAATAGCCTGTGCTGTTTACTAATAAGTGGCATGTGCATTTCTCAAAGGACATTGCTTTTTACAGACCTCACTCAGGTGGAAATGAAATATTTTTCTATCATGAAAAGTAATTATAATAAATTTTTGCTAAGCATTTTAAGGATTGTTCCCCTCAGTTTGTTTATTTCTGACACAGAATCACCGGGTTTGCTATGAGAGGTGATGAGGCAAGGGCCAATTTTTCAGACGTGACTAGTGATTTCAGGATGCCCAGCTCGACCCCTTAGCCAGTGTTATGGCAGCTGTATTGGAACAGCCCTCTCGACCTGCTCATCCCGTTATCTGGGTGCCTGACTCCGACTGTTCTCAAAGCCACAGTTAAACCAGACTGGAATACAAACAACCTCCCTTGTGTGTGAGCAAAGCAGGCAAGACTCCAGAGAGCAGTCAGGAAGCCAGTCTTGCTACCGCCAGGACATGCAGGATGAGAAATAATGATGGAAGAAGCAGAGCTAAGATGAGACACAGTGGTGTTTAATGAATCACACTCCTGTATACAGCATTACGGCATGGTAGATGCTGGGGGAAACGTTTCCCTCCCTCTCTATTAAATACATTGAGATGCTAGTACATCCCTACACAGTTAAACAACTAGTTTCTTTCCCCTCTCCTAGACGCTCCTTTCCTCCCGTTGCTAGAACAAACTCACCTACTTGTTGGCAATCCAACACACCCCTAGCCCAGTGGAGAGGCACCATCCCAACTGCTCATTGCAACAAAGAATAATAAAAACGGGACTCCACTGCAAATGAGAATATGATGGGGCCTGGAGCTGCCTCAACCCCTCTAGCCACCCTCCTGACTGCAAAGCATTTTAAAACATAAACATACATAAAAGACGCAGGACAAAACCAAGCCCTACAAACAGTGCAAGTTTCAGAAGCGGCTTCTGTTGGGTTCCACACTGGCCAATTTTCTCCCCTAGAGCAGTGGCTCCTGTCAGCAACTCAGACAGCCACCGGCAAAGTGACATTGTAATCCTCATCCGTCTCTATCCCAACTTCCTCCTGCACAAGAACAACGCAGCCTCTTTACCAAGAGCACAAAGGAGAGTTAAGCTGGCTGTACAGCACAGAGAGAATTCAGAAACAGGGCCCTTTCCAGCACTGTGGGACTTGCTGAGGGTGATACTTGCAGCAGAATAACTGCGGATTTGTGTTAGTCAAAGGCAGGTGGATATGGTCGTACTTACAAAGAACTGTTTCTTGCTTTTGGGGTAGCCCTCCAGAATTGCATCAAGTAGCTCAGTCGCCTGGTAAGAGAAAATAATTTGAAAGAATATTTAGCTACGTTTCTTCAGGAAACAGACACATTAAGTGAAACCTGGGCAAGCTCACCAGTGGGACAAGCCTTAAGTACACAGCTTAGCAAAGGCCAAAGCATTAGCCCCCATGGTCACAAGCAGTGAGGCTTCCTAGGGCGCACGCCTGCCTTGCACACCCCCCCCCAACAGAGGCCACTACCCAGGCTGCTGAAGTCAGGTCTCCTCCCAGTTAGCCATTACACACTAATGAGAGGCTAATGGCCCCTACCAGACAGCTGTGGGGCTCCTTTCACCCCATATATTTCAGGGCTCTAAGTGATAATCTGCTTTGCTGCAATCACCCACTGGTCCATTGAAAGTGGCAGTTTGGCATCACTATTGGACTGTAAACCCCCAAACAAGATGACTCTGGTGAGTGACAGAGGGAGCTGCCACTGGAAAGCCAGAGAGGATTGTTGGGAGCTTGTCTTGCTATGTCCATACATTGGAAAGCAGAAATCAGAGCCCAGGAAGAGGTCTCCCTGCCAGGATGGCTGCTCTCCCAGCACTAGAAACTGTGGGATGGAAGCTGGAGAACAGCAGCATTAGAGTGGGGAGAAGTGGCCTTGTGGTTCCTCCTCCCGGGTGACACCAGAAGGGCCTAGGCATCACCACTTCAAGACTAGCATAAGCTGAGTGCTGCAGAGGTTCATACGTCAAGCAGATCTTGGCTAGCTTGGCAGCAGGCTATGGAAGCAAGATGCTCAGCTAGCACAGACCCCCAGGGCTGCTCCATAAATCAGTAAGTCGCTAGCATTTATTCCCTGAATGAAACACCACGTCGCCTCATTGCCACCACCCAATGGTGCCCATCTACCCAGTATTCATAATAAAGGTCGCTACCATTCTCTTCCTCCTCCTCCATTCTTTACAGTACAGCTTTTTCTCGTTGTAAACCTGCAACCAACAAGACTGAGTGAGTAACATTAAACCCAACCACTCCCTAGTGTGAACCAAGGAACTACTGCTAGGAGGGGAGGCCAGGCCAGAGCAAGATGCTTATTTAGTGTTCAAGACCATCACACAGTGCAGGCAACTGTCTGACAAATAAGCTCTTTGGAAGTGGGTCTCCTTTTAAAATGGATGATTTGAGAGGCTAAAATGTTGAATTTCTGTATTAATAAAATGACAACCCAGAGAAAAGGGCTGCAGGCAAGAGTCCCTCAGGAACCAGCCTTATAGCTGCCCCCTCTAGATACACACACAACCTAAGGAGGCACACAGTGAAGGGTCTGCTGAGAACATTAGGGAGCAGGACACTTCCAACGACATCAGACTCTGGGACTGGCTCCATGGTGGAGTTAGCCATACTTCAAGCTGACCAGCACTTCAGCGTGCCTGGCAGGTGATGCCCAGGTAGCGTGATCAGACTTCAGAGACGAGGCCCCAAAAGCACAGCCCTAGCCTATGAACAGGAACATTGGGAAGTTAATTGAGAAGAGGACAGTTTGTGCTGGAGTTTCAAACCTCTCCCACAACCACTCCAATTCTTCAGTGTTTGATGTCAGATTCGAAACGTCTGTCAGCATTCTAAGGTGCCTTTCATCCTCACATTCAGACACACCACCTGCTTACAGAAATAGAGGACCCGTCCAGAAGGGACAAGCTATTCCCTGTCTACATCTAAGGATAATTTATTCAGCATTTTGTTAAGACAAGTAGCATTGAGCTGGGCTCTCGGCTGCTGTGTTCAGTGGCACAGCCCCTTCCAGCTCTTTACCTTCTCTTTCTCTTCAGGAGTCACATGGTTGGCTGCAGATTTAATTCGCTCCAGTTTCTCTGTGTAACTGGCACAATCTTTTTTTAACTCTTCAATCTCTTTAATCATCTCTGGGGTTGTCATTGAGCCATTCAGATCCTTCAGTTCTGGAATGGAATTGCTAGTTACCCAGGGATGCCCACAGCTAAAGCTCAACAGCTAGCAATAATGTCTGCATGATGCCACACTCCATGCTGGCACCGCAATGCGATGCCTCAAAACACACGCTCCATGCTGGTGCCACACTGCGCTTCCTCACACACACTCCATGCCGGTTCAGCTTCAGAGCTAATCTACTTTGAAATAAACCTGGCAGGAGAAGTGGAAATTCAAACACACCTGATTCCATATGGCGGCAGCTCTGTTGAAGGGTTTGTACTTTTGAAGAAAGCTCCGAGATTTCATTGTCCAAGGCTTTAAGCTCAGAGTCACTCACTGTGGGAAACTGATCCTGAGAGAGAAGAAAGATGACGCATTATGAATTACAGAAAACAGATGTTCTCTGGACAGTCACCACCACCCATTTTTGACAGAGATCTTAGAGACATTTGTTTCCATGACAGCTTGCTGCAGTTCTCGAGATCAGCCATACACAGTGTGCTCCTAAAGGTATCATCTCCATTGGTTATGAGGGGATGGGAAGAGTGCTGATAAATGGGCTAGAATGGCATAGCTTTGGTCATTGTTAATATTAACAAAGTTTCATATTTATTACATTATAGTCTAAACTGGTGACATTGTCTAGGATGTTACAGACACAGCAGAAACAGCAGGTTTTATGTTATTGAACAGCGGAGTGCTGGGTTCCTTTAAACAAATAATCCAAAGTAAAAGGAAGAACCAAAGCATTTGAATGGAATAAACGCAAAACAGCATATGTTGCTTTGAAGTGTGAGGAAAGCCACCGGTGCCCATATAGACACACATACTGGAGTCTCCTAGTGCATTTTGTGCTAAACCACTATGTAAATAAAAGCTTCTTGACAGTGTCTCCTCTGTGCCCGATGCAGCACCAAGAGTGCTGTCAGCACATTAACAAAGACCGCAGGGAAGGCCGTGCCTCGCCAAAAGGCTTTACTTGGGGCTGGTCTGTTTAGTTTTTCACTCAACATTGTTTTTGTTTCCTAGGGAAATTGAACAGATTCATCTCACCTGGTCTGGAAAGTATATTTTCTGTTTCCCATAAGCCTTCTCTCTTATTTTCCCTTGTTGAGCCAGCTGCTCCAGTGCTTTCACCACAGCCTGATGCAAAGAGGAACAGGAGTCCACATGAGACCCAGACAGAGCACCAGAAAGCTACCCTGGGGACTAAGATGGGCAGGGAAGAGATGAACTAGACAGGCCTTAAGGGCTGTGTGTGTTGTTACAGCTGCAAATATAGTATCTGCCCACGCAGCCAACCATCTGTGCATCTATCCAAGGGGCTCTCGCTGCCACCCACCACCTACCCGTGACATGGGTTAGTGAGCGGCTGGGGGTGTCTCGCGCTGCTGTGGGACAATCTTTGGGGAAGGGAGGCAGTGGCAGAGGCAGAGTGAGCTCCCACCCATCTGGCGTTCACACTAACATGCTCCCTACCAGCTTCTCGCTTGGGTGGAAGGCTCTGACCCGCCCTGGTGCCACAGGGGCCTTGCTCCAAGCAGCCAAGCCGGGGCGGGAGGGAGACTGGGGAGCCTCTATAGTGGGTGCATCCGGGCAGGCTCCTAGCTCTGCCTGTCTCTCACCGTCTTGCCCAGCCCGTGCTCCCGCTGCAGGTTCCCGAAGGCGTCCTGGGCGCTGTGTGGCCGATTCTGGTCCTGGAGGTAGCGGAGCAGGATTGCGGCGGCTCCTCCTGCAGGGAAAAGAGCGGGACAAGAGGCTCAGCGCCAGGCCACGGCCACAGCAGAGGCAAGGGAGTGCAGCTCGGCCCGTGGGAGGGGAGGTCGGGTGGGGGGTGGTCAGGCAGGAGGGAAGGGTGTCTTGGTCCTTGGGGAGGAAGGGGGGGGTTGGGCAGGAGTGAAGGGGGCCTGGCCCAGCGGGGGGGAGGGTCAGGCCTGAGGGGGGGGGATCGGGAGGGACGAAGGGGCCCGGGCCGGGAGGGGGGAGGGTCGGGCCTGAGGAAGGGGGGGCCCGGCCCAGCGGGGGGAGGGACGAAGGGGCCTGGGGAGGGGGGGGGCCGGCCCAGCGAGGGACGGTTGGGCCTGAGGGGGGGGGGGACGAGGGGGCCCGGCTCAGCGGGGGGGGGATGGAGGAAGGGGGCGGGGCCTCTTCTCACCTGTCGCCGCGGGGCTCTCTCGGACCTTGCTCATCCTCTCGGTCTCTGTGCGGGGCCCGCGGAGAGGGAGGCGGAAGCGGAAGGAACGCAGCCCCAGCAGCCCGCTCGACTGTTGCTATGGTTACCGTCCCTATTTCCGGTACGCGGCCCACGGTCCCCTTTCCACCAATCAGAACGCGCTTCGGCGGGAGGGGGGGCGGGACGGCTCGGGGACGGGGCGGAGCCTAGTCGTGGGCCTCTTGACAGGAGCACTGGGATCTGATTGGCTAGTGCAGATGGTGCCTGGGCCGTGAGCCCTATGACCTCTCCCCTCCCCGCGGGCCCCGCCTCCCGGCCCCGCACCAGGGGAGAAGCGCCGCTCTGCGCCCCATGCCTCCCCCCCCGCGAGAGGGCCCCCCCCGGGCAGAGCCCCCCCCCCCAGGGACACGCCTGGGACGAACCCGCCGTTTATTCCATTCCCCCAACACCGGCCGGGAGAATAACCCACAAACGAGACACAAACTCAGTTATCAACATTTTACTGAACTCACTTCCAAAAACCCGCGCACGGACACGTGACTAGAAACGTTCACAAGGGTGCTGCTGTAAACACGACGGATGATATCGCCACACCCCTGATATCAAAACCAGCCCCCGTCAAAGTGACACAGCCCCGCCCGCTCTCCGAGGCGAGCCGGGGGAGGGGGGGTTCACTGGAAACGTCACTGATTTTCTGACTTCACATTATTATTTGGCAAAAAAAAGGGGCAGGGTGGTATCATCGGTCTTACAAGGCTATGCTCTAAAGTCATGAAATTCTAAACTAATGGTGCCACTTCAGCTGGGACTAGATGCTTTCACAGTGGATAGGCTGGTCTACAGAAAGTTTCAGTTGAGCAAATTTACACGTTTTCACAAGTTACTAAAGATCTTGGAAACTGCCAGAGAGCCATTCAAATGTAAAATCACACGATTCCCCCCAGTCTCACATTGTTCACAAAACCAGGTGAACTCTGCTCCCAGTGGGGGCTACAAACCTGATTTGGCATTAGGGGGTGTTACACATTTACACTTTTGGTGGGGACCACAGCACAGAGGTCCCTGCATTTTAACCAAAGAAGAAGAAAAAGCAACCTGTTTAAAAGTCGCTCATTAATGTGGGGCATAGTATCTGTTAATGATACTAGTACTTAACTTTTTAATATTCTTTTGGAGCAGGGCCTGTTAACAGATGCTATTTTCAAACATTGACTGTTGCAGAGGATTCTGCATTTCCCTCCTTAGGAAGCAGCAGCACTTTAGTAGATTTTTTTGGGGGGGGGAGGGGAGAGACTGGCCAGGTCAGGAGTATTCCAAAGAATTATACTTAAGCAGCCCTAGTATCACTTGTGCCACAGCGGAGAATAGACACCCCCGTTTGTTACAATGGGTTAGCTCTCCCTTTCTGCACTGCAGCAACGAAAGCACTTTGACCTAGAGGTACTCATCACCCATCCATAGTTATACATCGTTTGGAGGGGTTCTGCTACAAAAGTCATTTTCTTCAGCACAGAACATTAAAGAAAAAATGTCCCCCTAAGTCTGCAGAAGGTGTTGGTTTTCTATCTGGCCTACGAGAGAAAAGACAGGTAGACTGCCACTAGTAAAGACAAAATATCCTGGGACCAACACTGCTACAACACTGTATACTAGTAAAGACATAACTCATAAGAATTTTCAGAGATTTAAGTGGAGTACGGCATTCTTCTTCAGCCTTAAAAGCCATGGTGGTGACTACACCATGGACAAGGAGGGCTGTAATGAGTATGGAAATATGGATCCAAAAATTCACAACACGGTGTGTATGAAGCTTCGTTTTGGAGCCTGCACTGGCAAAAGCAGTGGGAATAGTCTGGGGAAACCTGCACTGCTCATCATGGATTGGTTTATTTTCTCCTCCTTGACAGCCCCCATAAGAGGCTAGTAACTTCTAAATAGTAACAATGAAGTATGGAGAAGCAAAGTTACTTGCCCGGTGGCAGAGAAGGCCATCCGTAGGAGATCCATGCTCAGAACACCAGTGTCCTAGCTCTGCTCGTACCACAACACTCCCCCATAACGCACAGCCTTTTTGGGGGGTTGGGGGTCAAAGGAATGGCTGAAGAAACAAGTCTGTGATACAGGAAGTGTTGTTAGTGCTTCAGGGAACAAACTGGGTGTTCACAGACTCTTAAATCGCTAGTAGATGCATCTGAAAATAGACTAATCATTAGCACTGAGCATTGTTTTTTCAGTTCTAGTTTTGATTATGCTGATTGCTTACAAAGAGATGCAATTAAACAGGGATGTTTCAGAGAACACCACCACTCTAGATTTATATTGACTTGTTTTACCCTGATTTGATATAATTAATCTATCCCGTTGTCTAATAAAGCCAAGTGAGTTTAGAGCACTTCCTCTGACTTGGGGAGCTGCAAATCTTGTTTTAAAGTACTTAGGGTCACCAGAACTTCTGAACAGTTTTACAGCATGGTATTAACACCAATGTGGAGTGTAAAAGGCTGATTTCATACAAGGTTTGTTCTTCCTCACAGCAGAGAAGAGGAAACAGTAGGAAAAAGGCAAGATATCACACAAGAGTTAAATACTTTTTCCAGGTTTTAAAAAAGTCAAATTGTCACGTTGTACCTGAAGTTTGAACCTCTGGTGCTGTAAGTTACTCATGCAATAGCTGTACAGTTTGGCACAGTGAGAATCCATTTTCTTCAAACAACCTGCAAGACATTAAGTCTTATGACAAGGTTCATTTCAGTGTTTGCAAAGTGCTCACATAGGGCTTTTGTTTAACAAAACTATGGCATGCAAGTTTGCATCAGGGCTTTACTAAAGCTATGCATGCCTGGGCTCCTGCTGTGCTTGGTTCCAGAATCTAGTGCTTGACATTGTAAGAGGCAGCTCCTCTTCCCTATATTGCAGGCCTCCCATCACCAGTTCCGAAACCTCTCAACCCCCAAAGTGAGACTGACAACCTGTCCAGCGTGACAGATTGAGATCTGCTCTCTACACCCATTCCATGCCCTTGGTGAAAGGCAGTTCCAGAAACATGATAGTTTCCTGCAATATGCTCCTCTTACGTTAAAGGATTATTCCCAGAAATTCCCTTACCAATAAGAATTAAAATTTCACTAGATCAGCTGAGGAGGACACCATCAGAGCCTTGTAGGTGAGCAGAATGACTATACTAAGTAGATTTTAGAATCTAGTCCCAGGTTAATGGTTTCAAACAATTTAAAGTGCTAGTTAGTGGCTCATTTAGTTATTGCTCCCAAGTGATATGGGGCAGATTCTAGTCTTTTGCATGTGTTAATGTAGCCTGCAAGCCAAGAGAAATGGCCATTTACTAACATGAAAGCTGTAGGCAGTGACAAGAGACTCCTGAGAAGGCAGCCTACACAGAGCACTTTCTGTAGTCATATCCATGGTACTGGAATAATCCCAGCCACACTGGATACCACAGCACTGAGGCAGGAGTGTCGTCAGAGGCAGCTAGAAGCAGGTCTGATAGTAGGTAAAGGGCACTGATTCCTTTCGAAGCTCAGTGAACAAGATCTTTGTATTTTTAATGAGAATTTTAACACTGTATAATAGCCAAGTACATACAGTCCAAATTAACCCAATTAAAGATTTGGGGTTGGAACCATTTCTATATTTTGTTTTCAATGCCAATGTAGGCCCATGTCCATTTTGGTTATTATGGGGTGCCCTTGCTGCACCATAGCTAAGGTTGATTTTTATCCTACCAGGTTGATTTGATACTAATTATGGATAAAACATCCTTAGTTTTTTTCTTATTCATAACCTAGAAAGGTCACCTAATTCCTGAATTTAAATCCAATACCAACACATGTCCGTTTTATAGCTTAGATTCTATATGGCCATGATTTCCAGACAGGTAGTCTACATTCAGCCTAACTTTGACTTAAAAATGCGCAAATAAAATGAAAGCTAGAATTGAATTGAACAAGAGAATTTCCCTGAAGAGATAAGCTGCTTGCTGCACAAGTGTAATCGGTATCAATTTCTATGGCTTAGAAAAGCATTGGGAAATTTAGGGACTGGATGGCTCAGGCCAGTCAGTTTACAGAGCCTCCCCTTCAGGTTGCTGGCTCAAGTCTAAAAGTGACCAAAATAGTCACCATCTCCCAGTTGTTTGGTGGCTTGTGTGACATGAGCTGGTGGCCTAGTGGACAGGTGTCCTCACTGCACAATACTGCCCCAGACTGGGCAATGTCACAGAGGCTAAGAACTAAATGGGCCATGGAGACTGAATCCCCTCCACCCCCCTCAGGCAGTAGGAGTTCCATGCCAGGGCAGGGTATGGAATGTAGTATTGCTGTTGCCCAGGTGGTAGCTGCTCTAGAGTCAAGTGGGAGAATTTAGTTCTGCAGAGTGTCAATCCAGCACTAAGCCCCTTCCTTTCAGAAGGGCAATGCCATAGCAGGTGCTGCACAGACGCTCCCCGAAGGATTGGAACCAGCACAGTAGAGGAGTTATTGCCATTATGACTTTTATAAACTAGCGTCACTGGAAAGCTGGAGTTTTGATGGGAGCAATATGAATTCTGTCATTACTTGTGAGGAAACTGCTTTTGCCATTAGATTGTTTTTTCTACCCAAGACAGCTGGATACTGCTGAGGGAGGAGGGAGAAATGTCAGTTGTTTTTATGCGTGACTTAGGAGTAGGGAAATTTTTTTTTTTTTTAAGTTAAAATAGCACAATCCAGGTTTCTAAGAGGAAACCAGTCCTGTTCACCGTCTGCTGAGTGTCTGCATGCGAGAGACTGGGCTGGTGCGAGAACATTCCCAACGGAGATTGAAGTCGGTCTGCCAAGGGGCACTAGAGCTCCAGACACACTCAGCAGTTATTGTTGCAAGTGAGCAGGTTTGGTTTAGGGCAAGGAGTGTCACAGTAGACACTGCAGAGTGATGTGTGGGTGCTACTGGGGCTATCGCATCAAAAGCCTCTGCCCTGTGAATTACCAAAGCATGGTTTATTTTGAAATCCAAGCTAGCCCTACAAATTCACATCACAGTGATGTACCCAGCCAGGATTGGTTGCCATACTACTTGTACCCACAGGAGACAATTTAGATTACTGTACAACGCTTTTTCTTCTGAAGATTCCCCTCTGCTACTCATGACAGAAAAATCAGAAGGAAAGGAAGTGTGATTGCTTACTGGCCTCGGGAGCCAGCTGAATCCAGCTGGATCAGCTCTGACTGATCCAACAGTTCAAAGTCATCCCCTTCTGCATCAGTGTCCAAGTCAGAGCTGGAGGTTCTAAGATAGGTTTTTGTGCCTCTCTGGGGATTGTCACTGCATACAGGGCCTGGCTGAGAGGCTCCTGACAAGGCTAATTGTATCATGCCTCTGGTGACAAATCCAGCTAAGTTATTTGTAAGATTGTGCGCAGAGGGCAGTGCCCCTAGGAGGAGCGCAGGGACAGCTTCTTCTTGGTCATACGGGTGACGTAGATCTTCCGTGCCCTGCGAGCGGTAAGCAAGGCTGGGAATCCCAATGCTGGTGTCATCTTCATCATCTATTCCAGTCACCTCTGGATTTATGGAAGGGAAGTCAGGGAGATCCCTGGCAAAAGATTCTTCAGGGTCACTGTGACCATCAAGATCTAGAAGGGAAAAAGAAACAGCTGTAAGCTTATAGCATGGACTATCCAAACCCATGAGGTAAGTGCCACAGACAGTGTCATACTGATCCCCTGCAGAGTTCAGCCATCTTTGATGAAAGAAACCATTATCCTGGTCCCCAAATACACCACCCGCTTGCCTCCTCTGACCAAGCTACACTTAGTGTCACGTCACTTTGGCAAGCACAACAGACAAAAGTTGCTTTCTTATCCAAGAGAGTGAGGATACTGCAGGGGAAAAGCTAGTGCGGAGAGAAAGCATGTCCTCCCAGGCTTCTTTCACCATCAGCCAGCAGAGGGTGCTCAGATGTTGAACCCGCTGAGATTAAGGGCTCAGCTATATGAGTATATTGCACTGGTTTTACTATAGGTGTTACATTTTGAACTGATTTAACTAAACTGGTACAAACCCCTGTGTGGACACTCATCTCGGTTTAAACCAGGCTTACTTCAGTTTCTCTCATGTTAATTAAGAACTGATTAAGGTAAACCAGAATAAGCATCTACCCAGGAATTTGCATGGGTTTAACTGCCTTAGTTTAAAAGGACACCTTTAGTTAAACCGGTGCAACATTTCCATACTGAAAAGGCTTAGATCATGTGTGTGCCTGCCCTGGCAGACACTTTCTAGTCAGAAGGCCTGGTCTGACAGCTCACATTCACTCTTTGGGTAGCTGTAAACAGAATATGAATATTCCTTAAAGCAGAGAATTAGCTGCCTCCATTCACTAATGGCGTGAATAGGAAACGTGCTAACGCCGTCACTTTGTACCAGCATCAGGTTATGCTGCTCTTCCCAAGCACTCTGTGCCATATCTAGGCACCGTATGTGGAAGCTGGATCTATTCAGACAGGACAGTGAGCTCTTCATCCTGTGGCAGGTAGCAGGTGAACATTATACACCAGAGCTCAATTCTCAGGGAATGCATCTGGTCTATTTTCCTCATTTCAGGGTGGTGGATGCTGAGGAGGGAAGAGTAGAGTCCCTTTGCCTTTAGGAGGCTGTTTCTTCTCTCTCACCTTCAGATCCCTCAGTCAGTGGAGTTTGTCCCCTTGACAGGTTAAACGTCCCATTCTCAGTGTAGGAAACTTCAGCATCTGAATGCTCAGAGTCGGAGATAGTCAGTTCCTTAGCAACTACAGAATCATCCAGCTTTGAAGCAGAGAAGAAAACACAGTTAGAAGAACATCAGCGCTACTGGCTAAGATTGTTTCTGTGCTCCAAGCTAGAAAGATTCTGATGACCCAGCATCACAGGCTCCCACGTGAGACTTGCTTGCTGCTTTGCTACCCCTAGGCGGGTGAAGGAGGAGCATTAGTCCCTATGGTGTTGGAAGAGGAGGTGGTGTGGGGTGCTGGCTCCACACTGCTCCGCAATACCCTGATGGCCAATTCAGGTGCAACATCTGGCTTTGGACAGAATTCGTAGCAGAGGTGTGGAAAAGGTAACGGATGTACCTTTGGGAGTTGGGTCCTTCAGACTGAAGGAGTGGAAAGTTCAAGCTTAAGATACACAGATAAGTTGTGGGTTTAATTAAGTGGGCTGGGAGCACTGCAGCCAGACTAATCTCGGAGCACAGGAAGGCTTGACAGTGTATGAAAGCCTGCAGCCAGACTCTGCCCAGATATTCCTCTCCACCGGATACCCTAGGCTTGGGGCCAGAGAGCATTCCAAGGCTGCAGTTTTATCACAAACCTGATTCAGACACACAAAGGCCACCAATGCACTGGAGTGTCAGAGGGGTAGCCGTGTTTGCTGCTTTTACAGATCCAGACTAAGAATCCTGTGGCACCTTATAGACTAACAGAGGTTTTGCAGCATGAGCTTTCGTGGGTGAAAAGCTCATGCTGCAAAACCTCTGTTAGTCTATAAGGTGCCACAGGATTCTTTGCTGCTTTTACAATGCACTGGAGGCTTTCTTGCTTGATTTTGAAATTTGCAGAGATGCCTGATTACCTTGGGACAGAACGCAGCAAGTTCTTCTTCACTGTCAGTCCCAGCATCAGCAGGCTCCTGGTTCAGCGCTCGCTGGCGCACTGCCATGAGTCAAAGCAGAAATCTCCCATTATTGCCAGGGCAGACAAGGCAACATTTAAGCATAACATTAGGCACAGCAGAAAGTCACTTCAAATGTAGACCAAAGGGTGTCAATCTATCACAGATCAAAAAGCTGTTGTGTTAAACGTGGGCTCTCTAGTTTTTGGTTTGGGCTGTTGCAGATCTAGTGCCAAATGGAACATGCTCAGCAGCAACCTCACATTGGAGAGAGATGCTACAGGCAAAAATCAGCTTTCAACAAGCAGCACTTAGTGCCCTTGTGTTCCCATAGCTGAGAAAGGGGGAAAGGCTGGGAGCCATTGGGAATTTGTAGAAAGCTCTCATCTGAAGCAGGAACCCAGTGTAGTTGCCCAGCTTCATGTCTGTGGAGGGGCTGCAAATATTTGACAAGAGGACTCGAAATGAATGCTGTACTACACATGTGGTTGCTGTCACGCCCCATGATTTGGGGTTCACGTCAGCCACTGTTTGTAGATTTCAAGGGCCGGCTGTTTGTCTGGCTAGTTTCAGACACTCTTGGAGTCTTACGTTGCTTCACTCGTTGCTTTGACATCATGTAGCCTCGAACGCTGAAATCCAACCGCTGCAGAGCTGGCTCCAGCTTCATGTACATGCGTTGCCCCAGTCTGTGGTGCACGGCGAGAGGCCATAGCAGGATGAAGAGCACTGAGGTAAATGGGGAAGCTGGTTAGAAACTTGCCTGTGCTACTTAACAGATCTGTCAATCAAGTGTTTTGGGATGCAGTATAAAGATACAAGACTCAGTTTTGCTGTGCTGTATGCACACAATCCAATGTGTCAGAAGCTAGGTAGAGAGCAGTGCAGATCTGTGCCGATTTACTAGAACTAAGATAGCAACCAACATGCTAGAGCATTTAGTGCATGTATCTGCCTAGACAGACATGCACATAGAGCCTGTTTGGGGCTAGCTGGCCAATCTGTCCTAACACTTTAACATTCTAGCACAAGAGCAACGGCATTTTATATTATATTTGTCAGAATTTTAGCCGTTCATATCAGCTGCACCTTTGAGTCTACGTTAGCGATACTGCCCCAGCCCTCTGTATACAACACCTTGTTTGACTGAGGAATATTGTACTTACGCATAAGGTATGAGAGCAAGAGTCCAGGAATGTATCGGCCCAGAACAGCCAAGAAAGTAAAGACTCCACACACTAAAAGGCAAAACTGGAGGCATAGGAGAAAGCATGAGTTTCCATAGCATTAAAATAACCGAATCAGGTGACTTCAGCTGATGTAACTGGATTGTTTTCTAGAGAGTTCCAGCCAAGAAACAACAGATCAAATATCAGCAACACTGTTTGGATACTCCGGTCTTCTTAGGCGATCCTATTTCATTAGGATAGGTACCAAAACAGTCTCATTTTAAGAGTTTTTGTCTATCATCCCAAGACACCTTGGCAATTTAAAGGGAACTCAAGTTACTGCTCACTGCTGTAGGTAGGGTAGGGTAGGGTTCTACAATGTCTGTGCTGACAAGCAGATGTAAGGTTGTGGGAGACGGTCCCCTCCAAAGGAGGGAGTAGGGGCATGTTTCATGAGGCTGCGATCACAGTAATAAGCATCTAAGTATTCAGCCTCTTCATACTACCCATACAATCGCAGTTGTCACTAGGCTAACACTGGTTCTATAGGACTCGAGGGGAAAAAAAGATTCTCAAACCACTTCCTGGTTTGGTTTTTAAGTTATTAAAAGCCAGACTCAGGGAAAGAACTGTGAGGTTAATAGCCGACACTTCAGACCAATACCCACAGAAGGAACAGCTACATTTACTGCTAAATAAAACAAAATGAAATCAACAAGCAAAGTTGCCACCTCCCCGTCCTGCTCACTCCTACGTTCGATCCCTTCCCACCTCCCCGCCCCGCTCACTTGTACACTCGATCCCTTCCCACCTCCCCGCCCCGCTCACTTGTACGCTCGATCCCTTCCCACCTCCCTTTTTCAAAGTGGGAGCTCTTTGGGGGCAGGGAACATCTTACGTTTGGAATACACTTACCCATTCTGGATGCTCCTGCAATACACAGAGTGGCTGCCTGCATCAAAGATCAGATGCCGAGTGTTTAGTTTGCCCAAGCAAGTGTGCTCTTACCTTGCCGGGATTTTGCCTTTTGAAAACGAAGAGATTCCTTAAGAAGGTGACCCCAGTAACCCATCCATCAGCTAAATGGTGACACAGCTCCGGCACACTCAGCAACTGAGGGTGAACGTAGCCCCAGCTACAGAGAAGGCAGAATAATTAGTGAGCAGGTGTCTACTGAGCTACATGGTGTTACTAAACTGACCTTAATATAGAGCACTCTTCACTACAGAAGCATTGTTTCAAGACCACTTTCTCCCCCCTCCACCAGCTGCCCAAAGTCTGGAAGACCAGACCTAGTACTTGGAAAAATCAACTAGCTAGACCCATATGCCATTCAATATGCACCCTATTTTTCTATAAATTACAGACAGCTAATAATTAGCTGAGTACTGCAATTAGAATGCAAGAACTTGCAAGTTGTTGGACGTCAAAGGCAGCTGGCAGGCCCCATGTTGTGCAAACTCCCAGAGCAATCACGTGCATCCGATTAGAGCACACAAGGATTTTGGGGATCACTAACATAGTTTAGAATGAGTTGCAGTGAAATGGAGAAAAGCCCTGCTTGAAGTTTCATCTTTTAGTTCAGCTACGGCTGAGGCAGGGGGATTTAGCCAGTACATTAGAGTTATTTCTTGGTGTTTACAACTCCCCACTCCCTGTAAGAATTCAGTGCCAAGTTTCCAAGGAGCCCTGTGACCTAGTTGGTGGAAATTCCTTGTCACTTTTGAAAGGCTACTTTTGGCAGTGTCTGCTGGTGCTCATTAACCTTAGGTCACATGGTATCTGTGCCTTCGGAAGAGTACTTCCTCCTGTGCCAGATCACTTGCAAGAGAGACGTGCTTTTCTGACACTTGATTAGGTGGTTTTCTAACACTTGAGGAATTTTACAATGTAACTTTTGAAAGACTGATTTGGCTATTTAGTGCACGTGAACAACAGAGCAGACAAAAAAAGCTAACAGACTGTTAGGAACCATTAGCAAAGGGATAGATAAGACGACAGAAAATATAATGCCACTATATAAACCCATGGTACACCCACATCTTGAATACTGTGTGCAGTTTTGGTCGTCCCATCTAAAAAAAAAAAAGGCATTAGAATTGGAAAAGGTACAGAAAAGGGCAACAAAAATGATTAGGGGTATAGAACAGCTTCCATATGAGGAGAGATTTAAAAGACTGGGATAGTTTAGCTTAGAAAAGAGACGACTAAGGGGAGATATGACAAGTCTATAAAATCATGAATGTTGCGGAGAAAGTGAACAGGGCAGTGTTATTTACCCCTTCATATAACACCAGAACCAGGGGTCACCCAATGAAATTAATAGGCAGCATGTTTAAAACGAACAAAATGAAGTATTTCTTTGCACAGTCAACCTGTGGAACTCATTGCCAGGGGACGTTGTGAAGGCCAAAAGTACAACTGGGTTAAAAAAAGAACTAGATAAGTTCATGAAGGATAGATTCATCAATGGCTATTAGCTAAGACGGCCAGGGACAGAATCCATGCTGTGGGTGTCCCTAAACCTCTGACTGTCAGAAGCTGGGACTAGACCGCACGGGATTGAAAGAAATTGCCCTGTTTATCCCCTCTGAAACATCAGGCATTGGCCACTGTTGGAAGGCAGGATACTGGGCTAGATGGACCTTTGGTCTGACCCAGTCTGGCCATTCCTATGTAAGCTGTGCCTGGAGAGAGGAAAGTACTGTTATGGAGGACAAAACCCCAAGAGAGTTCTAGTTTTGTTGTTAATGCTGCACTCAGGGTCTCGCGAACTACCAGGGAAGCCTGCAGTGCATCCAGCTCTGGTCAGAGAAGTTTGACAAGTTTCTCTTGTTTCAAGAAGGGTTATTCTGTCACTTGCAAGGAAGCTCTCAATACACTTTAAAGGCACCACAGAAAACTTTTTTAATGTAGTGGGGTCTTTACAAAGCTGACGTGAACATTATCCCCATTTTACACAAGAGGCTGTGTGGGCAGGGAGAGATTCAGTGACTGGCCCAAGGTCACAACAAAAGCTTGTGGCAGAGGCAGAACAAAACCCCCACTCAACTCTTCCTCTGAAACTGAGCAGATATGACAAGCATGTGCAAAAAATGAGTAAGTTCTGTCATCATAACAAAGTACCAACACAGCAGCAAACCAAAAAAAAAAAAAAAAAAAAAGAAGAAGAGGGATTTAATTAGTGTTCCATACCTCTCATTGTCCAATTCGTCAGATCTTGCCACTAAAATATTAAGAACAGACACTGAATTAGTTGCAAGGAATTTTGCTGTAAGAATGTTTAGCTAATGGGAGTTTAACTAAAACTTGTATGAGGTTGAGAAACAACCAGTGTGATTGATAAAGGTAATTAACCAAAAATCTGTTGCTCTGCATCATATTCTCATAGGACAGCCTGAGACAGCCCTCCCCTCTGTGTCACAACAGGCACCATTAGAGAGAGTGACTGGATGGCTATTCTGTTCTGCAAATCACTAATAGCTCATTTTAGTCTCAACCAAAAGCAAGAACTACCAGTCCTGTTTCAACATACAGCCTACACACCCGTTACCGTACTGGGTGTGCTGAGGGATGGACAATTTGCTCATAATTTGGAGACAACCAGGAAGAGCCTTACTTCCTGGACTGGGGTTGATAAGGAACCCAGGGACAGGCTAGCTTAGAGAACTGGCACAGCTCAGGGCTACTGAGGGACTTGAATATACAACCCTCAAGGTAAGTAGAAACAATTAGCAGCACACAGCCACCACAAGCCTGCCTACCTTCCAAAGAAAGTTGATGCCAGGAATCACTGCCAGCTTCTATGCCTCAGCTTGTGTTGTCTCTTGGAAGACAATATTGACGCTTATTACCTAACCTCAACTAGCTAGCCAGGGAGTTACCCCTTGGGAGCCTGCAGATCACACACCGATTTGTTTTTAGGTAGTGAATGGGCTGTGCATCAAATCTTATCACGTCTTTAAGGCAAGGATGGCGGAGTTCTACGTTAGAGCTGGTGATTTACTAAACACTTTGGTATTCAAGTAACTGACAGTTCTTGAAGATTCTGCCCCTCTCAGAATCTCCATAATTAGGCTGGGTCTCTGACAACCACCATTTATTACCTTAGAAACACTCTGAAAACAATTTCCAGTGTGTTCAAGTGAGAAAACTAATTCAGTCCTATCCTGCAAGCTCTGATTTCTTAAATTGGAAGCTCGCTGGGGCAGACTTGTGTCTTCTGTGCAGTCAATCCATTGTGGGCACTACTGGAATATCGAAGTGTGTCACTGACTGGCTCCCCACGTAAGCTAGCCACTGGGAGGAGACAAGCTGGGGGGGAGGGGGGGGGGTCTGTGCTAAGCCCCACCCCTCTGATATAGGCACCTGCTTCTGCTTGGGATTCAAACCCACTCTTGGCACTAGGCACCTTGTGCAAGGAGAGGAAGAGGAGAAGGACGACGACCCCCCTCAGAACTCTTAGCCAAGTGGTTAGGGCCCTCAAAATGGGGGGTCTCCTCACCCCAGATAAGTCCCCCCTCCACCTCAGGGGGGAAGGGATTTGAACTGGGATCTGCCGCGTCTCAGCTAAGGGCCATAAACACTGGGCTACAGGATACTCTGATGTGAGGCTCTCTCACTGTGCAAAAATAATTTTAAAAAGTCATTGGGCCAGACAGCAACATAACTGCCCGCACAAGCCCACAGGCATGAGAATGACTTGCAGCCTAGTGGGCCGAGCACTCATCCAGGACGTTCTGGGATTTACCCGCATAAGTCCATTTGTGAATCTAGCCCTTTGTGACTCTGTCCGAGACATATTTAAAGCCAAATGGTGCAGAGAAAGAGAGCATGGTGGGAAGTCGAGAAACAGGTGTCATTTTCAGAGGCCAGCTCTAACTGCTGCATCTTACCTTTAATTTCAGGCCAGATTTTATTCTTCCATTGATCTAAACAAACTATTATTATCAGGCCAAATGCAACCAAGAACACCAGTCGAAGGGAAGTCAGTGCCAAAAAACTGCAAAAAAGAAGCAGAGAAAGAATCAGCAGTGAGCACCTGAGTCTGTTTCTACTGTTGTACCCGGCCTCTTAAACTAGCACCTCTAGTTAAATGCACTGACCAACTGGGTTGGGTGAAATAAGAAAATAGCTCGTTTGGTCTTTGGGGGCAGCAGACATCTCGAATCAAAACTGGTATCAGATCCATGGAACTGGATATTCCTGTTACTTGGGTGTTCGGCGTTTATCCCAATTTATTTCAAAAATAATTTTATATTTACTTTAAAGACAGTTTTATCTTACTCTCTTGAATGAGCAGGGAGTACAGCAACTAACGACCGCAGCAAGGCAGTATGAGAAGAGTGATGTTTGCACCACTTATAGTTAGTCTGTCGGCATTTCCACAAGCCACGCTGACATTAAAGATGCCTGGCTTTGTGCACTATTCAGGATCTGGCAGATGCCTCCAATTCCGAGTCAAAGTGGTTTTTGAATTAATCAGGAATTGGGAGATGCAAAATAATTTTATTCGTGAGTGTTCTTCGTTTTGTATCCATCACACCTCGGACTAACCAGCCAGCCTGGAAAAAGAGTTATATGATGGAGGAAGGGAGGACAAACCAGTCCTCCACTCACCTAGCCTGGGCAGGAGGAGTGGTTGTTTTTACACCAAGTTGCCTCTAGAACCCTAAAGAAATGTTTCATGTTTGCTCAGGGTTTCTGTGCCACACGGCCTCAGTTTATAGCTAGTCTGATGGAGGCCATCAGTGGTCCCAAGGCACAAACTGTCACCTTCAGCCTCACTTTCTAGTTTAAAAGGTAGTTAGTTTTGAGAATTGAGGTGTTCTGCTTGCAGATGGGTCCCTCCCTACGAGTCTCCTACTCCCTACACAGAATCCTGAACTTAATGGTGCTCATCTGGAATTGTCAGCTGCTGAAAAGACTCTAAAAATGTAATTAACAGTTTGACACCAGTACCCCTAATTCCCATCCTTAGCTGCTGAAATAGCTCACAAGCTCAATGTCTGTCCAGTCTTCAGCTTCCCCTCAGGCTATTAACTAAATCAGTCAAATGGTAAGACTAGCTGATTTTGTAGGGATTCTTGCTTAATTATGACAATAGTAAGGTTCAGTACCAAAGCTCTTATCTATTTTTAATCACAGTCATCTGGACTGTTCAGGACATGTGTTTGTCTAGCATAAAGCACCAGCTGGTAGGGCCAAGTGACAGGTCCCATGGAGGGAATTCACAGGGCAAAGATCAGGCAAAAAGACAAGTTGCATTTAGCATTAAAAAAGTTTGTTGTGTATTAAGGACAGAAAACGGATGGAATCAGAAGAAATGCTGTGTAGCTCATCTCCATATGGCTATTTTCCCACTTCTGCTCAAATAGCATGGTCAGACCATGGTACAATGCCAGTTAGAGTTTAAAATCCATAATCCATACCAAAACAAGCAGACATTCCAGTAGTTTAAGAGACTAAAGAATTAAACCCTCTACAAATTCAAAAAAGGTTAAAAAGACGGACTGTTCATCTTAGAAAAGTGACAACTAAGGAGAAGAATATGACGGAGGTCTATAAAATCATGACTAGCATGGAGAAAGTGAATCAAGAAGTCTTATTTACTCCTTCCCATAATTCAAGGACCAGGGGGGGTCACCCAATGAAATGAATAGGCGGCAGGTTTAAAAAACAAACTTAAGGAAGTACTTCTTCACAAAACACACAATCAGTCTTTGGATCTCATTGCCAGGGGATGTTGTGAAGGCCAGAAGTATAACTGTGTTGAAAAAAGAATTAGATAAGTTTGTGGAGGATAGTCCATCAAGCCAGGGATGCAACCAGATGCTCTGTGTCCCCCTAAACTGCTGACTGCCAGCAGCTGGGACTGCATGACAGGGGATAGATCACTCAATAACTGCCCTCATTCAATTCCCTCTGAAGTATCTGACACTGGCCACTGGTGGAAGACAGGATACTGGGCTAGACAGGCCATTGGTCTGGCCAGTATGGCCATTCTTATGTTGTGTTCTGGCTCAGTTCTGCACTAGATTCTCTCCCCACCCCCCGTGATATCTTGTAAGCTGTGAATCCAGTTTTGGAAGAAAAGCAGATCAATAAGGCAACATGAATAAGCCTGCATTGAAATCCATCCAGACAAATACACAGAGCAAGAAGTAGATGCACAAAGGAAAGCAACAGAAATGGTTGAATTCTGAAGATTAGCTAAATGCCTAGAAGAATCAGACTGGAACATGACCAAAAATACAGCAGCAGGACATAGATATGCCATCCTATGCCAAACATCAGCATGTAGGGTATTTTTGTTTTTGCAAGAAAACACACAAAGGGTCAATTATAGCCTAGCAATCATTAACTACAGCTAAGTGGGTCTAGGCAGTCATTTGATTAGGAGCGCATGCTAACAGTTTATCCCTTTCCCAAATGGTGGTTTAAATCTGGAGATTATTTGTTGAAAACTCAGAGAAACAGATACTGCATAGAAGAGGTAATTTCACATAAGCCTTCCTACCAGGGCCGGGTATTAGACAAACACCACAGTTAAGTGCTGTCAAAACAAGAGCATGTGACCCTTAATAACCATAAGTGGCTGATTGTCCAATGAAAGCAGTTCCTCCTGACAGTCACAGCGTATACTGATTCCCCTCGCTAAGGTCACTTCACAATTCCCTCTTGGAGGCAATGCAGATGGAAATCGCAATGGAAGAGTAAAACCAAACTAATGAGGCATTTGGATACCACTGAGAAGCACAGTGCATGAAGCTATGAAGATAATTGCCTGCAGCTTAAATATCAGGGATCGTTTAAATTCCCTTGACATAGGGTGTTTATACAGAAAACGTGGCTAACAAGAGCATGTCCAAGAACTCCCGCAGAGTTATGGTTACATACGGAGACAACTTCTCTTTTAGGCATTTTTATATTAGAACTTTAAACCAGGGGTTCCCAAACTGGGGGTCGGGACCCCTCAGGGGGTTGCAAGGTTATTACATGGGGGGATCGTGAGCTGTCAGCCTCCACCCCAAGCCCCACTTTTCCTCCAGCATTTATAATGGTGTTAAATATATAAAAAAGCGTTTTTAATATATAAGGGGGGGGGGTCACACTCAGAGGCTTGCTGTGTGAAATGGGTCACCAGTACAAAAGTCTGAGAACCCCTGCTTTAAACAAACATGAAGCTCAGTAGCCTCTTCGCAAGACATGCATTGGGAATTACTTCCCCATTACCCTCCCAACCATCCTGCCACTGCAGCTGCTACTTGCTTTGTCCACGTCAGTGTTCAGAGAATGACAATGGTACCTCCAGGCAGTGGCAACTTTGAATAATTACTTTGTCTCACTACTTCGTTCCCTGCCATACACATGACTCCCAGTTAGTCCTTTGTGGAGCCCCAGGAGCCGGATATTGAGACTGAATTTATGAGACCACTGTAATAACCAGTCAACATAGAAGCAAGTTAATAGATTTCTTTGGGCAACAGTTCCCAATTTTGAACAGTCACACTCTGACTCAGAAAACAAGTTACTACCCAGTACTATCAGAGTGATAACTGGGTAAAGGATTGTACAATAAAACCTTCTGAACGTGTTTTTATGTGCTCATCCTCCTGCTGCCACCAGTGTAAAACGGGAGTTCAAACAGCATTGTTTTTGTAACACTGCCTGGAGATTAAACAGACTCTGAAAACTGCCAGATGAGACAGCCTTCTGATTAACAAATTAAACATCTGGAAGCCCAAGCTGATCATCAGGAAACCCTGTTATACATTCCCTACTTTTTGTGAATGTTATTTCACAGTGGAGACCTTGACCCGAACATTATGTGCTAGAAAGGGCTCCCAATGTCAGCCACTTTGAATCTTCCCTCTTCCTAATCGTGTGACTTTGGCCAGTCGGAGCCTACTCAAGGGTTCCTGGCACCTCAGGAATGGGACCCCCATCGACAATACTCACACTTACACTGCTGCATTTTACTGCTTTTAGTCTAACTTGAGAATTGTTTCTTACATGAAACTGCCAGCTGGCCAAGGCTTTGCCATGAGAACACAGCTAGATGGACTTTGCTTGACTTCACCTATTGAGATAAAGTAACACTTAATCTCCCATTTCTTTGTTCTTTAGAAGATGTAGGGTCAGACCCAGTGGCCTAAGTTGTAGTCAGTTTCATCATGAAGGGCTGGTTCCCCACAAGCCCTATGCTCAGCCCCTGGAGGGAGGATCTACACTTGTAATTATCCAGAAAGCAATCCTCTTTGGTTAACTTATTAGCATTGGCTCGGGCTCCCTTTGGACCTCATCATTCTCTCGCCATCAGAAGGTTGGTGACTGATGTAGGATGTGGAAAATCCCCAGGGAGGTGAGGGGAAGGAGCAAGAGAACAGTGCTACAACCATCACAAAAGCTTTTTCTTTTGTTTCAAGTCAGCCCCCTCCCCTCCTCTCCCCCAGCTGCATGAGGCTGTTGGAAGACCATGGCCAGAGCTACGAAAACATAAGACACTTGAACATCCATTCTTGGCACAGGGCCCTGTTAAGGAAGTAGTTCCATAGAGCCATAGACTACCAGAAACATACACCACTGACCCAAACTAATCACACACTCCTCTTTATTAGAACAGCTCAAACTCTCCTGTTTCTCTACAGGAGAAAGACAATGCACTTGTTTCTTTGTAGGAGAAGAGGAAATGGCTATTTACTTGAACTAGCCAGCACCACTGCCAAAGACTCTAGAACTTCACGTGACCTGTTTACTCATTTCATGAGAATCCACTCAATGCAACCGATTCTACCAAGCTGCTGACAGACCATTTGACTCTAATCACACAAACATTAAACTAGGTTTAGTTTAGACTTAAGTAGAAACCGGTAACTACTGTCAGAAAATTGTATGTACAGGACATTAATGTCCTAGACCAGGGGTAGGCAACCTATGGCACGGGTGCCGAAGGTGGCACGCGAGCTGATTTTCAGCGGCACTCACACTGCCCAGGTCGCGGCCACTGGTCTGGGGGACTCTGCATTTTAATTTAATTTTAAATACAGCTTCTTAAACATTTTAAAAACCTTATTTACTGTACATACAACAATAGTTTAGTTATATATTATAGATTTATAGACAGAGACCTTCTAAAAACGTTAAAATGTACTCCTGGCACGCCAAACCTTAAATGAGAGTGAATAAATGAAGACTCGGCACAGCACTTCGGAAAGGTTGCCGACCCCTGCGACCTAGTCAGTCGCTAAAACTACTCACATTGGGAATGGATCCTACCTACAAACCCCTTAGATAATAACAAAAAGAACAGGAGGACTTGTGGCACCTTAGAGACTAACACATTTATTTGAGCATAAGCTTTGCGGGCTACAGCCCACTTCTTCGGATGCACGGCTGCTACTCTGAAGCCTTAGATAGTAACAGTCTTCCATGCGAAGTTGTACGTTGGTTTCCCACCAACATTTAGTGCATGTCCACAAGTATTACGCTCAGAACCCCCCTAGGACACAGCCGAGACGTGGCACAGGTAGTTCTGGCCGCCGCATGACACCCCCTCCCGAACGGGGTGCAGAGCAGGCACCCGCAATACGCTGAACTGGAGCTACAAAGCCAGACTAGCGTTAGCGGAGCGTGAAGCACCCGTGGGTTACATTGGCACCTCGGCAGACTCCAGAGCGCCTCCCGCAGGCTCGCTAGAGCTCAGCCACTGCGAGCCCCGTTCGCCGAGCTCCCGCCCCGGCCGCCGGCAAATGGCGACGGGGCTCCCCGAGCTCTCGTGGATCTTGCTGCGGGGCCCGGACACACCGGGCGGCGCAGCCGGGAGATGAACGCAGCTGCCCACGCGGCCCGGCCCCGCCCCGCCGGCCCCGAGCCCCCAGCCGCCCACTTCCCCCCCCCGGCCCGGCCGCCCGCTCTCACCAGAAGGCGCCGTGCGCGCCCGCCCAGCCCAGCGCGCTGCGGCCCGGCCGCTCCCAGACCAGCGCCGCCTGCAGCGCGCTCAGCAGCGGCTCGTAGGGCCCGAGCCGGGCCCGTAGGTCGGCGCTCAGCGCTCGCACCCGCTGCTCCCGCTCGCCGGGGCCGCCCGCCCGGCTCCCTCCGGCCGCGGCCTCCATCGCTTCCCCGTCAGGGGATCAACATCCGCTCCGCGCCGGTACGTCACAGGCGGGCCGGGTCAGCCCTGCCCCGTCGCGGGGTTACCAACCGCCACCCCCTTGCGCAGCGATCGGCATGGCGGAACCCACTGGGGAAATGCAGAGCGCAGCCATCTTGCTATACGGAAAGGCGGTGTCTTCCTATTGCGCATGCGCAACCAGAGCCGCGCGCTCCCGGTTTTTTTTCTCTCGCGCATGCGCGTTGCCAGGACGAAGCCCAGGGGCTGAGTTAACGGCGGTTCCCCGGACGTGCACCTCGCGCATGTTCAGTTCCACTGGACGCGGGCGGGAGGACGCAAAGGCAGCGGCGGGTGCAGCGAGGAGCCGGGCCGGGGCCGGGGCGCAGCGGCCGAGATGCCGCGAGAGATCATCACCCTGCAGCTGGGCCAGTGCGGCAACCAGAGTGAGGCCGGAGGCGGGGCGTACAGTGGGGGAGGGGCTTGGGAGGGGGCGGGGCGTATAGTGGGGAAACTGAGGCACAGAGCGGTCCCGGGGCCCAGGCCCCTCCCCTGTCACTCAGCCAGGCAGCGGCAGAGCCGGCCATAGAACCCAGGCGTCCTGGCCCGGCTGGGGGGGGCAGCAGGCGGGTCTCTCCCCTCCAGCCCAACTGAGCCCCGGCTGGGGTGGGGGCAGCAGGGGGGCACTGGGGGCAACAGGCGGGTCTCTCCCCTCCAGCCCGCCTGAGCCCCGGTTGGGGCGGGGGGCAGCAGGGGGGCACTGGGGGCAGCAGGCGGGTCTCTCTCCTCCAGCCCGCCTGAGCCCCGGTTGGGGCGGGGGGCAGCAGGCGGGTCTCTCTCCTCCAGCCCGCCTGAGCCCCAGCTGGTCTCTCTTGCAGTCGGGTTCGAGTTCTGGAAGCAGCTGTGTGCCGAGCACGGCATCAGCCCCGAGGGCATCGTCGAGGAGTTCGCCACCGAGGGCACCGATCGCAAAGACGTCTTCTTCTACCAGGTATGGCGGGCGTTAGCTCTGCACCTTCCCAGGGCCGGAGCCCATCGCTCAGATCCAGCCCAGGCGAGGCCGGGCGCCCTTTCCCTAGGGCTTCCTCTGGACAAACAGAAGGCATCCCTCCTCCACCGGGACAACGCCCTGGAGGTCTGGCACTGCCAGCCGCCCTGCTGACATAATGCTGGTATCTCCAAAAGCCTCCCAGAGCCAGGTCGGACCTTAGTCGAGAGTTTCTGGTTCTCATTTCCTCTCTGTTCTCTGTGGCTGGAGCCCAGACTGGCTTTTGGGGTCAGCAGTAGGGAGACCCAGTTGTTATTTCAATTCACAAAGTCCATCCCTAAGTCTGGATCCTTCTCTATTGATGGATCCTATCTCCTCTGTTGAGAACAAACCCCTTCTCTAGCTACTCCTCTTGCTGAGGACACACTGGGGAGTTTCTGGCCACCCCCTCTCTCTGTCTAGCCAGCAACCCACATTCAGTTTGTGAAAGGGGCTGACGAGCTCAGTCCAGCCCCCAGCTCATCTCCTTCAGTGGCACCTCTGCCGAGATCTACTGCTTAACAGCATGTTGCCATGGTGGGTGCAGAGTGATGGGGACTCAAGAAGCAGTTCATATTTGTTACATAATTTCTCCGATTGTGAGCTGTTTGGGTCAGAGCTCATCTCTTTGTTCTGTGAGGTATGACCCCCAGCGTGCTGCCGGCCAGGTGCTCCCATAATACAGACAATACATAATAGTTTCTTTATCGCGTCCATTGTGGCAGGATCCAGTAGAGGTGTGTTCTACCTCTCTCCGACCAGTGGGGGGCACCCTCTGTCACGTGCTCTCTTTTGCAGTCTGGAATTGTGCCCCTGGCATGTTCCTAGGCCCTCTTGTCCTTCCCTGTTACAGGCAGATGATGAACATTACATCCCCCGAGCTGTGCTGCTGGACCTCGAGCCTCGAGTGATCCATTCCATTCTGAACTCCCCCTACGCCAACCTGTACAACCCGGAAAACATCTACCTGTCCGAGCATGGCGGCGGGGCTGGGAACAACTGGGCCAGCGGCTTCTCACAGGTAACAGGGCTGGAGTTGGCATGTGCAACCGTAGTTCAGATCCCTGGGCTTGAGATTTTGTCAGGGACGCCTTGCCTCCCAGCAGGCCCTGGCGTGTGATTGCTGGAGCAGCAGTAGGATCTGCTGGTATGGCTGGAAGCCTTGTCTCCCAGCTGACGTGGCTTTGCATTATGCCTGGGAAGCGGCTCCCTCTGGGGAAAGTACATGGACTGAAGCTTGCTTTGGTTTTATCTTGCAGGGGGAAAAAATCCACGAAGATATCTTTGACATCATAGACAGAGAGGCTGATGGGAGCGACAGCTTAGAGGTAAAGAAATGAGGAGGCCTCAGACTGGCTTCCCTTGCCTGTTGTTTTCTGAGCCAGACTGCTTTTTTCGGAGTGGGAGCCCAATCTAAGGTCTCTGCTGTGTTGTTTGCATGGAGTTGAAGTCTCTAGGGAAGCCTGGCAGTTGTGATGATCTCTGGGGTGCTAGGCAACAGGCACGTGGAAAGGGTTAATCCTAGACAGGAGGCCTTTCCCATCTCTGCCACGTCCTCTTGACCTTCCCCTCGACCCCAGGCCCTCCTGAGGAAAGCAGGAGTCGCCCCTACTGTGTGCCCTACTGAGCGTTTTCCAAATCCAGTTAAAAAGAACTCCAGCGTTGGACTCTTCCCAGGGGAGATGGCCAGAGCTCACCACTAGGAAGGGTTTGTGGTATTTGGCCTCCATTTACCTTCTCGTCATTTCATCCCACTCCTCCTGCTTGTCTCCCCTAGTATCAGCCTGAACAATTCCTCTCTCTGCTTCCGAAAGGAGAACATGCACCTCTTGGCAACCGTCTTTCCAGGTTGGCCTCCAATGACTCTCCTGCTCCAGTTAGGAAAAGCTCTGCTGAAGTGGCATCTGCCTGGGCCTTGCAGTCTGAAGGGTGTTCAGTTTGGTGCCATGGGGGGGCAGCATGCAGCTGTTTTCAAGAGGGCTTGGGCCAGCGGAGGCTGTTGCATGCAGTGGAATCGGCTCTGAAGAGCCCATGGCAGCTGGTTTCAAAGGGATTCAGCAAGTCAGACACGAGGTGGAGGCCTGACTCTTTGAACCTTCTGTTGCTCCCAGTGACACTTGAGATTCCTGGGGAAGGAGAGAATCTCGGTCTTGGAGCACGTTGACTCTGGGCGTCAGATCCCACCTGGGCTGTCCTCAGCTTCACCTTTACCCCGAACAGACAGAGCCCCCTGCGGTTTACATCTGGCTGTTGCATGGCAACAGGGGAAGGGAAAAGGCGATTGGGAAATAACAGTTGGCAAGAAGCCTAAGGAGCAGGTGGGAGGATGGCTAGGGCAGGTGGAGGAGGCGCTTGGGACGGGCTGAGCTCGTTTTGTTTAACTGAATAGGCAGCGGGGGAGACGGGGGGTGTAGCCCCTTCCAGCGTCTGCCTGTCTCCTGGGAAGCTCCGAACTCTGGCTCCGGGGGCTCCTGAGCAGCAAGCGCTGTTCTCAGTGGGTCCAGAGAAGCGAGTTCCTGCAGTTCCGACAGGAGCGCTGCGATGGGTTTGCAGCTCTCTGTGCCTCATGGGGCTACGCTCAGGGTGTTTGGTGACTGTCTGATCGCACCAGCGGTTCTTGGCACAGATCCAGAGGGAGGCAGCCACCATCTGCCCTGGCCTAGGCTCTGGCATTAGCCGATGGCGTGGCTAGCCCCGTTCTGCCTGGGAGGGTAAGCCCCCCCCTAAGCTGCCTTCCCTTTGGTTCCAGGGTTTTGTGCTGTGCCACTCCATTGCTGGTGGAACAGGCTCCGGGCTGGGCTCCTATCTGCTGGAGCGACTGAATGACAGGTGAGTCCCCTGCTGGGGGAGGCTGGCCCTGCCTGGGCGTCCTGCCAAAGCATGAAGCTGGAGAGCGCTGACTCAGAGCCGGGGCCCCCGCCCCCACCCAAACACTGTCTTGTGCAATCCCTGGCAGGCTGCCCAGGGGATGGGCCGGCTCCTGCTGTGTCCAGGGGAGGCTCCGGAATTGGACCCCTGCTCTGCAGCCTCCCCGTCGCCTCTCAAGCCGCTCTGATCGGATGGCTGCCTCCTGAAGCTCTGCCCGCGCTGGGCAAGGCAGGAGGCTGCAGCCAAGGCCCCTGCGCAGCCGCCCCTGCCTGTCCCAGCATGCAGCCTTGAGAAAAGGCTTGTGAGCAGCTGCTTAATCAGCCGGTGGATGGCTCAGCCTCGCCCGTGGCTTTGTCTGGCAGCTTCCTCCTGTGCTGTAAGATGCAGCATTGCTGGGACAAATTCCTCTCCTCCCTGGGAGCAGACTTTGGCATGCCGCGCGGTGACTCACTGCCGCCCGGCACGCTGGAGACTGCCGGGGAGCTCGTGGGAGGGGAGCGCTTAGGCGGTGGCTCTGGGTCATTAACCAGTTAGGTGTCCGGGCGCTTCTCCTCACTCAGGTATCCCAAGAAGCTGGTTCAGACCTACTCGGTCTTCCCCAACCAGGATGAGATGAGCGATGTGGTGGTCCAGCCATACAACTCCCTGCTGACGCTCAAGAGGCTGACTCAGAACGCTGACTGTGTGGTAAGGGTTCTGCTGCAAGCCGGAGTGGGACCCCTGGAGCCAGCCCCAACTCCCCATCACTCAGCTCTAACCTGCACAGACCAACATAAGTCAATAGATCACCCTCCGCATTTCCATGGTACGGCAGCCCCCTCTGAGGCGAGGGCCAGCAGCCCGCAGAGCACTGAAGGGCCTATGTGCTCGAGCAGAGCAGAGGGGCCTGGTGAGCCCCAGCAGACTGCCCAGAGCTCCACTTCTCCCCCTGGAAAGGCTGGGGGCTGAGCCATGCCTGCAGGGCCCGAGGGGCTGCACTCCTTGGGACAACGAGGGGGAACGTTGGCTGGGGAGCTGGGGGACCGGCTTCCCCCCACACAGCACAGCTGCCTCCTGCTCTCCCTGCTACTCCAGGCCTTGGGCTCGCAGGAGCAGAGGCCACTTGGCAGGGGGCTCTGGTGTACACACATGGGTGAGGATGGGGCTCCCACAGCATCATTTGTAATCTGCCCCAGGGTTTGAAGCCAAGGATCCAGCAGCAGGCCCCACCATAGGCCCTTGGGCACATACTAACCAGGACGCCTGCTCTCGGGGGCTCCTCGTCTCTGGCACTCGGAGGAACAGGCCCAGCAGCCCCTGTTGGGACAGCACCTTCTCTCCCTGCCCTCAACTGCTTTAAGATTGCTGGGGCCTAGAGGATGGATGTACTGGCCTGGGGGCCGGCATGTGGGGCCAGTGCTGTCTTGGGAGGGCTCCGGGAGGAGGAGAAGAGCTTTCTATTGACAGTGTCAGTTCTGCCCCAGGATAGCCGGCCCCAGGCATGAGTCAGCTCATGCTTTCATGTGTCTGCTGGCCCAGTTGTGCTGTGGTCTCCAGGCCCGCCGAGCTGAGGCTGTATGGATCAGTGCTCTCGCCCGGGGAGCTGGCCTCAGTCCTCCTCTGTGCCCTGTCTGCGGCCTCCAAGAGCTGCTCTGATGGGGCCGACTTTCTTTTTTAGGTGGTTCTGGACAACACAGCCCTGAATCGGATCGCCACAGACCGGCTGCACATCCAGAACCCGTCCTTCTCCCAGATCAACCAGCTGGTGAGGAGCCCCGCCGGGGAGCGCTCGCTCTGGAGACTTAGCCACATGTCTGGGCCAGGGCTCCTCTCGGTGCTGGCTGAGTAGCTCCGTTGGGGGGGCTCGGGGGTGAGGAGCTGGGACGTTTCCCTTGCTGCACTTGTGCTTTTACTCCCTAGAGAAGGGGGGTCACAGCTGAGCTCTGGCTCCAGGGAATCCCTCCAGAGCCTGCACCCCGACTCTCTCTCCCCTCTCTGCACCAGGTCTCCACCATCATGTCTGCCAGCACCACCACGCTCAGGTATCCCGGCTACATGAACAACGACCTGATTGGGCTGATCGCCTCGCTCATCCCAACCCCCCGACTCCACTTCCTGATGACGGGGTACACGCCGCTCACCACAGACCAGTCGGTACGTGCTGCAGTTGCCCAGGCACACAGGCAGCCCTGCGCCATCCCTATGCTGGCTCCTGGCCGCGCCAAGCTCCTCTGTTGTGGCCCTGAGGCTCCCTGCAGCTTAGCTGCTCGCTGTCTCTCAGCTCGCATGCACTACCATGCACCCCCCCCTCCTCGCTTAGCCCCAGGCAGGGCGGGACCCCTGCCCCCGCCCTGCCTGGCCCCACCCCGAGCTGCTGTGAATGCCTCAGGGAGGGGATGTCTCTCTCCCACGCATGGTAAGGCTGGGTGCTCCAAGTTGTCCTCACGCTCTGCCAGCAGCCCCGTCCATCCCAGGGAGTGCAGTCGGGCTATTCCCAGGCTACGGGTGCTCAGATCCAGCCCGCTGGGGCAGGTCGCTGTGGTGCCTTGCCATGCACTGCTCCAGGTGGGAGTACTGGATACCAGCCCTAGAGATTCCCCCTCCCCCCGGCGAGCACAGGCACCAGCCCCCTCTGCAGGGGCTCATGGTCTTTAGACTGGGGCTAGGTGAGCAGGACACTTGTGCTGTCCCTGATTACGGTTCCCAGCAGGAGCCAGGACTCCACTGGGCCGTAGCGAAGGGCGGCTGGGCCAGTGTTCTGGGTCTGCAGGAGACGCTGCTGGGCTGGCTCCACGGCACCATTCTGCTCCGCTAACCGGGCCCTTTCTCCTCCTGTCGACCTGCATTTCCCCAGGACGTTGCTCAGAGAAACAAATCGGAAAGGCTGCTGGCTCTGAAACGGGTACCCAGTGTGCTCTGTCCTCTCCTGTGCCGGGGGGGAGGGGACTCTGCGGTAGTTAATAGGTGTCTGACTTAACCTCCCCACTTCCAGACTGGGGCCACCTCTCTGCAAGTCCCCGGAAGCCTGGCCAGCGACGTGCCCAGCCTGGGGCGGAGGGGATGGGCCTTCCCGCGCCTCCAAGCAAGCCATTGCATCCTGGCTCTGGGCACGAGAAGGAGGGTTTGCTTTCCCAGAGTGCTCAGCGGCTGCAGCAGCTGTGGGGCTGGCTGTTCTCCCTCTGCCAGCCACCACTGGGGCCAGCCTTTCCTAGTGCCCAGCCAGCGCTCCCCACAGTCACCCAGAGCAGCCACGCTGCAGCTCCTCCAGCCTAGGGCCTGGCGTGCAGCGTCCTTTCACACCCTGAGCAGCAGACAATTAACCCTTCAGTCGCTGCCTGTTGGGGCATGTTCCCAGCTGCAGAGAGCTGCAGCCAGACTAGGTGCATTATGGGAAGGGAGGGAGTGCTACAGCCAGGCCTGCTGCGCGCAGGGGTGAACTGGGCACCCTCTGGAGAAGGGGTGGGGTGGGGGAGGGTTTGCTGGCCGCGTTCCCAGCATGCGAGCTCCCCGCCTCGCCCCATCCCTCTGTGCTCGAGGGGGGCAGCGGGCAGCACAGGCCCTGGGTCCGTGGGGAGCCTGGCTGCTCTGCTCCCAGCGAGTCCCCCATGACGCGCGAGCCCAGGCCCTGCTCGGGAGCCTCCAGTGCTGTCTGGGACACAACTGAGCCTCCCCGCAAGATGCTCCAGTAGCCGCTCCCAGGCCTTTGCTGGCTCTCTCTGAGCTCATTAACTCAACTCCTCCAGGGCAGGGGTAGGGGAGATGGGGCTGGCTCCCTAGTGCCCCTTGGAAAGGGCATCGCTACAAGCCCCCAGGCTGGGTCACCGCTGTCCTGTGACCTCCTGCATGCAGCTCTGTGCCTGTGCATGTGACTGGCCCGTTCCACGGGGCTTGTGTCTCTCTCTTGGCTGACTGGCCAGGGATTTGCCTCTGCTCACTAACTTCAGCCGAGGGCGGCAGAGCCCCTACTCCATGCGTGTGCAGTGTGTGGCTCCGCTACTCCCCGGGGACAGGGCGCAGGGGCGGTCTCCCCCTGAGTGCCCCATGCTGGCGTTTGCAGGTGGCCAGCGTGCGGAAAACCACGGTCCTGGACGTGATGAGACGATTGTTGCAGCCTAAGAACGTCATGGTCTCCACCGGGCGGGACAGACAAACCAACCACTGCTACATCGCCATCCTGAACATCATCCAGGGTGAGGTGGACCCGACGCAGGTGAGCAAGCTGCAACCCTGCCCCAAGCCGGGGCTGGCTGAGTCGTGCGGGCCTGGGCATCATGCAGGCAGATGCCGATAGGGCTGGGCATGGGAGCAGGCCAGGCGTTGCAGTGGGGAGTGGGCTCGGACGCCCACCCACCTCAGCCAGACTTGCAGGGTCCATGCAGGAAACAGCTGCTGGCAGAGCCAGCCAAAGGGCTAACGCTGCAGGTGCGGCAGGAGCCTAGCTGCCTGGATGCCACCCTGGGAAAGGCTGCCCGTCGTCACGTCCTCTGCCAGCAGGCGTTTGCCAGTCGTAGGAGGTGCCTGCCCCATGAGCAGCACTGGGCCCGTGCCCCTGGGCGTGCGGTGTCTGCACAGAGTGCCCGGCTGAGCGGCTAGGACAGCACTGGGGAGTTCACGCTACTTGCTGAGGGACTTGGCCCCT
This sequence comes from Platysternon megacephalum, assembly GCA_003942145.1. Lineage (NCBI taxonomy): Eukaryota > Metazoa > Chordata > Testudines > Platysternidae > Platysternon > Platysternon megacephalum. The sequence continues at coordinate 11,461,307 of QXTE01000039.1, forward strand.
CTGCTGCTGTGAATCTCGCCAGGGCAGGTGGCTGGAGCACCACTGCCAGCTCTTGCTCGTGTCTCCCTAGGTTCACAAGAGCCTGCAGAGGATCCGGGAGAGGAAACTGGCCAACTTCATCCCCTGGGGCCCTGCCAGCATCCAGGTGGCGCTGTCCAGGAAGTCCCCGTACCTGCCGTCTGCTCACCGTGTCAGCGGCCTGATGATGGCAAACCACACCAACATCTCCTCGGTGAGTATGGGCAAGGCCGCCGGGCTCGGCTCCTCGCTCCCCCACCCGCCTGCCCTGGGGGAGGGACACGCCCTGCACTCTGCGGCCGAGTGCCCTTCGCAGGGAGGCTGCTCGGGGAGTCAGGGGCTTTCCCCTTCAGTTGCTCTCATGTACCCTTTGACTCGGCTCTTGCCGCGTCTGCCGGGGGATCTGCAGGAGAGCGGAAGGCGGTGGCTGCCTCCCGCCCCAGCCCTGCCCGAGAAGGCAGCGGGTGGCACTGCAGAGAGCGGAGGCCCAGCCAGGCTAGAGAAGGCAGTGACTGGAATTGGGGGATGGGGCCGGTTGGTCGCCCTGCAGCGTTTCCTGCAGTAGAAAGTCATTCCGGGCGCAGCTCCCGGCCCCTCCCCCAGCCTCCGACCCCGTAAACTTGGCCTGCTGAATCCATTGGCAGGAACAGACGCTGTCTGCTGGGTTTGTCCATTAACCCAGTAGTGGGTTCCCTTTGTCCTGCCCTGCGGGGCCATGCTGCTATTGGAGGGACAGCCTCCTCGTGAGAGTAAAGACCAGGGCCGGGAGGCAGGACTGCACGGTTCTACTTCCCGCCTCTGCCACTGCCTCCAGGACCTTGGCAAAGTCACCTAGCCCCTTGGAAAGCCCTCTGCTGAAAGCAGCTCAGTGTTCCCCAGATCACAGCCTGGCTGTGGCGAAGCCCCACACGCAGAGGTTTTCTGAGAGCTCTTTGCATGGGCTTGCTCTGCGTCACCCCCAGGTGGTGAGCCGGGGTGGCCACAGGGGCACCCCCTCGCTCCCTCTCCCCAGGGTAGCCATGGGGATGCCCCTCCTTCTCCCCCCGGTAGCCTCGGCCAAGGGGACGCCCCAGCTCCCAGGGACCATCCAGCACTTTCCCCTGGCGTGTGGGGTGAGGGACAGGCCGTGCCCCCATATTCACGGGGACTTGGGGCCGGCACAGCTGTTCGAGCGGACATGCCGGCAGTATGACAAGCTGCGCAAGAGGGAGGCCTTCCTGGAGCAGTTCCGCAAGGAGGATATCTTCAAGGACAACTTCGACGAGCTGGACAACTCCCGGGAGATCGTGCAGCAGCTGATTGACGAGTACCACGCGGCCACACGCCCCGACTACATCTCCTGGGGCACGCAGGAGCAGTGAGCGCCCGCAGGCTCTGCTGGGGAGCGTGCAGAGAGCACAGCCCCTTTCCATGCAACTTCAGGGGCCACAAGCCACCCGTCTACATGTTAGTCCGCATGGCTTCTGCTCCCCCCCTGGGGAGGGACAGAGTGGGGCTCACTGGCACAGCAGCACTGCACCCTTGGGAGTCACCCCATTGCAGGGCAGAGCCCGTAGGCCCCTCCTCCCAGCAGGACCCCAGGCCCAGCGCTGGTGGCTCCTGTAGTACAGGGGCAGCGGCTCGCTGCCAGTGGGGGTGTTGTGTGGGGGCAGGAATCCTTGCCCTAAGTGCCCCCCTTCTCGGGGAGGGCGAAAGCCACATGCACCAGCCTGGACTGGGCCGGGGCTAAGACCTCAGCCAAGGAGGGAGCGTGTAGGACCTGGCTGAGCTAAGCTGGGCCCCTCAGCTACCCTCAGTCCTTAGCCTGGTTCTTTCTGTGCCTGGGCGCCGCCAGGGGCTGTATCTATTTTTGTAGCTTATTTTGCTTCAATAAAGGCTGTTGCTGCACTGAGTCCTCGCTGTGCTGCCGGGGCATGACAGAGCCGGGAACGAGGGCACGGAGCGGGTGACAACAGCCCCAGCCAGTACGGCCCAGGCCCGCAATGCTGGGGCAAAGGCCGAGGGGGGGGCCTGCAGAGGCAGCTGCCTCCCCTCCCCCCCGAGCTGCCTAGGGGAGGCCAACCCTGGGCTTTTCCCCCAGCAGCAACCAGAGGCCCCAAAGCACCCTGGGAGTGGGGAGCCCAGCCCTGCTTCACTCCTGGGAGCTCACTGAGCTGGAGTGTGGGCAGGGCCCAGCACCCGTATAACCCAGTCCCAAGGGTGGTATAGAGCCAGAGGTGGCTGGGCTGTGCGTGGTGAGGGTGGGCTGGGGCTCCCTGCAGGCAGCGCACAAGGTTGTTCTCAGGGGCCCGGGGCTGCCAGAGTCCAAGGCCAGAAGGAACCAAGTGACCATCTGGTCGGACCCCTCCCGGGACCGGCCCCAGCTAGAGCCGAGCTTTCCAAACCATTTGGTCTTGATGTAAAGAGTGAATCGCCCTTGGGGCAGAGGCCAGGGGTTAGTTACTCTCCTGTAAAAACCTTCTCCTGCATTCCAGCCATGGGCCCGTGTCAGCCCCTGCTCTGCTCGCCTGAGTCTGGTCTCAGAGATCCGTTGCCCAGGGAGGTACTTACAGACTGATCGGCTTCCCCCCGAACCCACCCTGAATAGACCGAGCTCCTGGGGTCTGGCCCTAGGGCAGCTTTCTAATCATTTATCATCTCTGTCCTGGCTCCAATTTATCAACATCCCTCTGGAATTGTGGCCCCAGACCTGGGTGGGAAGGTCCCAGCCCCTGCAGCCTGCAGAGGGTTAATGTGCTTGGGTTGGCAGCAGCCGAGTGCCTGGCACCAGAAAGCCAAGGGTGGGTGAAGGCCCCTGCCCCACTGCTAAACCACGCGTCCCACCTGCCCCTTCCCCGGGGCAGAGCAGCCCAGCCGTAAGGAGAGGGGGGCAGGCTCTGGGGCAGGAGGCGCCAGTAAGGGACACAGGCCGCAGGCACAGACGTGCCCAGCTGATGGGACTAGCACAGCAGAGCCACAAATGCCACGGCTCAGACCCAGCCAGCATTCCCCTCCCCCAGCGCAGTGCATCCCCCTGTTGGGGGCTGATTCTCCCACCCCTCCTTCCCCAGAGCCCCTGCCAGGGGCCTGGCTCCACCCTCCTGGCCCATGGCCTTGACTCCTAGCTCGGCCTGGAGTAGGGCTAGCCCCCTCCCTGCCAGGCTAAGGAAGAGAGTCCCAGGGCACCCCAGCAAGGCCCCCAGCTGGGGCTGGATTTAGCTGCAGTTAAAGGGGGGCTTGGTTCACCCCATGGGAGCAAGCAGCTGAGCCAGGCTGGCTCCAGCCCAGGTGAGAATTAGCCTTTTCCTCTGGTCCAGCAGCACAGAGACGGGAGCTAAAAATACTCCCCTGCCATGTGCCCAGCCCGGCTCCCACGCCCTCCTGGGCACAGGCGGAAGCTGGGGGCTGCCTCCTCCCCCAGCTCCCTGGGCAGGCGCCTGGTGAAGCTGGAACCGAGGCCGGGGGAGGTGGCTGCAGCGTTGATTAAATGCCAAAGGTCAGAGCAAAGCGAGGCTGGGCGCCAATCCCCAGCAGCCCAGGCACTCTGCCTCCATGCCAGGGGTCTCTGGATGGGGGAAGGGACCAGCCCAATCTGCCATGGGCCCTTGTGTTAACCCAGGCTCTGCCAGCCCGGGCCCTTGGGGGCATGCAGCCTGCGGGGAATTGCATCTCCTCCTCCCCAAGGAGCGGTGAGTGGGCAGCTTAACTCCGGTGACCCCCCCCCAGCCTGCACATCAACCCTGCCCCTCCGTGCACTCCCTGCCTGTGCCCCAGGCCTGTCCCTCCCACCCTGGGCAGGACTCCTTCACCAATGGGGGGGCAAACAACTGAGGCCAGCTGGGCTACCCACGCGTGGGCCCCTGGGGAGATGCTTCCAGCAGATCCTGCCACTGTCATGCTGGGAGCCTGCCCCTTGTCCCGGCTGGCCACGGGGCACCCAGGGCGCTACATGGGACATTTAAAGCTTTAGGCTCTTGAGGTCACCAGCTGCCTGAGAAGCCCAGGGCAATTCCCCCTCAGTGAGTGGCACAGGCTTTCTGCAGACTCAGGCGCTGGTTACGCTCCGGCCCCGTTTTCATCACAGGCACAGAGACGGGAGGTCACTAAAGCAGGCCCCGATTCTGGACACAAGTGGCAGTTCAGCAGAGATGCCAGGCTGCCCCCCCTCCCTTGCCCCGAGGGAGCCCCTTCCCCAGGGGCGGCGGCGGGTGAGAACAGAGCAGGCTCTGCACTTTCCTTGGGTGTTTATTACAAAAACAAGAACAGGAACTTTACAGAGGCAACACAGAGAGAGGCCTGAGCCCCCCCTCCCATGAAGGGCCCACCCCACCATGGCGCTAGGGCAGCCTGGCCAGCACAGCAGAGAGAGACAGGCCCACGCGGGAACAAGCCGCCACTCAGAGGCCGCCTGCAGCTTTCTGGGGCAGAGAGGGGGAAGGTGCTTGGTGCACAGGACAGACAGACGGATGGGGGTGGATGGCAGGATGCTGCCGCTGCCAGCGCTCTCCAGCCCTGGGGAAACTCGCTGCAAGTTACCAATGGGCCCAGGGCAGGGCTCTGCTCCCCGGGGGTCCCGGTGCCAGGGCACAGAGCAGCGTGAAGGCACCTGGAAACGCCACCCAGCACCTGCCCAAGGGGAGCTCGGCCCCAGGCAGGCAGACCTGAGAACCCTTCAAGTGCTGTGAGAAGTCACCGCAGTGACTGTCTGTGGGATCAGGTGGTGCCAGCCCAGGGTGCCCGGAGATGACACACCTGGCCAGCCCCTGCCCCTCCCACCCATGGTCCTAGCAAACACACTGCCAACCCCACCCCCGCAGCAACTGGCCAGCCTCGGGGCCCCCAAGCAGCTGCACAGCCTTGGCCCACCTGTGCTGGTGCCCAGGTCATCACCAGAACCCAGGGGCTGCATGGGAGATCCCGCCAGGGCACCCCCACCTTTCCCACCAGCCGAGCAGGACTTGCAAGGGCGAATCCCCAGCCCGGGCAGGGACGGGCACGACAAACCAGTCGTGCCACGCCAACGTCCCCCTGAGCCGGCAAGGCACCAACACCAGCACCCCAAGGCAGAGCCAGGAATAAGGTGCCACGCAGCGTCTGGCACGTCCCCGCCAGGCCGGGCACCCGCAGCACCCAGCTGGGGGTGCCAGGGAGAGTGCGGGGAGCTGGCATTTCTACAAATAAATTAAGGAAATAAACTAGCAACCCAACAGCTGAGTGGGGGGAGCGAGTCTCTGCCCGCCCCCCGCCCTCCAGCCCCTGCTCAGAGCCAGGGGCTATAGACGTCACCCTGGGAACAGAGTGTCCAACTCCTCGGGACCACGTAGTTCCAGGGCTCTGACCCCGGGGCCCAAACCAGACCCCAGCAGCCGACGTCCCAGCTCCCCAGCCCGGTGGGCAGGATTCTCACAGTGCTGGCGGGCAGCCCCGGCCACCTGTACACGCCAGGGCCACTGCTGGTGCAGGAGGGGCCCACCAAAGGGCACGTCACCTGGGCTGGCACACGGGGCCAGCAAGCTAGATGGGGAAGGAGCCTGCGCTGGGTTGGCCCCGCCAGGGCACGCTTGCTGGGCACAGTCTCTGCTGCGGGGGAGGGAGGCCCGAGTCCACTGAGTCCCCAGGGCGGCAGCCGTCGGCCAGCTCCTCCCGCGGGGGCGTCTGCCCGGTGCCCAGGCTGGTGAGGTACGTGTGCAGGAGCTGGGCGATCTCATCCACCTGGAGGGGAGCAAAGGCCAGTCAGGGGCACTCAAGGTGCCCTGGAGCCTGGGCTCGGCCCTGGCTCCCCGGGCTCCCCAGCCCGGGCTCCCCGGCTCCCGGCCCGGGCTCCCCGGCTCCCGGCCCGGGCTCCCCGGCTCCCGGCCCAGCACTCACTCCCCAGCCCGGCTCTGGCTCCCCGGCTCCCAGCCCGGCTCTGGCTCGGCACTCGCTCCCTGACCCCGGTGTCACTGCACGGCCCAAGCCAGCAGCGCTGGGCTCCTGCCGGGGGTACCCAGCCTGTGCTGCAGGGAGGCCTCGCTGTCTGCGTGGGGAGGGGCGGGAGTGCGGGGCCTTACCCGGGAGCACTCGAAGAGCAGGTCCCTGTCCCCTACGGAGAGGTGGAAGGTGCTGCTGTCAGACACCCCGAAGGACGAGATGCGGCCGTAGCAGAAGCTGTCGAAGGGCTCGGCCTCCCCGGGCTTGTACAGCGACACGGCCTTGGCCCCGACGCCCAGCCACAGGCGCTGGGGGCAGCTGCCCTCCGGGCTCTGCAGACAGATTGAGTCAGGGGCAGCCCCACGGACCCTCCCTTCCCCCCAGCCACATTCCCAGTCCTGCATCCCCCAGGCCCTACCGGCCCCATCACCCCCCAGCTCCATCCCCTGCCCCCCCCCCCCGACCCCAGTCAGGCTGCTCAATGCCCCCGGAGAAGTTCAGGGTAATGTTGGGGGGACGCTGCAGCTGCCCTTAGCCTGGGTGGGGCTCAGTCTCCTGTGGGGTGGCTGCCAGGGCCCGCTTGAGGGGTGGGCCCCCAGAAACCTCCCCCAGGAAATGCTCATCTCCTGGCTGTGACCCACCCCCCATGCAAAACCCCAGGAGAGCGAATGTGAAATGGCTGCCCCCTCAAGCAGAGCAGCTCCTGTTTCTGTAGGTCCTATAGAAAGCGTGTGCTGTGCTCCGGTGCTGCTCCGCAGAGGGTACAGGGCCCGGGGGGGGGGGCTCACCGTGTGGAAGTCGACATCAAAGAGGGTGGAGCCGAATCCCGGCCACTCCCGCACCAGCGCCAGGTAGGCGGCCATGGCCTCGGCCCGGCCCATGCCCTGCAGCAGCTTCCACCTGTCCACAATGGCAGCCATCATGCTGGCGCCCTCCTCGCGCAGGTGGCCCCGCAGCTTCTGGTCCTGCTCCGCCTGCTGCTTGGCCAGCGAGTGGCCCCAGGGCAGGGCGCCGGCCAGCAGCCCCGCGCGGAGGCGGGCGCCGGGGCACCTGCGCGGGCCCTGGCAGGAGGCGCGGAGGCGGGAGTGCAGCGCGTGGACGGGGAAGAGCTCCTCCGGGCGGGGCACGGGGGCGTGCGTGGAGAAGTCGCTGTTGAGGCTCTGCAGGCGCAGGGCGGCCAGGGACTGCAGCGTGTCCTCCGACGTGGGCACGTAGCCCCGGATCACCATCTCGTGGGCCTGCAGCGGAGGGGGGGGGGTGTCAGCCATGGAGCAGCCCTGGGGGGGTGGGGGTGGGGGGGAGACAGGTGAGTAGCCTGCCCTCCACACCCCACATGCATTAACCCGTTCCACCCCCTGGGGTGGGCTGCAGCAGCTGTTGGGTCGGAAGCACCGGGGGTCCTGGGCCAGGACACGTGGCTGATGCCCCCATGGTGATGCAGTGGCAGGAGCTCAGAGTGCAGCACTGCCCCACTCACCTGGCGCCCTGGGGCAGGGTCCTGGGAGCCCCGTCACGAGCAGCCGCCCTGCTCAGCCCAGGCCGGGGCCCGGCTCCTACCTGCTCGAAGAGGAGGGCGAACTCCACGCTGTCCCGGGACACGTTCTCCGTGTCCAGGAAGCCATAGTGCTTGAAGCAGAGTCTCCAGGTCGACTCCTGCGTCGTCTCCTCCCCTGCCAGGCTGGGCGAGGCCGAAGGGACAGACAGCGCCCGTTAGCAGCAGGACACACAGACGCATGCAGCCCCCGAGGCCGCCTCCTGGCAGGCCGAACTGCACTATCGTCATGGGGCCCAGGCAACTGACATTCCCCCCCCACACACTCTGATTCTTCCCGCCCCCGTGGGCGCGCCTGCCTTCCCCTCCCCCTGGCTCCCCCCAGCTCAGGGCTCCCGTCTCCCAGCCTCCCTCCCTCTAGCCCCACTCTGCCCCACTCCCCCGGCTCCCCCCAGCTCAGGGCTCCCGTCTCCCAGCCCCCCTCCCTCTCTCCCCCCAGATCCCCCCAAGCCTCCCTCCCCCTGGCTCCCCCAACCCCCCTCCGCCCCTTTTCCCTCCCAGCCCCCAGTCCGCCCCCCCAGTGCCCCCTCCCAGGCCCCACTAAGACAGCTGCACGAGGGGACATTTACTTTTCAAACCTGGTGAGGACGTCGGCCACCAGCGTGGCCCTGCCCACGGGCCGCTCGTGGTGCCGACTCTGCTCGTAGAGTGCAAAGACGTTGGGGCTCTGAGACAAGCCCAGCCGAGCCACCAGCTCCCGGGCCACCTGGGGCGAGACAAAGGCAACCAAGGGGTGACTGCACGCCCCGGGCCACGGCGCTCAGGGCTGCAAAGGGACACAGACAGGTCACGGCGGAGAATCCCAGACGCTCCCCCAGTGGCTCCCACCCGCCTTCCACACGCCCCGGAGCCCCCAGCCTGCTTTCCGCAGCCCTGAGCCCAACTGCTCCCCACACAGGGCCTGGTGTTCCAAGGTCACCCGCTCCCTCCACTCTGCAGAAACCTGCCCCCTCACGGCTCAACCCTGGTGCCCCAGCCTGGGCGCTGTGGTCGGGAGCCTCCCCTCCATGCTGGGCCCCCCACAGCCCGTCACACCCAGACACCTGCCCCACTCCCTGCTCACCTCCTCGGCCGTGGTGTGGGAGCTGATGGCCACGGTGCAGGCGGCGGTGCCAGGGCAGTGCACGGTGCAGAGCATGTGCTGCCGCTGGATCAGCGCCACGATCTCGTCCAGCGAGGGGACGCACTCGCGCACCTGGGTCTTGTCCAGGGCCGCCGCGATGAAGCGCCCGAACTCCGCCATCTCCGAGCCGGGGAACTCACTCTCCGTCCTGTGGGAGAAGACACGGAGGCATCAGGGAATGAGCAGCACCAACCACGCTGCCCAGAACCCAGCCTCTGGGGTCCGACCGCCATCGCTCCCGACCCCCAGAGCCCTGCCACAGGGGATGTAACACGGGTGGCCTGGAGCCAGGACCTTGCCCCTCGCTCTGCACCAAAGGCACCTGGCACGCAGCCGCTCCATCCCCAGCAGCTCCCCTGGGGGCTGCAGGACCAGGGTGCCCGGATCCCACCCACACTACGGTCCCCCTCGCCCCCCGGCCTGGCTGGGAGCTCACGGGCTATTTCAGCAGCCAGATTTGCTCTCTGCTGACAGGTTTCGGAGTAGCAGCCGTGTTAGTCTGTATCTGACAAGTACTCCTGTTCTCTCTGCTGACAGGACTGGGGAGGCAGACATGGCACCTAGCACCGTTAGCCCACGGCACTCACTGCCACAAGATCACGGAGCCCGAGGGCTCAGACACAGACATAGGGCAGCCAAAGCCCCAGTGGAGGGGGCACGTACCCCTCTGCTCCAGGCCTTGTTCCAAGCTCCCCACGGGGCGAGGGCTCTACAGAGCAAGGCCCTTCCCCCCTACAGTACACGGCCCGAGACACATGCACTGCCTCACCCCCCCCCAAAGGCCCCAGTTCACCCTGCCATGCCCCCCCCCAGGGCCCAGCACGCCCCCCTCCTCTGGGTCCCCAGGCCCAGCACGCACGCCCCCCCCAGCAGCATTCTCCCCTGGGCTGCACGCCCCACACCCCTGCACTTGCCTGCCCAGGTGGGAGCGCAGGTAGCGCAGGACAGGCGGGGAGGGCAGGAAGGTGCAGCTCATGCAGGTGAGAAGCTGCCAGTAGCGCAGGTTGCCTGGCCCCCCGGGCGCCGGCGGCGCCGTGGTCTGCTTGACCAGCTGGCAGTAAATCTCGTCAACCAGGGGCTGCAGATCCAGGCAGGTCTGCAGGACGCCCTGGATCAGGGGCACCGGGTCTCGCTCCGACTCCAGCTGCTGCAGGGAGTTGAAGAGCTTCACGGCCTCGTCACGCAGGGTCATGTAGCCACGGGGGCTGGGGGCTGGAGGCGGACGGCTCGGTTAACGGGGCAGGAACCAGGCAGGTCAGGTTTGGGTCCCGGCTCCCGGGGGCCAGTCCCTGGATCTCGCAGAGCCTCAGCTCGGCCCTGACTGAGCTCTGGGGGGGGGCACCTGGCACAATGGGGACCCCCCCCCATCACCAAACACCCACCCAGACCCTACCAGGCACAAGTGTCACCATGACGACCCATAGGGGAACACCCTGCACCCTCCGGGCACAGACACTGGGCCTGCTCCCCTGGCAGCTCGGAGCGGGGCAGGAAAGAGCTGGGCTGGTGGGTGGGTCAGAGCCCAGCTCGGCTCCTGGCAGCAACCCAGCCTCTTCCTGCCCTGCAGGAGCGCTGTGCCCAGCCCCGGGGACAGAGGGAGCCCAGGGCAGCACTGGCTGGGACCCTGCCCCACTGCTGGGCGCAGGGCCCAGGCAGCACCTTCCGTGAGAGCCGCCACGTGAGAATCACGAGAGACACGCAGGGGCCTGGGCAGCAGCCCAGCCAAGAGCCCGGAGACACATGGCAGCCACGTCTGCTGGGCCTGCAAGGGGGAGGCTCCTCCGCGGCGCCCCCCACTCCCTGAGCCCCGTGCTCATGGGGCAGGCCGCCCCCCGCCCATCCNGGCAGGGCCCAGGCAGCACCTTCCGTGAGAGCCGCCACGTGAGAATCACGAGAGAGACGCAGGGGCCTGGGCAGCAGCCCAGCCGAGAGCCTGGAGACACATGGCAGCCACGTCTGCTGGGCCCGCAAGGGGGAGGCTCCTCCGCGGCGCCCCCCACTCCCTGAGCCCCGTGCTCATGGGGCAGGCCGCCCCCCGCCCATCCACGGAGCCCCGTGCTCATGGGGCAGGGCCCACCCGCCCCCCGTCCACAGAGCCCCGTGCTCATGGGGCAGGGCCCCCCCCCCATCCACGGAGCCCCGTGCTCATGGGGCAGGCCCCCCCGTCCACAGAGCCCCGTGCTCATGGGGCAGGCCCCCCCGTCCACAGAGCCCCGTGCTCATGGGGCAGCCCCCCCCCGGTCCAGGGAGTTGCAGAGCTGGGCCCTGCCCCCGCCCGCTCACCGCTTTGGTCGGCGCTGCCGTACGGGAAGGGCAGCAGGGGCGCATAGAGCGGGCTGCTTGTGTAGCGCAGGACTGGGTTGCAGCGATAGATCTGCTCCAGGATCTCCGGGCTCCCGCGGTTCTCCTGGGGAGACAAAGGAGGAGCCGGGGCTGCAGGGGAGGTGGCGGGGCACAGACGGGCACAGCAAAGGCAGGTGCTGGGGCTCCGGGTTCCAGTCCCGGGGGGGCTCCGCTCTGCACCCAGGCAGCGAGCACTGCAGGCCATGGTTTGGGGGGGTCACGGGGAGCCAGTGATCGTTCGGCAGCAGCTTCCCCACCCAAGGGCTGGGAGCCGGCCAGGGCCGTGGCCAGGCCTCCGGCCAAGGGGAGAGGAGGGTCCTGGGGGAGCCATGGGCCAGCCAAACGTGCCCCCTCCCGGCCTTACCTCGATGTCGTGCACGAGCAGCTGTGTGGGCGTCTGCACGGGGACCTTGCTGTGGATCACTTTCTGCACGGCACACACCCAGTGCACGGCCTCGTTCAGGTGCTCCGTGTACAGGCGGTAGCAGTGCTTCCGGCCAAACACCGTCACGCTCCAGTAGCCTGCGAAGGGCAGAGCGCTCACGCAGGGCCCCAGGCAGCTCCTGCTTCCCCCCAGCCAGAAGCCAGCTCCAGAAAGCAGGATGGCTTCAGACCTGGCCCCCTGCACCAGCGGCTGGGCCCAGGCCTTGCCACCCCCAGCTGGGCCCGGGGCGGGGGCTAGTATCCAGAGCAGCCCCCGCCAGGGAGCCACATGCAACCCGGGGGGGAAGCGCTGAACGCCGAGCCAGACGCGCCCTTTCCCAGCAGCTCTGCACGGGGACCAGACTGACGCCCTCCCGGGCCCCTGTTAAGGATGAACCTTCCCCCCAACCCCTCCCCGGCGTCTGCCCCACTGGCCGGGGGCAGGGACCCATACCGGTCTCCTTGTAGGTCTGCTTGTCGGGCCACTGCACGGAGCAGAGGCTGGTGAGCACCAAGGTGCCCAGGCGCCTGGCTCCCACCTCGCTGCCGCTGTAGTAATCCAGGGAGTCGTGGGTCAGCACAAACCAGTATTTCCGGGGCCGGATCCACGGGCCCTTCACGCCCCCCCGTGCCTCCCTCTGCAGCCAGCCTGGGGGGACAGAGAATGGGGTGAGTTCCCCCAGGGCCCAGCACCACCCCGGCTCCCCGCCGGCCGGTCCCCCCACCAGGGCAGTTCTGGCCCTTTGCAGCCCCTCGGGCCCCCGCCCCACAGGGGGCTCTCCAGGGAGAGGCTGCGGGGGAAGGGACTGAGCTGACCTGAGGGGCAGTGGGCAGCCACGACCCACCCTCCACGTGCCCACTGCGCAGTCCAGCCCCTGAGGGACCCCTGCACGGCTACAGAGCCGCCTTGGCAGCTGGGGGGCAGGGGCAGGGCTGCGGGCAGAGCCGGCCTGGCTGTGACTCTCCCACGTTACAGCTCGGGAGGTGGGGGGGGGGGGGTGTTTCCGGCCGGGGAGTCGCCGCTCATGTCTGGCCAGCGCCTTATGCAACCACAGGAAGCCGGCTGGTCCTGGGCCATGACATGGCCGTGCTGGGCCTCCACGCCCCCCCGCCAGCGCCTGCAGCCTCCGCCCAGAGCAATGGGAGCCGGGGGGGAGGAGGGGGAGCGTCTGAGCAGCAGGTTCAAGACCCCAGGCTCCTTGGAGCCCCAGGTTCAAATCCCCGTGGGGCTGGCTCAGGGTCTGGGCCAGCGTGGAGCCCTCCCCGTCGGCAGGGACCCGCTGCGGGAAGCAGGGAACTGCCCAAGCGTCCGTCTGCCCCTTGGGTTCCCCCCAGCCCCTCACCCACCTTTCACGATGGCATCAGGATCCTCCTCCACTGGCCCCAGCCCTGGCCCCTTCTCCGTGATGAGGCTGCGCATCTCCTCCGAGACCGGCAGAGACCTGGGACCAAGACAGGGGGTGAGTGAGGGGCCCCAGGACCAGCCAGTCCCCTCAGGGCCCCGCACACCCTGCTTGGCACAGCCAGGGCTCAGCTCCTTGCCTGGGGGTACCAGGCTGGCACAGGCCACGTGACAGCAGCACCACTCAGCCCCTGGGGCTCACGGCCAGGCTGGGGCTGCAGGCAGGGGGCACAGAGAAAGCAGCTCAGGGGGCAGCGTGGCCTTGGCCTGAGCAGAGACAGGTGGCACCCCCAGTGCAGCCCAATGGGCACGTTGGGAGACTCTGCCAAGGCCCCGGCTCCCAAAGTCCCACCAAGGAGTCTGGCAGGGGAGGGGGATTCATGCCTCACGTCATCCCAGCCCTCCCAACAAACCACTGCAAAGCCAGCCCCACCCCAGGGGGGTCCAGCCCCAAGCCCCTGGCCTCTGCCGAGACTAGAAGAGGGGCCCTCAGCCCCCGATGACCCCCCCAGTGACTGTGCATGGGTCACACGCAGCGGTGCGGGGTGACCCAGTCCAATCCAGAGGGGAATGACCCCCCCCCCCCCCGCGCCCCCTCCCGCCTGGTGGGAAAGCAGCCGAGCCATCGGATGCAGATAACCCCGGCTAAAAATAACCCGCTCGCACTCACGGCCTGCCAAGGAATTTGGAAAATGAACCACCAGAAAAATGCTGGTGGCAGCGGCTGAGCGGGCAGCATCGCCGGTACTGCAGGGCCCTGACCCTGCCACCCAAACCAGAGACCCCCCTCCCACTGCAGGGTCCTGACACAGCCCTCCGGACCCCAGCAGCAGCATCCTAGTTCCCAGCTCTGCTCAGCCCACTGTGATTCCAAGGGCCTTTCCTGCAACCCCCCTGGGTGCAGACCCGGGGCGGCTCCCTCACAGCAACCAGGCATCGTTACAGACTTCGAGCGTCCCAGCAGCTCCTGGAGCAGCCACTCAGATCTCCACACCGCAGAGGAGAAACTGAGGCAGAGAAGGGCGGTAACATGCCCAAGGTTGCCCCAAGAGTCAGATCTGATTCTCAGCCTCCCCCATCCCCATCCACACACACACACGACCCCCCTCCCATCCCAGAGCCGGGGAGAGAACCCAGGAGTCCTGGCTCCCAGCCCACTGCTCTACCCACTGAACTATGCTGTCTCTCCTCCCCCATACGTGGGGTAGGGGGCACAGAGGCTGAGACCTGCCCTTGCTGTCTGAGCAGATGATAAATGCCAGGGCCAGGCAAGGAGCAGGGCTGGGGGCCGTGACCCAGGCCCAGGGAGCCAGCGAGGCCCTGCCCCCCCAGCCTGCCATCTGGATAAGGAGCTGCTCCCCTCCCCCATCCCACACTCGACCAAGGCCCAGGTGGGCGACAGATGAGCCGTGAGTCACTTCCGGGAGGGCCAGGGTGCGGGATCCGCTGCAGAGAGCCTGGGCTGCCCGTGGAGCCAAGCGCCGATGGGCTGGTGCCTGGGCACTGCCCCGCGAGAGCCTCCCCTTCCGGCAAAGCCAATACCTGCCGGGTGCCCTGTGACCCCCACTCCGGCTCAGCAGGGACAGAGCCTGGGGGGAGCTCAGACCGTCTGGGAGTGGACACAGGCCAGGAGATCTGCCCGGGATGGGGGCACACGGGGATGAGGGCTGGGTACCACAGCGAGCCAGCTCCACCCCGGGGAGAGGGGCACCGAGGGGATGGCAGACATGGGCTCGGGGTGTCATCTAGAGGGCAGGGCCAGGGGCAAGGAGCAGGGCCTCAGCCTCCTATGGGCAAAGAGGGCAGGGGGCCCAGCAGGGGCTCTGCGCCACCAGCCCCCCAGCCTGGCTGCGAGGCTCCTGGGGAAGGGGGCACCATGCCAGGGGCCGGGCACATGGCAGCTGGTTATCGGCAGGGCCAGGCAGCGGGAGCGGGGCCCAGTGCTCAAGCAGCATGCGAGCCAAGGGGCCCAACCAGCGGCTGTTCCTGGCTGCGTTTAACCTGGGACACTGCCGGGCCATTCCAGGGGAGCGGGTGTGACGAAGTGGGAACGTTGTTAATGTTTCCTCTGAATACTGTGTGGGTGTCTCAG
>QXTE01000039.1:11488950-11511946 GCA_003942145.1 Platysternon megacephalum
CCAGCGCTGGGACCCCCCCCCCCCCCACAAGCCAGCACTAGTCCTTCCGCCCGCCCCCCGCTGAGAGGCGGGTGCCCCTGGGGGGGAAGGGGACATGCTCCCCCTTGCAGAGCAGAGGGTGCCAGGGTTTGAATTCACAGCCACCCCCAGCTGTGTGCAAAGGTCTCTTCAGCCCCTGGCCTGCTGGTGTGAGGCCACAATCCTCTTATTGTGACCTCACTGCTGGTTGCCATGGAGATGGCTGATGTCACAGGCAGAGGGTTTTGACATCACTGGGCGGGAGAAGGATGCTGGACTCCCGCAAAGGGCCTGGTGCTATGAAAGGGGAGGAGAAATCCAGACTCTCCGCAGCCCCTGGTTAGAAGGTTATGACTTAAGAGGCAAGAGAAACAAACAAAGCGCTTCCTTTGCTGATCCCACTGGCCTCACTGCCTCCGTTGAATCCATTTGTTTAAAACGACCATTTGCAAAATGTTTCGTGCAGCCAGGAGAGCACTGGAGGCTGGTGCTTATTTGCTGTCAGAGACTCAGGGACTTTAAGGCCAGCAGGGACCATCATGATCATCTAGTCTGACCTGCAGGCCACAGAACCCCGCCCCCCCCCCCCCCCCCCACACACACACACACTGCTGTAAGCCACCCCTCACCTCTGGCTGGCTTTCAAATAAACATTGTGCACAAGAACCAAACAACACTGCCAGGAGCGCCGCCAGCTTTTTCGGTGCCCTAGGCAGCGGAAGGTCCCGCCCCCAAAATTCCGCTGACAACCGGGGCGTCGGCGCCCCCCAAATAGTAGTGCCCTAGGCGACCGCCGGCCCTGTACACTGCCCCAAGAAGCCAGAATCAGCTGACTGAGTCGCTCCACAAAACGACACACTGTTCTGCCTGTAGCAGTGTCAGGGAAAGTTGTGGGTTAGCAGGGACTCCAGCTGCAGCTTGTGGGATTTCTGCCTGGGACAGAGCGAGGAGACACACAACAATGGGAGGAGAATTGTGGGTGTTGGTGCACCAGATGGCAGGGGAGAGGGTTACTAGCTGACCCAGCCCCCAAACGAAGATACTCTTTAATCTACATGCAAAAATCCTACAAATCCTAGAAGTAATGTCAAATCCAATATAAACCGACACTGCAATACTGCTGCTCTCTCCCTGCAGTGCCTAGGGGTAGCAGGGTCTGTCAGACCACCCACTGGGGCAGCAAACACCCACCTTACTCTATGTCAGGGGTAGGCAACCTATGGCACGCGTGCCGAGCTGATTTTCAGTGGCACTCATACTGCCCGGGTCCTCGCCACCGGTCCGGGGGGCTCTGCAATTTAATTTAATTTTAAATGAAGCTTCTTAAACATTTTATAAACCTTATTTACTTTACATACACCAATAGTTTAGTTCTATATTATAGACTTACAGAAAGAGACCTTCTAAAAACGTTCAAATGTATGACTGGCACGCGAAACCTTAAATCAGAGTGAATAAATGAAGACTCGGCACAGCACTGCTGAAAGGTTGCCGACCCCCGCTCTATGTTGAGATAGACGGTAGCCGCTACTTTCACTCTACATTTCTGTCAGCAGCCCCTTAGTGTCATTTAAATGCAGGTGTATGTGTGTGTGCACATGTGTGTGTGAGCGTGTGTGTGTGCACATGTGTGTGTGAGCGTGTGTTTATGTGTAACAAGCAAACACTTGCAGTGATTTTCCAAAGAGCGAGTTGAAGGAAAGGACTTTCTGAAAACCCAGAGTAAAGGAAACTCAACCCAGTTCTGACTAGGGTGATCAGATGTCCCTATTTTAGGGACAGTCCTGATATTTGGGTCTTTGTCTTATATAGGCGCCTATTCCCCCCACCGCCAGTCCCAATTTTTCACACTTGCTATCTGGTCACTCTAGTTCTGACAGGGACATCACCACAAAGATCTCCCCGACGTGAAAAACTGGCAGATTCCAGCCAGTGGCAGGAATATTCAGCAAATCTAAAATATTGCAAAACACAACAATCAGTCTCTTATCTGTCCCCGGCCCACACACCCCTTCTGTCCATCCCCAGGCCCTTTTCTAGCTATCCGTCTTTTGCAAGACATCTGTCACAACGTTAGCTAGGGCAGTTTAGAACCAACTCCACACGCTCCAAACAGCAACGAGAGTGGGAAACGCTAGAGAGAACAAACCCCCAGCGAGACACACTTGTTTCCTGTGAAGATGCTACATTCTCCCCCCATCCGCCACTTCCCACGGGAAGAGGCTGGAACTCCCCCCAGAACCCCCAGCAGGTGGGGAGGGCGGAGTTATCTCTGCCTAGGCCTCTGAGGGTTGTTCACAGAGTTCCTTTCCAGGACAGTGACGGAGTCAGCAATACAGCGGGGCAGATAGGGGACCCTGAGACCACCTCGCGTGGATTTATGCCCGGGGGTTGCTATGGTAATACAAACCGCAGGGTACATGCCCTGCACAGGGGTAAAGCAGTTTGACACCGGGGTGAGTTGCAGCAGCACGAGTCCCTTTTTGCCTCGGTGCTGCGTGTTTACACTGGTGATTGCAGCGAGGCAGCAACCCCGGGGCTACCTCCCAAATAGACAGTCCCTGAGTTACATGAATTTCAGCTGGATTGGGCCCTTGGGACCAAAATGGTGCTCAAATACCAGGATCCACTTGCAGCAAAAGCAGCAGCCAAGGCTGTGGCGCCTCGTGACCTGGGCTGGCCTTGTCTCCGAGCTGTATTATTCCTCCCGAATCCTGCCCTGGCTCAGAAGGGGTTAAATCCCTCAGCCTCTGGCGCTGGGTTTCCTACAGCTGCTGGGTCGAAAATGTCTCTGGGAGCAGCCAGTGGGGGCCGGGATGCACACACAGGAAATAGCCGGGCTTGCCAGCTTTCCTCCCACTCTCCCAGGCGGCTCAGGAGACGCGGCTCCCAGCAGGTCTGAGCCAGCCTGGGCCACTGAGCCTTTATCCCGCCTGGCTCGCTGGGGCAGGGAGCTGAGCAGCTGTGTAGCAGACTCCCATGGGCTGCAGGGACAGGACAGGCTGGGGCTGTGCAGAGCAGCTGGGCACTGACTGGGGGCTGGGGGCTCGGCTCTTGCTGGGGGCTGTGGGGCGGGGAGTGGGAGTCGGGGGCGGTGGGGAATAGGCTGTGCACAGGCCGCTGGTTCTTCTCCTTGTCTCCAGCCGCCAGCTTGCATGATAATCAGCTAAAGGCACTTTAACCCGCCTGCTACCTTGCTAGTGCCATGCCCCCTTCTGGCTGCCACGTCCGCACGGCACACAAGGGGTTAAAGCGGTGAAGACACGGTGGAACCTGGCTTTAACTTGGGTTGGCAGCGTGAGTTAAAGCTGTTACCCCGAGCTAGAGGCCAGTGGCCGTGTCCTCGCTGCTCCTTTAACCCGAGTGAAGGACACACCTTTAGTTCCACGTCAGCCCACGCTGAGCCATGGGGAAGGGGACCTGGTGTCCACAAGAGGATTTGTCTCCTGCCCCCGCCCCCATCTGAGCGTTTGGAGCCCGTCCTGGGGCCATAGCGCCTCCTTGCTGCTCTGTGCAGTGCAGCACACGCAGGCCGGGCCCTACAACACTGATGGAGTGAAGCCCCCCGGCTCTGGCTGCCTATCCCCCTTGGGCAACACCCCCCAAGCTGCCTGTTCCCTGTGCCAGCTGTTAGCCAGGTGCCCCCCTGTGGCTAGGAAACGGCAGAGAAGCCAGCCCAGGGAAGGGCCGGGCTGGGAGAACCAAGGCCCCGGCTGCTCTGTGAATAGCAGCCCAGGAATAATCAGCCGGATCTGCTGACTCAGCTGTAATTGGTTTCCTGCCAAGAACTAGGTGAAGGGTTTGGGCCCAGCAGAGCTAAAGTAATCCTGGCAGCCCGAGGGAGCCGAGCGTGTGAGGGAGAAGAGAGAGAGAGAGTGTGTGTGTCTCTCTCTCTCTGCAGGGGGGAGGATGCTTTCGGGGACTGGGCTCCAGCTCCCCCCCGAGGCTCGGTAAAAGGGCGGGTGCTGCTGGAGCTGCTCGCTGATGTTCAGCGGTTGCTGAGCCGCAGCAGGAGCCTTGTGCGAGGGGCCAGAGCCCAGTTCCTGCTGGTGCTCAGTGCCTCTGGACCCCTTGCCCTCCAGCTGGCAGCTGCCATCCTGCTACTGTGCCAGGGCCCAGCAGCCTCTGGTGCTGCCCCCTCTGTGCCAGGCCCAGCAGCACAGCTTCCTGGAGAACGGCTTGTGCCGGGCAGGGGAACGGTGACGTGGCCGGCAGTTGTTCTCTCTCTTTAGTCCAGCACCATCCCCCCTGGACCAGGCCTGGCCGGGGGGCTGGCGGTTGCCCCATGCACCAGCTCAAAGTTAGAAGGAAAAGCAATCGCAGCGCAGGGATCGGCTTGTCGGCCCCACAGCCCCCTAGCTGGTCCCTGTGCTGCTGCCTGGCTCCGGAATTGTGTCAGTTCCAGGTGGCGCCAATCCTGCTCCAGCCCCGCTTGGCAGCATCATGCCGTGCAGAGGGGAAATGCCCCCTTGGGCAGCTGTGACCCTTCCAAGTGCCCCCCAGGCAAGCGGGGCACAGCGTAGCGCTGCCTGTGTGTGCCAGCCGGGGTGGCTGAGAGAACAGGTGTCTCTCGGGCTGCCCAGGATGGCATCTGCGGGCAACTGGGAAGTGCTGCCTGCGGGACTGAGGGATCCAGGAAGTGAAACTAGCAAAAAGTCCCTCTCAGCCTCCATCTGGGAGGGGGGTTTCCATGGTGACAGTGATGACAGTGGGTGTTTCCCTGGGGGGAATCCCCATGGCCAGGGTCCTGCTGGGAATTTCCCGTCCTGGTGGTGACCAGAGAGTTTAGGCTGCAGGGCTGGGAACCTGCCACCAGCATCACAAAGGAGGGGTTGATTGGGGCCATGGTGACTTTGTGGGGTGGGTGTGGGGGCTGAGACCCTGCTGGGTCCATCTGCCCCGAACGCTCTGGGAGTGGAGACCGCAGCTGGTCTATCCCTCCCATGAGGCCGGGGAAGTCAGGCTGTGGCATTCCTGCCCACCCCACCCCCCCAGCCCTGAGGGATGTTTGCCAATATCCCAGGTGCTGCCCACACAGTGGGGCTGCCCACAAGCCAACGGAGCAGCGCGGTGCTGTGTCAAGTGTCTGTGTGTGACCTGGGTTCCCCTCTGCCCGTGGAGAGATGCTGCCCCTACCCTGGTGAAACCGGGAATCCTCACCGATTTGGACAATGGCAGAAATCCGCCCCAGGAGCCAATTCCCAGCACAGGAAACTGAGCCATGAGCTCACTTCCACTGCTCCAGGGATGGCACTGTCAGCGTGGTGCCACTCCCATTGGGCGGTCCTGTGCCCAGCCCCAGTGCCAGGCAGAGGGTGCAGCAGGGACGGGTGCCCGTGGTGCATCTCACAGGAGCATGGTGTGACATCTGACCATCTGCCACCGAAAGGGGGCGTTGGGGCTCTGTCACCATTATTGCAAGGCGTTTGCAGAGTAACCGAACAGCCAGGCTAGTGCGGTCCCAAAGGGGCGGGAGGGAGTGAAACTGGTCACCTCCGGTGGGGGAGTCCCCCCCATGCTGCCATCCAGGGAGAGACCCGGGGCTCCCAACCTGGCTGACTCAGAGCCTAGGACTGCAGGGAGGCTGGGCTGGTTGGGCCTTTCTCCCCAGGGACCCGGGGTGGGGGTGGCCCTTGCACCGAGATTAGAAGCTCTGCCAGCCCGACGGGTTGTCAGGGCGAGTCCCGACGTGCAGGGAGGGGGAGGGGACTACAGCTGAGCTGTGACTCCCAGACACAGGTGGCCTCTGCGGGCCACCAGCCAAGGCTGCTCCTCTCTCCACCCCCGGTGTGGGTAGCCATGTCTGCCAGCAGAGAGCCAGGGATCAAGGACAGACGAGAACACCTGCCCCCCTGCCCCCCTAATCCCTACTGCTCAGCCCTGGGGGATGGGGCCAGAGGAGACAAATGGGAGCAGGCTGGGCACCGCCCTGGGGGGGGGGGCTGGACTCCCCTGACCCCTGCAAGATGCTCCGGCATGTTACTGACTCACCTGTCTGGGCCACTAACCACAGGGTGTGGGAAGGGACTGGGCTGAAGAGTTTGGTTCTGCTGCCCCCTGCAGGGCACCCCTGGCCAGAGGTTCAGAGACGTTCACCCCAGTGGCAAACCCCACGTGGGCCTGGCCATGCCCCCCAGGCTCCTCCTGACCCCCAGCCCGCTGCTCTCCTGCCAGCGCCACCCTCACTTTCACCCGAGCTTTGGACCTGCCGGCCCCAGGGCAGGGGAGCACCTGACAAGCTCTTTGAGCGTCTGCCGCCAGCTGGGGCCACGAGGGGTCAGCGCGATCAAAGGGGGCAAAGTGACACAGCACAGATGCCCCGACTCTGCATCCTGCCCCCCAGGACCTGGGGCAGAGACGAGGGAGGCTCCCAGTAGGTTAGTCAGGGCCTGGAAGGGAATGATGAGACCACGGCAAAGGGAATGATGAGACTCCCTCTGAGAGCCGCTAAGCAGCCCCCCTAACCAGCCAGCCGCCCCTCCCCAGCCGGCCACACACCCCCAGCCAGCCAGCCAGCCGCCCCCCCAGCCAGCCGGCCGCCACTCCCCTTTTGCAGCCGCAGCTCCAGCGCCATGCTTTCCAGCGAGACCATCGGCAGTTACCCCCAGCCCCGGCCCACAGGTTGCCTGGCAAAGGGGCAGTTGGTAGCAGGGGGCTGGGAAGCTCTGGGAACATGTGGCTCCATCCTTCATTGTTGCTGACACAGCCATAGGCCATTAACAGACCACGGGAGGGAAGACCATCTGGCCAGCTGCCTGTCCTGGCCCTAGAGGCCCCGGGGCCTTGCTGTCCAGAGCTCCCTGACTCTTGGTCCTTGGCTCTGACCATGAGACTGCATGTAACAGGGTCACCACCTCCGCACACCCCCTCGTGGCACAGCTGTGACGAAGTGAGAATGTTTTGTGGTGGTCTTTGAATACTGAGGAGGAAGGTTGCAGGGGAGCTTGGCTGGGACTGCCTGCATTGGGGAAGGGAGGTACCTGAGCATGTAACATGAGAACCCAGGAGGGGAGTTGGAGACCAGGTAACCCCTCTGACCGGGAATCTGGACAAAGGACAAAAGCTGGGGGAGGAGCCGGGGGGGAAGGGAGAAAGGAGACGCCTGGAAGGAGTTTTCAGTTTTGGGAGCTGACTGAAAAATGGAAAGGGGTTCCCCGACAGGGCTTGGGCTTCCCAGAGGGGCTGTGGCCTCCCTGGGGCCCTCAGATGGGCCTAACTAAAGGGGGCCCTGTTGTCTGTACCTGCAAGACCTGTTTGGGACTGTGTTCTTGTCGTCTCAATAAACCTTCTGTTTTACTGGCTGGCGGAGAGTCATGGTGAATCGCAGGAAGCCGGGGGTGCAGGGCCCTGACTCCCCCACACTCCGTGACAACAGCCATGCAGCATCCCTGTCTCAGTTTCCCCTCAGTGACTTGGCTGTCTGGTCTGCTGGGGTGTACAGGTACAAACACAAGACAGAGTCTTCTGGCCAGCTGCAGGCTACACCCAGCACCTCCAGTCTGAGGAACTGCTCTGCCAGTCACACATCACCCCACCCCCTTCCACCCAGCTGGGCTTCCCAGGCTCCTTTTCCTTTCTCCCTCTGCCCGGCCTGGCCCCAGTGGGTCACTCCCTGCTCCTTCCCCAGCAGCTGCTCCCAGCCCCACCTGGCTGGAGTCAAGTCTTCTGCACGCTCCAGGCCCCTGCTGAAGCCCCTAGTATCTCTCAGGCCCAGGGCCTTCCCGTCTCTGCCCCGAAGGAGAGGGCAGGGCACATGGGAGCCAGCTGAGTCCCAGGGAGGCTGAGAACCGGCTCCCTTTAAAGGGCCAGTCACCCCAACACTGCAGCTGGGCAGCTGGACCAGGGGAGTTAACGAAGAATCACGTGCACACGAATAACAATCGCACGCAGGTGCCCAGGGCAGGTTTTATTGATTTGCAGGGGAAGAAGACGAGGAAGCCTGATTATTTTCCCACTTCCCTAGATAGTGCTGGGCATTACACAGACCCTCCAGTGTGCTGGGCATTACACAACCCTCCCCCCACCCCCCGTGCCGGGCGTTACACAGACCCCTCCCCCAGTGTGGTGGGCATTAAACAGACACCCCCCATGTGCCGGGCATTATACAGACCTTCCAGTGTGCTGGGCATTACACGGATACCCCCCAGAGTGCCGGATATTACACGGACCCCCCCATGTGCTGGATGTTACACAGACACCCCCCCCCACCCCACCCCAGTGTGCTGGGCATTAGACAGCTCCCTCCCCGCATGTGCTGGGCATTATACAGACCTTCCAGTGTGCTGGGCATTACACAGACACCCCCCAGTGTGCTGGGCGTTAGACAAACACCCACCCCCAATGTGCTGGGCATCACACACACACACACCAGTGTGCTGGGTGTTAGACAGCCCCCTCCCCCCCATGTGCTGGATGTTACACAGACACCCCCCCACACCCCACCCAGTGTGCTGGGTGTTAGACAGCCCCCTCCCTCCAATGTGCTGGGCATTACACANCCACCAGGCTGTAGGGCAGCTGGAGGGCCACGAAGACAAGCACCAGGGCCAGGATGACGCGTAGGGCCTTGTGCCGCTGGAAGCTGCGGGCAGCCAGCAGGGTGCGGGCCACGGCCGCGTAGCAGGAGGCCATGACCAGGAAGGGCAGCACGAAGCCCAGGATGACCTGGGCCAGGTTGGTGGCTCCCTTGGCTGCCTTGGAAACGCCGGCAGGGAAGAGCACCCTGCAGAGCTGGCGGTCCTGGTGCTCCTCGGCCCGGCTGTACACGAACTGGGGCAGTGCCAGCAGGGTGGAGAGCAGCCAGGCCAGCCCGGCGGCGAGCCAGCCATAGCAGCGGGCCCGGGGGCGCAGGCGGCAGGCAGCGGGCGCCCGGACGATGGCCATGTAACGGTCCACGCTGATGCAGGTCAGGAAGAGGAAGCCGCTGTAGAAGTTGAGGGCGTAGAAGCCCTGCAGGGTCCGGCAGGTGTCGGTGCCCAGGAGCCAGCCCTGCAGCGCGCCCGCCACAGCAAAGGGCAGCGTCAGCAACAGCAGCAGGTCGGCCACGGCCAGGTGCAGCAGGCAGACGTCGGTCACGGAGTGGGCCTGGCGGTAGCGGGCGTGGGTGAGCAGCACCAGCCCGTTCCCCGCCACGCCCAGCACTGACAGCAGCAGGTAGACAGCCGGCTGGTAGGTGCGGGCAAAGCCTTGCACGGACCCCTTCTCACACAGCTCGGGCAGGGGGCTGCCCCCCTCCGGGTACTGCCCATACTCGTAGTAGTAGTCGGTGGTGACCGGGGGCTCGGCCGCCCAGGGGCTGAAGGTCTGTAAGGGCGAAACATCATCATTATCGTTAGCAAGGAGCTTTGCTGCACAACACGGCACCGCACAACGACACAACATGGCACCACACAGCTACAGCACACAGCAACACAACCACAGCACCACACAGCTACAGCACACAGCAACAAAACCACAGCACAGCTACACAGCACTACACAACAACACAGCACGGCACTGCACAGCTACAGCACACAGCAACACAACTACACAGCAACACACAGCTACAGCACACAGCAACACAACCACAGCACAGCTACACAGCACTACACAACAACACACCACAGCATTGCACAGCTACCGCACACAGCAACCCAACCACAGCACCACACAGCTACAGCACACAGCAACACAACCACAGCCCAGCTACACAGCACAACAACACAGCACGGCACCACACAGCTACAGCACACAGCAACACAACCACAGCACCACACAGCTACAGCACACAGCAACACAACCACAGCACAGCTACACAGCACAACAACACAGCACGGCACCACACAGCTACAGCACACAGCAGCACAACACAGCACAGCTACACAGCACCGCACAACAACACGGCACAGCAGTGCAGTTACACCACAGAGCAACACGGCACTGCACAGCTACAGCACACAACAACACAATGCAGCACCACAGTTACACCACACAGCAACACAACATAGCTACACAGCAACACAACACTGCACAGCTACCCAGCAACACAACACAGAAGCTACACAACACAGCATTGCAACACAACATATTAACACAACACAGCACTGCAATACAGCACAGTACATGAACACTGCACAGCACCGCACAGCAACACAGGAACACCACATAGCTACAGAGCAACACAACACAGCACCCCACAGCACAGCTACCCAGCAACACAATACAGCACAACACTGCAACACTGCACCACAACACCTCACAGCAACACAACACCGCATAGCACCACACAGTCCAGCACAACTCCATACAACAGGTAGCAGCACTGCACAGCAACCCACAACGCTGCAGAGCAATGGGATCGATGTCTGTTGCTCAACCCCTGCTGGGATACTCAGCCAGCCCTGCAGCCTAGCCCGGGACCCTCGTCCCCAGGGACATGCTGTGCATCAAGGGGCGGTGTGTGTGTGTGTGTGGGGGGGGGGTGTCGCTCCCTGGAGCAGTTTGCTGCCAGGCTGAGCAGCTGGAAGGGTCCCGTGCCAGTCTGGTGCTGCCCCATTGCCCCGCCTCGCACAGACCCCTCTGGGGTCAGAGAGAAGCTCAGTCTCTGCAGCCCGCTCAGCCCCGGTCCTCTGCTGAGGCTGCCAGCGAGGGGGGCTGGCTGGTGCCCGCTGGGTTGGTGGGCTTGTGTGATGTGGGCACCTGTTCTGCTAGGAGCTAGGCTGAGCCCAGGGGCCCCGACCGGCTGGGAGACGGAACGCCCAGCCGGCTCGGTGCCTCGGAACGGGCCCTGCCACACCAAGAGCCGCTAGATTCAGTGACTGAGTTTCTGTCTCACACCCAGCCCTGATCAGCGGGGGCGATTTCCGGGCTGCCAGTTGTGAGAGCTGCTGTGTCACTCCCTGGGCTGGGGACTCATGTGCCAGGGGCTGCCAGGTGGGGAGAGGGCCAGACTGGCATGATGCCCTGCAGGCAGGGGGAGTGGCAGCCCCGTCTGTGGTTTCCTTTGATTCCTGGAAGCCTGGCAGTGTGGGCACCTGGAGGGCACCCCCAGCGCTGGGCTGCGACTCGAGGCCCTGAACAGCTCGAGGCATTTCACTGACGAACAACGAAAGTGTCAGTGACCAGAGTGCGAGACGGGAGCATCACGGAGGGGATGGGTGCTCAGCACCCTGAACTGGAGCTGCCTGGAGCTTGGCACCCAGAACCGGTGTTCAGCACCCAGAACCGGAGCTCAGCACCCAGAACTGGAGCTGCCTGGAGCTCAGCACCCAGAACCGGAGCTGCCTGGAGCTCAGCACCCAGAACCAGAGCTCAGCATCCAGAACTGGAACTGCCTGATGTTTGGCACCCAGAACCAGAGCTCAGCATCCAGAACTGGAACTGCCTGATGCTTGGCACCCAGAATCAGAGCTCAGCACCCAGAACTGAAGCTCGGCACCCAGAACCGGAGCTGCCCAGAGCTCGGCATTCAGGCCTGGAGTTGCGGTCACTGACCCATGCTGGGGGCACTGCCAGAGCCTGAGCCCCTGTAGATCAGGTGCCTATGGGGTGAGTCTGTCTCATGAGTCATGTCAGGCCCCACAGACGGGCACTGGGACCCCACACAGTGATGCTGCACTGAGCAGCAGGTGGCCCCCTGCCTGGGGTGGGGGGAGGAGGGGGGCCTGGACGCACAGACGGACACACACCGGCACTCAGACATGGGGAACGTGCTGTCCTTCGCGGGGGGATTTCCCAGGGCCGGCAGGTCTTCCCCCCTTTGTGGCTGCCTGAATTGCTAGTAAAGATGTTTGGGGGAAGAAACGTGTAAAACCCGCTGAGCTTCTCTGGCCCCCGGGGTGATCAGATGCCCTCTGGGATGCCCCCGGACGCCTGGGCCAGCCCTACCTGGAGACCCCGCTCTGGTCCCTTGCGGCTCAGACCCGCGGAGCCAGAGCCCAGCTGGGGTAAATGGGCAAACTGAGTGCTGCTGACTCCGGGAAACTGCCGCGGTTACACCAGCAATTCGGCCCTGGCCCGCAGTTTCCTTCTGACTGGGCTGCGGGCTGAGCCCTAGGGGGCTGCAACCCCCAGCAGCTTGGCCCTGGCTTCCCTTCTCCTGCCTCACAGCAGCCCTGGGGCCCTGCCCTGCGGGCGGCTGCTCATGGTGTCTCGGGGCCGGACTGAGCCCAAGAACTGCCTAGGGACAGTGCGATTTCTCAGCGGCTCCACGCTGGCCTTTTCCAAGCACCCGGCCCCTGAGACTCCAGGGTGGAGCTTTGCCCTGCCTTTGCCAGGGACATGGGACCCACCGCGTCAGTTCCTGGTGGGCTGGGCAGACAGCAGCTTTCCTGCAGACCCAGCTTTGGAGCTCTGTGTGTGTGCAGGGGTCAGCCTGGAGCCCACTGCAGGATGGGGCCCCGACATCCCTTTCTGCTCCCAGCCCCCAGGCTCTGGGCGTGGAACCCATCCCAGCCTGCATGGGCCGGAGGATCCCAGGTGGGCCCACGTGGGACCAGGTGCTCACGACTCAAACCCACGATCGGAAAAACCAATCAGAAAAAACGGTTTTACATGAACACAAGCAAGCGGTGTCCCCTCCCCTGCCCCGGAAAGCCCCCGCAGCCCCTCACCTGGTTTGGGGGAGGCATCTCTGTCATTGTGAAGCTGCAGCCAGCGTCCTGCTTCTCCGAGACTCTGCCGTGGCCACCCCCCGAGCGCGACGCAGCCTGTGGTTTGACCACGTGCCCTACCTGATACCGAGAGCTGCTCTGAGAATCCAAGCCCTGCCCCCACGGGACCTGAACGCCCGAGGTGACCCCAGGGCTGGGCCAGGCCCTGTGTCGGTGACAGGAGGCATCCAGCCAACACCCTGAGCGCTGGCACCCGATTGAACAGAGCACGGCTCCTCGTGCGCCCGCGTGCCACGCTTCGTGGCAATGGGCCCCGGGGTCTGTGGCACGGGGGGTGCCCCAGCCATGGGGATGTCGGTCGCAGAGCGCTAGAGCTGCCAGCAAATCGAACGGAAACCCCTGGAGCACGCGTGGGAGTGAGCCCGGGTCAGCCCCAGAGCCCTGGGCACGCGGCGCCTGCTGGGCCTTGGCTTCGCCAGCTGTCCTGCTAGCCCATGGTCAGGGCGTGGGAGACAGGCCTGGCAACGAGCCACTCACGAATTAGGGGCCATTTCCTGGGATTGACGTGTCTGGAGTCCCCCGAGGAGCCCACACGATGGCGCGATGGAGCCGGGGCTGTACAGCCTGGAGCACCCAGCACAATAGGCCCCTGGTCCAGGACAGGGCTCCTGGGTGCTACCGTAATGTACCTAATGACCTACAGCACCCAGCACAATGGGTCCCAGGGCTCCTGGACACTACCGTAATGCACCTAATAATGTACACCACCCAGCCATGGTGAGGTCTGGGGCCATGACAGGGCCCCTGTATCACAGATAACACTAATCGTGCCAGACCCTTGGCTGCTGTGAATCAGTGCAGCTGAATGAATGGAACGAGGCCAACTTCCACCAGCAGGGCTCTGGCCCCATTGACACCAGTGGGGCTCTGGCCCGCTGCTCCAGGCCATGTGACAGGGACTCACCCTCCCTAAGGAGCCAGGACAGTCTCTCTCTCAGGACTCAGCTTCACACAGGAAACAGTTTGTTCTTGGAACAAGGGGCAGCCGCTGTCATCACAACCCCCGCGACCTCCCTGGGGGCTCCCTGGAGGCCGAGCCCTTCTGGCCCAGCAGGGGTGTCACCCCAGACTGCCCTGCTCCAATACACTGGGGGAGATTTATAACTTGACCCCCACAAAAATTCTTAAGCTTTTTATTACCATGCAGATTAGGGCACGGCAGGGGAGGGCTACTGCTTTTCTCTCCATGTCAGCAGCAAATCGATTCCAGTTGTTAATAGGCTTTCTGCCTTTTGCAGTTATAATCCCACAATCCCCCCTTTCTCCGAGGCTCGAGTCATCTTTGCAATGGCTTATCCCTGCTTTGCCTTTCAGACCCCCACACCCCAACTGCCAACACCTGTCTACCAGCCAGCCTGGGCTGCACAGGAACAGGGTGGTGCCCCTTTAACATTTGTGAGCCTTCTACTGGTGCTCACCGTGTTCTGGGTTTCAGAAGCCGCTCGACACCCATCAGAGCAGCCGTGTGTGCATGTAGCCAGGCCTGGCATGTTGTATCTAGCCAGTACACATGGTCTTTGGGCCCCACCATGCCTGTGGGGTTCCTTCCTCTGAGCTTTGTTGTGCAAGGAACAAAAGACACAACAGCCCAAACCTCCTGCTTGGCTTTACCTGGGCTGTGGCTCTTACTCCAGGGAGCAGCGCCGCACGCAAGCCTGGGACGGACGCAGCATTTCAATGTGCTGCTGCTCTGGGCTTTGACTCCCCCTCTGCACTAGTGCAAAGAAAGGGGCAGCTGCCACACCCTGGCAAGCTGGCAGCAAGGGGCTGTGAGCAGGGGGCAGCGCCAGCGACCCCTCCTCACTAGGGGGCAATGCAAAGTAGCCCGTAGGAGTTGTGTGGGGTGGGGGGGTCAGCCCAGCTTCTGCTTGGACCAGCACACAGTGGCTGTCATTCACAGCCCCCCAAGGCCACAGGTACGGGAAGTAGGGGTGCGGGGGGTGCTGCAGCACCCCCAGGTTTTATGCGGGGCCGCTGGCCCCACTCCCCAGCTGCTGGCTCCATGCATAAAACCTGGGGGGTGTTTCCTGTGCCTATGCCCAGCTCCCAGCCCTCTGCCTGCACTCCGCTCCCCAACCCCTCATCTCACCTGGGGCTCGGGTCCTGGCCCCCGGCTCCACCCCTGCTCCCCGGCCTCCACTCTTGGGGCCCGCCCCACTCCTGGCCCCGCACCTGGGGCTCCGCTCCTGGGGTCCCGGCTGCTGGCCCCAGCTGTGGCCTCGGCCCCCTTACCCCTGTCTAGGTTTCCCTCCAGGAGACACAGCCCTGCGCCCAGCCTCAGGGCAGGGGGGTGGGACGGGGGTAAGGGGGGCTGGCTTTCAGCACCCCCACTACTAACGATGTTCCAGCACCACTGCCCATGGCAGCCACACCTGCAAGGCCCCACCGTGGGCAGGGGACTCCTGCCCAGAGAGTTGCCAATTTTGGTTGGACGTATTCCTGGAGATTTCATCACAACATCATCTTGAATTAAAGATTCATCTTTAATTCCTGGAGACTCCAGGCCAATCCTGGAGGGTTGGCAACCCTACACCGCCCCTGCGCCCCATAGACATCATGACAGAGTGGGGCTGCAGGCAGAGGGGGAGGGGGCTGTGCCCACTAGATCAAGATGGGACGGGGGGGAGCTGAAGCAGGGGGAGCTGGGGGACGACGCGGGCTGGATTCCAGCTGCAGAGATGGGGTCAGAGGGGAACGGGTTTCGCAGTCACCTTGTTGCTTCCCTCTTGTGCCCCTGTTGGGGGCGAGAGCTGCCTCAGTGCCAGTCTGGGGCTGCTGGTTTGGGGGTGCCCTCCTGCCGCTCAGGCAGGGGCCTGGCCAGGTGGCTTCAGCCCCCGCACAACCCAGCCCGCAAGCCAAGAGCTGCTTCGCTTCTGAGTAACTAACGGTGTCCCTGCCGTGGGCCTGCTGCACCTGGGATTCTCTGTTCTCTCTTTCGCCCTCCGACCAGGCCCTGCTAACAGGAAACAGCCACGTCGCCCACCACCGAGCAGGGCCCAGACATCCTCCCAGGCCCGGCCCCGTCTGGCTCCTGGCCCCCGCCTGCCCCTGGGGTGCAGGGATGAGCTCCCTTCAGCCGGGCTTGGCGCCCTGGGGCTCCCCCTAAATCCAGCGAGACACCAGCTCCATGGATGTGGGGGAGCCCCCAGCCCTCTGCACAGGAGGGCGGCCAATCGGGGCTGCCACCTCTGACCCTGGCTACCGGGCTCTGCAGGTTCTGAGCCCTCCCTCAGAGGCCACGCTAGGTCCTGCAGCTCCGGAGCCCTGGCCTCACAGACATCCCCGAGTGGCAGCCCGCTGGGGCCGAGGCCAGGGCCAGCGTGAGGGGGGCTGGGGGCATGGCCAGAGCCCTCCTGCAAAGAGACCTCAGCCCAGAGCAGAGCAGGGCTCCTGCTGGACCGCGACTGGGGGCTGCTCTCAACGCCGGGGTGCAGAAGGGAGAATATCAGGGAGGCAGCGACAGAGCTCATGGCAGGGCCTGGGGGGGCACAAGGGGTATTTGTGAGTGACAATCAGCCCTCGAATCCCCCAGGTGAATGCGCTCAGCTTGGCCTGAGTCCAGAGCTGTTCCCTCGCCCTGCACTGCCCTCTCTCACAGAACTGACACGGGGAGCTGGCCTGAGCCCCTCATCTGCTGGGCGCTGGGTCCCCGCGCACTGTGCCCCTCTCACCATCAATAGCCAGGGTGGGGCAGCCAGGGGCTGAGGGAAAGCCAGGGTGACAGTGCT
Organism: Platysternon megacephalum; assembly: GCA_003942145.1. NCBI lineage: Eukaryota > Metazoa > Chordata > Testudines > Platysternidae > Platysternon > Platysternon megacephalum. The sequence goes on from QXTE01000039.1 coordinate 11,505,347, forward strand.
AAGCAGCAGGGCCCAAGGGTGCTGAGGAGGCCGGGGTGGGATCCTGAGCCATGGCAGGGGGTGGAGGGGGCTGGGGTTCTTATGTAAGCCATGCAGCCTGCTTGCTCCAGCCCCCGCTCTCAGCACACCCAGGGAGGACAGCTGACAATGGCTGTTTGGGAGCAGACAGGCTAAATCCTGTGTCTTTTTTGCACCAGAGGAGAGAGACAGGCAACTCCTGACCCCCAAGGCTTAATCTGCTTGTTGATTACAAGCCAGTGCCACATCTGTCACGGCGCCTGCTTTGCAAAGGTTGTGGTCGCCGTTATCCTGCCCTCACTCCCCACTCTGCTCTCCCCAGAGTGCCCTGCTGGGACCGGGGCTCACAGCCACTCAGCGCCAGGCTCTTGCTTGTGGTGTCACTGGAAACACCCAGATTGTTGGAGGCAGGAGCCGCTGGCATGGGCTGCTACTGCCCACCCCTCGCACCCCTGCAGAGTCCCTGTGGCACAGGGCTGTGGCCGGCCAGCTGGGCCGAGAGGGTGGGTGTGTGGGGAGCCTGCCCAGCCAAGCCTGCGTGCCCCCAGGGCAAGCTAGCATTGCAAGGGTTCATTTGTGTGGCCTCTCCCCAGCATAAGGCCTGCAGGGGCCTGACAGAGACTCCTGGAGCAGCCCCCGTCCTGTCCCCGGTTCTCTGAAGAGGGCTTTCCTGCTCCGCCTGCCCCCCGCCCCCTTCCCACAGGCCCTGGGGGAGGGAGGGGGTGGTTGCTCTGCGCCGGAACAAAAGCCCAACTCAGCCTGTGACACAAAATTGCAAAGCTGGAGCCCAAGAGACTGGGACTGGGGGGGCTGCTGTGAGGTTCTAGAGATGGGAGGGAATCACCGCTCTGCGTGGTGACCAGCTCCCGGATGTTGTTTATCGGGGGGTTGGGGGGGGTCACTCAGCTTCACCACCATACCTGCCAGCCAGGCACTGCTGGGCTTCGTCGTCCTGGTCCTGGCGACACCCTGGCCAGAGCGGGCCAGGCAGAAGGAACACCGGCTCCTGCTGAGTCTGAATGGCACCTGGGATGTCAGACTTGGGGTCCTGCTGTCAACCCCCTTGGGCCATTTTCCTTTGTTCTCCTCTCTCCTGACCCTCCCTCTGTCTCAGGCTAATGAGAGTCTGGCTGAGCCAGCCCAGACAACTGCACCTTTTGCAACAGAGCCGTGAGCCTGCGCCCAGGGGCAGCTAAAAGCAGTACCATAAGCAGCCCACCGCTGATATGAGTTTGCCAGGTCTCGGCGTGGCTGGTCAGACCATGGGCTGGGCCTGTGTTTCTCCAGTGCTGAGGTTAAGTGAGAGTCAACACCAGAGACAGAAGCTGCATTTTCTCTCGTAGCTGTTCGTTTCTCTCCCCTTTCCTGTGCGTTTGTCTTGTTTTGTAGGGAACAAGCTCCCAGAACCCACCTCAACTCCTTATGTCTCTTTTCCCCCAAGTGGCAGCTATCACCATCTTTAACAGCATCCAAAAGACTGGCAGACGGTGGGGGCTTTGCTCGTACAACCTCTCTACTGTTCCAGGGGGGAGAATGCGGGAGCTGGTTAGAACAAACCCCTCACTTAGCGCTGCACATTTCAAGTGTCTGGCCTGGTTTCCGTAACCGTAACACAAGGTTAGAAGGTAGGTCACGGGAGTCCTTCTAGTGGGAGCCACCCCCCAGCGATGGCTATCACGAACCCTGTTCAGGATCGCACCAGGGACTCATGAAGCCATACACCAGGCTGCTGGTCAGCGTGGGCCCCCCAGAGGCCAGGCAGCCCTGGCTGGGAATGTGGGAAACATCTCACCCCTGCACTCTTCCCACCACTGCGTCTGATGCAGCCCCGCTGCCTTGCGCTCAGAGGCTCTCTGAGGCCCCTTTGAAACTGGCGGCCCCCCAAGCCGGCCTGGAGCCCTAGCAGCAGCTGATCGGCTGAGAGCCCTGCCCATCGTGCTGCGTACTCTGTCTCCGGGGTGGGGCTGATGCTACAGCTAGGTCCTGTGTTACTAGGCAGGCAGGCTCTGAGGCCCTGCCACTCAGGAAGGGGGCGCGTGGGAGCCGAAGGGCTGTTCTCTGCACAAAAGAGCCGGCAGTCCCCTTGGCCCCTGGCTGTCGCTGCAATGCAGGAGCCCAGGAGGGAGCGCGTGGTGTGTGCGTCTCCTCTGCTCCAGGACATGCTGTGCCGAACTGGGCACCACATGGCGTCTCAGCCCACAGCTGAGCCCATCACCGTCACTTGGAGAGGGGCCCGGGGCAGAGCCCACCGAACCCGGAATGGGGGCTGATTGAGAGCTAGGGCTGGGCAGGCTGTCCTCACATCAGCCAAACCCTTTGCCTGCCCCCAGCAGCTTCCAAGCCAGGATCCCAGCACGCTGGGCAAATGCCTACCCAGGGATGGCAGCGAGCACAGTGCCCCCTTTCACTAGGGCAGTGCATACTGCACGGCTCCCCTCCCCCAGCCTCCATGGGGTGGGGAGCGGCCTGCAGAGACACACAGAGGGGGGCTGCCCCACCCCTGTGGGAAGGATCAAGGTCATGGGGTGCTGAGGGTTTGGTTTCCGGGTCAGACACTGCTTAGGGCTTGTCTGTCGGGCAGCGCCTGGGCCCACTCAGTGTATCCAGCACGAGTGCCATTGGCCTGTGAGTGGGGCCCACCCCCAGAGCGGGTCACACCCACCCCCAGAGCGGGGGGCAGGCGTCAGGCTCCAGATAGGGCCGGTCCTGCCCTATTCTCAGCTCCTTGCAATGCTCAGTTCTCACATTACGCTGAACCAGTCACTGGGATTCCCAATGCAGCCCCCCCGGCCCCCCATGTCCCCTGGGTCTGATGCTGTTCACTGCTGAGCGACAGGGCCGCCCCGGCCCCCTCTGGCCCGTGTGGCTTGGGAATGCGTCAGTCCTGCTTCGGGGATCAACGGCCAGCTCCCTTGCCGGACGCTGTGCCCGGCTCGGCCACCCACGCCCGCTCCATAGCTCAGGACACTGCTCCCTGCACAAACCTCTCCCACACTGGTTCTTCTCCAGCCCCCTTTGTCCCCCTCCCCACTGCTGCGTTGCTAACAAAGCCAGAAAGGAGGGTGGTTTGGAAGAGTTTCCTGCCGTGTGGTCGCCAGCCCAGCCCTGGCTGTTCCCTTGTGCTGCGGAGCCAGCAGAGGGTGCACGAGATCGTCAGGTGTCGTTCAGCTGCCAGCCGGGCAATGTCCGGGGGGGTTAGTTTCCCAAGGCAGCGCAGATTATGCGGCACAAACATGGGGGTTTCTGCCCAGACTCTGCTCCAGGCAGGACTCAGCTGCATTCCTGGCTGGTGGGTTGTTTGCCCCCCGTGTGCGTCCTGTGCCCAGTCCCTGCTGTGTGCGTCAGGCAGTGCGGAGGTGCTGACTGGCCCCGTGCCCCTCCCTGGCGAAGGAGGAAATGAACCTGTCTCTGGCCAGCCATGTCTGAGCCGGCAGGCCGGTCCCCGGGCCAGGAGCGCAGCACAGGAAGGAGTGCGCTCGGCCCTGCTCCTTGTGTCACTCTCCCGTGGCCCTGCGACAGGCACCGACCTACCCCAGCCATGCCAAGGGCACCTCTGCCCCAGCACCAAGCCTGCAAGGCCCCCACCGNTCCAGACCATGGACCCCCCCCTCCCTGTTCCCTCCCCCTTCCATCACCCGAGTTTGACACATTTGCAAGGGGGGACCCCCACACCGGGACCCTCTGCCTCAGCAGGGAAGTGTCGTGAGGCCTCCCCTCCCTGACTAACACTGGGGGTAGGGCAGCCAGAAGTGGGGGGAGGGGCCCTCAAGGAGTGGATACCTGCAGGGGGGGGGCTCAGCCCCTCTTTACCCTGAGTCGCAGTTCTCAGGCACATCACTGTGCCCCACAGCCCTGTCCAGACAAGACTCCTCTGAATCAGGCACACTCCCCCTGCCTGCCCCCGACCCCCAGCCAACCCCCGTTGTGTCCAGAAGGCCCCAGAGCTTGCGCTGGGGACCTCGAGTAGCAGCCCCCAGACTCCCCCAGAGCCACGAACAAGGTGCCCTGTGTTTGGCCTCATCCCCAGCCCAGCCTCAGCAGGGGCGCGGGGGGCAGCACCCCATGGGGAGGTGCAGTGGCAGGGGAGCTGCTAGGAAGAAGCCCACTGGCTCCTTGGAGCCCAAATGTTCAGGGGGGAGGAGCTATTTGGGGCCAAGCTGGAGTCCTGCGAAGGGGCTGGGCACCCACTTCCCCAAAATCCAGCCCTTGGGGGTCACACTGGGCACCCCAAATAACTGACCACTTCTGAAAACATGCTCGGCTGCACAGAAATGGGAGCTCCCCATCCCCTTCTGCACCCCATCCCCCTGCTCTGTGCCCCCATCCCCTTCTGCACCCCCATCCCCCTGCATCCCCATCCCCCTTCTGTGCATCCCCCGGCCCCCTGCTGTTCGCCCCCAGCCCCCTGCTGTTCGCCCCCAGCCCCCTGCTGTGTGTACCCCCATCCCCTTGTGCACCCCCTGCTGTTCGCCCCATCCCCCTGCTCTGCACCCCCAGCCCCTTCTGCACCCCCATCCCCCTGCTGTGCATCCCCCATCCTCTGCTCTGTATCCCCATCCCCCTGCTGTGTGCATCCCATTCCCTGCTCTGTGCACCCCCATCCTCTTGTGCACCCCCAGCCCCCTGCTCTGTGCCCCCATCCCCTTCTGCACCCCCATCCCCCTTCTGCACCCCCATCCCCCTGCTCTGCACCCCCTGCTCTGTGCATCCCCCATCCCCCTGCTCTGCGCCCCCATCCGCCCGCCCCTGGTGCCCGGTGCCCCCCGCCCGTCCCGCTGGAGACGCTGCCGTGGAGCGGCTGCCGGGGGCAGGAGGCGAGCGGAGCACGCGCGGGGCCGGTGATCGGCGCGTGCAGCATCAGCACCGGAGCAGCCGCGGCAGCAGGAGAAGCGTCGGGCTGGGCTGCAGCGGGGGATGCGACGCGAGCCCCGGGCTGAGCTGCAGGCACCGAGCGCTCCCGGCCGCCTCCAGCATGGACACCCGCCTGCTCTGCCTCCTCCTCGCCGCCTGCGCGGCCGACCTGCCGCTGGACCTCCGCCGCTGCCCGCCTCGTAAGTTCCGCGGCCGCGGGGTCGGCCCGGCTCCGCAATGCGGGACGAGGCCCGGCTGCCCCCGCTCCCAGCCCCGAACAGCCGCCAGCTTCCCCGCTGTATAGACAGGGAAACTGAGGCACCGCCAGGGGAAGGGACTTTCCCAAGGTCACCTGGCCAGGTGGTGGCAAGGTCAGGGATAGACCCCAGGAGCCCTGCCCCCAAGCCCCAGGGCCCCTTCCCCCGCTGGGGTCAATAGTTCTTGTGCCATGGATCCAGCCCAGCCTGGTGGGTGCAGAGCAGCTCCCCCCCCCTCTCTGCAGCACCCACTGCAGTCCTGAGACCAGCAGCCGGAGACAGGCTCGGCCCCAGCTCCAGCCCAGAACCCCCCGCAGCCCACCTGCCCCGCCGGCAGCTCTGTGCCCAGAGCCCCTGCACCCTGTCCCCCTCCCCAAGTTACTGCTCCACAGCTCCCTGGAGCAGCAGCAGCTGCTGCGAAAAAGCTTGGGGCGTGGGGGTGCCTGGCTGGTGTCATGGGGTGCCCCCCTGGGTGCCCCTGCAGAGCCATTTTGGCCCTGGCTGTGCCCAGGTGCTGTGCCCCTCTCTGTGCAGTGTGGAGCCTGCGTGCGAGGTCATTGCCACACCGTCTGCAGTGGGGCTGCAGGGGACACAGCGCAGCTGCCAGGGCCTCTGTTGTGAAAGAGGCTCCAACAGGCCTTTGCTGTGGGTGGGGTGGGGGGCGCTCAGGAATACCTCCCCCCCCCCCGGGCCGGATCCGGAGGAGACACGACGGCCTCCTGGGGCTTGCAGTGTTCTAGGACTGGGCTGGCATGGTCCTGACCTGCTCCAGCCAGCCCCCGGGACCAAGGGGAAATGGGCTGAGTCAAGGAAGCTGTTTCTCTGGCCCTCGAATGGTAAGGAGTGGGGATGGGGAGAGGGGGCAGCTGGGGGAGCCTGCCCCACAATGGCCCTGGGATTTCTCCCCCTACAGGTGCCGCACGCAGGTACATGTAGCAGCTGGGTAGGACCCTGGGGGCGTTGGTCTCATGCCAGGGCCCAGCCCAGTGCCCAGCCTAGGCAGGGCGTGAATCCAGAGGGGCTGGTCAGCCAGGGTCTCAGGAGAGGCAGGTGGTGCCCGGGGCCATGCTGGTGGGCAGATGGGCTTCTCCTGCTCTGCTGCCCTGGGGGGGAGGATGGCCATGCGGGCAGGTCAGTAATTGCTGATCTGGGGCTGTTCTTTGGTCGCACGCTTAGCAAGCCTCGTTTGGGGTCTCTGGGGCATCCCAGCTGCTCAGGGAGAGAGCAGGGCTGGCCCCATCCCACCGGGAGAAGCAGGCGGTTCCCATGGCGCTGCCAGGATCCACCCTCTGGCACATGGGCCGGATTTTCTGACCTGTTCAGCAACTTGGCAAGGCGGCCGCAGGGTGCTGCAGCGGAACACGTGGCCAGGTCTGGCCTCGGGTGCGGCTCTGGCACCTCAGCAGTAGCCTGTCCTGGCTCGGGGCTGCAGGGCCCTTTGGGTTCCTCCCAGCTGCGTGGCTGTGCCAGTGCC